>VDFB02373365.1:218473557-218833493 GCA_007258455.2 Sequoia sempervirens
CTTCGGGTATGACTATTTTCTTTCTTTTCCTTTCTTCCTTTGGCTAAAACCATAACCACATATCCTTCACCTCTTGATGTAGAGGTGTTATGAACTCCTTTGCCACTACTTAATAAGACACTAGGGTCTTTGACTGCCTTTTCTTCCTCATCCGGACAGCTGACTACAACTTGAATGTCTTTTCCATCCTTTTTGAATGAGATAGTATTTTCCTTTCCATCATGTATAGCACTCAATATACTACTCATGGCCTCTAATAGAAGATGGCATGCATCCATGGGTAACACATCACAAATCAACTTATCCTTATACCCTCCAATGGAGAACTCCATCGTTTTCTGCTCATCGACAAGAACACTATGTCCTTTTGTTCAACCATACCTTGTAGGGATTATTAGGTGTGGGTATTTTCTCTAATTTCAACTCTTACCGCTTCCTCAGAGATGATGTTATCGGCTTGAACCCAAATCTACAATTACCTTGTATACTTTCCCAAGTATTTTGTGTGTCTCACTCTCTATATAAGGCTCTTTCTTTGCTTTGGCTCTTCCTTGACTAGTTGTCCGATAAAACTCTTCAAAACATAAGATTCTTCCCCATTTCTAATTCAATGACTAACCTTTGGTGATTTGGTACTCATGGTGTCCTTTGTGCATATGCCACTCTTCAGCAAGATTTGAATAAGATGCTTTCTTCAGGCACCTATAAGCTGGATGTCCTACTTGACCACAGTTGTAACACTTCATACTAGCAAAGTATGAGTTACTTTTGCCTACTCCTCTTCCTCTATTTGAACCTCCTTGAGATCCTCTACCTCTTCCATAGCCTCCTCTAGAAGTTGTTTCACTAGCATGCTCTATGAGTTTAGACTCTCCTTGACTTCTTTGTTCAGTCCCTCTACCTTGGTAATGAACTTCCCACCATGTCAAGGCATAACCTCTCAATCTTGATTTGGCCACCTTTAACTTATGTGCTTCAGTTGACTCCTTCATATCTCAAAAATGGTTTTCCACTCCCTCTATCCAATCCATGACCAAATCAGCTTCCATTTTCCCACTAAATAGTGGTATGCCTTCAATGCCTTCAAGAAAGGCTCTTCTTGCAAAACAGGGTCAGGTTCAGGGATCTTGTCTTCCTCTGCAACCTCTTCTTTATTTGGTACCCTTCCTTCCAAATGCACATTACTCATTACTTGATCAAATTGGGCTATTCTTTCCCTCAATATCCTATTGTCTTCCTCTTGTTCTTCGAACCACTAGACTCAATCTCTTACATATATTATTCTATCCCAAAACTTTTGTTGCTCTAATACCAATCTGATAGGGAGGTTGGAGGAATCAATCACTGATTCTTGGTCTAGGTCTTGCTTGCAAGACCTCCTTGGTTTCTTGCTTCACTACCTTAACCTATAGGATCTTCTTCTTGGTTAGGTTCTTGTGGTTCTCTTTGCCAACCCCACTACCATCACAAATCAACCTACCAAGTCAATCTTGGTGCAATGTCTACAACTCTTCCTTAGCCCTTAATCCACCCTAAAGGCTATTCTACTCCAAACCTTTAATTAGCTTTGGAAGGGTGTAGAGAGGTTTCTAATAGGTTCTTTCCATCCCATCATGGCTCTAAAGGATCCTCCTAAATCCATCTTGTAATCATTTCCACCAAACCCTCATTTAGGGTTAAAAAGACTACTAGCCTAGGAGCCCGCAATTTAGGTCTTCTTCTCTGAGAAAATAGGGTTGTTTTCCTAATTTTCCCAAAGAAAATAGAATCTTCTATTATGGTTCCTAATCCTTATGCCCATCCCTAAAATATTTTAGAGGTCTTAACCCTCAACTGTCCGTACACAGCCATAACCCTCAATTAGCAAATTAGGACTTTTTTTAAGCCATCTCCTGTCCACACAACATACTTTCATGAGTTTCTCTCACCAAATGGATTTGTGGATCTTACTCCTCCATGCTAAACCTTTGCAAGGAATCTAGTTACCATCTCCACATCGTGAGTTGATAGGAAATGATCACCCCTGTAAATCAAAGTTCTTTGCACTCCTTGTCTTCCCTAGTTGGACACTTCCTGGCTCACCTAGGAGAAGACTTCCATAGTGATACCCAACTACTAATGACTCCTAACCCTACCATATTTACAATCATGCAGTCTAGTCACAATTCCCAAGAGGCCGTACATTATGTACAATGGGAATTTGACCTAAACCTCCATTTTCTACCAACAAATTGTAAGATCGGAAAATTCAAAGAAACAACTACCTACTATAATGCTTGAAACTGAACTAGAAATCTAAATTGCTACTACATGGGGCCTAACCTATTAGTACACTACATCCTACGTACAATACAGTAACAATTTCAATCCATTAAAGTTCTACTTTGAGACAAAACTAGAAATTCACACTAAAACACCACTACCTTTTCTTGAATTCAAAAACTCCAATCAAAGTAAAATGCTTCCAACCTTGCTCTCAGGTTGAGGCACACCCTATATAGGTCAAAAAAAGTAGTTATGCCTCCCCTTTGTCGGAAAATTCAGTTACATTGTGGCAAAGTTGCAAAACGCACCATTTTGCAACTTTTGCCTATTTCTAGTAAACTAAGTAAAATGAGTCTCTAAACTCATCCAGCCTTCCTCAATTTCTATCCTAGAGATCAAACATATCCCTAAGCTATCTCCTCTACTCAATGGTCAACATGACCTTCATGGTAACACATCAAAAACAAAAATTCATCCTAGATTTCCTAATTTCCTAGTGTAACTACCTAGTGTTTCCTAGGTGCTCCTGCACCATAGATCTATCAATGTAGGCCTAGGTATGTGTGTTCCTTCGGCCGATAGACATCTGGAAGAAGTACAAGGAAAATAGTGCCAGGAGCACGACAACCCACAGACAGCCACCTACACTCAAAGTTCCACATTTGGAAGGATGGTTCAATCAAAGATTTAAGGCCTTTAGGTACATTGGGAAATCATCCATGAGGTTTTGGAGGTGCTCAATTGGTTACTATGCTCATGTAGGCTCAAAGGGTGTAGAGGTTAGGGACACCTTAGTTGTTTGGAGCTTAACTATTGAGAAATGGCATTCATAAGATGAAGACCCAAAGTAGGAGTCTCACAAATCAGGGTTCGCAAGAGTCTTGGATGGCCAGGTATTAGCTCTTTTGATTTCATTTTCCTAAAGTTTGTGGGAAAGGGCCGATTGGAGGCTACTAGGAGATGGTTGTTTAGGGACGAAAGTGAAGACATGATAACCTGCAGGCAGTGGCTCACACAAGTGGGTCCAAAAAAGGCCCCAACACTGGTTATTTCATTGAAAGGGAGTCGAACAGCGATAGGGTGGTTGGGATCTACAAGGAAAATTGAAGGGAAGACACAGCCATTTGTGAATGACCACCAAACGATAGCGGGCCACAGGCGGCAACTCACAAAGAAATGTCTGAAATTCCAAAAAACTTAAGAATTTCATGTTAAATGTCTCGAAGGGAGACAAAAAGGATGGATCCCATAGGGTAGACCGATAGGGTTCCTCAGCAGTCCTTGAACTACAATGAAGGCGGGGCAGTTCACAAATGGACCGTCACAAGGTTCAACCCACACAGGGTTCAGACTTTGCATTTTGGTTCAAATGTTTGGGGCAGCCTCGAGAGCTGTAGGATCCACAGGTTGGGAGTAATTGATGCAATTGAAGTTTATAATAGGTATCGAGGATGGAAGCAAAGTGCAGTGGGTGACCTGCACTGATGTGTCTACAAGGAGGACTTAGTCACTTTGAAAGCTCAATGGAGATGACCGTATCAGAAACTACAATGCAGGAGGTTGGAAAAAGATGGTCATTTTGGAACAACGATACGAAGGAAGCCACTTGCATGCAGTGGCCCGCAACAGCAGACCCACATGGGCATCAAGCCTTGAATTTTTAGTTTAGGTTTTTGAGTTTTCATGGTGGCAATGTGATGTTGTCAGCCCACAGGGGTAGACCTGCAAACGGTGAAGGCATTGGATTATCATATTTGAAGTTTGGAGGGTTTAAATGGTGGTGACAAGGGTGCAAGCTGCAAATGCTACATGCCTTGGGCTAAGAACAGTGGCAGGGAGGTAAATTTCCACGTGGCCCTTCGAGGCTGCATCTAATCAATTTTTAAAGGTTTCTTTGGATTGGTCAGCATAGATTTTGGTGTTCAATCAGTTGCCTAAGGAGTTTTGGATGGTTTTCCTTAAATTTTTATTGATTCTCAAAAAACCCTACTCAAAAGACACGCTTTAACGTTGTGGAGGGAAACATACCTAAATATCTATAGAAATGGATGAATGTAAAGCTTGAAATCATCTTGGAGATCATGCGGGCATGAGGGTGGTGGTGGTTGTGTGACTCTAAAAAATTATCTAACTTGTGTCAGTGAAAATGATAGGTCTACCCTCCTATTTATTGGAAAGTTTACATTAATAATCCACATTTATGGCTCATATGAGGACTGGCAGGGTAGATGGGTGTGGGTTTCAAAAGGAACATCAGTGGGAAAGTTGGGTCCCACACGATGGGTGGAACCTCAAGAGTTGTTGGACAGGTGGTGAAATAGATGACCAAGGTGGATGTGGGATCTTCCATATAGGCAGATGTCTCATGTCAATCATTGGTGAAATAGAAAAGTCAGGAGAGTGATGTGCAAGGGGAAACCCACAAGGGCAGACCTGCAAGAGGCAAAAGATGCCAATTTTAAAGCTTAAGGGAAACCTACCATGGAGACACCGCAAAGGCCTAAGACTTAGAAATTTCTTGGGTGGTGAACTCTAGTTAACTAAAGATGATGACTTTAAGACTTCCTTGACCATTTTGAACTCAAAACTAGGGCGTGCAATGTAAAATGAGGTGACAAAAAAAAGTGACCCAACGAAGGTGAAATGAGAGGGTCCCCATTCTAGATGGGGTGTGTGTGCTATGGGCACAAAAAAACTTGGCTTATAATATTCTCTCGTAATAACCAAAAATATGATTCAAGGATGCCTTAGGTACTCCATTCTCACATATCTTTTACAATGTCATTCATACATTGAAGATTCTCTTATAATGTCTACATCATTGGCGCTCATGATGAGGTTAACCTCGAATTAATAACTTGAAATTCCCTTGCTAAGCTTCACATGCTCTTTAATAATGGCTTCAAATCATAATTGAGATTTGTCAAGGTCATCAAAATAAGGATGTTGCATTGCATTTTTGGCTGAGATTCCCTTGGATGGCTCATAAATCAACATTTTCTGGAAGGAGACACCAATCCATTTTTAGTAGTTTACTTAAAAATAGGAAAAGTAAAAGAAGAAAAAGAAAGAGCATCCAAAATGGAAATGAAATGAAAATAGATGGAAGGAACTTATAGAAAAAAAATTCACACCATTTGGTTCCAAGTCAGGAACAACAAGGCTTAAATCTTGATGCTTCCATTGAAGATAGGCATGCCACTCTCTCAACTTAGTCACTCCTAGTCATACATTTTCATTGGGAGTTCCAAGATACCTATTCCACACAACATCTCTCATTCATAGAATAAATTAAAATTTGAGATGCTTTTATAATTCCTACATCATATGTGCTCTTGATGAGGTAAAATTCAAAAAAATAACTTTAAATTCCCTCACTAAGCTTCACATGCACTTTTATAATGGCTTAAAATCATAATTCAAATTTGTCAAGATCATCAAAATAAGGATGTTGCATTGATTTTTTGGTTGAGATTCTCTTGGATGGATCGTAAATCAACATTTTCTACAAGGGGATACCAATTGATTTTTAGTAGGTTACTTACACTTAGGAAAAGTAAAAGAAGAAAAAGAAAGAGCATGCAAAATGGACCCCAACCCTAATCCTCAACCCTATAATTCTCAACCTCAACCCTCAACCCTTAAACTCCTAATCCCTCAACCCTTATGTAGCCCTACACCCTATACAATAGGACCCTCAACTCTAATCCCTATACCATATACCTTTAACCCTCTACCTAAACCATGCTCTCAAGCTCAACCCTTAAACCCTAAACCTCAACCCTCACTCTTAAATGATGTAAACCCTTAAACCCTCTCTACCTCTAATTCTAAATCCTTAAACCCTAATCCCTCAACCCTATAATTCTTTTATCCTATTCAATGAACCCTTAAACCCTAATCCTCAACCCTATACCTCAACCTCTAATTCTAAACCCTAAAACTCCTCAACCCTCAAACCCTAAAACCCTAAACTCCTCAACTCCCAAACCTTAAACCCTAATCCCTCAATCCCTATACCATCTAACCTATACAAAAACCTCAACCATAATCCCTAAACCTTATACCCCCAACCCTAAACCCTCAACCCTCAAACCTGGGTATGTGCAGGATCATGTTTGGCCAAAAAGTGGTAATATTATGGGTATTTGTAGGGTATGTGGCTGACGACTTTTTTTTACCCAAAATTGATGAAAGAAAAAGGGTTTTTAGAGGAGATTCTCAAATTCCCTCCAATATAAATTATGCTTTAATTTGAATTTAATAAATAATTATTATTTATTTTCTTTTAGAATTACGACTAAAGTCCTAATCGATAGGTCGATTGAAAAAAATCTATAACTTTCAGATGGTATCACATTTTTTGAATCTGAAACATGCATCACATTCTATGCTTCACATAATATAGGATTAAAAAAAGAAAAATTAAATTTCATTAACTTTTGACCAAGTTAAGGTGGTCAGACAGACGAGTTTTTATATTTTTTAAAATTTGTAATAAAAAATTCATAATTAATTATTTACTTGGAAAAAATTACAAAAATTATGTATCGCGATCAGACATGAGTCTCTATCATATGTAATATTATAAAATAATATTAATTTTATTATTAAACCATTTTATTTTTCCCTAAAATTCTGCTACTATTGCATTGTAATTTAAAATTTTCTACCAAATAGATTTTTTAATAAACCTAGTAGTTTAGGAAACTACATTCAATTTTCTACAAATTATATTCCTCTTGCATATTTTTGAAATAATATAGATAACTTATTCAAATTTTTATGTCAAGTTTCCTCAGTACCAATTTTTTTGAATTTTTGCCACTTAAGGGCATGTTTTTCCATGATGATCTTAAATACAATTTCTCAACCCTAAACCCTAAACCCTTAAACCATCAACCCTAAAACCTTAAACCTTAAAAACCATTAAAATCTCTACCCTCTAATCTCTACCCTATACATTAAACCATCAACCCGCAATTCTAAACCCTCAATTCTCAACCCTCAACCCTTAATCCCTTAATCCTCAACCACTATACCCTCTACCCTATACATTGGAACCTCAACCCTAATCCTTCAACCACATACCCTCAAACCTATACCCTATATACTCTACCATCAACCCTAAAACCTCAACCCTCAACCCTAAAACCCTAAACCTTCAACCCTCAAACCTTAAACCCTAATCCCTTAATCCCTATACCATCTACCCTATGCTGTAACAAACCCTCAACAACCATAATCCTAAACCTTATACCCCAACCCTAAAACCCTCAACCCTAACACCTAACCTTAAAAACCTCTAAACCCTTAAACCATCAACCCTAAACCTTAAACCCTAAACCATTAAACTCTACCCTCTACTCTATACATTAAACCATCAACCTCAACCCTTAATACCTTTAATCCTCAACCACTATACCCTCTACCCTATACATCGAACCTCTAACCCTAATCCTTCCAACCATGTACCCTCAAACCAAACCCTCAATCGTGAACCCTTAAACATTCTACTCCTCTACCCCTCAACCCTCATCCTCAATCCATACCCCTCAACCCTCAGCCCTAAACCTCTAACCTCTACCCTTAACCCAATACTCCCTCTTACCTCAACCTTAATCCTTAACCCTAATCTCTAACCCTTAAACCCTTAAACCCAAGTGCAACTCTCTACCCTAATCCTCAAACCTAACCTTTTAACTCCTCTTACCCTTAAACCATCATCAATAGTCTACCTCAACCATCAAACCCTAAACCCTAATCCCTAAACCCATATACCATCTTCCCTATACAAATATATCCTCAACCCTTAATCCTCAACCCTTAAAACCCCTAACCCCTAACAATTTCTACCATCAACTCCTTAAACCCTAATAATTTCAACTCCCTATAATTTTATCCTATACAATAGGACTCCTCAACCCTAATCATCAACCCTATATCCTCAATGATCTACCTCCTCAACTCTTCAAACCCTAAACTTTAAACTATAAACCATAAACCCTAAACCATCAACCTCAACCCTTAAACCTCAACCCTAAACTCCTCAACCCTAACCCTAAACCTCAACCCTAAACCCTCAACCCTCAACCCTATACCCTCAACCCTATACCGTCAACCCTATACACTCAACCCTCTACCCCAAACCCTAAAACCTCAACCCTTAAACCCCAAACTCTTAAACCCTCTACCCTATGCATTAAACCCTCAACCCTTAATCCATCAACCCTCTACCCTATACATTGGAACCTCAACCCTAATCCTTCAACCATGTACCCACAAACCTATACCCTAAACCATAAATTCTCTACCCTCAACCCTAAACCCTTAAACCTTCTACCCTCTACCCTCTACCTTCATACCTCAATCCTATACCCTCAGCCCAATACCCTAAATCATCAACCCTATACCCTCAATTCACAACCTGAACCAAATATTTTTAGGGTTTATGGAATACTATGTCTCTTTTGCTCAGTTAGGATCTTTCACCTAATGGAAAGAGATAGATCCCACACCCAAAATCTAGATGGTTCATTCAAATAAAGGATATGTATGATGTTATTAAGGATAAATGAGATAATCTAAATGCAACTAAGATAAGTAATTGATTAATTATGAATTCAAAACTTGAGAAACAAGTGATGTTTGAAAACACATTATGTAACACAAAAACACCTATAAATGAATGCAAAACTAAACAGAAATAAACCAAATTGAAAGTGTGCACCTATAATGTGGATGAAGACCAGAAATGATATTTGAAATGCTACTGATGTTGAATTTTTAGGCCTGGAGGGAATCATTCACCATTCTGGGTGAATTAGTCCTAGTTCTACAAAACTAAACTAGAGCCTATTTCTGATAATAGGGTATCCAAAAATGTAGAAAACTAAAAATTGACCTAGAAAAGGGACTCATTCATCAATCATGGTGAATGAGTCCACTTTTGAATATTATAATATTTAAGAGTGGAATCTAGGGCTTTCGGTTTTCACTTTGGCTTGCTACAAATGTCCACTTTTGAAACTCTGATTTTCGAACCTGAAACTAAGTTTTAGTTGATATTTTGACTTGTTGAGTGAAAATAAGACTTGAACAAACTTGAAACTTTATTTTCAATGATTTCCAAGCTTCCAAGAGACCTAAATCTGCAAACAAACAAGACAAGAAAGAGAAATTTTGGATATTAGGGCATGGGGGTTTGCCTTGGTCAAACCTCTTTTAGGTAATTAAACCAAAATTATGAAAGAAAGTAATCAAACATGTAATAATGGAGTTGACTACCTTTCCATGATGATTGATCTTGAATTTTTGTAGCAAAGCATGAAGAATCCACCCTTGAAATGATGAAACCCTAAGTTGCTTGACTTGAGTTGGAAGATTGATGGATGAATGAATGATAAGAAATGAGAGATGGAGAGGAGATGTAAAATGAGGATAAATAATCTTATTTATACACATTTGTGCATTAGTAACCCAATGATACCTCATCATAGACTAACATAAGGTGATTTTAAATAAAAACCTGAAAGGAAATTTAAAATATTTTGAATTTTGAGCCAAGAGGGACTCATTCCTCACCAATGGTGAATGGGTCCCACCTTGGACTTGAAAGTGGGTATTGGGAATTAATTTTCATTTAATGTTGTGTTTCAAGTTTCCATTCAAAAATATGCTTAATTAAGATTTATAAGGGCATAAAGAGGTCAAGTAAAGCATAAGAGAGGTGTAAATAAGGAAATTAAGCCTAGAAAAGTGTGGATCTTTCTTACAAGACTTTACAACGCTTCAAAATAAGACTTGAAAAGTAATGAAAAGATGATTTTTAGGTGAATTATATTAAATAGACTCTAGAAAAGTGTAGAAATGTTTTACAACACTCCATAACACTATCACAAGACATCATAATTTAAATTTTAAGGACCTATTATGAGTATTCAAGCCATATTGTAACATTAAATCAAAGAAAAATGGACCAAATATCATGAAGAAAAGCCTAAAAGACCATGAAAATTACAAGGGGCCATTTTTCTATGGTGTTCAACCCCCTACCCTATACATTAGATCCTTAACCCTCATATATCTATTCCTTCCCTCCTCTCTCCTCTCTATCTCACTGTATCCCTCATTCTCTCTCTCCATCCATCCCTCCCTCTCTACCATAATCCCTCAACCCTCAACCCTCAACAATTAAACCCTAATCCCTACACCCTATACCCTCTAACCTATACAATAGGACCCTTTAAACCCTAATCCCTCAACCCTATACCTTCAACCCAATACCTAATCACTAAACCTCAACCCTCAACCTTAAACCCTAAACCCTTAAAAAATTACCCTCTACCCTCTACCCTATACATTAAACCTCAACCCTCAATTCCCAACCTCAATCCTTAATCCCTCAACCCTCAACACTCAACCCCTATATGCTCTACCATATACATTAGACCCTCAACCTAATCCATCAAACATGTACCCTCAAACCTATACCATAAACCCTAAGCCCTCTACCTCTACCTTAAGCCCTCAACCCTAAACTGCTGAACCCTATACCCTTAAACCTTCTACCCTCTACCCTCTACCCTCATCCCTCAATCCTATACCATCAACCCAATACACTAAACCATCAACACTATAGGTTATCAAACCATATACCCTCAATTATCAACCCTCTACCCTATACATTAGATCCTCAACCTTCATATATCTCTACCCTCACTCCTATTCTACCCTTCTCTCTATCTCACTTATCCCTCCATCTCTTCCTCCATCCATCCCTCCCTCTTTACCCTAATCCCTCAACCATATACCCTCAACCCTTAAACCCTTGAAAACTCAACCCTAAAACCTAAACCCTAAAGCTTCGACCCTTAAATTCTAAACCCTAAACCATCTACCCTCTACCCTCTACCCTAATCCATCAACCCTAATAAGTCAACCCTTAGACCCCTAAACCCAAGTAAAACCTCTACCCTAATCCCTCAACCTTCAACCCTTAATCCCTCTACCCTTAAAACCTCAACCCTCAAACCTAAACCCTAATCCCTCAACCCCTATACCCTCTACCCTATTGTACCATAGAAAAATGGATGATTGACATTTTCATGGTTATTTAGGTCTTGTTCCTTGATGCTTGATCTATGTTTCTTGATTTAATGTTTTAAATGTTATTTAATTATTAACATTAAGTCCTAAATATTCAAAATATGATGTATTGTGAAGGTGTTGTGAAGTGTTCTAAACCATTTCTACACTTTTCTAGACTCTTCTTATTATAATTCATATAAATATCACCTTTTTATCCCTGATCAAGTTGTATTTTAAAGTTTTGTTAAGTATTGTAACAAGATTTCATGCTTTTCTAGGCTTTTTTTCACTATTTACACCTTTCTTATGTCTTATTTGACCTCTTTATACACTTATAGATCATATTTAAATGTATTTTTGAATGTACACTGGAGAAACAACATTAAATGAATTTTAAATCTTGACACCCACTTACAATCCTAGGGTAGGACCCATTCACCATGGGTGGTGAATGAGTCCCCCTTGGCTCCAAATTCAAAATAATTTAAATTTTCTTTCAAGTTTTTATTCTAAAATACCTTAGGTCGGCTCGTGATGTGGTATTATTGGGTAAGTAGGGAAAAAATATGTATAAATAAGTGATTTTACATTCATTTTAACCCCCATTCATTCAAGCATTCATTCATCAACATAATTCATCAAGTTTTCAAGCATTCAAGCACTTTGTATCATTTCATCAAGCAATAATCAAGTATTTTGGATTAGCCTTTATTGTATCTTCAGACTTCTTCAACAAAGGTTTGGTAAGTTGATAGGATTTTCATATTATTTATTTATCATCTCTTCATATTTCATTTTATTATATAGGGTTTGATTGACAAAGTGGGGTTTGACCAAGGCAAACCCCTATATCCTAGCCTTCAACCATTTTCCCCCTCTTGCACATTTGTTTGCAGATTTATCAAGAAAATGGGCATTGAAAGGTTGTAAACAAGTCAACAAAGTGCTTCAAGTCAACTAAACCCTATTTTAAGCTTGGAGACAACCTATAGTCCATTTTCTGGAGATTTGACTTTGACAGCCCAACAAGAAGACAAGTGTAGATTTGGAGCTACATAATTGACCTTTGATTTCATAAATTTTTGGAGGATGATTGATTCACCATCAATGGAAAATGGGTCCCACCTTAAGGTTGAAAAAGGTTATTTTGTCAGATTCCAGTTCCTAACTGTTGAAAAGTAGTTTTTGGGTTTTTATCAAGAAGACTGATTCACCATAGTGGTGAATGAGTCCCACTAGTGATTTTCATTGATTTCTATTAGATTTTAGAACATTCCAGAATCTTCATCCAACTCGCAGGTGCACCCTGTTTATCTCTATTCAATTATGTTTACATTAATTTTCATTTCTATTGCATTTTTTTGCATACCTCATTACGTTTTAAAACATAGAATATTTTATTAGTCTTGCATTCATAATCAGACAGTTACATCATTTAGCTACTATTACAACATTTAATTTAGCCTTAGTCACATCATACAATCCTCTATTTAAGTGAACCACCTCAATTTTTATACATGTTGGGATTCTATCTCTCTCCTTTTAGGTGGGAAATCCTAAGAGTGTAAGTGAAGACATGGAAACTTCCCCCCCATAATTGTTTTTGTTCATTTTGGTGAACCTACATATTGAACATCTTTCTTTTTGATTTGCATCCTAGGTCTAATTTGCATCAACATTGCATTAGGTGAAGTTTTTATTTTGCATCCTAGGGTTTCTTGCATTTGCATTAGGGTATGTGCAGGATCATCATGGAAAAAAATAGGCCCTTAAGTGGCAAAAAATTCAAAAAAATTAGTGTTAGGCAACTTGACATAAAAATTTGAATAAGTTATCTATATTATTTCAAAAATATGTAAGAATAGAATCTGTAGAAAATTGAATGTAGTTTCTAAACTACTATGTTTATTTAAAATAAATAAAATCTATTTGGTGAGAATTTGAAATTGCAATGCAGAGTACTTAAATTTTAGGGAAAAATAAGTAGGTGTCTCATTCGACCACGCTAACCATGATAAAATTATATTTTTATAATATTTATATATAAGTATAGGACTCATGTCCAGATGTGATGCATACTTTTTGTAATTTTCTCCAAGTAAATAATTAATTATGAATTTTTATTACAACTTTTAAAAAATATAAAAACTCGTATGTCCTGACCACCTTAACTTGGTCAAAACTTCATGAAATTTAATTTTTATTCTTTTAATCCTATATTATGTGAAGCATAGAATGTGACGATGTTTTGATTCAAAAAATGTGATATTGTTTGAAAGTTATAGATGTTTTTCAATCATCCCATCGATCAAGACTTTAGTCAGAATTTAATAGCAAATGAATAATAATTATTTATTAAATTCAAATTAAAAGCATAATTTATATTGGTGGAAAGTCAGAATCTCCTCTAAAAACCCTTTTCATTTCATCAATTTTGGGTAAAAAAAAGTCATCAGCCACATACCCTACAAATACCCATAATATTGCCACTTTTTGGCCCATCATGATCCTACACATACCCATTAGTGAAAACTCCATTTAGACTTATTTTTGCATATCATATGATTAAAAAACTAAAAATATGCATTTGCATCTTCATTTTACATCAGAAAATAATTAAAATCACTTTAAATTTTCTAAAAAATACAAAAATGTCTCATACCTAGACTCATTCACCACCTAGGATGAGTCAGTCCAGTTGTTGTTTTGCATTTGAATTACTGGCATTTGCATACTATTTCCTGCATTTTTGTTTGTTGTTTCTTATTTCTGGTTTTAGTTTATAGAATTTATGTTATTAGCCTTTTCTTGTTCTTAGTTTCCATTTGCATTCACCCCATATTTTGTGGTACTTGTATGAGTTTTTGGTGCCCCCTTGATTATAGTTTAGTGAGATGAAGTTCTATAATCATGGCTTCCCACGATAGCACTTTCATTGTAGACCTTGGGATCTCAAGAGCTCCTACTCCTAGAATGGACAATGGTGCATTAGACATGGGTACTACCACTAGTACCCCTTTTCCTTCACATAACATACATGTTGACACACAATCAAATTCCATTTTGCAAGAAAAATTCATTAGTATTCATGAGGATTTTTCACATTTACAACAAGATTTAAGTCTTGAAAACATTTCCACCACTGCTATACCTACCATAGAAAACCTTAATCATTTGATTGAATGTGACGATGGCTAACAAGTTATGAAAATAATAGTTGAGATATACAATAAACATGTTCCTTCCACATCCCAATCAACAAACATTGTTCTGAGCCAAGGAGGATCTCACATTCCTCCCCCTTCAACCATAGCATTCATACCCACCTACACTACTCCTCAAGTTACAACAACCATGTAATAGGTTAGTCATGTGAATCCTCCTTTCGTTCTTCCAACAAGCATCCCTAGTTCTTTTTTGGAATTGAACATTCCATATTCCACCACCTTTACCCTTCTTAGTGTTCCTTTCACTTGTCCCACCACAAAATTTACTCCATCACCTTTCTCTCTTCCACCTCGCACCACTTACACCGATCCCCTTATCACAAAAATCTTTCATAATGTTTCCTCCATGCAACAAAAAATTTCAACCATAAAGTAAAACCAAAATGCACCCTCTACCTACTATGTTTGTGGTAGTCCATTATCATTAGAAATATTGAGAACCCCGATGCCATAGGGAATTGAGTTTCATAGGTTTGAGAAGTATGGAGGTAAAGGAGACCCTACTAATCATGTTAATGATTATACAACCCTATGTAGTGACTTTGTCCTAGCTGATAAATTTTTAGCCAAACTATTTCCTAGGACCTTAAAGGATACTGCTTTAGAGTGGTTTTCTTTTTTACCTAGTCATTCCATCTATTCCTTCAATGAACTTGTGGATGCCTTTATAAGTCACTTTCAAGTCCACATGACCCCTAAAAAGACCATGGCTAATTTAATGAGGTAAAAAAAAATTGATTCACATCTTCAAAAGATGTTTATTGAGAACTTTCAATCCCACATTTAGGAAAAAATAACCATGATGAAATTCCCTTCTTTCATGCATTTATGCACAACCCTTTGTGACTATCACAACTCGGTTACTAGTCATGATGAAAAATCTACTTCCAACCAAGTTGATAAGTTTGAACAACACAACCAAATTAACTTGCAAAACTTTTAAAAATAGAACAAAGGATTTTTACAGTTTAATCCTCTACCTCCACAACCAACTCCACTTGTTAATAACCAAGTGGTAGCCACTAAAGCATCTATACCCTTTACTTGTGGGGACCTAAAGAGACCGCTCACCCCTTTACCCTATACCTTGTATAATACAATGAATCAATTGCTACAACAAAAAATATTACTTTTCCTACCATTAAACCACTTGATTTAAGCAAGTCGTTACCTCCCTCCTTTAAAACAAATTCTTATTTCAATTTTCATCACCAAAATGGACATGATACCAAACACTATAAGCATCTAAAGAATTTAGTTGAAGACCTTATTGATTTAGGATGTCTATCTATTGCAGATGTGGGTATGTGCAAGATCATGATGGGCCAAAAAGTGGCGATATGATGGGTAATTGTAGGGTATGTCATTGACGAAATTTTTTTACCCAAAATTGATGAAATGAAAAGGGTTTTTAAAGGATATTCTCAGCTTTCCACCAATATAAATTATGCTTTACTTTGATTTTGATAAATAATTATTATTCATTTTCTATTTGAATTATGACTAAATTCCTAATTAATAGGCTTATTGAAAAACATCTATAGCTTTCAAACAGTATCACATTTTTGGAATCCAAAACATTAATCACATTCTATGCTTCACATAATATAGGATTAAAAAAATAAAATTTGAATTTCATGAAGTTTTGACAAAGTTAAAGTGGTCAGACATACGAGTTTTTTTATATTTTTTAAAAGTTGTAATAAAAAATTTATAATTAATTATTTACTTGGAAAATAATTACAAAAAAATATGCATCACATACGAACATGAGTCCTCTACTTATTTATAAAATATTATAAAAAATAATTATCATTGTATTGTCGTTAGGGTGGTCAGATAGACACCTACTTTTTACTTTTTCCTTGAAATTTAAGTACTTTTGCATTGAAATTTAAAATTTTCACCAAATAGATTTTAAAAAATAAAAAATAAACCTAGTAGTTCAGAAACTAAATTCAATTTTCTACATATTCTATTCTTACATATTTTTGAAATAATATAGATAACTTATTCAAATTTTTATGTCAAGTCGCCTAACTCTGATTTTTCTATTTTTTTTGCTACTTAAGGGCCTATTTTTTCCATGATGATCCTGCACATACCCATGTTAATCATCAAGGAAATAATTTTTTTTCCCCTCCTAATCAGAACTTACAAATATTTACCAATCCTATGCCTAAGCACAATGTCCCATTTGTCAAATATATTGAACCTTCACATACTAATGTGATGTACATTGATGAACAACATGATAGAACTCCTAATGTTACCCATATTACTCATATGGATGAAATGGTGGGAACGATAGATGTTATCCCTCGTAAGGGCCCAAATCCTAAATCTATTGATATCACTTTTTCTCCTAAATATATACTAAAAAAACTTCCCGATGGTCCTCTCTACATAGCCGATAGAATCTATGATAAAGCTACCAATGGGATATTAATAGGTCCCTCTTGTGGTGAGAATGTGATCACAAAAAGAATTTTTAGTATTACATGATCTCTATCAAGATGAATATGAAAAACCAATTGCATAGATTAAAACACAATGGTTTTGTGTGCTCTATGATCAGATCAATCCTTGTTCCATTACAAATAGGACAGAATACATTGGATGTGACATTTTCTATTATTCCATAATCGGATCAGTTTCATCTGCAGTTGGGTCATCCTTGGCTCCACTCGATGAAATTTGTTCCCTCAGTTATTCATATGTGTTTGAAGTTTCCGCTTGACAATGAGATATATACTGTACATCATAGTGGATTTAATCCATTGTCCTCTAAAGGTAACTTTTCCCTAGAAGATTTTTGGCCTAAACCTATGGAACCCATCACCCCTCGTAAGGATTTATTTTTCATTTCATATCAAAATCTCAAAGCCCAGAAGATAACCAAATTGTCTCTTTGTAACATGTCCTCGACTCCTCCTAATATTCCTATCCTATATGAGACAATTCTCCCACCTAAAATTGAACCTAAACAAGCATTACAATCTCCACCACAACCAATAAACAACACTTCACCCTCTTCATCTAAAAGAATGAGAGATGCTAAAAAAACCTCATCATACCTCCATGCATTAAAAAAGTGTATAAAGCTAAAGATAAAGTGATTGATCCATCTCCTTCAGTTCCTTCCATTCCTTCGTTTCAGTAAAAGACGAAGCCTACGATAAATCAATTCGCTCTTCCACTTGAACAGATTCAAAACCGAATAAAATGAAACCATGGTGCTAGGGAACATCGACATCATCATTGTCTCCTCACTCATCAAATGAAAACCAAAAACAACAAAGAAAAAATACCCCCACCTTTGTAAGAAATAATCCCTAATACCTCTCCTAACCCTCCACATGATAGCTCGTCCCAACCATCACATCAAAATGAAAAATACAGCAACCGCAACTTTTGATACATACTTCCTTGGAGATTACCCTTCGCCTTCACATTGTAATTAATTTGGATGAAGATGATAATGAGGAGATTTCTAAAATATAGATGAATAGGTACATACTAATTTAAATTCTTTATTCTCCTCTTCCATGAGCTTAAATGATAAATCTCTTATACCAAGTGCAAAAATTGCTACTTCACCTAGTTTGGCACTTGCAATTCCCCCATTGGATAGTCAACCACCCTTGCAATACAATGAACATGATTAGGAGGAAAATGACTTGTTAGATGGTTGATTTGCATATGCCTAACTAGCCTTTTACATCTTTCTTTATTTTCTTTTACTTTATGTGCATATCATGTTCCCCTGTAATGTGTGTTTGGTGCTCTCTCTCTCTTTGTACACTTCTTTTATTTGTACCTTCATTCTTCTATATGGTGTACATTTTTCTCACATTTTTTTTTCTTTTTTCTTTTGTTTTGTGTTTTCCTTTTTGGGATGACACAAAGCCTTGAGATTCCCTATGTCTCTTCCATGTTGACCCGAAAGGTCCCGTTTCCTTTTTCTCTTTTGTTTTGTGTTTTCCTTTTGCAGATGACGCAGAGTGTTGAGACACCCTATGTCTCTTCCATGTTGACCCAAAAGGTCCCTTTTTATTTTTATTTTCTTTTCTTTTTTTTTTCCTTTTTTGGATGATGCAAGGCATTGAGACCACAATGTCTCTTCCATGTTGACCTAAAATGAAATTTCTTTTTCTTTTGTTTTCACTCTCTATGTGTCATTCTTCTCGTTCAATGTATTCAAGGAATGATCACAGTTCTGATCTCTTTAATACAAATATTGCAGCAACAAACATACTGACCCTAAATCTATAGACCTCTTATGTGTTTTGTGTTTTCCTTTGGGGGAAACCCCTCTTTCTTTTATTTCCTTTTTCTTTACATGATCTAGCCTTACCAGAAAACGTATGACTTGGCATAGGGGATTTCTGAGTTGGCTCTCATTTCTTCCTTTTTTTTCATTTTCCCTTCACTACTTTAAAGAAATTGCTCACAAAATGGTGTTCAACAATTTCTTTAAAGTGGGGGAATACATTGACATTATTCATTTCCATTTCATTCTTAGTGCAGCTTTGTTACTTCATACGACATGTTTTTCACTTTGTGGATGACATTGGGTGTGATGTCCTTCATAAGTGTGATCTATCTTAGCATATTACATTCCTCTTAGCAGCTTGGTGTGACACACTACATCCCCTAAGATGTGAATCTATTATTCTTTTATTGGTCCTCTCTTGGAGACATTAGACACAATGTTCCCTAAGTAATATACCTTGCATGATCATAGCAAAACTCCTTTGAACATTTTCCATTTTCCTCTTTTGCATTTTTTGCCACCTTGCATAACACAACTTGCAAGCCTATGGTATCATCTTGTTTGTTCATGAGTTTTAAGCATACAAAGCTTTGCTTGTCTAATGGAGCTTGAACCATCATTCCTTTTCCTTTGTGGTGCCTTATTAAAGTTATCAGGAGGTATAACTCTGGTATGGTTGAGACAGAAGCCTATTCTAAGGCACAACATTCCTCATAGCCACCTTTGTGTTGTGAGTGCATACCAACTAGCTTATGTTTCTCTATTTTTGGGTTTCTCACCAGAAAGACCACCATAAGTTCCATTTCCCTAGAGTGAGTATGCAATTTTTTATTTTTTTCAAACAAACAACCTAGATCTGATCTACAACTAGCTAGACAAATGATCAAAGCTTGATCCAACCCCTTTTCATTTTTCTCTCTCTTTATCTTGTGTTCCTTTGTTCTTATGATTAATTGGCCATGGTATCTTCATCATGGGGGCTTGATCATCCCTATTGATCATTGTTATTCCATCTTGCTAAGCATGAGTGCATTTGGAATCCTTCTTGATATGCATGGCTACTTTAGTGTGAGTTTGAAGCAAGATCTTCCTTTCACTAAATTGGGGGCTAAATGTACCATATAAAAATGGATCATTGACATTTTCATGGTTATTTAGGTATTGTTCCTTGATTATTGATCTATCTTGCTTGATTTAATGTTGTAAATGTTATTTAATTATTTACATTAAGTCCTAAATATTCAAAATATGATGTCTTCTAAAGGTGTTGTGAAGTGTTGTAAAACATATCTACCCTTTTCTAGACTCTTCTTATTATAATTATCTAAATATCACCATTTTATCCTTTATCAAGTCCTATTTTAAAGTTTTGTAAAGTATTGTAACAAGATTTCATGCTTTTCTAGGCTTGTTTTAACTATTTACACCTTTCTTATGTCTTATTTGACCTCTTTATACATGTATAGATCATATTTAAGTTTATTTTTTAATGTACACCAGAAAAACAATATTAAATGCATTTTAAATCCTAACACCCACATTCAATCCTAGGGTGGGACCCATTCACCATGGGTGGTGAATGAGTCCCCCTTGGCTCCAAATTAAAAATAATTTAAATTTTCTTTCATTTTTTTATTCTAAAATACCTTATGTTGGCCTATGATGTGGTATTATTGGGTAATTAGGGAACAAGCATGTATAAATAAGTGATTTTACTTACATTTTAACCTCCATTAATTCAAGCATTCAAGCACTTTGCATCATTTCATCAAGCAATAATCAAGTATTTTGGAGCATCCATTGTTGTATCTTCAGACTTCTTGAACAAAGGTTTTGGTAAATTGATAGCATTCTCATGCTATTTTTTTATCATTCTCTTCATATTTCATTTTATTATATAGGGTTTGATTACCAAAGTGAGGTTTGACCAAAGAAAACCCCTATATCCTAACCCTCAACTATTTTTCCCCTCTTGCATGTATGTTTGTAGACTTTTGTATGAAAATTTATCAAGAAAATAGGTGTTGAAAGGTTGTCAACAAGTCAACAAAGTGTTTCACGCCAACTAAACCCTATTTCAAGCTTGGAGCCAACCTACAGTCCATTTTCTGTAGATTTAATTCCAACAACGCAACAAGAAGACAAGCATAGATATGGAGTTACAAAATTGACCTTTGATTTCATATGTTTTTGGAGGACTGATTCACCATTAGTGGAAAATGGGTCCCACCTTAAGACTAAAGAGGGTGATTTTGTTAGATTCCAGTTCTCGATTGTCAAAAAGCAATTTTTAGGTGTTTTTTTCAATACCAGGATTGATTCCCCATCAATGGTGAATGAGTCCCATTGGTTATTTTCACTGACTTTTGTTAGATTTTAGAATATTCCAGAATCTTCATCCATCTCCCAGGTGCACTTTGTTTATCTCTATTCAATTTTGTTTACATTAATTTTCATTTCTATTTCATTTTTTGCATATCTCACTATGTTTTCAAACATTGCATATTTCATTAGTCTTGCATTCATAATCATTCAATTACATCATTTAGTTACTTTTACAACATTTCATTTAACCTTAATCAAATCATACAATCCTTTATTTGAGTGAACCACTTCAATTTTTATGCCCATGGGGATTCTATCTCTCTCCTTTTAGGTGGAAGATCCTAAGAGTGTAAGAGAAGTACATAGAAACTTCCTCCCCATAAAAATTGTTGGTTCACCAATATAATAGACTGTCAACCCTAATCCATCAACCCTATACCCTCAACCCTCTACCCTAAACCCTCAACCCTCAACCCTCAACCCTTCAACCCTAAACCCTTAAACCATGTACCCTCTACCCTCTACCTATACAATAAACCCTCAACCCTTAATCCCTCAACCCCTATACCCTATACATTTGACCCTCAAACCTAATCCTTCAACCACGTACCCTCAAACCTATACCCTAAACCCTAAACCCTCTACCCTCTACCCTCTACCCTAAACCCTTACGCATTCTACCCTCTACCCTCAACTGTCATCCCTCAACCCTATACCCTCAACCCAATACCCTAAACCATCAACCCTATATGTCCTCAACCCTATACCCCCAATTCTAAACCCTCTACCCTATACATTATATCCTCAACCCTCATATATCTTTGTCCCTCCATCCATGTATCTCCTTCTCTCTATCTCACTTATCCCTCCATCTCTCCCACCATCCATCCCTCCCTCTCTACCCTAATCCCTAACCTATATACCCTCAACCCTTAAACCCTTGAACACTCAACCCTAAACCTTGAACCCTCAAACCTCAACCCTTAAACCATCTACCATCTACCCTCTACCCAATACCCTCTACCCTCAACCCTAATCCCTCATCCCTTAAAACCTTAAACCTAAGTAAACTCTCTACCCTAATCCCTCAACCCTCAACCCTCAACACTTAAACATTAATCCCTCAACCCTTATACCCTCTACCCTATACATTAGACCCTCAACCCTATTTCCACAGCCCTATACCCTCAATCCTCTACAATCAACCTTAACCCTCAACACTCAACCCTTAAAACCTCTACCCTCTACCTTCTTCCCTATACATTAAAACCTCAACCCTCAGTTCTCAACCCTCAACCTTTAATCCCTCAATCCTCAATAGTCAAACCCTAAACCCTCAACCATGATACCCTCTACCCTATAGATTGGACCCTCAACCCTAATCCTTCAACCATATGTACCCTCAACCCTAATCCCTCAACCTTATACCCTCAACCCAACACCATAAACCATCAACCCTATAGGTCCTCAACCATCTACCCTCAATTCTCAACCCTCGTATATCCTTGTCCCTCCCTCATCTTCTCTCCTTCTCTCTATCTCATTTCTCCCTACATGCCTCCATCCATCCATCCCTCCCTCTCTACCCTAACCCATCAACCCTAAACCCTAAACCCTAAACCCTAAACCCTGAAACCTAAACCCTCAACCTCGAGCCCTTAAACCCTAAACCCTTCTTCTATCTACCCTCTACACTCAACCCAATACCCTCTACCCTCAACCCTAATCCCTCAACCCTAAACAAAATTTAACTCTCTACTATAATCCCTAAGCCCTCAACCCTTAATCCCTCAACCCTTAAACCCCCAACCCTTAAACCCTCAACCCTCTACCTTCAACCCTCAACACTATGCCCTCAATCCTATACTTTCTACCCTCTACCCTATACATTAAACCCTCAACCCTCAACCCCTATACCATGTACCCTATACATTGGACCCTCAACCCTAATCCTTAAACCACATACCCTCAAACCTATACCCGAAACCCCTAACCCTCTACCCTCTACCCTAAACCGTTAAACCTTCTACCCTCTATCCTCAACCCTCATATATATTTGTCCCTCCCTCCCCTTCTCTCCTTCTCTCTATATCACTTATCCCTCCATCTCTCCCTCCGTCCATCCCCTCCCTCTCTACAATAATCCCTCAATTGTATACCCTCAACCCTTAAAACCTTGAACACTCAACCCTACACCCTAAACCCCCAACCCTCAACCCTTAAACTCTCTACCCTCTACGCTCAACCCTAATACCTCAACCCTAATCCCTTAACCCTTAAACCCTTAAACCAAAAAAATCTCTCTACCCTAATCCCTAATCCCTCAAATCTTAATCCCTCAACCCTTAAACCTTCAACCCTCTACCCTCAATGCTTAATCCTTAAACCTTAATCCCTCAACCCCTATACCCTCTACCCTTTCATTGGACCCTAAACCCTAATCCCTCAACCCTATACATGAAATCCTCTACCCTCAACCTTAAACCCTCAACCCTCAACCCTTAAACCCTCTACCCTCTACCCTATACATTAAACCCTCAAACCTTAGTCCCTCAACCCTCAACCCTTAAACCCTAAACTGTCAACCCCTATGCCCTCTACCATTTGCATTGGATCCTCAAACCTATACCCTAAACCCTCTAACGTCAACCCTAAACCCTCAACCCTAAACCCTTTAACCCTAAAACCTTAAACCTTCTACCCTCTACCCTCAACCCTATACCCTGAACCCAATACCTTAAACCATCAACCCTATAGGTCCTCCACCTTAATCCCTCAACCATATACCCTCAAACCCTATCAATTTCTCTCTATCTACACATATCAACTTTAACTCCCTCCCTCTCTCCTACCCTCTCTAATTGTTTCTATATACTCTCTCCCTCTTTCTACATATCTCTCACTCAATCAATCCCTAACCCTCTATCTTGCTCCCTTTATATATATATCTCTATCTCCCTCCCACTACCTCTCCATCACTCCCTCTCTCTCCCTCTCTCTTAAGTCTCTCCATCCACACCCTCTCTCTCAGGTTTTGCCTCTAGCACCCTACCTAGGTAACTCTCTCTCTCCCTATCTCCCTCTCCCTCTCTCTATTTGTCCCTCCCATCCTACCTAGATAAGTCCCTCTCATTCTACCCCTATCTCTCCCTCTCTTAGGTCACTCCCTCCTACACCCTCTCCCTCTCTGGTCTCTCACTCTCACACTCCCTCTCTCTTGCACTCCCTCTCACTACCTATCTCTCAAGTCTCTCCCTCTCACCTCCCTAACACTCTCAAGTCTCTCCCTTGGAACCCTATCTACATAACTCTCTTTTCTCCCTCCTCTCTCTCTCTCTCTCTCTCTCTCTCCCTCTCCATCCCACCCTACCTAGCTAAGTCCCTATCACTCCAACCCCTTCTCTCCCACTCCCTCTCTCTTAAACTCTCCCTTCCACCCCCTCTACCTCTCTCAAGAATCTCTCTCACCACCTCTCTACCTCTCTCTCTCTCTCTCAGGTCTCTCCCTCCCTCTCTCCCTCCCACCCTATCTAGATAACTCTCTTTCTCTCTTAAAATTCTCCCTCCCTCTAAATAAATACATAAGTACATACATACATACATACAAGAATAATACATATGCACATACAATCACACATACATACAATAATACATGTAATGTATATATAGATATAATCTTACGTACATATAGGCATACATACATACATGACATACAAGCATACATGTACATACAAACATACAAATATATAAGCATACATTCAATAGAGTAGCATTTAACATAAATCAAGACATAATGTGAGCATGTTATACCATGCTCATGTTATGCCTTGCTAGACATGTCTCGCACAAATGCAAAAAACCATGTCAAAGCTAAGATATAACATGAGCGAATTATAACACACTCACATTATATCTTGATTTGGGAATCCCCAATCCTTAAGCTTGGTATTTTCATTGGAATACCAACACAAAGGCTTGGAGGGCCTTCCCAATGAGCAAAGATGTGTTTTTGCAAATTCTATAATATCTCACATAATCAGGTTTGTGCTCACCATTAGGATTGCATGTGTTTCAATGTAAAACAAATCAAACACTTGGGTAATGTTAGGCTCTCTCTTACCCATCCAACTATGTAATTTTATTGACTTTTTTATAATGTTAAGCCTTTCATCTATAATTTATTTTGCTTATGTGTCTCTTTTTTGGAAAAAAGAAGTGTTTGGTTCTTTTTTCATTATAAATTAACCGTTTATAGAAATTTCAAATAAATTACATTTTTAAAAACTAGACTCCATTCTACAATTTAAAAAAGAAAAAAGAAAAATTCAATTAGTTTCAAAAATTTGTAGGGGTAGCACAGCCAAAATTTTGTTTTTCAGGAAGTGTCCACTTTGAAAATTAGTAAAAAATCAAATATTCATTAAAAAATTATTAGAAAAATATTGCATCAACTAGATACTATTAGCTAAGTTCTCATTAGAGAGATTTTAAAAATACTAAAAAAGGGTTCACCATGCTAGGTACACACAAAATTTGCTATGTTATGTTTTTCTAACAAAAACAACACCATTTTTTGTGCATCCCTCTTTTGAACCCCTTAATCTCAACCATTTTCAAAATAAATTAGTAGTTTAGAAAGGAAAGTTGGAGCACTATGATCCTTGTTTTTGTTGCATCTCAAAATTTTGAGTGTAACTATCCTCAATTTCACATCCAAAGTCAGTATTTCCTGATTTCATAAAAAAAAAGTGGCAACTTAAGCCCCCTTTTTGGCCCCCCATATTTTTGCACTTACCCTATAATTAATTGCAAAACTAGTACAAAGGCTCATAGCCAAGGGTCACTACCACATAAAGAAATACAAGATAGAAAAAGAATGTTACGCAGAGAACACTTTCTCAATGCAACAAGGAATCCACCACATTGCTCCAAAAATCTCACAACCTTGCTTGAATGATTTTGAATTCCTTCAAATCAGTACCCTCATTAACCCTAACACTTAAAATTCACACTACTCTACTCAAACTCACATCACACACATTACTCGTATTGATCTCACATCTATCTTGCTTCTCTCTTGATTCTTTCTTTTAATTCACAACAAAACCACAATTATTTATATCAACCTTAACTGAAACACCTTCTCCAAAGTAAAAAACTATTTGTTACATATAAAAATTAAAATTATGTTGACACCTAGGAATTCCTATAGTGGATAGGAATGAAGGTGAACCATCAATTTTATGTTGTGTTCTATGTACTTCTCTTATAGTGTTAGGGTTTTTCACCTAAAAGGAGAGAGATAGAACCCAAAAATTGAGGTGGTTCATTCAAACTAAGGAATGTATGATGTAATTATGACTAAATTCAGTGATCCAAATACATAAAACTAAACAAATATACTAATTATTGAATGAAAACTATAGAAATGCTAGTCATTTGAAAATGCATTGTGTAATGAAAAACACTTACAAATGAACGCAAATTGCAACAAAAAAGGATGAAGATGAAAGTGTGCATATGATATATTGATGAATACTAGAAATGACTTCTAGAAAGTTGTTGATCTTGATTTTTAGGCCCGGTGGGACTCATTCGCCATTCTGGGCGAATTAGTCCTAGATCTGTGAAACTATTCCAGAGCCTATTTCAGACAAATGGGTATCCAAAAATGTAGAAAATAAAAATCATGCTTGGAAGTGGGACTCATTTTCCACTAATGGTGAATGATTCCACTTATAAATTTTTGAAGATTCAAAGGTGGAAACATGAGCCTTTGGTCTACACTTTTTGCTTCTTCAGGTATCTGGTTCTAAAATTGTCAAATTTGGGCCTAAAAGTGACTTTTTTGTGATATTTTTCCTTATCCAATCAAGAGATGACTTGAAAAACTTTAAAATACAATATTCAATGATTTCCTAGTTTTCAAAGTACCTAAATCTACAAACACACAAAGAAAGAGAAAGAAATGGTGAATGTTAGGGCATGGGGGTTTGCCTTGTTCAAACCCCTTTTAGTTAATTAAACCAAAATGATGAAACAAAGTAATGAAACATGCAACAATGGAATAGAAAAATTTCCTTGATGATTGATCTTGATTTGTTGCAACAATGGATGAAGAATCTACCCTTGAATTCCTGAAAAGTGTTATCTTCATGACTTAGAATAATAAAACCCTAACTTCCTTGACTTGAGAAGGAAGATAAATGATGAATGAAGTTGATTTATAATGAATTTGGGTTTAGAGACTTATATTTATAGGAAAATTTCCTTATTTTCCTATTAATTAGATCCCCAAGGATGACATGGAGAAAAATTAAACTTAGAACCTCATTTTTCCTACTCAAACCTCAAAAATGGCTCAAATGGAACTCATTCGCCATCAAGGGTGAATGGGTCTCACCTGGATGGTACTAATTCTCCTATAATGGTAAATGGGTCCCACAAAGGCCATTTTTGCTAGCTAGAATGCCAAGAAGTAAGAAAATCAGGTTTATATGATGACTATGTGAGTTATTTGATCAAATTATGCCATGGGATGCACAATATAGGGTCATAGGGGCCTATTAATCATGATGCAAAGAGAAATTAGGCATTGGGACACAAAATTCAATGTGAAAGTGTGATTAAATACACTTTACATCATTAAAATGAGGTCCACATAGCCTAGTAAGGCACAACATCCAATGTGAATGTGTAGAACACATTACAACCCTAGATTAACATTAAATTTATTTTACAAGCCTTCCAGATTGATGTGAGGATGTAATTAAATACAATTTATAATGTTGAATTAAAGGTGAAATGAGTTCATTAAGTCTCTAGAAAAGTGTGAAAGTCTTTTACAACACTTTACAACACCTTTACAAGACATCAATAAATGCATTTTATTTAGTTTGCAAGGGTCCAAGACCTAGTTTGGATGCATAAAATGCCTCACAACACTAAATCAAGGCATTATTAAGTCCAATTTATCATGAATTATTCTGATGTCAAGCAAGAGCTCCTTTTTTCTACAACACATCTAGCCCCCACTTTGGTGAGAGGATGAACTTGCTTCAAACTCACACTAAAGTAGATATTTAAGAGAGATTCGAGTGTACAGATGAAGATGAAAAAGGAAGAAAAAGATCAAAAAGGAGGTCAAGCCCCTAGGATCCAAGATCCTAATTCAAACAAAAAGATACATAATCGCACAATGGAAAGAAATGAAAATAGAGGGGAAATATGCGCTCACTTTGGGGCCACAGAACATAAGGTCATTTGCAGGGTGAGTTGTCCCAAAGAAATGGTTTTAGTGAGAAATTCATGCTAGTGTGTCAGCTTCCCATTATACAAACCATATCAAAGTTATGCTTTTGATAACATTTATAAGGCACCACAATGTAAAATGATTTTTGTAAATTCTTTTGATTGATATGTAAAAGTTTTGTTAAATGAGATTTTTCTTTGTTCATGTAAGGTCTTCTTCTTAGGGAGAATTGTGCCTAATGTATCCAAGAGAGGAAAATTGAGGGTGTTAGATTGTTATCCATGGGATGCCTCATTCGCATCAAGCCACTTCAGTTGATTGTTATTCCCTTGTCAGATTGTTATCCATGGGATGATTCATTCACATTAGGCCACTTCAGTTGATCATACACTCATGGAAGGAATCAAACCTAATGACACCATCAAGGAGAGGACATGTCACAAGAAAAAGTAAATCACACCATGAAATTTTAAAAAATATGTTTTCTATGTATGCCCCCACTTTAAAACGATTGTTAACACCATTATTGTGAGCAATTGCTTTAAAGTAGAAGAGATTATGAGAGCTTATTCAAAAATCCCTATGCAAGTATATGTTTCGAGTAGGTTACATCACAAAGAAAGGTAGCATGTCACTTTCAAGTCGATCTTAAGACATGTCATCCACATGCCAAGCTTGCTCTTATACATTCATGAGAAGTTAATGATTAGCCAAAAGAGACAATGACTAGTGACATACGAGGATAAGGCTATCAAAATCCTTGTCCCCACTTAGTGTAGGACAAGAGTGAACCTAGAATGGATGATGGTATGCTTCCCCTTGTGATGGATGCAAAACACGCAATAGTGAGTATGTTATTATCTTACAACTATTACATGTCAAGGAGAAACAACTAATGTTATTTATTTGGATAAGGAAACAAAGTATCTGTGTGATACATGTTTAATGAGATATCTATCAATTTAGGATGTACCAAGGTTAGTTTTTTCCCAGAACAATCTTGAGTGATAATATGGATGTGGAGTGAAGGTTTGTTGGATGGGTTCATTTCTATGAAAGGAAAATCATGAAGACCATGTGTTGGAAGAATGAGGTTGGGTATATTATGAGCTTGTTTCTTGTGTAATGGTGGGTAAAGAATGATAGGATTCTTATGTGTGTCAAAAATAAATTCAACAACATAGGGGAATGATTAATGATTGGATTTTTTTGGAGTATCAAGAGTGATGATAGGAGAAGGAGGCTCTATTTGGTTGTCTACTTTCTCTAAGGTATGATTCTTATGTGCCATAATATTGACCCCAGGAGGAGAGCTAATATGTTTATCACATGTCATAATTGGATTTGGAAAGATACCTTCATCGCTCATAGGAAAAGAATCAATAGAAGGATAGCTAGGATTTTCATGGTTACTAATTATTGGACTTTTTGGTTCAAATAGATCTTCCATCATGATATCATCTAGCACTAAACTATCTTCTTCATGTGTAGAGAAGATATTAGGAGAAGAAAAGGGTTGATTGTCATGATTATCTATACTTACATCCTCATGTCCTAGAATGTCATCTTGATTAGGAGAGGTAGGATTAGCATAGCTCTCAATCATATCCTCCACAAAAATGTGTTTGTCATCTTCACGAGTTTATCCTTATTCACTAAATGATTTGCACAAGTAGGGGAGGTTTGGGAGATGAATGAGCACTCGGTAAGGTAGTGGCAATGATTTCAGCTATATGTGTCATAATGTCTTTGCAAGGGGGAGGATACAGAAGACAAGAAATACTTTCATGATCTTCAATGATTGTGTTCTATGTACTTCTCTTGCACTCTTAGGGTTTTTCACCTAAAATGAGAGAGATAGAACCAAAAAATTGAGGTGGTTCATTCAAACTAAGGAATGTATGTTGTAATTCTGACTAAATGTAATGATCCAAATAGAAAAATCTAAAGAAAAATATTTATTATTGAATGAAAACTAAAGAAATGCTAGTTGTTTTAAAACACATTGTGTAATGCAAAATCTCTTAGAAATGAATGCAAATTGCATCAAAAATGGATGAAACTGAAAGTGTGCACCTAAGATATTGATGGAGATTGGAAATAACTTTTGGAAAGCTACAAATCCTAATTTTTAGGCCTGGTAGGACTCATTCGCCATTCTGGGTGAATTAGTCTGAGATTTATGAAACTGTTATGAAGCTTATTTCAGACAAATAGCTATCCAAAAATGCAAAAAACCAAAATTAGACCGGGAAGTGGGACTTATTCACCACTAATGGTGGATGATTCCAATTTTTTATTTTGAAGATTCAAAGGTGGAAATGGGAGACTTTAGTCTACACTTTTTGCTTCTTCAGGTGTTCGGTTTTGAAACTATCAAATTTAGACCTAAAAGTGACTTTTTGTTGATATTTTTCCTTATTCAATGAAGAGATGACTTGAAAAAAATTGTAATACAATTTTCAATGATTTCCTAGTCTTCAAAGTACCTAGATCTACAAACACACAATGATAGAGAAAGAAATGGTGAATGTTAGGGCATGGGGGTTTGCCTTGGTCAAACCCCTTTTAGGTAATTAAACCAAAATGATTAAACAAAGTAATGAAACATGCAAAAATGGAATAGAAACCTTTCCCTGATGATTGTTCTTGATTTTTTTCAGCAATGGATGAGGAATCAACCCTTGAATTTCTAAAAAAAGTGTTATCTTAATGACTTAGAATAATAAAACCCTAACTTTCTTGAATTGAGGAGGAAGACAAATGATGAATGAGGTTAATTTATGATGAATTGAAGTTTAGAGACTTATATTTATATGGAATTCACCTTATTTTCTTGTTAATTGGATCCCCAAGGCTAACATGGAGAAAAATTAAACTTAAAACTTAAGTTTTCCTACTCAAACCTTGAAAAAGGCTCAAATGGGACTCATTCGCCATCAAGGGAAAATGGGTCCAACCTGGATGGAAATAATTCACCCCTAATGGTGAATGGGTCTGACAGGGGCCATTTTTTCTAGTTGGAATGGGAAGTAAGAAAATCAGGTTTATATGATAACTACATTGGTTATTTGATCAAATTATGCCTTAGGATGCACATTATGGGGTCAGAGGGGCATATTAATGATAGTTTAAAGAGAAATTAGGGCCTTGGACACAAAATTCAATGTGAAAGTGTGATTAAATACACTTTACATCATTAAAATGAGGTCCACATAGCCTAGGACAACACAATATCTAATGTGAATGTGTAGGACACATTACAACACTAGATTAATATTAAGTTTATTTTAAAATCCTTCTAGATTGATGTGAGGATGCAATTAAATACATTTTATAATGTTGAATTAAAGGGTAAATGAGTTCATTAAGTCTAGAAAAGTGTGAAAGTCTTTTACAATACTTTACAATTCACCTCTGCAAGACATCAATAAATGCATTTTATTTAGTTTGCAAGGGTTCAAGACCTAATTTGGATGCATAAATTCCCTCACAACACTAAATCAAGGCCTTATTAAGTCCAATTTATCATGAATTATTCCCATGTCAATCAAGAGGTCCTTTTTTCTACTATACAGAAGGTGACCTACATAAAACATTAATTAGGACCCGAATAAATATCAACACACCTCTACATGCTTTCACAAGCCTCACATGTAGTGCTAACACAAGGTCAGCCAATACCTATGTCAAACAACACAATCATTAAGTACACACTTCCTTAAGTTAATCCAAAAAATTTAGACAAAAAAATTCACTTGAACACAATATAGAAGAATTCACGAACTACTTAAGATTCATTAAACCATTTAACCAAACTAGCATCATACAAAAACTTCCACTTAGAACAATTGGTAATCCTTATCTGCATACTAACAAAAGAAACATGCACTCTACTACACCAAATCAAGTGTAGTGTAGGAAAAAGTATCCCCTTTTCACACGTAATTTGGGAAAAATAATTAATAATAAAATGAGCTAAATGATGCCTTAATTTAGTGTTGTAATATGTTTACATATTCACCTTAGTTTTATGGACTTATTAATTAAAATTTTCTTAATTGTGCCTTATTTTTGGTGTTGAAAGGTGTACCTTTACACTTTCACACTAACCTAGGGATTCATGAATTAATTGAGGATAACTTTCCTTAATTTTCCCCTTTAATTCAAATTCAAGCCCAATTAATTACAATTTCTGGAGGAAAAAATATGACATTCATTAATGATATAACATAACACTCATCCTTGAAGAATGTGTCCTAGGTAAGTGACCTAGGACCCATTCACCATAGGGAAAATGGGTCCTCATGTAGACCTCAGACCCTAATTTAAAATAATTTTTTTGGTGGTCTTTCAATGATTTCAAATGCGTATTCACATATTGGCTTGTGTTATTTGAATTTTGGGAATTAATGTTAAGATATGTATAAATAAAAGGACATTTCAATATGTTTCGCCTAGATTTTCAAGAGAGCTTCCTAACAAATTTGATGAGAGCATCCTTATAGTAAATTTTATGATCAATAGGGAATTTCAAGGCATTCAAGGGAATATTTATACAAGAATTATTGTAGCAATCAAGATCCTATCATCATGTTAAATTTATATTACATCATGCATGATGTTTGAGCTAATATGGTGATGTAGAGTTTAAGATTTATTTAAGTATTCAAAGGTATTGTTTCTAACCAAGTTCCATGATCAAGATCTACATTGACTGAAGCCAATTCATGCAAGTTGTAGATCTAGAATCCAAGGTTCAAACAAAGGTTTGGTGAGTTGTGACTTTGCTTGTTCATTCATCATTCTTTCATGATATTTTGTTTCATTTCAAGGTATAATTACTAAAATGGGGTTTGACCAAGAAAAACCCCCATTTACCTAACAAACAACATTTTTCTCTCTTTGATGTGTGATTGTATATTTTAGGTGGAAGATCCTTTGAAGAGAAAAAATGAAGAAAGTTGTAAAGTTGTCAAAGTTGCAAGGAAATTTGTCATTTCATGAAAACTCTTCTATAGGATTTATTTTCAGTTGTTTGATAATCAGAATCAAGAATCTAGGAGTGCAGACACAATAGAAGAGAACCCATAAAGGATTTTTGCAGAGCCCTATCTAGCACCCATTCGCCATAGGGTGGATGAGTCCTTAGTAAGCTTCAAAAAGTGACTTTTGGTGACTAGTACGCATCATTCTCCCTTTTGTAGATTTGTCTTTTGATTGTTGTTTCGAGTAGTTGTGAGTATAGTCTTTCATTTGCATTTTATAGCTTGCATTTTGGAGTTTGTTTGATGATATTAATCTTTCTCCCCAAATTTTTATTTAACACATACCCCGATCCTTGCATAAAGAGGAAATTTGTTGATTCATACCTTGATTTGACTCACCTATTGGTTGTTACTCATCTCATTGTTTTGATCTGATTTCCTTGAAAGAATTGAGGGAAAATAGGGTTATTTGTTAGCATTGTGGTGAATCCCCTTTTAACCAACCCAATTTATTTTTATTTCATTTTGGTGAACCTAAGTTTGATCATTGCATTTTCTAATTTTGGAGTCCTTTTTCACCCTTTATTTAGATCTTGCATTCATTTCAATCTTTTTTCATTGAATTGAGTCTCATTTAGGGTGTCTAGTTTGCATTTAACCTTGCATTTTATTTAAGGGTTTTAGGATTACATCTCTACATATAAAAATATAAAAAAATTAGTCATTTTGTAAGTCAATTACATAATATTGCAATATCATTCGTTTTCATTTAAAAATTCAAACAAAATTGCCTATCAAATTAGGTTTTCTAGGTTGTCATTTTATCACATTTTTCACTTGTATTTCAACACTAAATTCACAAAAAAATTAAACTACGACTTGCTATATCAGATAAAAAATTTGGAAACCATTGAAATTAACTCAAAAATCTATAAATAAAATAAAATAAAACCCTAACTGGGACCCATTCAACCTAGGGAAAATGACTCCCTAATCAAGGTTATTTCCTGATTTTCTAGGCATTACAACATTAATTTCTACATTTATGTTTGTTGCTCTCAGATTTCTATTTATGTTTACATAATTTTTGTTTCTTCAATTTGGTCATATTTAGCCTAATTTGATAAAATTAGTGCATTGAGTGATTTCAAAATTGTATTTACAAGACCTCATTTTTTGGTTTTTTCATCGTTTAAATAGAAAATTACCTTAGTTAGAATCTAAAAATTGCATTTAACTATATTGCATTCTAGGTTATTGCAATACATTTCACCCTCTTTCCATTTTGAGTTTACATTAAGTTTGTGAAACTTGTATGAGCTTTACAACTTGGTGTCCTATTAGCAATACTATTGTGAGATGCAGTTTGAGACGCATGTCATCCCATGATACACCATTCGTTGTGGATATTGGGATTTCCAACTATTTCACTAATAGTGTTGATAATCAACCCTCTATGGATCATAGACTACATACAGGTCATTTCCATCAACTTCCTTACCTACAAACAATGTGCATGATGTAAAGCTCATGTCTCACAAGAGAAAATAAGAAGAATAGATGAAGGCAGAAAAACTGCAAAATCTTGTGAGTCTTGATGTGGCTCCTATGCTAGCTAACCTAAGAAAGATGCTTAAGAGTGACCACGAAATTAAAAATTTCTATAGCCTTGCTTACCTCCTTAATGAGAAATTCAACTATCAAGAGAATGATAATATACATGCCTCGGTCAACTTTATTGAAGAAAAACCTCATAAGAGCCAAACCAAAATTCTCCTTGATATTGCTTTCTCTCAAAATGACATAATCAAACATGCACCCAATGGTCCTCTTTACATAGCTAGAAGAATTAATGGAAAACCTACTAATGGGATATTAATTGATTCCATCTATGTAGAGAATGTGATCACTAAATAATTTTGATTTGCGCATGAGCTCTATCAAGATACATATGACAAATTGAAAGTATGGATCAAAAAGCATTATGGTTTTTCTTGCCTTGCAATGGGCTAAATTAATCTCCCTCTAAAGGTTGGTCTAAAAACATTAAATCTCTCATTTACCATCATTTTGTCATTAGACCAATTTCATGTGAAGTCAACCTATCCATGGCTTTGCTACATGAATTTTTTCTCGTCAGTTGTGCATAAATGATTAAAGTTTCCATTTTACAATGATATCTTTATTGTGCACCATAGTGGCTTTAATCTTGTGTCTTCTTGTGTGAAATTTTCATTAGGTTTCTTTTGGTTTGAGCCTATTGAACCTATTAGACCTTATGAGGACTTCTTTTTCAAATCATAGCAAAAATTTAACGCAAAGTGTATAGCATAATTATCCCTTTGAAATATGCCTCAACTTGTGATTGAGCCACCTATCCTTGACAATACCATTATTGAACAAAATCCATTTCTAATTAAAGAAAAAGTAGCCTATTACAAATCCTTCTCCCATTTCATATAAGATACCACAAGAAAATAAAATCAATCCCATTGTACTTCCTAAAGTCAAACAAGTTTATAAAGCCAAAGAGAAAGTGGTTGAACAACCTCCCATGGTTCTTTCTATTCCTCCCCTTAGGGAAGAAATTAAACCTATGGTTGAAAAAAACACTCCTACACAATCACAAATTGAAAACATAATGAAAAGAAACCAAAATGTTAGAGAGATTACGTATAGACGTCATGATATTGCTCGTATGTTACAAACTAAAGAAGAAAAGAGCAACATATAAAATCAAAATAAAAAATTTGCTAAAGTAATACATGATGATTTTATACCTTTGTTGCATCGTAACCAAGAACCTTCTAGGGAAATTATCATTTGACCTCCTATTGTGATTAATTTAGATGATGATATTGATATTAAAATGATTTCAATGAACAAGTGCATAATGAATTGAATTCATTTTTTTCCTCTTCTATGAGCTTAAATGAAAATTATCCTAAAAAGAGTTTTGAACTTGGTGTGTGTCCTGGTTCAACACTTGATGTTGTCCCTTTGGTTATTTTTCTGCCTTCCATATATATTGATCAATACTGGGATCCGGCTGACCTACTATAGATTGACTCACATGTACCATATTAGTCATTTGCATTGAACATTTTATTTTTCATGTTTCTTTGAGTGGTTGCATGTGCATAATGTGATCTCCCATACTATCTTTTTTTATGTATATCTCTCTTTATGTGTATTCCTCTATTTTTATCTACATTCTTCTATATGTTGCAAACATTTACCTTTTCATTTTTCTTTTGTTTTCCTTTTACAGATGATGCAAGGTGTTGAGACATTTAGGTCTCTTCCATATTGACCTGAATTTTTTTTCCTTTTTTTTCGCTCTCTATGTGTCATTCTTCCAGTTATATGAGTATTTTGGGAATGATGACATATTCCATATCTATAACAATATTGTAGTAAATATTTACTGGCCCCAAATCTGTAGATCCCTTATATATCTTTGGGGAAACCCCTCCTTCCTTTTTTGTGACGTATGTTCATTTTGGAAACATATGACTTGGCATAGGGATTTTCGAGTATGCTCTCATGTCTTGTGATTGAACATTGGCTACTTTAAAGAAATTTTTCATGGAATTTTGTAGCAATTTTTTTAAATTGGGGGCATACATTGACAATATCTTTCCACATTCTCATATTTCATGGTGAGATTTTCTTTTTTCTTGCGATGCATCCTTTTCTTTGGGATGTCATTGGGTTTGATGTCCTCTAAGAATGCAATATTTCTTAGCATATTAATTTCCTCTTAGTGGTGATGCGACACACTACATTCCCTAAGTTGTGAATCTTTTACTCTTGATTTGTCCTCTCTTGTAGACATTAGGCACAATGTTCCATAAGAAGAAGACCTTACACGAACTAAGTAAAATCCCATTGAACAAAAAATTTACTTGCATGATTTTTTATAAGTGTTTAACATAAAAGAACTTGTTAACCTTATGAAGTTTGAACCCCTAAATTCAAGGCCACCTAGCATAACACACCTTGCTTGCCTATGAAGCCTTCCCTTATTCATAGGTACTTAGCACAACACATCTTGCTAAACCATATGGAGTATGAAACCTTGTCTTGTGGCACCTTATTGAAGTTTTTAGGAGGATATATTTGATATGGTATGGGAGCCTAATTTTATTTTCTCATTTTCCATCCTTTGGGAGAATCACCTAGTGGAAAACTTGAAGTTCTACTACCTTGGAGTGAGCACACAACAAAAATCTTAGATATGTTCCATGTTCTTTAGATAGTCTAGGCTTAATTTTCTTGGTCTTTGATGTTGTATGATTGTATCTTTGTCATTACTACATACATAAGTGACTTGATTGTCTACTTTAGTGTGAGTTGTGCTTGCACTCATACTCTCACTAAAGTGGGGACTAAATGTAGTGTAGGAAAAAGTATCCCTTTTTCACACTTAATTTGGGAATAAATAATTAATGTAGTGTAGAAAAATGTATCCCTTTACATTTTCACACTTGATTTAGAAATAATATTAAAATGGACTTATTATGCCTTAATTTAGGGTGATCCCACAATAGTGGTTTACAATTTTTGGCCAAACTAGACACTGAAATTATTTTTTTAAACTATATCTTCACATTCGGGCACCTATAGAAGCTAAACCGTGAAGAATGTAAAGATGATGTAAACTAGAGTCTCGTCAATTTTTTTTTGTAGATTCTAAAAATATTTTTCTCAATTTTTTTTGAATAAGATTCCACTTCTTTTTCCATCTCCCACGAAAACTGGTTTTTTTCCAAAAAACAACATTTTAAAAAAGTGACACACACTGTATAATGCATAATTTTTTTTCGATGAAGAATAAAATTCTAATTCTTTTGAATTTAGATTTTTAACTCTTATATCCAGTGCTTCCACTTGGTTAGATAGTTTTTTATTGAATATATATATTTTTAATGAAGTTTCAAAGTCAACCCAATTACAATTCAGACATAGCGCGACCGTATAATGCATAACTTTTTTTGTATATATCAAAACTCAAAAAAAAATTTATATTGGATCAAGGACTTCAATATCTAGTGCAATCATATTTTTTTATTTTTTTTGATAATCTGCTATTTTTCCACATGTGCAGAACAGAGACCTTCATTCTTGATGAAAAACCTATGTTTAATAAAACTAAAATATGAAATACATAATAAAACCAAAACATATTAAAATTATATTTGTTGGATAGCTCGTTCTAAGGACTACCTGATTCCAGTTGGGTTTGTGAACATTCCTCCATTTCCATCCTCAAACTGAGCTCCAAAGTGCCAAAATTCAAGTTTATTTTTCTGTCTCAGGGGGGATGAGGAATAAAGGGGGTTCAAATGAACCCCTAGGGGTTTGAGTGAACCACTAGGGGTTTGAGTGAACCACTAGGGCTCGCTCGAACTAGGGTTCATTCGAATCCCCCTTCTATAAGGGGTTTTGATGGCTTTTTTGGCAGGAAAGTATTAAGAGGGTTCGGCCGAACCTAGGTTCTACCAAACCCCTGATTGGTTCCGTCAAACCAATAGGTTCGTATGAACCCATAAAATCAAGTTTTTTTCCATGCATTAATTTTTTGTGAGTTTTCCTTCCTCACTTCAATTGTAAACCACTATTGTGGATTCACCCTTTAATGTTGTAATATGTATTTTACATGTTCACATTAAGTTTATGGCCCTATAAATTAAAATGAACCTTATAATGCCTTAAATTAGTGTTGTAAAATGTATTTATTTACATTTACACACTTATTTAGGGCTCCCCTAGTTAGGTGAACTTAATTAGCCCCTAATTGGACCCTTTAATTCAAATACAAGCCTAGTTAATTATAATTTATGAAGGAGGAAACCCAACATTCATTAATGATATAACATAACACTCAACCTTGAAGAATGTGTGTCCTAGGTAAGTGACCTAGGACCCATTCACCATAGGGTGAATGGGTCCTCACTTAGACCTAGGACCCCCCTTTGAAAAATTATTTTGGCGGTACTTTGACATTTTCAAATCCATGATTCAATGTTTGCTTGTGTTATTTGAATACCAGGAGTTAGTGATAGGATATGTCTAAGTAAGAGGTCATTTCACTTTGTTTCACCTATAAATTTGATGAGAGCTTCCTTATATAAAATTTTATGATCAAGAGTGATTTCAAGAGCATTCAATGGTATATTTCTTCATCATTTGTTGCAACAATCAAGATCCAAGAATTATGTCATAGTTATGTTGAGTCATGCATTTTTTTGGAGATAATATGTGTATGTAGGTTTCATGATTCAATCAAGCATTCAAAGTATCATTTGAAGAAAATAGTGAAATTCAAAATCCATATCCATTGAAGCCATTTCATGCAAGTTGCAGACATCCATTATCAAAGGTTCATCCAAGGGTTTGGCGAGTTGTGACAATTTTTTTCATTCATCATTCCTTTCATTATTTTACTCAATTCAAGGTTTAATTACCAAAATGGTGTTTGACCAAGGAAAACCCCCATTCACATAATAAACAACATTATTTCTATGTTGATGTGTGATTGAATATTTTAGGTGGAAGATCTATTGAAGAACAAAAATTGTGAAGTTGTCAAAGTTGTCACCATTCCTGCAAAATCACAAAATTGGCCTACAAAATTTATTTCCAACCTTCTGACTACAAGATGTGGGAATCTAGGAGTGTAGACATAGTAGAACAAAACCCAAAAACATATTTTCTAGAGACCTATCTAGAACCCATTTTCCATAGGGTGAATGAATCCTCATTGAGCCTTGAAGAAGAGATTTTTATGAGAGGTACGCAACATTTATTCCTTCCAAATTCTCCCTAAAGTCTGTAGGTTCCATTATTTTTATGTTCAACCTTCTAAATGCACTTTATAGATCATAATTTGGAGTTTATTTGCTATTTTTTTAATCTTTCTCTCCAAAGTGCTATTTAGCTTAGACCCCTCACCTAGCATAAAAATTAAATTAGTAGATTCACACATTGAATTGATTCACCTCAAGGTTGACAGCCATTTCATAATGTGGATCTCATTCTGTAATGAAATTAGAGAAGTAGGACCCCTTTTCCCTCTTTGGATCCACTTTTCCATTTTGGGAAACTCTCCACTCCTACTTTTTTATGTTTCAATTAATAATAAATTGAGTTAAATGATCCCTTAATTTAGTGTTGTAATATGTTTTACGTATTCACAGTAAGTTAGGGCCTTATTAATTAAAATGGACTTAATTGTGCCTTATTTTGGTGTTGTAAGGTGTACCTTTACACTTTCACACTAACATAGGGATTGCTTAATTAATTGAGGATCATTTGCCTTAATTGGCCCCTTTAATTCAAATCCAAGCCTAATTAATTACAAATTTCAAAGGAGAAAACCCAATATTCATTAGTGATATAACATAATTGTTAGAGTAATAACACACATCCTTGAAGAATGTGTGTCCTAGGTAAGTGACCTAGGACCCATTCACCATAGGACGAATGGGTCCTCACTTAGACCTAGGACCCTAATTTAAAATATGATTTTGGTGGTATTTTAATGATTTCAAATGTGTATTCACATGTCAACTTGTGTTATTTGAATTTCAAGAATTAATGTTAATATATGTATAAATAAAAGGTCATTTCACTACGTTTCACCTAGATTTTGAAGAGAGCATCCTAGCAATTTTGATGAGAGCATCCCTATAAAAAAGTTTATGATCAAGAGAGCATTTCAGGGCATTCAACGGAAGATGTTTAGAAGAATTATTGCAACAATCAAAATCCTATCATGATGTCAAAGTCATATTGCATCATGCATGTTGTTTGAGCTAATATGGTGATGTAGAGTTAAGATCTATTAAAGTATTCAAAGGTATTGTTTCTAATTAAGTTTCATGATCAAGATGCACATATATTGAAGCTAGTTCATGCAAGTTGCAGATCTATAATTTGAGGTTCAAACAAAGGTTTGGCAAGTTGTGACATTTCTTGTTCATTCATCATTCCTTCCTACTATTTTGGTTCATTTCAAGGTATAATTACCAAAATGGGGTTTGACCAAGGAAAACCCCTATTCATCTAAAAAGAAACATTTTTCTCTCTTTAATGTGTGATTGCAGATTTTAGGTGGAAGATCCTTTGAAGAGAAAAATTGAAGAAATTTGCAAAGTTGTCAAATTTGCGAGGAAAATTTTCATTTCATGAAAAATATTCTATAAGATTTATTTCTAGTTGTACGACAATGAGAATCAAGAATTTGGGAGTGTAGACATAGTAGAAGAGAACCCAAAAATGATGTTTGCAGAGCCCTAGCTAGGAACCATTCACCATAGGGTGAATGAGTCATCAATGAACTTCAAAAAGTGACTTTTGGTGACTGGTACACATCATTCTCTCTTTTCCATTTTTTCCTTTTGATTGTTGTTTCCAGTAGTTGTGAGTACATCTTTCATTTGGATTTATAGCTTGCATTTTGGAGTTTGTTTGAGGATCCTAATATTTCTCCCCAAATTGTTATTTAACTCATACCCCAATCCTTGCATAGAGAGGAAATTTTCTAATTCATATCATACCTTGATTTGACTCACCTTTTGGTTGTTAGTCATCTCAATTTTTGGATCTCATTTCCTTGAATGAATTGAGGGAAATTAGAGTTATTTGTTATCATTGTGGTGAACCTCCTTTTATGCACCCTTATTTTCTCTTTCTTTCATTAAGTAAAACCTTGAATACAGAAAGATACAAGAATTATAAGCAACTTCCAAAACCCGCACATCTTGAAGCCAAACAGTGGAGAAACATAGAGAAAATACATTTCTCCAAGGCTAGTGAGAACATTACTAAAAAAATGGTTCACACATTGGTGAAAATATATCTCTCTATACAACAATCTAGAAACCCAAATTTTAAATATAGCAACCTCTGACAACCATGAACAACATATCAAATCCACACAAGCATGGGATCAATATAAAAAAATGTAGAGAATAATATCAAAGCACACTATAAACACTTGCACAATATAGTTTACCTTGTTTATCAATTTTTCTCAAAAGAACTTAGAAACCAAGTACCAGAGATACCATCTCAGCTCATTACTTCATTCCAACTTATCTTAAGACATTGCAAAAAAATTATAGCTCCATGTACTCACAACACGTCCTCAATATCTCAATTACACATGCACAACCTGCATCAACCAATTTTCCTCTTTTTCACAATTTTCTTAATGTCCTCAACATCATCATCATGCACCAACTTCCTTAATAGATATATAATATCAATAACAACACCATTCAATAGACTTCATGTTGACATCGATGACAACACCTTTATACTTGCAATAGATTGTGCATCTATAAACTCTAACTGCTTTCAAAAAATGGGAGGTTTTGAGGATGCAGTGTAATAATAGGATACCATCTTTAAAGCTTACATTCACAACATCAATTTTCATTACCAACATTTTCAAGTTTTAGAATGTGGCAGACAAGTGTGGTAATTCTATTGTTTGTTTCCAAAATTATATTCAATAGAAGCAGAAAAGTGGAAATAAACAAAACTAAATGCGAAAAGAAAGAAGCCACTTACTTGTGTAAAGGGTTCTAATGGAAAATTGATGGAAATTCCTTGTATTCATGGGAAGTATTACAACAGTTTGATATCTTTGTTGTATAGTAAATCATAGCTATAGAATTTTATATTCTTAAACAATTTTAATATTGCAAGGCATTTGCGAGAAACAAAAGGGAACTGAGTTACTTCTTTGAGAGTAATCCTTGTAAAATATGAAAGAAAATAAGTGATTCTAGAAGATCCATGGTTTATGTGCTCAAAACTTGTGAATTCATACTTGAAGAAATGAATACGAATACGATTAAATAATTAGAATTTATAATATGAGTCTTTTCTTTATTCTATTTGTGGACAGGGAAAAAGTAACCCTTCTACTTTTTCTCGTGTTTAGGCCCCCCTAGTGGATTTTGGCTTGATTTTGTGTATATTTAATGTTGTAATGTGACATTAGGTCTTGGACCCTTGTGAATCATTAATACTTCTAGGATGTCTTGTAAAGGTGTTGTGAAGTGTTGTAACACATTTCTACCCTTTTCTAGACTCTTATTATCATAATTCATCATAATATCTCCTTTTTATTAATAACCAAGTCTTATTTCAAAGTGTTGTAACCCACTTTCATGCTTTTGTATACTTTTCCTCACTAATTCAACCCTTTCTTATGTTTAAATTTCCCTTTAATACACTTTATGGCCCCCCTTGAGTGTGTTTTTTAGGATATTCCCATTGGAAAAAATTTAATGCCTCGTAATTCTCGGCACCCACTTAGTTTTCTTAAGTGGGACTAAGTCACCAATAGGGGTGACTTAGTCCTTTTTGGCACAAAACTCAAAATAATTTCAAAATTTTGGTGGGATTTCAATCTCTAACCCTTGAGGTCAGCCTGTGATGTGTTATTTTTGGGAAATATAGTAAAATTAAGTATAAATAAGGGCTTTTATCCTCATTTTACATCTCCTACAATGTCACAATATCCCCATTCATTCAAGCATTCACTCAAGCAATTAACCTAATCTTTCCCAAGTATTCAAGCACTCTAAGCCTAATCAAGTCATCCATTGGAGCACTTCATTGGATATCTTCATATTTCTACATCAAGGGTTTGGTAAGTTTATAAAATTGTATGTGGTTTATTTATCATTATCCTTCCATTTAATTTCATTTCATATCATAGGTTTTGATTACCAAAGTGTAGTTTGAGCAAGGCAAACCCCTATACTCTAACCCTCAACCATTTTTCCCTCTCTGCATTTGTGCTTGCAAACTTTGTAAGCATATTTGTCAGAGAAATAAGTGTTGAAAGTGGTCAAAAATTCATCAAGTCTATTCAGGTCAACATAACCCTAATTCAAGCTTGGAGACTCTTTTTATCCCATTTTCTACAGAATCAAGTGTGGACACCTTTCAAAAAAGCAAGTCCATACTTGAAGCTACAAAATCCTGTCCCGAGATTCCAAAAATCTATAGGTGGACTAAGTTTCCACCCTTGGTGGATTAGTCCCACTACCTAGCCTAAAAAGTGGTTTCTACATTTCTAGATACCCATTTGGCAGATTCTTCTTCCAAACAATTTTCCCTAAAACTATGACTAAGTCGCCCAGCCTGGCGTAAGTGTCCGAGTCAACAATTTCGGTGAATTTCTTAGGATTCTAGAATCTTTCTACATCAATTTTCATATTCCAGGTACACCTCTCCAATTATGTTCAATTATTTCATCATTTACTTGCATTTTTAGGTGTTTTGCATATCACAGTGTGTTTTCCACCATTTTGCATTTCTTAGGTTTAGCATCATTATATCACTTTATTTTCAGATTAGTGCATATTACATCTTAATTAGACATATTTCATCTCATTTAGATTATTCTTGAGTGTAAACACCCTTGATTTTGAACCTTATTCCTTCCCTTTTAGGTGAAAAACCCTTGAAGGGCAAGTGTCAAATAAGGTTCGAAAATCTTTGTTTACATTTTGGTGAACCTTCCCTTTTGAACATATTCCCTTCTAATTTTTAAGTGCATCATAGGTTTCATTTGCATTTTCATTGCATTAGTTATTGCATTTTTTAAGTTGCATCCTAGGGTTAAAAAAATGCATTAGTGAAAAGCTCAAATAGCTTGCATTTTTAAATCATTTTTACATTGAAAACAAAAAAAAATTATGCATTTTCATACTATAGTTGCATTTGTGCATCTGAAAGACATAAAATTTCCTTCATAATTTCTTTAAAATATCAAAAATCATCACTGGGACTAAATCGCCACACTAGGCGACTTAGTCCTTCTACACATTTTGCATTGTAATTTTTGTCATTTTTTGGGAATTTCTTGCATTTTTTTTTTGTTATTGTCTCCCTATTTCAATTTATAGAATTAATTTTGTTAGCATTTTATTGTTCATAGTTTGTCTTTTCATTCACCCCACCTTTCTTGGTACTTGTATGAGTGTTTGGTTCCCTATTGATAATACTTTAGTGAGACAAATTTCTTGTCTCATGGCTTCCCACGATAGCACTTTTGTTGTGGACTTTTGGATTTCAAGAAATCATACTCCTTGTATTTACAATGGTGCATTAGGCATGGATACTATGACTAGTACCCCTTTTCCTTCCAATAACTTGCATGTTGACACACAAACTAGTTCCATTTTGCAAGACAAGGTAGTGAACATTCGTGAGGATCTAGCACACCTTCAACATAACTTGTGTCTTGAAAAAATTTCAACCACTACTATTCCTGCTATAGATAACATCCATCAATTACTTGAAAGTGATTTGAGCTTAGATGTTATGAAAAATATTGTTGAGATATATCAAAAACATGCCCCTAGAACATCTCAACCAACAAACATCATGGTTAGTCAAGGAGGATCTCACATTCCTCCTCCTTCAACCATTACATCCATACCTACCTATACTACTCAAATTACAACAACCATGCAACATGTTAGTCATGTCACTCCTTCCTTTGCTATTCCAACTAGCATTTCTAGTTCTTTTTGTGGCATCAAATATCCCATCCTCCACCACCTTTACCCCTCTTAGTGTTCCCTTCACTTGTCCTTCCACTACATTCACTTCATCACCCTTTTCTTTTCCACCTCAAACCAGTTATATTGATCCCCTCATAACACAACTCTTTCACACTGTTTCTTCCATGGAACAAAAAATTTCTACTATAAACCAAATAAAAAATGCACTACCCACATACTATGTCTATAGTAGTCCATTATCTTTGGAAATATTAAGAACCCTGATACCGCAAGGAATTGAGTTGCCTAGGTTTGAGAAGTATGGAGGCAAAGGAGACCCTACTAATCATGCCAATGCTTATACAGCCTTATGCAGTGACTTTTTCCTAGATGATAAACTATTAGCTAAATTGTTCCCTAGGACCTTAAAGGATGTTTCCTTAGAGTGGTTTTCCTCTTTATCCAATTATTCCATCTGTTCACTTAATGAACTTGTTGATACCTTTATAAGTAATTTTCAAGAGCGCATGACTCCCAAGAAAACAATGGCTGATTTGATGAGGTGTAAACGAAATGTGGATTACGAAGTTACTAATTTCATTTCACGCTATCAATCATTGTATGTTCAAATAAATATCAAGGTTCCTAATTCACATCTCCAAAAGATGTTTATTGAAAACTTGCAAACTCACATTCAAGATAGATTGACTATGATGAAGTTTCCTTCTTTCATGCATTTATGTCCAACCCTTTGTGACTATCACAATTTTATTAGTAGTCATGATACAAAATCTACTTCTAGTCAAGCTGAAAATTTTGAAAAAAACAGCGAAAACAACTTGTTAAACTTTAGAAAACAAAACAAAGGGTGTTTAAAGTTCAACCCTCCACCTCCACAACCAACTCCACCTATTAATAACTAGGCGGTAGCCACTAAAGTAGCCATACCCTTTACCTATGGGGACCTGAAGAGACAGTTCACCCCTTTTCTTGATACCCTACATAATACAATGAATCAATTGCTACAACAAAAAATGATTTCCTTACCTACCATTAAACCAATTGATCCAACCAAGCCTTTACCTCTCACCTTTAAGTCCAATTCTTATTGCCATTTTCATCACCAAAATGATACCAAACAATGTAAGTGTCTCAAACATTTAGTCCAAGACCTCATTAATTTTGGTTGTCTGTCCATTGTGGTTGTCAATGATTAGGGAAATAAGTCCATTGCACCTCCTAATCATAATTTGCAAATATTTACCAATCTCATGCCTAAACACAATGTTTCATTTTTCAAATCTAGTGAACCTTCAAACACCAATGTGATGAGGGTTGATACTAATGATGAACATGATAACACTCCAAATGTTACCCATATTAATCCTATGGATGAAATGGTGGAAACGAAAGATGTTATCCCTCATAAGGGCCCGACTAACAAATCTCTTGATATTACTTTTTCTCCTCAAGATATACTTAAAAAATTTCTTGATGGCCATCTTTACATAGCCAACTGAATCTATGATAAGCCCACCAATGGGATATTAATATATCCCGCCTATGGCAAGAATGTGATCACAAAAGAATTTTTAGTATTACATGATCTCTATCAAGATGATTATAACAAAGCCATAGCATGGATTAAAACACATAATGGTTTTTTGTGCCCTATGATTGGATTGATCATACTCCCATTACATATAAGACCTAAAACATTGGATGTGACATTCTTTATTATTCCACAATTGGATTAGTTTCATATGTGGCTATGTCACCCTTGGCTTCGCTTGATGAAAGTTATTCCTTCAGTCATTGACAAATGATTGAAGTTTCTTCCTGACAATGAGACATATAACATACACCATAGTGGATTTAACCCATTTTCCTCTAAAGGTAACTTTTCCTTGGAAGCCTTCTGGCCTAAACCTATGGAACCCATCACCCCTCGCAAAGACTTCTTTTTCATTGCCTTTCAAAATTTCAAAGCCCAAAAGATAGCCGAATTGTCTCTTCATAACATGTCCCTGTCCACTCCTGACATTCCTATCCTAGATGAAACAATGCTCCAACCTGAATATAAACCTAAAATAACATTACAACCTCCAACGCAACCAACAATAAACACTTTCCCCTCTTCGACTAAATGACCAAGAGATACTGAAACCAACCCTGTCATGGCCCCATGACTTAAACAAGTGTATAAAGAAAAAGAGAAAGTGATTTCCCCATCTCCTTTTGTTCCTCCCCCTATGGAGGAAAAGGAGCCTACAATGGATCAATCCACTCTTACACCTCAACAAGTTCAAAACAAAATTAAAAGAAACTTCAATGTTAGGGAGCGTAGGCATCATCATCGTCTCCTTGCTCGTTAATTGCCATCTAAAAACATCAAAGAAAATCAACCTCCACCTTTGAAAGAAGTAATACCTAATCACTCTCCTCCTCCTTACCCACCACAAGATAGTGTGTTACAACCATCACAAAAAAATGATCAAATACAACAGCTCCCACTCTTGATACATCCTTCATTAGAAATTACCCTTTGCCCTTCTGTCATGATTAATTTGGATGATGATGATGATGAGGAGATCTCTAAAATAGATGAAGAGATGCATAATGATCTAAATTCTTTATTCTTCTCTTCCACGAGCTTAAATGATAAATCTCTCATCCCAAGTGAATAAATTGGCACTTCCCCTAGTTCGGCACTTGAAATTCCCCCATTGGACAGTCAACCACCCTCGCAATACACTGAACATGAATGGGAGGTGGATGACCTATTAGATGGTTGATTTGCATACACCTCACTAGCCTTTTGCACTTTTCTTTATTTGTTTTTTATTTTTCTATGTGTGTGTATCGTGTTCCCCCATAATGTGTGTTCTTGATGTTCTCTCTCTCCTTGTGCACTTCTATCTATACCTTCATTCTTCTATATGTCATACATCACTTTTCGCTTTTCACTTTTTATTTTGTGTTTTCCTTTTGGGGATGATGCAAAGCATTGAGATTCCCCATGTCTCTTCCATATTGACCCAAAAGGCCCCTTTTTCCTTTTTCTTTTTCTTTTTCTTTTCTTGTGTTTTCCTCTTGGGGATGACACAAGGCATTGGGACCGCAATATCTCCTTCATGTTGACCCAAAAGTCTTTCTTTTTCATTTTTCCTTGTTGCTTTTTGTCACTTTGTTTTGTGTTTTCTTTTTGGGGATGATGAAAAGTGTTGAGATGTCCTATGTCTCTTCCATGTTGACCCAAAATGAACTTAATTTTTCTTTTTGGAATTTAATGTTATGAAATTTTTGGATGTGTGTCATCATTTGGGGGTATCATGAAGCCTAATAAGCGACTAAAAATGGAGTTTGTGAACCAAAGGATATTGTGATATGACGAGACGCATCCAAACCACTTGAATAAGACAAAATCATTAGGGAGGAATTTAATTAATCATAACAAAGTATTAAGAGGGAACTTCCTAGCAAGAGAAGGGGATGCAGGACACATGACAGTGATACCCTTGAGTTGTAATAATTTAGTTCATATGACTATTCAAGATATATTAAATACATTTATAATGAATGAATAATAAATAAGATTGGGAGCTTTTATGTTTGGTAATACGTAGGTAGATACTTTTTGCTACATGTTTGCATAGCGCATGATTCTGAGAATCATAGGTTTGTTAGGTTTTCTGCATTGCGTGATTGGTGAAGAGATGGTTGATGAGAATAAATTTAAAATTTGTTAATGAAAATTATATATAATGATAGAGTTTATCATTATTATTATTTATGATACTTTCAACATAATTAACAATATAGTATTTTTATTACATAAATGTTGATGACGTATAATTAAGTCGAGAGGCTTCCTATAGTCATATGATATCCACGTACATAAAACGCTACATTAAATCTTAGATTAAGAAAACATCTTGGTGGTACAGTTGAAAAAAGTAGATTTTATTGCTACAAACAAAAAACTATTCCCAAATTTCTAAATGTGAATTTGTGAGGTTATGAGTTTGGTGGGCATGTAATAGGATGGATTATCATTTATCGTTCCTTCAAATTTACAATTATTCGAGAAAGAGAAATTAAACATTGGTATGGGATTAGATAATCGTGCAACGTAATATGAGGGATGTACAAATCCTAAGCACTGCCACATATTAGTAGTTAGTTTTATTTATATATTAGTAGTTAGTTATTTGTGAGATCAACTTCGTATTTAAAAAACATTAACATGTCAGAAGCTTCTAACTCAAAGCTTTAATAGCTGTATATGAATAGGATGGTCTATTTAGAATTTATAATAAGAGTTTTCATTTTATTGTATTTGTTAGATGTTGCAGATAGTCGAGAAATTAGTTTATTTTTAAAAATTTATCTGTGATCGAAAGCTCCTCACTAATCTTGTGGATTAGTTTTATTGCTAGACACATGTCATTGAGTCGTAGTTTTGGGATGGTGTTAGGTCCAACTTTATGTTGGAAAGTGCACAGTAGTGACACATGTATGCTGCAATGCGCATGTGACTGGCTGAGTATGAAGACCAATGGGATAATATTTAACTATGGATTAAAATTTATCTATGATCAATGGTTTCCTACTTATGGTGCATATCAGTTTGTCGTCTATAGATGACAATTGTCATTGAATCACAGATTTGGCATAATGCTTGGTCTTACCCTATCTTGCAAAGTGCGAGGTATTGACACATGTATATGGCATAGTGCATGTGTGAAGACCAATGAGAAAATATTTAACTCTCAATTTAAATATACTAAAATATATTTTTGGATTATTATTAATGATACGGGTATTTATTCTATTTTGATGTCTACAAGGGTTTGGAAAAGGTTGTGGACAATAAATCAGATGCGATACGATTAATATAGCAATAATTCAAATATTCAATTAAATAGTTTAAAAATAAATTATATGGTGATATATATTATATATTATCTACATTTATATAGTAACATATCAGAATAATCAATTTTAATTATGTAGAGACTTAATTACAAGTTTCCCAAGTTAAAATCAATAATCCCACAATATATAATTTTATTAAAATTGATCAATAAATGCATTCACTCTATTTCATTATATAACATAATAATAGTATATTATTAATTTTATTGAAAATATCATAAATAATAATAATCATTAACTCTATTAAATTATTTATAATATTATTCTTAGAATTTAAAAGTAATCTCATTAACCATCCCTTCACCAATCGCACAATGTACGAACTCTAACAAACCTATTATTCTCAAAATCTTGTGCCATGAAGACACATAGCAAAAAGGAATGACTTGCTTTTTCCCAAATAAGAAATTTCCTAATCTTATTTATTATTGAGAATGAATCTACAATATATAATATGCTAAATTAATTTTATTATTGATAATATCATAAATAGTAATATTAATTAACTTATTATATATATTTATAAAATAGAATATTATACTAATATTCTCAAAATTTAATATTATTCTCTCATGTGAGAATATTGTCACATAGTATCCTTTTGTCGTTCTACAACCAATGAAAGGACATGCCACTATGGATCTACATACTTGCAAAATTCTTTAGTCTTCCACCATGTGCCAACATTTTGTGGACCTTATACACAATACTCTCTAGAAGTTCTCTCATGCCTTAGAATTATTCTTCGCTTGCTACACTCGTACATATTCTGCAACTCTACAAGCCTCTTTCTTTTCATCGCAAGTCATAATGTAGAAGTGTGTAAAGAGCTAGGGACCATTTTTATACGAGCAACTTAGACGACCATAATTCCACATGTGTAGAATTCAGTTTTCAATGTGAGCACCTAGGGAAAAGGACCTTGAAAGGATCGCATTTAAAACTAATTCTAAAGATCACACAAAAAATTTCTAATGATTTTGGAATATAAAAATCAAGCTTCCCAAACAAGAAAGCTCCCAATTTGCCACCACATCGACAAGCACAAAGCTACCACGGCCTTAAAACCTCACTTCTTTTTAATCTAGACTAAAGAAATAATGCTTAACACTAAAAGATTCTAACATCCTATTGGTCGAAAGAACCCCTACAAACTCCCTTTTTAACCACTTTACATTAATATCTCATAATTATTATTCGTCCTTAAATAGTATTGTAAAACGTACTAAACAACACTCATCCAATAAAAAAAACATTAAAGACTCAAATAAATTATTACTAAAAATCACTCAATACTGCATAGTACAATTAAAAAAGCTTTTTTTATAATTGAAAAGTACTTGTCCCTCTCAAACTACAAGAAGGATGCAAAAATGATTCAAACCTTCACAGTCAATCACATCCTCGATAAATGGTCTTTAAAATATGTTTTGTTAAAAAAATTGCATTTTTACCTCTCAAAACATAACCAAACCCTCAAATTTCACTTCCACGAAATAATTTGTGGATCGCTAAAGATACACGAAATAATTTGTGGATCGCTAAAGATACACAGATTATTATTCTTCGTGTTAAACAATTTGAAAAACGATAATTCTCACCTATATGAGGGATCTAAAATTAATTGTTGATGTATCGTTGATGAACTAGTAGATGAATTGGCACACCGCAGGGTTTATGGGTGCTAACCTTGTTTTTGTGTTGACCGTGTATTCTAAAATTTAGAGAGTGATACGATGATGCAATGAGAAGCTTTGTAAATTAAGCTTGGGCAGTTGCTATAGATGTGGTCATTGCAGAAGTTTTTGTCTCAATGTAAGTACTTAATGCTATTGTACAAACATTTGTAACATTTGCCAGACATCGGTGGGTGGTCCTTGTTCACGGTGTTCATGTTGAAATGACCTTAAAACTGAAATCAAGATTGAAGGGAGATTTGAGCTCAGTTCCCAAGGCATGAATTTCCAAACGTGTAAGGTGCAGGTTCAAACCATAGAGCTGAGTGTATGTATACTGTACCCTACAACATTGTTGACAGGAAATTTGGGCGACTTTAGTCTATTTTCTTTAACGAGCGACCGTGACTGGAACTATAATCTAGCGGGAAGATTCCCACTCATTAAAGATGAGGGCGACACCTAGATAGGCAGTGTGGGATCCACCGTGAAGACTCTACCCCTACGGACAACGAAAGAACAAAGCAAGAGTTCATTTTATTGTTATAGTGTAGAAAGGAGAATCTTCAGTTAGCAAAGCTAAACATTTCTGTCTAGCTATACTCAAAAAACGGGTGAAATTTTTGATGAAAACTCGTGGGTTGTTGCAGTTAATTCAAGTTTAGACGGCAAAATCAAACCAAATAAATCCCGTGATGGTGTCATTCATACCGTTCCAAAGTCTCTCTTGAGTGAGAAGAGTAAGGTGCTCTATCTTCCTCAAGTAATCTCCTTCGGTCCTTACCATTTCCCTAAAATGGATGCATTGGATGATGACATGGGACTTAAGTCAGAAGTGGCTTTAAAAGTGCACCTTCAAATCAGCAGTGAAGGTGGCTTAAAATCGGTGGTGGAAAAGTTTAAGGAGGAAAAGGCCCAGGAAAAAATAAGGGAAAGTTATGCAAAAGAATTTGAGCTGAGCAGTGAAGCATGTGCATGGATGATAGTGAGGGATGCCTGTTTTGTTCTAGAAGTCCTCGACAGGTTCCGAGAAGATGAAGACCCAGAGAAAAGAGTACCGGCTTTCATTGACAGGTCGGGAGAAGATGAAGATAAAGAGAAAGGAGTGTGGACTTTCATCGACAGCATTCTTAGCAGGAAACGACATCATCCTCTGTTGACAGAAATTGTGAAAGATATGCTCAAGATGGAAAATCAACTACCATTTTGGGTTTTGGAGGAAATCAGACTTGATATTGTGGGATCAAATCATGATGTCTGGTTTTAGTCGGCACTAAAAAATTTATCCCCCGTTGAAGTAGCAGAAGTCAGGAATAGGGAATACAAGAAAGAATCTCATATCTTTCAATTGCTTCATGACTACATTGTTGACAGGCAAGTCCCCGCGTGGCCGGCTTAACCGGCACACTCTAAGGGTACACTCCCTTAGGTGTCCAGGGCCATGTGGGGCCCACTTAACCCAATCTTTCTTGTTTGCATTTTCTTACTGCATCTTTTCAAATCACCGTTTCCGTAGCACTCGACCGTTACCGTTTACAGTTGGCGTTTTCATTCCGTAGCTATTCGCATCATGGTTTGGTTGGTCATTGGACTGGGCGATTTACGTGTAATCCCACATTCATTTCATTTTTGCATAGAGTGAGTGTATTTTATATTAAGAAGAGTGGGTAAGTTACTTTTACCTATAATAATATTTTTCTTCACAGATTTATAACTTATTTATAATTTTACTTATTTATAATTTTAATAATTTTTAATGAATGTTGGTTATTTTTAATGTTTAATATATTAATTTTTTAATAACTATAAAACATATATTTAATAACTTTATTATATTTATTTATTTATTCTAATGAAAATTTGTTGTTAATTATATTTTATTTAAATAAAATAATTAATTATTTTATAAAAAGATTCACGTTAAAATTAAATAAATTAAATGTCAAGTTTATTTTAAATTTAATGTTACAAATATATTATTTGAGATGTAGATGTGAGATTATTTGAAGTGTTGGAGATTTCAAATTATATTCTACAATTGTTTTCAATGAAATGATTTCTTATCATTCCATGACTACAACTATTTATTCTTTCTTGCTAAATATTGGACACTCTAAACAAAATTAGAAAGTAAATAGTTTAAAGATTGTTTTTAGATTCCAATTAGAAATTTGGTTTAAATATGGAAAAAGAAAAAGGCATGGTGGATCAAAGGATAGCAAGAGAATATTCTCTCATAAAAATAAATTATAATGTCAAATATTTCTACACATAAGATCTAGTTCCTTTTATGTCACATACAAATATTTATGATTGTTTGAAAGAAAAAAATTATAAAAAAAATCAGGCTTAGTTTTTGCTAACCGTAGGTAGTTGAATGATGATTTAGTACTTAAACATTTAAATAATGAACTTTTATTTATGTAGGAAATGAGATATTTATATTTTAAGAATTTTATATTTTTTTATTAGAAAAGATTGTGTACAAATGTAAATTGTAATACATTTTATTTTTAATTTTGTTTTATTGTATACAACTTTCTTTTGTTTGGTACAATAATTGATTTTTTTCTATTCAATGTTTTGGTCTCAATCTTAGTATATTTAACTTTTCATAGGATATGATTCTTTTATGTCATATATGAATATTTATGAATGATTGAAAGTAATAATTCATAAAATTTTCACAAACTTGGTGATTGTTTGGCGTAAATAGTTAAAAGGTGATTTAATACTTAAACATTTGAATTGATTTGACTTATTAATGTAGGGAGTGCCATATTTTTATTTATAATTATAAGTTTAAGAATTTTAAACTTTTATGATTAGAAAAGATTAAGTGTAATATATTGGAATAAATAGTTTATTTCTAGTTCATGTTTTTCTTGTAACTTTTTTATTTTTTGTCAGTATGATTGTCTTTTCTCTATTGAATGTTTGTGCTTACATACTAGTATGTTTAACTTTCTCAAATTTTTGCAGAGCTTATTATTTTTATAAAATTTGTATATGATTTCACATATTACAACATTGTCACATATAAATATGTTTAGCTTTCTCAAATTTTTGCAAAGCTTATTATATTTTATAAAAGAAATTATTTGTAATTATGATTTCAAATCATAATTATAAATAATAAGCTTTGCACAATTTTTTTGAATTGATTATATAATACCCAAGAAAAAGTAGGTTACATAGTACATATTGCACTCAAAAAGAGAATAAAAAGTCTAGGATACCACAAACCAACACAGATATGAAAAAAATGTTACATATATGAACAATTTTTAGCACTCAAAGCCATAACAACCTAGATATTATAGATTTCACTGTATACATTCATGTCATAAAACCCAATGGGTGGATTGATCTTTAAGATGTCATTGTTTCTAACCACCTCTAGCTTGCAATCACCCTTAGTAATTCTCTTATTTTCTTTGAGACCCATGTCTTCAAGGAGAATATTATATATATAGTTGTTATGCCTTTCCTAAACTTCCAAATAGTTCTTCACAAAATGATCATTTCAATCCCTAGCATAGGGCCAATATTTGGTTGTCTTTACCTCAAATCTCGAGACATTAACTTGGCATGTGTCCAAAAGATCCCACAACTTCTCTTTAGTCATCGCCAATGTCAGAGTAACTTGTAGGGAAATAGAAAAAGATGAGCATTATGTAAGAAATGGTAAAGTGTATCTTCCTTCCTTGCAAAGAACCCTCATTTTTTTTCTTTTCACAAGAAAACATTTAAGAATATTAGTAATTAAAATCAATTAAAAAATATTAAATATTTACTCACACCTTTAACATAACCAAATACAAATTATTTCCATGAAAATTTACTCTTGCTATATCCCACCATCCAAATCAACAAAAAGTAAAAGCCAAATTTCCTTAGCAAAGAAATGGTCAAAGAAAATATGGTTAACGGTTTCAAGAATTTCACATATAGAGTACAGGTTATTAACACGTTGGACATGCTTCAAATTGATAGGTAACTTTTCCAATAAGAGTAACCATTTAAAATAGGTTTTCTTTGGTTCAATCACATTGGACTAAGAGTGTTTAAGAATCTTAAATCATTGCCCATTACTAAATTTTAATTACCAACAATCATTAAGGTGCAGGTGATAACCTCTTAGGACTTTGAAAAAGAGTTGTAGATATTTTGGAGTTTACCTTGTAGAGGAAAATTCTATTCCACCACTTCAAGTTGTCATAAATTATAGTTTCAAAACTTATTTGGGAAAAAAATTGAATGTTCTCATCAAAATTTCTTGAGACTGTATTTCCTCCTTTGGGAAGTGGTAAACCATACTCAATACTAAGAGAAGCCCAATACTTGGTCTATTTATTATTCATTATGTTACCAAATTCTTTGATGCCTTTACTATCCTAGAGCTCTTGAAAAAAAAATCATGTTAGAGAGTCATGGACTTTTTCTTCCATTGAAGATTCCACCATACTAACCTTGAGCTAATTTTTTTCTCGTCCTTATTATGTGCCTTATTTCCTTTGATCCATTTCATGGAATTTTCCCCTGCCTTCTAGATACTCTTGAAGACATTAGAGCCAAAAGGGGATAAAGATAAATTTCCAAACAAGAAGTCATGAGAATGTAGGACCTTCCAAATCCTAGCCTATTTATGGACTACCATTTGAATGTCATTCCTCACTGAATTTTTTTAGGTCTCTTTACCACTAAGAGATTTAACAATTCATTTAGAAGCAAGCAAAATTACTTGTAGTCTCAAGTATTTAAGTCCAAGTCCACCATTATATTTATCTAAAAAACACCAATCACACTTGATAGTAGATTTATGTCTCTTTCCTTTCCCATCAGACCAAAGGAACTTCCTAATTCTCTTTTGAATTTCATTCACTTGATAGTTGCGAAACAATCACATTGAAGCATAATATAAGCTCTAAGAGGATTTTTTTTTTGGAAAGCTTGTACTCTACCAACCAAAGAAAGATATTATCTAATCTACTTGGAGATTTTGTCTTCAATATTACTTTAATCTAATCTCACATTGACTTAAGGGGAGGATTGATTTCAAATGAGATTCTTTGGTATCTCACTTGTAAGTTCAATCCATCCCATAACAAGTCAAATTTTTTAAACCAATAATGATTAGAAGAAGAATTCTAGCTAGTACCACAAAATTTCTTTTAGAAATATTGTCTTTAGATGCTTTGCAAAATATTTATATCTTACTCATCAAACTCTTAAAATTCTTTTCCTCCTAATTCACAAAGATTGCAATGCATCTGCAAATTGTATACTTAGAAGTTTATCCTTATTAGGGAATGTAAGTATTTTGACATCCATTCCATTACTCATATCTCTTAACAAACAAAATTTGGCATCAAAGGTGGTCACAAAAAGAGCAGAGGCTAGTAGACAACCTTTCCTTGTTGATCTTTATGGCTAGAAGGGTTCATAGAAAGAACCATTTATATCAACTTGAGAAATAGTTCATCCTTGAATAAGACATCTGTTGTTTGACAAAAAATGTTAGGAAAACAAAAAGCTTCAAAATTCATTATTACAAATGACCATTCAACCCTATTATATGAATTTTCAAAATCAAGGAAGAGCATGCCATTTTCTTAGTTTGTTACATTAGCCCAATCAAATATCCTCCCAACTAATAATAATATTTTTCAAGATATACCTACCCTTGAAAAAGCTACTTTGAGTATTACTAACAAAAGTAGGGAGGATATAAGTATTAGAGCCAAAAATATAACAAAAAATATGTAAGAAACATTAAGGAGGGTAATGGGCCTATAGTTTCTAATTTGAGATCTATCTCCTATTGAAAAAATCTTGATGATTCCTTTATTAATATTTCTTCCCAAGGATCCTTTGCTAATAACTTCAAAATAAACCTATAAGGTAACTTCACTAATCTAGTTAACTTTTTTCTTATAAAATTGTAGAAAGCCCATCTATACTTGGAGATTTATCCTTTTTATATGTTCTAATATCCTTTACAATCTCATCCTTAGAGATATCTCTAGTAGGAAAATCATTGTCTTCCTCTTTGATTTTCCTAGGGATGACTTGTGTACAATGATCTTGGGATCTTTTATAGTCCACATTGCTATCTTCAACAAAGAAAATATTTAATAGAAAGATTGAAATTCATTTATAACCAAAGAAAGACCATTTATATGTTGATTATTCACCTATATTGATCCAATTTCTTCCCTAGCACTTTTCTCCTTTATATAATTAAAGAAGAAATCAAAGCCTTTATCTCCATTTTTGAGCCAATTTATTTTAGCCCTAACTTTTAAACCATGAATCTTCGTAATTTACAATTTTCTCAAATTATCCTTGAATCTCACCAAATCCTCATTCAAGGACTCATGTAATTGAGATTAGATAGAGATAAAATCTTATTGAAGCAATTCTCTGATCTCCTTCCATCAAAGGCTCTTTTTACGCACAACCTGGAATAGGGACCTTGAGTTGGTAACATTGGTATCCTATTTGTCAATTGATAGTAGAGAATTTTTTTAGCAAGATCCTATCAATTAAAATTTTTAGCAAATATTAACTTCTTATAGTAAAAATAATTTAAATATTTTAACACATGCATTAGATGGACCTTTGGTTATTGATGATTTAGAGATATTATGTATTGATAATTGTGTGATTGAAAGGTTTAACAAATATAAGTCATTTGGAAAAGCCTATGAAATCTAGGTTGAGCAAGTGACTAGATATGGACTCTTTTGCATTGAAAGAGGTGTAATATTATATAAGGAAATTGAGGAAAAAAACAAGGAACTAAATAATGATCTCTAAATACTGAGAAAATAAGAATCTATCTAGAATTTAGTAATTATATATATATATATTGATACAAATACACAAGTAAACAAAAAAATTCTCATATTTATTTTAAATGTTTGATATATGTTATTCATTACATATTTTTTTAGTTTTGTATGCTTTTGGTGGAGTTACTATTGGAAGGAGAATATAATTATAAACTATATATTTTAAGTAAATCTATATCTTTTAGTATTTAAAATTACTTAAATAGTTTCCTTGTTGATATCTTCTTTACTTTGACATACACCATAATAGAAGTTCACATGCACATCAATGTTAGAGAAAAAATATATATTCATGCCCTTTTTCATTACTATTTTTGGTAAACTTTGAATAGATTGTCCTTTGTTCAATAACAAGTCTACAAGTGGGATATTCTTGTGTGAATTAATCTCATGACATTACCCTACCTTGCATAAGATCTACTAGTGCAAACTTGACCTAGTAATTATCAACCCTACACTTTTAAAATTTAAATTCAATTTAAATCTTGACAGCACCCTCCCACTAATCATTGTGAGCTTACCTAATGCATGTTTATCTTGATTTGCATGTTGTATTTTACTTTTAAAAAAACATTTAAGCATTTAAAATGATCAAAGATTATTAGGACAGTGAGGATTTATCAAAAGAACATTTTCATTGAGAGAAATGTAATAACATTTTCTCATAACATATGCCATCATGTCTCTAATCATTATTCCTATGTCATGGAATTGCTTTGATTAGGGCTCTAATTGAGGAGAACAAAATCCTCACAATTTAGCACATTCCCTAAAAATGTTACTAAACACTTTCTATCTATATTGAGGTTCAAATATTAGAAGATCAAGGAAACTAAATTGTAAACATCAATTATTTGCTAGTTGATTCTTATGGTATAGATTTATATTTGCACACTAGTTCGGTTTCTCGGACATGGATATGAACCAAAGCAATACTTTGAGACATTTATTGATCATGTAGGGATCTAGATGAAGATAACACAAGCCTCACAATTTAGTAGATTTTGTAATGATGTTTGTAAACTACTATGTATATTCACTCTTATTATATTAATATATAAATATATAGGCTTACCGCCTTTGCTTTAACAAAAAATGATGTTTGTAAACATTGTCAATCCATAATAAAGTGTAAATGTTAAAAGATAAAAATCAATTTCAAAAATTATTTTTTTACTAGTTGATTATTGGAATTATAGATTGAAGCTTGTAGACTAGTTTTATTTTGTACACATATTTGAACCAAAGAAAAGAACACTTAATTCACATATTTAAAAGCATTTATAAAATCAAGTCCAAAACCTCTTTTAACACTTCAAATAATCAACATCTACATCTCAAAAAACATCACATTTAATTCATTTAATTTAAATATCAATCATCTAATAAAAAAATATTATTATTTTAAATAAAACATAATAAACATTTTTTCATTAAAATAAACAATTAAATATAATTAACATTAATAAATATTGTAAATAAGATATAGTCTTTTAAAAAAAAAGTTATTATTAAAGTTATAAGAAAGATAAATCTTTTCTATTTCCTAACATAGGAAATGAACCCATACTTCGTAATATAAAAGGAACACTCACCACAATTCATGCAATGAAATGAATGTGGGATTAAGACTAAATCCCCCAATCCAATGACTGAGCAAATGTGTAAAGTGAAAATGGAAAACGCGAACAGCTATGGAAGGAGAACGGGAACGGGAATGGCAAATGTAAACTGCAATGGTGGAGTACTACGAAAACATAGATTTGAAATGGTGCGGTTAAAGAAATGCTACAGAAACGAGAGAGAGGTTGGATTAAGAAGGCCCCACATGGTGCCGGATATCTAAGGGAGTGTACCCTTAGAGTGTGCCGGTTAAGCCCGGCTGTCCCCGCCTCTTCCAACCCCTTGTCATATAAGTCTTGGGTGTCAACTATAAGTGGCATTTTACCCAAGATTCAAAAAGCTACTGTTTTGACCATACGATCTGAGATTCTATCCCGATTACGTAGTCCTGGAACATGTATAAAATGGCTATTTGGACATTTAGGATATGCAATAATCCTTCTACTGTTGTCTCCATTTTTTGTCATGTTGTTCATACTGGGGGTAGTAGTTGTCATTTTGTAGTATGCTATGACCTACGCATTTGTCATTTTGAGCAATATTAAGAGCCTCACATCTCGTGACGAGGAGGAATCCCGTGAAGAAGAGGAGAAACGAAAACAGGTTCCGACTGCAATGGAATTAAAAAGAGCAGGAGTGAAATTCAAGAAATTGGTGGGTGACAAAATAGGAGTTAGTCACATTAAGTTCGAGGAGAGCAATTCCACACTGTATTTGCCCAAGTTTAAATTCGATGACCTGTCGGAAGTGATACTCAGAAATCTTATTGCCCTGGAAATCTTCTACCAAGAAGAGCAGAAACCCATTACAAGGTACGCCATTGTAATGAACGATCTGATTAACGCCAGTGAGGACGTGGGTATCTTGAGACGAGCTAACATCATCAGTCGCAAGGTTGGAAGTGATAAAGAGATTGCTGAGCTTTGCAATTCTATGGCGACACCCATAGAAATGCCCAGGTACGATTCTATTGACATTGCTTGTTCAGAGATGAATCGTTATCATAAAAGGTGCTGGAAAGGTCTGACTATTCTTAAATATGGTCGTCAATGGATTCAATTTATTGGGCTATTGACCGAATTTGTTGTGGTTCATTATAGAAAGCCATGGTTTTCTTCCTCTCTTTTGGGTGGATTAATAATTCTACTGTTAACATTTGTCCAAGTAATTTGCCTTTTTAAATCATGCCAAGTCAAATAGACACTTCGTCTTCTGCTACTGTAGATGCTCTACTTGGTGTTTTAAATATTAGCATTATGTTGTAAGGAATTACAGCGGTAGCTCATAATTTAATGATGTTAAAGCGTAAACTTAATTGTTCTTAATGGTTATCTCAGCTGATAATTTTCTTGAAATTTAAGTTCATATCTGTGTTAGTGTACACTAGGTGATCTGATTAACTTAATTGTACTTAATAGTTATCTTAGCTAATGATTTTTATAAACCTAAGTTTATATTTATGTTAGTTGATTTTAGTCGATTCGATTCTTCCATTTTATAAGATTAAGAGTTTGATTGTATTTTACTTTTGCCTTTTTAAAAAACTTATAAGTTAGGAATGTTATTGTATGTGTAAATTGTAAACAATTGGTTGATTGAATGGAAAACAGCTTGAATGGGATGGGATTTTATGTAAATATTTTTTTCAAATTAAATATTAAAAAAATAATTATTTTATAATAAGAATGTAATTAGTATTTTTATTTATAGTATTATAGAATGTGTTTTTCTTAATATATAAGAAATAATTTTTTACAATGATTTTAAAATGTTTAGATTTTAAAGATATCAAGTTTCCACAATTCATCAAGTAATGCAATAATTTTTTTGGATTTGATTGTGTTTTGGTTTCACATCAACGTTTTGAATCATACTACATGATCCATCATCAGGATGAAAGAGAGCTAGAGGAGAAAAAATGGATTGTTGCAGACCAAAGCAAGCTAAAAAGAGAGAGGGGACACAAGGAAGGAGGCACACGGTTCGAGGTTAATCCACCCTTAACCTTGAACCGTGTGCCTCCTTCCTTGTGTCCCCTCTCTCTTTTTAGCATGCTTTGGTCTGCAACAATCCATTTTTTCTCCTCCAGCTCTCTTTCATCCTGACGATGGATCATGTAGTATGATTTGAAACGTTGATGTGAAAAACCAAAACACAATCAAATCCAGAAATTTTATTGCATTGTTTAGATTTTATTCATAATGTTCATTTGTATGATTTTTTAAGAGTTCTAACAATTTACAATTTTAAAGTGTTAAGTTAATTATAGAGAAAAAAAGTGTATGTTTCTCATTTTTTATATTTCTAGTTATTCAATGTGGGTGTCTTTATGTATTAATTGAGCATAGATTTTGGTTCTTTTTCAACATTCACTAATTCTATGAAATCCTAACTCTATTATACTATATCATCTATTAGAAGGAATAATTTATCTATTCACTATAGCTTAATGGTACTTATGTTGATGAGGTTAGAGAACATCTTGTCCAATTAAATGTTGATGCGGATCAAATAATGTGAGCCTTATTAGAAAAGTAATTATTTGCAGTTGGAATGAGTTCAATTCACTTTGCACTTTCAACAATGAAGAAATCAAAAGCTATAGGTAGGCAATTTATCCTTCAAATTAATTCATACACCATCTAATTCAACATAAAACAAGAATCAAATTCTCTCAGCATTTTTTTTAATTTAATTGTTTTTGAATCTTTATACAATCAACTCCAAAATACCACACAAGAATTCATGTTGTAAATTCCCTCTTCCTATTTCAATGTCTCATTCCTGACAACAAATTTAACATACAAATCTATGCAAATAAAATTCTGATTTTTAAAACAAAATTCTCATTCTTGGAGAACTTCTACACCTCCCTAGTAGTCTGGGTTAATTACTAGCAATTTTAAAATTTCTAAACACTTTTCTCTAGCTTCTCTCTTCAACTTTCACCAGCAGCAACCTCATATTTTTTTTCTTTTATGTTGCCCAATTTTTTTTCCTTCCTTACATGACATCCAATTTCCTAGCTCTTCCCTTTCCAACCAACTCTCCAATTCCTCCTTTTTGCCTTCCTTGTATCTTCCTTTCTCGAATGCCTCTTTTGTCTTTTTTGGTTTTTTAATAAAAATTTATAATTTTTACCAAAAAAGATAATAGATTAAAATACAAATGTTTCCTCAAAATTCTGATTTTTAAATTTCAAATGAGCATAAGAATTAATTAAATAAATAATTCAAATTACTTCTATCACTCCACTTGAATTCTATTGGAAGAGTATGAAATTAAATTCTCCAATTCCTGCCTACACACCAAAATCAAAAAATCTGAAATTAAATCAACTGCAAGGTAAATTAAACATTTCTTTGAGGTGATGACGATTGCCATACACCCAAGATTCTTCTGCATCAAATTTGCAACCTTTTAGGCCTCTAGAGGTTACCTAGTTGTTTGGTAAACCTCATGTGCATACCTTTTGAGGTTGGAAGACTTTCCATCTCACCTCAAAAGTCACTTTTCTAGTCATTCAACACTTGTCATCAAGGTTAATGACTTGGTCAAATAGGTTGTTGGTTTGCACATTCCAAATGATCCAAAGATTGACGCCTATAGGACACTTCTCTACTTATTTGTGTCATATCATGGAGCACTTGTCAAACCACATGATAGGTGGATTACCTCTTCAATGCCAATATATGTAAGGTCATATTGTACTTTTTAATCAACTCTTTTATCAATCTCTTTGATAATATGAATTAGGCTCATTGTGTGCAAGTGTTTTTGTGGAAGCACAAGGTTTTTGTTGTTATGATTTTGGATGAAAATCCTAACATAATATCAGAACAGGTCATGTAAAATAACTTCCCAAAATTTTACACCAAGCCTAACTAGAATTCCATACTATTTGATTTGCATGTAAAATTGATCTCTGTAGTTTACTGGGTCATCTATGGATTGACGGATTCCAGATTGAGTGGAGGTTCATTTTCTTGTCAAAAGTAGCAGCCAATTCTGGCCTATGGGCCTATATGGTTGAATTTGTGAGATTCCAAAGCTCACTGGTTCGCTATGTTACCGAAAGAAACGGAAACCCAACGAGAAACGGGATTTTTAAAGGTTGCGTATAAGAAACGTATTTTATATACATATATATTTTCAATCATATTATTATAAATTTTTGTCCCACATATATAAAAATTCATGCAAGTTAAAATTTTGTCAAATATAAATTATAATAAAATATAAACCAAGAATCAATTTAAAAAAAAATTATATCACTTCTAGAATATTTCATTAAAACAGCAAATAAACTATATATATAAAAAATACTTATAATTAGAAAAAAAAACACAGAATTAGAATTTGTTTTTATATTTTATCTTTAATTATAGTTTATAATAAAAATTAAAAAAATTAAAAGTCAATTATAAACTGAACCTCTATTTACACCACTGGCGTAGTATGCATAAAAAATGGACATTAATTCTGCTGTTTCGAAGACTTCTATTTACACCATTCCAGCCTCTATTAACGCCCCTTCCCTTACTCTCTCGAAAACAGCCAGATTTTTGTTCAGACTTCAATGTAACACAGCCAGTTCTCATGCAACACATCATTCATTTTTTAAGGCTTCGAAACTGCATAGATTTTTTTCAATTTAACGGAAAATTCGAGAACTCCCTGCAACGGCGAGAAACGGAAAAATAGCCTAGAAACGGCCGTAGGAAACGAAAACGGCGTTTCGCCCGTCAGAACGCGAAACGGAGCCCTGCCGTCACGTTTCTGGTAACATAGCTGGTTCGTGGTGACAATTTTCATGAATTTTTTGCAAGGCATCACTCGATAGTTATGCAAGGATCAACTTTATATTTGTAAGCCACAATTTGGCCTATTTAGCCTGTTGCACAGAGGCGACTTATCCCTGCACACATATACTTGCGCCAGTTACCACATACATGCGTTTTGCATCTTTCACACAGGCCGCCCACATTCTCCAAGTCACATTTTATTTGGAGGCTTGGTCATCGGCCTTTGTTTGTACCAAAAAAAATTGATCTATGTTTTTGGCATATAAATCTCTATATCGAAGGCCAAATTTCCTATGTTCGATATTCCAATCAGCGTGTGGGACATAGCATCAAAAAGGTGATTCATCTACATTTGTGATTTACATGCACCTGCACAATTTCAATCAAAGTTCGATGCATGCTTCAAATCTGTGTGAAGGGATTTTGAATCTTGTCTACATAGGCACGCTATGCCCCTGATCAGTGACCCAGCCGCGATAAGTCAGACGCCTCTACATTCAAGATATGCCTTGACGAAGAGGTGGCATAAAATTTGACATCATGGTGTTTGTAAGGCTCTTGCAAAATTTGCTTTGTCTTTTCTTTGGAGCTGCTTACCGTGAATCTGCATGTGAGATCCAACCGCCACCACTGCCACTCCATTGCCATTTGGCAATAACAACATTTTGACTTGGCATTTCTACCCCACACGCTACGCGGCCTCCAGCTTGCATGATGCCATAACCTCCTTTTCTTTTGGATCGGGTCAAATTCAACCAGTAGCGTACCATTTTTAGTGGTAACTTTTAATTTTATCTATCTTAAACTTTTTTGCAATACCTTTTGTAATGGTCCTATTAACACTTTTTATTCACCTATAACTTACCATTCACATTTAATGTTATCATTAAAAACTAACGTTAAATTTTTATATTAAATCATTACTGGTTTTTGCGAATTGGTTGCTCCACGTTGTTGTAATCATTTTGCTGATTGCAAAAGGGTTTTTTTTTTTTTAAATATAATTTTGGCGTAACTTGCAAAGGAGGGGTTAATTTTTTTTTTGGTCATAATTGGCAAAGGGGGATTTTATCGTTTTGCAATAACTTACAAAGTGGGAGGAGGGGTGGGTGGGCAAGTCAGGCGGAGGGGTCATTTTAAGTTTTTTTTTTTCATTTTATTGAAGTTTGAAAAGCTTACTTAATCTATGTCTTCCTTGTCTACCTCATGGTGTAAACTTGTAAGAACTCAAAACTACCAATAAGTTTGTAAATGCACTCACATAAAGTACCACAAAAACAAAATGTGTGTTCCTTAGGGATGAAATTTTTATACCTACATTGAATTATAAAGTGTAATGAGGGGGTTGTGTAGTGCCTTGATTTGTCATCATAGTAATGGATCCTCATGATTCTCGCTAATGTGTGTGTTTCCTTGATTTTCCATCACAACAATAGATCCTCGTGATTCTTGCCTCATGTGTGTGTGCCTTGATGCACACCCTTTTTTAGTTTATTGTACATCTTTTGGGTGAAAACTTGGATCTAAATTTCTTGCACACTTTTGTGCTCTATTTTTGTTGGTCTACTTATATCTCTTAGCATTAAGTGGGTATTATGATAGTGTTATGCTAATGCTTCTTTCAATGGAGCAGTGAAGGAACCTTATACTTTTTTGGGGGTCTCATTGACCTATATTTATCTTTCATATGCGAGATTATTTTAGTGGATCATATTTTGTGAGATTCTAGTACTTATGTAGAGCACTATGATGCATATTTTAGTAGTGTACACATGTCACTCATGCATTTATTGACTGTAATCTAGAATCATATTACTATCTATATTTTCAACTTCATAGGCATTTGTGTATTCATGTTTGAGTAGTCTTCCATATGTTTACTCATGCAATGTTTTGTATCTCTTATCTTGATTTAAATTTCTTGGAGGTTCATTGGAAAGTTTTGTTGATTCCAACAAACACTAGTTCATATTTGATAAAGTTTAGAACTTTGACATGCTTTAGGAGTTCTTCATAATCATATTCCTATCATCATGGGACATCTTTTTAGGAGGTCTTATCCTTCTCTTTCTCTTTTTTTGGAGAGGATTTTTGTTCCCATTAGGTTTTCTCATTTTTCTCTATTTACGAGAGATTGAATTATACATGGGTACCTCACCAAGCCTCATAGTCGAGACCCATTCCATTGTATCTATTGCACTTTTGTGATCTCCCCAAAATTAAGGGGGTTGTTCGAGTGAATAATTTATCTATTCATTATAACTTAAATTTACATAGGTTGATGATGTTAGACAACATCTTATCTAACTAAATGTGCAATATTTTAGGCCCCTAGAGGTTACCTAGTTGTTTGGTAAACCTCATGTGCATACCTTTTTAGGTTGGAAAACTTTCCATCTCACCTCAAAGGTCATTTTTCTAGTCATTCAACACTTCTTCACCAAGGTTGACGACTTGTTCAAATAGGTTGTTGGTTTGCACATTTCAAGGGATCCAAAGGTTGAGACCTATGGGACGCTTCTCTACTTATTTGTGCCACATTATGGGGCACTTTTCAATCCACATGATGGGTGGATTGTATCTTCCTTTCCTATATATGCAAGGTCATATTGTACTTTTTAATCAACTCTTTTATAAATCTCTTTGATAATGTGAATTAGGCTCATTGTGTGTAAGTGTTTTTAAGGAAGCACAAGGTTTTTGGTCTCAAACACTTGACTTAGTTCTCAACACCTTTCACTTCTTAAATTGGATATTACCTACAATTCTATTCCTTGAATAATAGTGCATGTGTGATCTTGTCCTTGATTTTTAAAATTCCATTTTGCACATTCTAAAACTCATGATATGACTATTTTTTATTGGGATGAACACCAAAACTTTCAAATTATGCATATAGGGTTGCATATCTAGAGGAAATATCCTAGGATAATTACAAAAAATAAGATATCGTGAGAATATACTCAAACGATCATAGAAAATAATATCCTCACACAAAAATAAATCAATAGTTAGGATCAAACATCAACAATCATTGAATCAACATATATTACCCTCCTCATGTCAACTTAATTTTTTTTTTGTCACAACTTGTATCATATATTAATTGGCATTATACATCTTCTTACATCTAACTTTACCACAATCGAAGATTAATATTAATTTTTATTTCCACCACCATTTATCTATTTTTTATTATTTTTATGTCAACCTAGGGACTTGACTTAGGGTTAAGGAAGTTAAATATACTTGGAAAAATGTCTCATAATAGGATCCCAATAGTGCCTAGGAGAATTTCCCTATGCAAGTATATGAGAGATCAATTTTTACAACATACATATAATCATATTGAGTTTACTATATAGTGAGTGCAATCCAGTTTCAAGCATTCAAAATCTAATATCTAACTTTTATGACTCTATGATCCTAAATCCAAATCAAGGTTTTAGTTTAGTCAATCAAGGTTGAATGTAGATTCTAACCTAATTAACCTTTCAATATTTTAAATAGGTTGTTTGTGAATATCTATCTAAATTGAGTGTAGAAGTCATGATTTCATTAATTTTATTAATTAGTGTATGATAATTTAACATTAGAGTGAGATGAAGAATGGTTTAGGTAAGATTTTGAAGGATTTATTCAATAATATGCTTGTATCCTAATAAAAACTCCTAAAGCCTAGTTTGAGAAGGAAACTTATCACCTTGTATAAAAAGTACTTTATTGACTTCCTAAATGTATATTCAACTGTCCATTTATATATATAGTCAAGGTCTTTTTAAAAAAGTTGGAAAAAAAAATTAACTGACTAACTAGATATTGCAAGGATTAGTGAATATTAATGGGATTTGGATAAGAGCTATCATTTTATAGTCGAAATGCATGCTAAAAATATATTTCTAAAAAACAATTGTATATTTATACTCATGTTTAGAAGTGATGTTTGTTATTGTAGCATTGTATATTACATTGCTTAGCTTAGGCTATGTAGTTAAAACAACATTAATGTAATTATAGTTAAAATAATTGTAATGATCATTCCTTCCTCTATATAAATTTTTCTCAAGTTCATTAAATAAATTAGTCAAGCATTTACCCACCAATTTGGATTTGTGTCTTGATGATTTTTTTTTGCAATCTATATTAGCCATTAGCATATTTGTAAGAAATAATACTTCTTCCTAATTGAAAACTCTATGGCATGTTAAATTCTCAAAAATTTCAACATTCAAAGTAGTTCCACATATCAATATTTAATTTGAAATTGGTGCCAATATAATTTTGAGTGTCTTTGTGTAGGACAAAATATTTGGCATGAAGAACAAGATTATAATTAATTCAAGAATTTTCAATAAGGAATGTGGATAATGACATCAATATGCATTTCTAGGATATCTCAAACCAAATTTAATTTGTATTTGGTTTGACCCAATTTTTTACATAGAGAAATGGAACCTTGTGTGGAGATATCCCATTTTTTCAGGGGTGCATAGTTTTTGTAACTCTTCCTTCTTGTCATCCTAGAATTATTAAGCACAATGAGTGCAAAATTGCTATAATTCCTAGTTATATCACAAGCCTAATCATATTGGCATTATTTCATGTTTTGGTATGCTTACACATGAAGTAGTTTTCCAAATAATTGTTCTTAGCCTTGTGCAATAAAATTGTTTTTGAATTGGAGTCAATCTATTTTATGGGACAAATTTTGATTGCTTGAATCGGTTTGTAGAAGAATTTCAAAATTAAAGATGAAATTCCTTCTGTCACTGACCCAATGATGATAATTCTATCCACTATTTGTATGTTGTTCTAAACTTAATCTATTGTTCACTATTTAAATATCTATCATCAATGATATATACCCAAACATAATAATTTTTTTTTCAACTTTTACGATTGATGTAGATCTTCAATGGCATGCACAAATCAACAATAAACATGTTGCATCAAATTGAGCCATATGTGACCTTTAGATGTCCAAATTTAAAAAGTATAAGAAGGATGATTTATAATATAGGATAAAAAAAGCTAGCTAAGAAATGGATTCCTTTGACTGACATATTTGTCATTAAAGAGGTTTTACATCAATACATTACAATATGTATTGAAAATACTATACGTGAGATTGTTTTTTATTAGATAACTAGGGAAGGGGCTTGATCCCTTACAACAACTAAAAATAGAGAAAAAAAATCCCTGAGAAATAGACTAGCAAAATAATCACTATCCAAACAACAAAAACCTAAACATAAGCAATAATAGCTAACCAAAAAGGATCATATATGGGAAAGTAAACTAAAAATTTTTTTATCATCAAGGCATGAAAACAACTTATCATCATCAAAAACAATGGTCAAAACACTACTATAAGGAGGCCACAGGCCATAAAGTTTAATCTAAATAGTCTTTAAAACATAATTAAAAATCATAATGAACCATTTAAAATAGTAGCCAAAGAGACTAAATTCCAACAATTTGTAGATCAAGACTTTGTTTTTTAGTAGTAGCAATCAACTCCTAGTTATCCTTGAGCTTAGAGATAACATTTTTAAAGCATGTGCAATAATTTATGACTTAAAAGGGGGAAAGGCTAGATTGATGAAAAGGTAATAAATTAAATAAACCTTAGACCTAGGTTTTATAGTTTAGACTCATGATAAAATATTTCTCAAACTTGCAAAAGGATTTTAATGAAATATTATAAGAGTGAGTAATCAGAAAGACTACGAGCAAGGGGCTAGTGAATGAACGACTTCAAAGGCATTTTTTGTCACTAATGTTACTGGGAATCAACTATTGCAAGTCAATTAGAATTTAGAAAAAAAGGCTTGGGCATGAGACTATTAGGGTTTAAGAAGGGTTTTAGGCCTTAGGGGAACCCTTAACAAAAAAAGTTATCAACCCCTAGCTAACAAATGAATACCACAATGCTCATATTTTTAGTTAAAACCATAGAACCACAAAAATTTGACAAGTTGCCCTATCAAACTTCATCAACCTAGAGCAAAAATTTGGAAAAAAAATTTCTTCCTTCATTTTCAAACTTTCAATCTAACTTAGATGATTTTAAGGTTTTTCTTCTTTAACTTTGTCATCACCTTCATAGATGGTGTGCAATTTATCTCATACTTTCTTCATTATCTAGCACTACATGACCTTCACAAACTTTAAATTAGATAATCCACATAAAATAACATTCCTTCGTTAGCATTATTTTCACATGCCTTATTTTCAACTAGAACCCTTGGAGGGATTTTAGGAATCTCATATCCATATGCAATTGATTGCCAAATTTCAAGACCTAGGGCCACCAAGTATGTTTCCATTCTTACTTTCCAAAATGTATAATTGGTTCCATCAAAAAGTGGTGCCTTATTTAGACAATTATTCTTCCACCACAAAGTGTGCCATCCCAAATCTACCTCAAGTTGTTAAGCTTCTCCAAAGCAACTGAGCTCTAATACCAATTGAAGGGAACATAATCTACTAAGAGGGGGAGGGGTGAATTAGTAGATCAAAACAACTTAAAAATATTCACATAAAAGCAACATGAATTTTGTGTTAGTGTAATTAATATTTAATTAAACTTGCATAACTCTACTTAGGTAATATTTAATTCCTAGGTTTATTATTCTCATCCTTATATTATTTAGCTATCTTGTTGCTCAAGATAAGATTAGGGTTATAATGCATCTTTGCTTTTATAAAAAAAATCATTATCTTGTAATTATTGAATTCCTAAATAATAATTATTTGCATGCATCTTCTTGCAAATCTCTATTTTTTCTATTTTTTTCTTCTGTGGAAGGATATTCTAGTTTGCGAATATGATCTTGGTTTCTAACATGGTATTAGAGACTTGATTTTTAGCCCCTTCTCAGATTTTTTGAGAGATTCAGTGTAGAGTTCGTTTGGGATTCCTCAAGGGTTTCATACCTTGAGTTTGTCTCTCTATTTGGGTGCTCTTGCATGGTTACTTTTAGTGCATGTTGGAGGAAATCTAAGCTCATATTCGAGTTCAGGGCTATCAAAAAAGTCAAGATTGACTTTTGTTTTGCTTGAATCTGACATTTTATGCCAGAGTTATGAGGGTTTGAAGATTTGTTAGATCTGGGAGCTGTGAAGCTTTTGGTGCATTTTTGTAAGGAAAGCTAAGGTGCAGAAACAACTCTCCTAAAGTCAAAACCTTAGGGAATAATGTAGAGGTTCTTTTAAATTTTCAATTATAGTCCAATTAATATACACTTCTAAGAAATAACAGAAACATAAAATATAACATACACACATGAACACCAGATTTATGTGGGAAAACCCTTACGGGAGAAAAACCCACCACACTAAGAGAAGTCACTTTGTATTAAAATAATAAAGATTACATACAGAGATTGGAATTATCTTTCTGATGTCATTTTCGAACAACATTCACAATGATCAATCTTGCTACAAAACACTCCAGTTACAATGCTCTTAGAATCTAATTCACACTGATCATTCAACAAACTAATCATCCAACCATTCGTCCAATTGTTCATCCATCCATCGAACCGAACAACGTCTGCAATTCCTGAGTATATCCATGTTTTCACTGGTCTATTGAACTTCCTCTCATTAATGGCCACAACAATCCAGCTGCTAGCGGTTCCCATTCTGCTCCCTGATTGGTCGAGGATAAACCATGTAGGATGGTCAATCAGTCAAAGGTGTTCACAATGTATTCGCATGTTGGTGAGACACTAACCGTGTCTCCTCGATGCCAAAAAGCTAGATCGTCATTATTGCCAAGAGTCCTGACCATCGTCAAGACATTATATCGAGTTCATAAGTCACATTGACCTCAACATTTCCTTCAGCGAGAGTATCGCTATTTGATGAGACATCATACCAATGTTCAAAGATCACATAGATAAGAGTATTCCCATTGGCAAGACTATCGTCCTTCGCCGAGAGGTCATACCGATGCCTTCAAGTTACAGGTCACAATGTTCCACTGTCAATGAGACTTCATTCGTCGCTAAGACTTCATACCGAAGCCTCCATGTAACCTAGATGAGCATCGGTGAGATAAACATATGTCACCAAGAGTTCATAGTGAAGCCTCCATGTTACCCCGAAGACTCCAAGTGAATACTTATCGATGAGAATTTCTATATCGATAATACTTCATACCAAACATCCAAGTCTCTCCCCGACACCGCTTGTCACCCAAAGTCTCCCCGATATTTGATAAGAATGGCCTGTTGGCCAGAGATCTCCACTCAGTAGAGAGTTATAGTGAATGCCACAAGTCACAGCAACAACACCAGTCGGCAAGACAGAAACATTGTCTCGGCGACCAGAATTTTCCACAAGGTTCCAAAGCTGCTAGTCGGCTAGACAATATGGATGTCACACCGACTTAGTTCTTTAAGAGGTTTTAGCCTATGGGATTGAGGTGCATTATTCCAACAATTTTCAAGTAGATTGGACCTCGCCATCAGATCCAGAGTGTCCGAGAGACGAAAAATGACATATTACACACCCTCTTTCGGTGTCGGGACCTTCTGAGGATTTTTTTTTGTTTTGAAGAGGGCGTACGGTCTGTGTATGGCCCCTATGCATGATTCTCAAAAAAAATAATTAGGTTTTTCAAAAAATTTCCTCCATGCAAAAAAAAAAGAAAATTCATTAATTTGTTTTTTTTGAAAAATCAAATAAAAAAAATTATTACAAAAGAAGGAAAACTGGCAAATTTTTGTTTTCAACGGTAAATTAAATAGAGGTTTCCGTAGGTACTTGTATGGAAGGCCTGCAGGTCCCCAGTACTTGCTGCCCAACAATTTTATCGCCATTGGCGGTGGTCTCCATACCGACAGACGGCATACAAAATTCCAGACCGGTGATCCTAATCCGGCGGCCCTTCACAGTTTCCAACATATATTCAAACAACGGTGGGAATCCTCCAAAACTGGTGACTTCCTCACATCTGGCTAACAGAATATTCAGTTATGCAGCGAATATTCTGACAACTTGTAAAACTACCAGACGCCTGTCAAATTTCTTGTAGTGGGGGCATTTTTTTGCTCCGACGGCCAGATGGCCGTCAAATTTTTTCCTATGAAGTGTTGACGTTAGCATGACATCATCGGTCATATGGCCCTCTTTGCCCCCCTCCTAGCCCTGATTTTTCCTAAAGGAGTAGTTTTTTTTCTTTTGGTCATAACTTGGACATACAGTATAGAAATTGGGAAAACGAGATATCGCCCGAAAGCTGGTTCCAAGCACTTTCTAGTGGTGTAGGTTATTTTTTAGTATTTTTCTATTTATCTACATTTATTGCTGTTTGAATTCATATGTTCATTTATGGCTTCCGAGCTCACAATGTTTTGCCACAGTCTTCGATTTTCGTCTTCTTTGTGGCGTTGGAAAGGTATTGAGGAGCTCTATCTTGTTGTCCATGCACTTTTTTCTGTATCTATCCCAAGATTATCGTTATTCCATCTTTTTCTTGATGGGTATTTTGGAGATTACTTGGATGTTTTGGTAGTTGGAAAGGTGAAACTTGAATATCTGTACTTCATTTTAGTACCAAATGAACTGAGATAAAGTTCCATCAAGGGGATTTCTTTTATAATAAATCTGATTAGAGTGTAGTTTTCACTTTGATCTCCATCTTGTTTTGATGGCAACTTGCATGGGTTTTCTAGTTTCCTAGTTTCTTTTGGCCACATTTTTTCTATTTATTGACACATATTGGATTCATCGGTTCACACTTCAGTTGAGAGTTCATGTTTCTTGAATCACATTGGTTCAGATCCTTCTTAGTTTGAGGGCCATGTTTTTATGGTTAATGTTCCAGAGTCTTTTTTGGTACTCCTTTCCATGGAAGAGTTTTAGTCATAGTTTGGCATCAGCATCGAGATACATGGTTTCCATATTTTGTCATCATCTCATCTATTGTTGCTTCACAGATTCCAGGGTTGTTCCAGTTTGTGAGTTTTCCAGTGTTCTGTGGCATCGGTTCTGTTGTCACATTATCATGATTCTGGTTTTGGTTTCAATGGTAGAGGGAAGTATCTTTCCTTGCTTGTCATATTGCGGTTTCAGTGTTACTCCATAGTGTTCTTCCAATGCTTCTTTGCAGCAATCATCTCATTGTAGGGGGGTTTTGTCCCACTAGGTTTTCCTTCTCTACCTCATTATTGCATTTGTATTTGGGTACCTGATCGGGCCTTGTTGTCGAGACCCATTCATTCATGCTTTCTTGCATTCATCCTAGTTTTAGGTGCATCCTTTGTTAGTCTCCCTAAGTTCTACTTATGGGGGGGTGTTAGTGTAATTAATATTTAATTACACTTGCATAACTTTACTTAGGTAATATTTAATTTCTAGGTTTATTATTCTCATCCTTATCTTATTGAGCTATCTTGTTGCTCAAGATAAGATTAGGGTTATGCATCTTTTCTTTTATAAAGAAAATCATTATCTTGTAATTATTGAATTCCTGAATAATAATTATTTGCACATCTTCTTGCAAATCTCTACTTTTTCTATTTTTCTCTTATGTGGAAGGATATTCTGGTTTGCAAATCTGATCTTGGTTTCTAACATCTTGAATCAAACCAAATACTTGCAAAAAGTTTGAAAAATGTTATTTTCTAAAATTTACTCCATTTATGTCAATTTGATTCAAAACGCAAGTGCGCAATAAGTTAAAAATGTTTTAACAAGTTTAAAATGCAATTTTTAGATCTAAAATGCAACAACTAACTAATTGTACTATGCCAAGACCTAGAAATAATGATTTTTATGCAAATTGGAAACTACACAATGCAATATTTTTCACTTTTATGAACTATATCAAAGATGCTTGAATAAATGCTAGTATGAATTCCAATTCAAAGATCTACAACCACAAACAGACTAAGAAAACATATACAAAACAACATGTGAAATTTTTTGTTGATGCAAGTGTACAAGGACAAAGGTTCCCAAGGGCACTTAAGTCCTTGATAGGGCTTCTAAAAACTAAGAAAATGAATGTTTAGCAAACTTTCTAATTGTTGTATTTTAGTGTTCAAATAGGTCTGAAAGTCAATATTGCTCCAAAATTTGCTCAAATTAAGGCAATGTGATGCAAATGTAAATATGTAACTATGAAAATGACAAATTTGAATGAAAATTTCAATGTAGATTTGATCCAAGTAACTAAAATGAAACCTAATGCAACCTACAATGCAAAATGATATCCATTTTTTTGAATTTTTATGTCTTTTATGATGGAAAAAGTGAGACCCTAAAGGAAAAATGTAACACAATATAATGTAAAACTTAGATTTGTTAGATTTGTGAAAAAGTACAAAACCATGAGCCATGGGATCAAACAACAAACAAATACACCTTTGTCACAAGAGATTTCAAAAAAACATGTGCAATATTCCTCAACAAGAAAAAGCTACAAAAGCAAGAGATAATCAATAAAATATGAAAGCTCGAGTCGATAATTACAATGAGGGTTGAGTGTTATATAGGAGAAACACCCTTAAAGCATAACTGAACTCCTAAGTTTAGCTTAAGTGCATGAGAATAAACTAGACTAATAATAAATTAAATAGAAATTAATTATTATCTAATGCATGATTACTCTAACACCCCCCTTAAGATCAACTTAGGGAGAAGCTAAAAACCCTAAAATAAAGAATGCATGATGGATCTCACCAAACAAGGACTCGTGAGATAACCATGTACAAACAAAAAGTCTTTCAAAATTGGAGAAAAAGGAGAAAAACCTTGTGGGAGAAAACTCCTCTCCAAAAGAGAGAAAGATGAATGAAGCATTGAAAAAGCCTCCAAATCAAGGTGTGAAGGACTAAGAAGCCTCCAACTGAAACAATGTCTTGAAAAATATAGGCGTTACAAGAATGAAGGTGTTGTCATTGATATCAACTGGTTAACTAGTTATCAACTAGTTGTTGTCATTGATGTCATGGATCTCGGTTATTGGTTGTATATGTCGAGGATACCAAGAAAATTATAATAAAGAAAGATTGTAGGTATTCAGTGGTTCCTCCAAGATTTTCTCCTATGTTCGTGTGGTTCATATATGTTAATCATGGTTATTGGAAGCTGCTATATCCAAATTTTGGGTTTCTAGATCGTTGTAGACTGTAAGTTATGTTCACCAGTCGTGAACTGTGTTTTTCAAGGTTTATGGCTAAGATCTGGGAGAAATGTAGGTGCTTTGGATTTCTTCTTTATTGAGTCTTATGAATTACACTTCTAGAGTTAAGTTGTTATGATCATTTTGAAGATAATTGTATTGTGTGGAAAGATTGAATTGTGTTAAGGGTTGCGTGTGCTTAATTTTTCTATGTGTTTTTACACTGGTTTGGTCAACCTTGTTCTAAACACTATCGAATTTTATGAAGTATTTTGGGACTCATTTGGATCCTTGTCAAGTGTATGTTTGCATCGCCCTCATTCTAATTCAACCCTAGAATGTTTTCGTGTTGACCTAACTTGAATTTAATGATGGATGGCCGACTTTCGATATGCTTCAATGTTCAACATGGCATAAATATAGGATGAGATATTGGTGAAAGTGTGATGTGAAGAAATAGAGCATGATATATGCAAAATAGATGTGAATCAGTGTGTATATGTTTGAGTGAATCATGGTGGAAATATCTGTTGCATTGAGATTGTCTTCTCTCTATAACATACCTCTTCTATCTTCTTTGCATCTATGTGGTAGTGAGTCCTCTGAGTGGTTAACCCTTATTAGATAGTGAGTCTTGATTTGGAAAGTGAGTCATGTTTTGACAGTGAGCCTAATCTATTGGAAAAATGAAGAACATCTCATTTTGTTATTTTTTTGTCATTGATATCACCGTGAAATATGAGTTGCAACTGCAAGATTAAGACTAAAGTTGTTCTGGTATTCTGATCAAGTATTTGAACTGGCATGTTTCTTACATCCTTTGGTATTTTGGTCTGCATTTGTTTGCCAGTGATTATTGTTTCTTGTTGTTTCGGGAAATGGTTTATAGGTATTGGGAGAAAATACTTTTAAGATTTCACGTATCCAGATGCTTGTATGATGCATCAACATTGCATTGGTGTTTGCAATTGTGCTATTAGGTCTATCCTTGCCTGACCTAATAAATTTATTGTGAAATGGAAAAATAATTTTTGTTATGTGGATATATATGTTTGACCTATTTTAGGTCTATGCCGATTTGGTCAAGCGTGTTGGATGTGTGAATTATCTTTTCAAAAGATTTTATGAATGCTTGAAGCTGACAGTTGGTATTTTTGGTAAATAATAAGTGCATCTAATTAGGCTGGAACCTAATTGATGTTTGCAGAGAGATCAGATATATATATTGGATAATCTTTGAAGTTTAATGATGCAATTTTCTGGTATGTTGTGAATGTGAATGTGAAGAAGAGGGAATATGATGAAGTGTGTCAAGTTAGTTTACTGAGATACATTGGAACTAAATCTGCACTGACTAGGTATACTCCATCAATTCATTTTATGGTTATAAGCCATTTTTGTCATTGTAATTATGTAGGCAGTGAGGCTTTGTTTCTATACAATGAGTCTTGGTAGTGAGCCACCCATTTTGTAATATTTTATAACCGGTTATACTATATTATGAGCTAACACTCACCGTAATTTTTCCCATTTTAGGTTTTCCACGTAAAAATCCTAATGTTCATGTGTTTTGTGATTTCATGTTTTGTTAATGCTTTTACTTGTCTTTTCTATTATATGCATTGGAATAATTGGATGGTATCTGATCAGAAAATTTAAGAAGATACTGATTCGCCCCCCCCTCAGTATCTTGGACATAAATAACAATTGGTATCAGAGTTTGGTTCCTTCAAAAAGGCCTAACAACTTGAGGAAGATCTTGAAGATGGAAGAAATGAATGATAAAGGGGAGCTCTAGACTAAACTTGAGAATCCATATAAAGTTGCAAGAGAAAACAAAGATCTGAAAGGGAATCTTGAAGAGGCAAATGAATGTGTCTAGAAATTAAAGGAGCAATTGGAAAAGTTCAAAGATAGGGATAAGGAAGTAACTAATTAGTTGAAGAAGGCTAATGAAGATATTTCTAGTTTGAAAGTACAAGTAGAGGAGAGGAAAATAATTTAAGAGTGTTTGAACAAGTTGATACAAAGAAATTCTGAAGATTGCACCAAGCTTGAACAAGAAGTTGTGAACCTAAAAGTGGATCTGGAGAAAGCAAAAAACTATGAATTTTTTTTCAAATCCAACTCAGACAGGCTTGACGAATTGATTACAAGACAAAAAATGAGTAAAGACAAAAATGGTTTGGGAAATGATACCGGTGAAAGTTCCAAGACTGTGAACAATTAGAAGACTCTAAATAAAGGAAAGAAGAAAGAAAATTCAAGGAACTCTACTAGGAGACCTTCAGTGAGACAACCTAATGCACAAAGGTATCCTTCCTTTAATGGCACTTGTTTTTCATGCAATAAATTTGGTCACAAGGAAACAAAATGTAGGAGTAGGATGAATTAGTTCCTTGGTCCTTTTACTGGTCAATGTTTTGCATGCAAAAGAATTGGACATAGGGCAAGCGAATTTAGAACCTTGATGATGAATCATTTTATCGGAAGAAGAATGAATCGATCCTTTAATGGCTATTGCTACACCTACAACAAGGATGGACATAAAGCTAACCAATGCCAAACAAGAGTCAATGGAAGCCAATATAATTAGAGAAATATTGTTTGCTATACCTACCACAAACCAAGACATGTTTCAAGAGTTTGCAGAAGTAAGAGGAGTAAGGAGACCAATCCGGTAGAAAGGAATGAATCTATGAAGAAAATTGACAAAGATGAGATTAAGCAAGAAATGAATAAGATTTGGAGAAAGAAAGAAGAACCAGAGACTACTAATGAGTATGTGCCCTCATCTGGTACATATAATTTATTCAACAATTGGACCTTGCAAGGTCATAGGGGGAGCATTATCAAAAAATTATAAGAACCCCCTAGATAAATGGCGTGTTAGAGGCTAGCATGAGGAAGAAATGAGAAGAGTGAGTTTTTATAGGATTTTGAAAAGGAACCAATAGGAAATATGAAGCGATGATCTTTTGCCGAGCGTATTGAGGTTTTTCTGAATAAAAGAGGAGTTTTTAGTAGCTTTTTGAAATCTGCCCCATTTATTGTGAATTAGGGAAGATTGTTATTTTATAAATGAAATGTTTAAGGCATTTTGATCATTTTTGCATTTGAAGAAGTTGAAGAGATCTTTGGAGCATTCTTGAAGAGAATTGGAGTTCGAGTTGTGCAAACCCTAGTTGCAGTTCATCATGAGAAAAAGGTATTTTTATCCTCTGAGTAGTTGTGTTTTGCATTATTTAAGTTGTTTAAGTTTAGAACTAGAAGAATAGCAACTCCTATAGTTGTGAAAGTGTCAGAGAGACTGAGGCCCTCTTATAGAAAATATTCCTTCAAATTTTTTGAAGATGACCCCATGGGTGCATTCTCATCAATTCCACATGGAGTAATGTCGACCAAGGATACAACGATGTATATTCGAGTAAAGTATGAGGAATATGATCACTCAAAGTTGTTTGAGATTTGGAAAAATGTGCTTACTGGTGATGATTTCTTAATAAAACCTGAGTACTTGAACCTAGTTAAGAAAAGGTTGGAGAGATGGAACAATTTTCCCAACTTTAGCTATGATGAATTTTTTTTGAAATAAGTCCTAAGTAGAATCCATAAATTCTTGTGGACTGATTGGCCATACCTGATAACTAAGGAGGAGATTAGGGTTGTAACTGGACTCTGGGATAAAGGTACAATACCTATGCTAGAAACTGTAAAGAATGAGGTTGTAATGGAGTTTACAGGGGCCACATATGACAAGAGAGCCTTAATGATGAAATCCATCACTAATCTTGCTGTGACGTATGTGGGTATGTGTAGGAATATGATGGGACAAAAAGTGGTGATATGATGGGTATGTGTAGGGTATGTGGCTCACGACTTTATTTTACCAAAAATTGATGAAACAAAAAGGGTTTTTAAAGGAGATTCTCAGCTTTTCAACCAATATAAATTATGCTTTACTTTGAATTTAATAAATAATTATTAGTGATTTTCTATTTGAATTCGTACTAAAGTCCTAATTGATAGGCTGATTGAAAAACATCTATAGCTTTCAAGTAGTATCACATTTTTTGAATCTTAAACATGCGTCACATTCTATGCTTCACATACTATAGGATTAACAAAAGAAATTTTGAATTTCATGAAGTTTTGACCAAGTTAAGGTGGTCAAACATGCGAGTTTTTATATGTTTTAAAAGTTGTAATAAAAAATTCATAATTAATTATTTAATTGGAAAAAAATTACAAAAAAGTATGCATTAGACCGAGACATGAGTTCTCTACTTATATCTAAAATCTTATTGTGATAGGAGAATATAATCGTTAAAAGATGAGCAACAAACCAAAGAGAGTGCAAATAACAACTAAAAACACCGTACACTTCAAGATTGGGCAAATGATGAACTTAACAACATAAAAATGGAACCTTTTACCTTGTAGAGTTGTTCTTTGGTTGGCCCTTTGATTGTAGATGAGATGTATGCTCCTTGATGGCAAGTAGATGCAAGATGTGAAGTGTGAGATGCAAGATAGTTGGACAAAATAGATGCAAATGGCTAACTGTAGATTGAGAAACAAAATTGCAAGAGTTTCACTAGCAAAATAATCTCTCCCAAATGAGAGAAAAGAGGGGGTATTTATAAGAATTTTGAGAATTCCTAGAAGAAATGGATGGTTGAGATTGATCCCCCACATGGCCAAGATGTAGGGCTATGGTGAGTTGAGAACTCACAAGCCCTCACATCTTGACATGTGGCAAGGGGAGAGGCTTAAGAAAGATGAGGTGGACATGAGGTGTAAGAGAAGTACATGACATGGATGTACTTCAAAGGACCATAGGGATTTGGTCAAGATATCCTCATAAAGGATGTCCTTGTCCCATGTGGGTGAGAGGACATGTGAGGAATTAAAAATTCCTCAAATATCCTTATGGGGAGAGGGGAAAGAATAAAGAATAAAGAGAGGACATGTGGGAAGAAGTGAAGAAATTAAAAATTCCTTTTGAGTGCATTGGGGGATTAAAAAGTGAATTAAAAATTCACATGGGGAAGTGGAGTACGTTGCCCAAAAGGAGAAAGCCTTTAATAAGGTTGACTAAGGACACATGCCATAAATGGAAAGAGGATTAGGTTGGTCTAACCATATGATTAAGTTTGTGCAAGTACTTAATTACATGGACTAATGACTTATTAGAAGCAAGTGGGAGATTATGGAGGATGTGACCCTAATGATGATTAGGGGTGTGCATATGCTAACCATAGTTAATTAGAAGAAGATGGAGTTAAGATGGATTAGAGACAAACTTGCAAAAGTTGGAGGATGTGACAATGAGAGAGAAAAAGAGGAATTAAAAATGAATTTAAATTCCGAAAAATGTAATATGACTAAATTAAATAAAATGGTGTATTTATTTAATTTAGAGGAGAAAGAGGGGTAAAGTATTTATTAAATTAAATACTTTATGAACCCTATCTAAGATGCAAGGTATTAATTAAACAAATGATTTAATTAATATTAATAGAGGGGATAAGCAATTGGATGAATAAGGAGACGTCTTTGATCATATGGAAGTGGTCAAATTATATGTCTACATTTTGCCCCTCTTCAAAATACTATTAGGATAATAGGGTTTCGAAGAAAAACAGAATGCAGATGACTCTATAGAGGAAGAGATCAAAAAAGAGATACCCCAACATGGGGGGAATGCTAAGAGGATGCCCTAGTCTAGTGAGGGTAGGCTTAAAGCGACGGGTTATGAGAGAATGGTAGGGTATGCCCCCTTGAGAAGGCGGACGGGGGAGGAAAAAGGGGTCCTGGTCAACTTCTCGAAAGTCAGGAGTGGTATATGTTGCTGGAAAGAGCACGAAAAAATGAGAAGAATGGTGTTTGAATGAAGTCAATCAGGTAAATGGTGTGCAAATGGCGGGCCCAGGAAGAAAGAGCCTGGATGAATTAGTTGGAGGAATTTGTGGTAAATAAAAGGAAAAAAGACCTTTTATTTGAAAAGGGAAAAAAAGAGGGAAAAGGGTAATAAAAAGTAATTGGAGAATTACCTTTCCTCATTATGACAACTGGCAAGTGTGGAGAAGGAGGAGAGGAAGAAGAGGAGACGAGAGAGATCGGGGATGATGCCAGAGTACGATAGTGACATCATTCATCGGGCGGATGAGAGGCGGATATTCTTCACCCACCATGTCGTACCACGCAAGGTTAGCCCAAAACTTAACTTTGTGTTTTTGAGTCATTTACATAAGTGGTTTGGGAAAACAAAAAAGTGTGTTTTTTTCTGGGAGGGTGGCAAAAATAATGGGTAGGAGGCGTATTTTTAATATTTTTTTATTTTTTTGAATCTGCGGGGGGGACAAACCAAGCGGCCGCTGACGTGGATGGGTCTACCATCGCGAGCGGAAGGGTCCACCACGGTAGGGGCAGGTCTGCCACCACGGAGGCAGTGTCTCTTGCCACGAGGGCGGGTCTGCCACTGTGGGGGTGGGTCGGCCACCGGGGGTAGGTCTGCCGCTCGGGGCAGGTCCGCCACCGTGGAGGCTGCGCCTCTACCGCGGGGGCGGGTCCGCCACCTCGATGGCGGGTCTGCCACCACGGGTGCGGGTCCGCTGCTCGGGGTGGGTCTGCCACGGGGTGAGTCCGCCGACGTTGGGGGAGGCAAGGGGTTGGGGACGGGGTGTGTAGAAAAAGTATGGATAGGAAACCCGAGAATGACAAGGGGGAAATTTTTTGAAAATGATAAAATGAATTGTGTACATGCAGAAAATGGGCATTTTGTAGATGCGAGAGATACGATCAGAGGTGTTGAGGAGATGCATAGTGAGGATGAACGGGGAGGATCGCCAGAGACTAGCAGAGGCAGAACTACTTCATATGATGGCATATCTGACAGTCAAGGCCCATAGGGCCATGTTGATAGCGTTGATAGAGCGGTGGGATTCGGCAATGTTGACCTTTCACCTACTGACAGGAGAGATGACGGTGACACTAGAGGATGTATGGTGGATCTTGAGGCTCCTGATATTAGGGCTCCTGATTAGCGAGTGTTGGTCAGAGGGGGAGACACCAGACGAGTCTCTGCAGGTAGTGTTCGGGGATGATGAGTTACCAATGCAGCAATAGTAGCTGGATGTAGATAGGTTACTGTCATGCAGGGTACCAGTACTATCATTGTACCTGACAGGGTTGATTAGTGGTATACTTCTGCTGGATCGAAGTGGTTGGTTTCTTCACATGAGGATGGTCGAGGTGATTCATCACATCATCGAGGGCTGAGAGGAACAGTTCGCGTGGGGGACTTGCATGTAAGCACAGTTGTATCGAGACATGCACGTGATTTGTTACTGGTAGCAGTTGAGTGTGACACACGTCACACTACTATAGGTGTGGGCCTGGGAGCATATCCACGTGACCAGGCCGATTATAGTGAGATTTGGTGAGCATGATGACAGGGAGGTTGTAGCGTGGTGGTGGGGAGTAGAGGTAGGGGCTATACTACAGTACCGAGAGATGCAGGAGGTAAACGTGTGGAGGAGACAGTTTGATGAGGTGTAGACAGTGGATATAGAGTGGAAGCTATACATGATGCGGTGATTCAGAGGGTGGTCGAGAGAGGAGTTACATAGTGGTTAATTCTTTATGCGATGTTACATGATTGGGAGCAGGCCACGAGTAGTGGAGTTGCATTGATCTGATCGGGTGACGAGGCAGTTCAGAGTGAGATAGGATATTTCGGCAGGTCAAGTGACATTTTGACGACTGACGTAGGAGCGGCAGTGGGGAGTGGCATTAGATTTGCGTAGTGTGTGGGGTGATATTGAGGGACTAGTGTTTAGGGCCTATCCTGATAGGCGAGAGGGGCTGCGAGACGCAGGGATGACAGGGCGGCATGATGAGTGGTTCAGGCAACATCTGCCTGAGCGGATTACACTAGTGGTGCCAATCGAGGAGGCACAAGGATTTGGGTCAGAGGATGAGAGGCAATTGTGGGAATTTAGTCTATAAAGACCATCGAGAGGACGTAAAGGAGGATGAGGGGCACAAGAGTAGGTGATAGGAGGTCAGAGGAGGAGACGACACCAGAGGGGTTGGGGAGGAGACAGAGCAAAGGGTGGGGGGGATGCAGCAGAGGGGGCAGGGTTTGAGGCTGAGGAGGTGGTGGAGGATGAGTCTGAGGAGGTGGCAGAGAGGAGTTCAAGAGCTTGAGGGTGGGGTCGATAGGAGAGGAGGTCGAGAGCTCGAGGAGGAGAGCCATAGGGTACATAGGGTGAGGCCAGTGGGGCCAGAGGGGAGGAGGGGGGACAGGAGATAGATAGGGCTACTGGAGGACAGGAGGTAGACAGAGTTCGATAAGAGGAGGCGAGGGGAATAAAGAGAGATAGCAGGGGAGGAGGGGCAGGGGACAGACAGAGCCAGAGGAGGACAGCAGCAACAAGGAGCCCTCGGGGTGATAGAGGTGGATGAGATGGAGCTATCAATAGAGAGTGAGGGGTACCATCCGCGAGAGATGGAGGTCGATATAGATGTGCACGATGTAGCACCGCTAGCAGTAGCATGACCCAGAGGGGAGGATCCATGGGTGGTACTGAGAGAGAAAGTGGAGAGACTAGGACGGAGCGAGCAGCGAGTGCAAGAGACAGAGACATAGCGGATCAGAGTAGAGGTAGAGAGGGATGAGTTGCAGACCCGATTTGCTTAGGGTGAGAGAGACTACACGAAGCTGGTCAGGCTAGTATTAGAGCAAGAGAGGAGATTGGTGAAAGAGAGAGATGAGAGCCGCGATGAGGCTGTGGATCTGTGGGCTGAGGTGGAGAGATTGTAGGTGAAGGTGTAGAGTCAGATGATGCAGAGGGAGGGATTTGGTTTGGTGGGAGAGGGGGCGACATAGCAGGTTGTCAATAGGGGAATAGGGGGTACAGTGGATGTAGAGAGTGTGTAGAGGGAGCTAGATGAGCTTAGATATAAGGTGTGCATAATGGAGGTAGAGAGAGATGTGGCACAGGCACAGGTGGAGGTGTTGGAGACAGGGAGGGATGTGTTACAGGCGTAGGTCTAGGTAGCACAGAGTGAGAGGTAGGTGGCCAAGGCAGAGGTATAGTCTCTTTGTAGATAGAGAGATACAACGACATTGCAGACATCTAGCTTGCGACGAGAGCGAGATGTGGCTGAGCTGAGTTTGCAGGCCTTGCAGAGACACAGAGATGCAGTGGTGGTGCGGGGACAAGCTGCACAGAGGGAGAGGGATGCTGCAGAGTTTCAGATGCAAACACTACAGAGCGAGAGGGATGCAACATGGGCTCAGTTGTAGAGGGGACTGGTTGAGGGGGAGGGCTAGGGGCAGATGTTCAAGAGCTACACATGCAGTTACAGGAATTGCAGGCGGAGAGGGACAGGGGCACAGAGTAGATACAACACTTAATATTAGCTCAGGAGGCCTGGGTACAAGAGTGGTAGGCTATCAGTGCAGATCGAGATCGGTATAGGCATGAGCGGAATGCTGCGAGATAGATAGCTGGGCAGAGGGATGAGTTCATGCAGCAGGCGAGCTATTTGAGGGGTGTATATGAGTAGGCCATTCAGGATCTAGCACAGCGCACAACGCACTACATCAGTCATGCCCCATAGCCACCAGGGTCATCCCAGTCATTAGGGACATGCACTAGGGGATTTAGTGACTATCAGCAGACTCCATCTCCATGGGGCAGTTACCAGGGGACTCCTACCCGCGAGTACCAGGGGACTCCCACCCATGAGTACCAAGGGATTCCAGTGCACAGAGGGTCAGTACCTAATTTTTCGTAGAAATCAGATGTGGGCAGCTCACAGTAGAGTGGGCAGATGCAGTGGGCATGACATTGATTATTTTTTGGCAGATACAGGATGGATATTTTGTTCATGTCACCAGAGATCAGAGGTGATCAACATCTCTAGATTTTGTATCTTATTTGGCGATATATGATGGAGATGCATTGTATTCTGATAGGATGTTTATTATTTTGATTATGCCAGGGCCTTTATTGACACTAGGCATGATGTTTCTTGTATGCGGCTGTATGGGATGATTTATGATGTGGTTTGATATATATACACATGTTTATATGGATGGATGACTTATGCTTTATGATTATGAGTTATGGATGTATATGTTCATGATTATATATGTTTTTATGATTATGATTTATGGCTGCATATGTATGTCATTATGATTATGATGATGGATGCACATTTGTTTATGTAAATAGATAATTATGTATGCATTATGCTTTATGATTTATGGATGGACATGTTCATGTGGATGAGTGATTATGTAAATGATTTTATGATTTATGATTTATAGATGCATATGTTCATGTGGATGGATGATGTATGTATGTTTTATGATTATGATTTATGGATGCATATGTTCATGTGGATGGACAATTTATGTATGTTTTATGATTTATGATTTATGGATGCACATGTTCATGTGGAATATGAATGAAAGGTAAATGTTTATAATGCACCTAAGTGTCAATAAAGAGCATCATGAGAATGTGGATAGGCGATAGGCGTATGGAGGAGTGCATTTGCCAAAAAAAAAACCATTAATATATTTACAGGAAGAGGACTCAAGAGGAAAGAGAATGAGAGTACTTGCACAACCGAAATCATAAGTCATGGTGATGGTCATGATGGAAATGAAGGGTGCATGCAAAGTGATGAAAATTTAGTGAAAATGTGATTTTTCCATCTTTGGAACATTGATTTTTACTATAATGTTGGATATCAAGTACCTTGATATGGAAGATCAAGGCGAATGAGTATTTTACGCATGAAACAAACACAACAAACAAGAAGGTTATCCTCAACACCCCGAAGTCGCGATGACCTCGGTCAGGGCTGGTGTTGAGATAACCACAAACACACAAAGTTGTCCCAGCGAAACACAAGACCTTAGAGATCTTGGTGGGTCTTACGAGGGATAACCGAGAAGACAGCAGTCAAAACAAACGATCAGGGTAGGCCCCCATGTCAGCAAGTCAAGGTATGCCATGGTATGGTGGATCAAGGCGACCTTGACAGGTGATGGTAAGGAACCCAAATGATAAACAAAATTCAAAAGCGTTAAGAGATCACAATCAAGACTACAGGTCCTTTGCCATAGGATCAAGGTGATCGATGGGATTGATGAGGTCTGCTAGGAAGGATTCATCCTGTTGAGACCAAAGATGGATGCTAAACTATAATGACCCAGTCGACACAGGACGTTATTCACGGACTAGATCTTGTAACACGAGGGAATTTTGTTTATTAAGAACTAGTTAGATGTGGGCATAACTTGATAATGAAGCACAAAAGACCGATAGAACCTACAAACCTAGGGGCTCAAGGGCCGATCATAGATTAGCCTTGCCTACGTGAAAGCACAGAGCCCTCGTAGTTCCAGAAAAGACCATGGATAAAGAGAAAAGAAGACAATGGTGATCGATGATGATGGAGAAATACCCCGGGGGTGAATCAAATGATCAACCTTGCCTACGTGACAGTGTAGAGGCAACGTAGTTCGACCTGTGATGCGAGAGGATAAGAGCTAAATGGTGACTGACATGATGGATGATCCTACATGATGACACAGACCGATCAACAAAGGGAATGAACAACGTAAGCTCAAAGTGGGATACTGAAAAGCTCAGGATGGGGGATAGGCTAGATGGGTTGTCCAATGCTCAATCAATATATACCAAGCGGCCTAGGATGAGATGGGTGAGGACAATAGTGCGGATGAAAGCATAAAATAATTAGGATGTCAGGTAGATAATGATTAAGCCCTCTATGGATGATGCTTGTTACCATGTTTTCACCATCCATACTTATCCAAGGCACCACCAAGAGGTGGTTTTCACCATAGGCTGAACTTATTTCTCTTTACTATTTTTGATTGATTTTTTTTTTGTATATTTTTTTGATTTTTTGATTTTTTTGATTTTTTTGATTTTTTGATTTTTTTTAATTTTTTGACTAGGTGGGGTTACCGAGTGGATTTAGGTGTAGAACTTCTTCAGATGCATGATATTGATGGGTTTTTCAAGGGGTTCTCCTTTAAGTGTAGTCAACCTGTATGCCCCAGATCCATATTTAGCGGCTATGATATAGGGTCCCAACCAATTTGCTTCAAATTTTCCTTTCTTGTCTCAGTCTTGCTGAGTGCCCTAGTTCTCCTTAAGAATAAGCTCGCCAACCTGGAATTGTCGAGGACGAACCTTCTTATTGTAATTACGTTTGAGACGATTTTGGTATGCTTGTAGATGATCATAGGCTTTTATTCTTCATTCATCCACTAATTCCAGCTATGCAAGCCGTGCAACACGAGCATCTTCTTCCTTGATAAGATTCTTTAGAGAAATCCTCAGTGATGGAAGCTCAACTTCAATTGGCAAGAAAACTTCAACACCATATACTAAAGAATAGGGGGTGGGGCCTGTCGGGGTGTAGATGGATGTGCGATATGCCCAGAGGGCAGGATGAATATGGAGGTGCCAATCTCATCCAGTGTTATTAACAACCTTTCTGATTATACGGATAAGGGTCTTGTTGGTTGCTTCTGCCTTACCATTGCCCTGGGGGTAATAAGGCATTGACCAATAGTGTTGGATATGAAAGGTGTCACAGAGGTGTTTCATGGCTTGGTTTTTGAAGGGTTTTCCATTATCAGAGAGGATGGTGGATGGGATACCATATCTATAGAGAATATGGTAAAGGATAAATTTTGAGATTTGGATACCGATGATTTGTGAGAGTGGTATTGCTTTCACCCACTTAGTGAAGTATTCAGTGGCGGTAATTATGAATGTATGGCCATCGGATGATGGTGGGTAAATCTTGTCAATTAAGTCGAAACCCCATTGGGAAAATGGCCATGGTCCAGGAGGGGCTGAAGATCTTGTGTTGGGGGATGAATCAAATCTGCATGTTGTTGGCATGGAAGGCACTTCTTCACAAATTCACAAGCATCGTGTTCCAATGTAGGCCAATAATATCCAGCTTGTAGGATCCTTTTGGCCAGAGCCATACCATTTGAATGAGCTCCACAAACACCACTATGTACCTCCATTAGTGTAGCATGGTCTTCGGTCTCATTCAGACATCTAAGGAGGATTCCATCATACCCGCGATGATAAAGTGTATCACTGACGATAATGTATCGAGAAGAATGATGGACAAAGGATTTGCGTTGATTGCGTGTAAGATCCGGGGGTATAATATTATCATGGAGGTAGGTGTAGATGTCCTGGTACCATGGGGAAGTGGGACCCACAATGTCACACACCATGTCAGTCTCTGGGATATCATATGCTGGGATTAATAGTTGTTCCACAAGGAACTCACATTTTGTTCAGTCTTTAGGCATGTCAATCAGGGAACCAATAGTGGCCATTGCATCAGCTGCTTTATTTCGTACCCTAGGAATTTGTTCAAATTGTATAGAGGTGAAATATTTCTTGAAATCATCCACCATGCGCTTGTAGGGTAATAGCTTATCATCTTTGGTTAGGAATTCGTCATTAACCTGTCTAATGACTAGCAAAGAATCACCAAAGACTTTCAAATGAGTTATGTGCCACTGCTTTGCAATTCTAAAATCGGTGATGAGAGCTTCGTACTCTGCTATATTGTTGGTACAAAGGAATGCTATCCTGAATGATTTTAGAATGTAGTCACCTTGAGGGGTAACTAATAAAATTCCCATGCCTGATCCATTATGCATGTATGAGCCATCAAAATATAATGTCCAAGCTGGTGCTTTTGTGACTGTGTAGACTTCTTCGTCTGGAAATTTAGTGTCCAGAGGGTAAGCATCTACTAATGGTGCCTTGGCCAATTGATTAGCTATGACATATCCCTTTATGGTTTTCCGTTCCACATACTCTATGTCAAATTCACTTAGGAGCATGACCCACTTGGCCATGCGGCCAGTCAGAGTGGTTCTAGATAACAAATACTTCAATGGATCAATTTTGGCAATTAATTTGACTGGATGGCTGAGCATGTAATGTCAAAATTTCTGTGTGCTGAAGACGGGTGCGAGGCAGGCCCTTTCCATGGGGGAGTAGTTTAATTCGTAGCCGACCAATGTCCGACTAATGAAATAGATCGCCCTCTCTTTCGATGATTCATCATGTTGTGACTGAAGTGGCAGAGATGTAGAGCATGAGGGGTTTTCCTGGAATAGGCGGCATCAAGATTGGTGGATGAGCTAAATATTCCTTAATTTTATTGAAACCCATCTGACACTGTTGGTTCCATCGGAAGGTGGAATCTTTCTTCAGAAGATGAGTGAATGGCTGATACTTATCTACTAGCTAGGCTATGAATCAACAGATGGACTGCATCTTCCCCTAGAGGCTTCTTAACTGTTTCAGATTGTGCGGAGGTGGCATGTCTAGGATAGCCTTTACCTTGGCGGGATCAACCTCAATGCCCCTGCGAGAGACTATGAAACCCAACAAATTTCCTGACATGACCCCAAAGACACACTTTTTTGGATTTAGCTGCAACTTGTAATGCTCTAAATGCTTAAATATCTTTTTCAGGATGGTAGGATGTTCTGCTCATGTTATGGATTTCCCTAATAGGTCGTCGACATAATCCTCCATGATTATATGTATGAGGTCATTGAAGATGACCGTCATTGCCCTCTGATATGTTGCCCCCACATTTTTGAGACCAAAGGGAATAACATTGTAACAGAAAGTGCCCCAAGGTGTTGTGAAGGTGGTCTTGTGTTGGCCCTCAGGTGCGATTCGAATCTGATTATAACCAGAGAAGCCATCCATAAGGGATAACATCTCATGTCCTACTATCAGGTCGACCAACATGTCAATGTTAGGCAGAGGGAAGTCATCTTTTTGGTAGGCTTTATTAAGATCCCTGAAGTCTATGCAGACCCGAATGTCTCCATTTGGTTTGGCAATTGGTACTATATTGGAGATCCACTCAGAGTAGTCAATCGGTCTGATAAAACCCGCCTCTGGTAACTTCTCCAATTCCTTCTTGACTAATAATGCGACCTACGGATGCATCTTGCGGAGCTTCTATTTGACAGGCTTGGCATCTGGGTGAACGTCTAAATGATGAACCACTAAGGTGAGGTCTAGGCCTGGCATGTCTGAGTATGACCAAGCAAAGTTAATGATCCCCTCTTGGAGTAGTTGCACGATGATCGAATACTCTTGCTCTGAGAGTGACTTAGCTACATAGGTGATTTTAGGATTTATGACAGTACTCAGATTAACTTCTTGAGTCTCTTCAATTAGAATAGATGATCAGGTAGATAACTAAGTTCCCACAAGGGGAAGATTAACATCTCCATCTTCCAGTGCCTCTTCAATGTTTTTGCCATCAGATGCATCCTTTATTTTTAATTTTTCAAGGTCGCGAAGTGCCTTAGGGAGGTTTTCACTAAATGACCACGTTTTACTTTTCTTATTCTTATTTTTGCGACTGGGGTGTTCATCCTCCCCCAATCCCATAAGGTTGACATATGTATCCGCAGACATACTGACAGGTGTGCTATTATGTAGGTCCCAATCAATAAGCTCAAGGTGACAAAGGGATAGGCTAATAGTCCAGATGGATAGGCATTCGAACAGGGATGATAGGTCAGTGTGATTGATGTCATCGTATGCACGTATGCTGGATTCCTCCTTAGGTATGTCTTCCAATGAGCCATTTTCCACGGTGACACTATTGGAAGATTAGACAATGTTGCAGGGCCTTTCTGCTTTTTTTCATACCCAATGCCTATGTTTTTTGGTAGCTTTGATGTATCAATGTGTTGCAATCACCCTTGTTCTTCTTTACCTAGGCCCCTGCCTTGGTAGTTGTACTTTTCTACAAACTTAGCTGACCACGCATATGCTTCCTAAAAATATTCCTTTAGAGGGGGATCCGGATGGGGTTCTTCTCGATAGACCCATTGGCTTATGTCCTCTTCTTGTGCATCTATCTTGACACTTGGGGATCTGAAAGTGGCGGTAGGGATGTTTTTACCACTAAAGGTGACAATCTTTTCTTCCTTTGGAGTAGCATGTGAAGGTTGACCATACTCGTGTGGTGACAGTGGCATGGTTGCTACATTAAGAGAAATATGCATTTCGTATTCACCACACCCTTTGTCAATGATTTGGACTTTGGTGACTGTAAGATCAGTGGTGGAAGATGGAGGGGTTATCAGGATGGAGGGTGGATTAGCGGATGATGATTGGGATGCCCCCATTTCAACCTCAAGACAAAAATGTAAATGGGGAAAGAACGCTTCTAAATCACGACAATATTCAAATGGTTGGGGGTTAGCATAGATGGTGACTTCTTGTCCGTAGACCGGGAATTTTAGGAACTAATGGTATGTGGAGGGGACGGCTTGCATAGCATGGAGCCATGGATGACCAAGGAGGAGATTATATGGCAAGTCTAGATCAAGGACATGACATGTAATGTACTGAACCATAGGTTCCACTTGGATAGGAAGATTGATAATCCCTTATGAATTCCTTTCTGCATTATCATAGGCCTTGATCATGATGATCTGATTACTTAAATCCGCTTGAGTATACCCCACCTGTTTTATGAATTTTAGAGTACACAAGTTGAAGGAAGATCCATTATCTACCAAGACTCTTTTTATTTTATGACGAGCAACCATGGATTCAATATGTAAGGGGCGATTATGATTGACATCGATGTTTGGCATATCATTTTGGCTAAAGTGTAGTTGATGAGACAAAGCTAGGTGTCCCACCAAAGCTTGGAATCATGTAGGATCAATGTCATTAGGCACATGGGTTTCCTGTAGGGCTCTGTTGAGGATTTCTTGATGTACAGGGGAAGACTTAAGTAAATCCAAAATGGAGATATGTGCAGGGGTCTTTCCTAAGTGATCAAGGATGTTGTACTGAGAGTTTACGAGAGTTGCTTGAGTGAGTGGGGAGGCCGCAGGGACAGTGATGCGGGCTCATCATGTAGTAACAACACACTGAGGGTCTTTGGCTTTGACATGTATCATGGATACACGAGGTTCTACCTGCTCAATGTAATGAATAATACCTTCGTAATTGAGGGGTACATTCTTATAGCTCACGTTATTTGTGCTGTTGTTTTGAGGATTACTGTTGGAGGTGCTTGGGCCTTGATTATGGTTTGGAAAGGCATTTTGATATATCTATAATTGAGCATTGGATGACAAAGCTTGACTAGGGTCAACCTTGATATCACCTCGATCTATGAGATCTTGGACGTAGTTTTTAGACCCTGACACTTATTCAAAGAGTGTCCTTTGATTTTATGGAACTCGCAATATTCATTTTCCCTAAACCATGCAGGCTTAGGTTTGGATTGGTCGAGTGGCTTGGTGATAGGGTATGTGATCGGATAGTTGATCTGTAATAGTTTATTGAAGACAACGCTCAGAGGTTCTCCTAATTGAGCATATTGGAGTTTAGTGTTCCCTTGGTTATTCTGATTGGACTGTTGGGGAGGATGGGGTGCCCCCTATAGTACAGATATGGTGTTAGGTATGGGTTGTTGTTGTCTCTGGGATTTTTTAGCCATGTGGACATGTTTAGCATCAATAATGCCATCATTTATTGTGTTTTTGTTCTATATCCAAAAATGTGTCTTGTCGTTCAATGAAATTTCTTTATCTTGATTATATATTTTGATGTGCTCCTTGGCAACAAGGGCACACTCAAGGATGGGTCCCTTCTCTACTATCTCCACGAAAGTGGTGACATAATGTAAGCTAAAGTTATGAGCCATGTCGGGATGAGAGTTCTCCACGAAGAGGGTGACCATGTCCTTTTCTTTCAAAGGGGTTTTCATTCGGCTTGCTAGTGCACACCACCTTTGGAGGTAGTTAGTAAAGGCTTCCCCTTCACACTTTTTCTCTTTGAGGAGATCCAAGGTGTCGGTGTCCTTATCCAAATTGAAGGAGAAGTAGGAGACAAACTTTTTTGATAGGTCTGCAAAAGATTTTATGGATCCCTTTTCGAGTGTCATGAACCACCCTAGGGCATTGCTTGCTAGACTTCGTGGGAATAGGCGTAGGAGATAGCTGTCATTGTGGATAACCTCTTGACACTGGGAGTAAAACTCTTGCAAGTGGGTCTTAGGATCTTTGTTCCCCCTATATTTGTCAAACTTTGGCATTTCAAAATGTTTAGGGAAGGGAATCAATGAGATGGAGGGATCGAACGGATATGGACATATGTCTTCGAACTTGAATGATTTTTTTCCAGTCCCTACCTGAAGATCTTTCAGAGCGGCTTTAATTTCTAGCAAATCTGAGTTGAGTGGTGGTTGGTTGGGTGGAATTAGATGGTAAGATGATAGAGGATCCTGCTGAGAGAGCGGAAAAGTGTTTAGATATGGGTTCGGATGGTGAAGTGATGACATCCCTTGTTGGTATGCTGAGGGAATTTTTTGATACCTAGGTTGTTGTTGTAGGGGATAATATGGATGCATTTGATAAGGATGTGAGGTGGGTTGTTGAGGAGCTTGGATGTGATGTTGCGGATTGACCTATTGATAATGGGGGAATTGGTGTGATTGTTGGGAGGTTGCATAAGATGGTTGCTATTGGGACTGTTGTTGGTAATACGAGTTTTGTGGGGGTTGTTGATGTGACATGGGATGTTGCGTGGGCCGAGACAACATGGTGTACAGTGCTTCAGCTTGCGGTCATAGGATGGATGCAAGGAAAGGAGATATGGTCTGAGTGGGAGGTCGGGATGGATTGTTTTGCGATTGACATGGCGGTTGTTGCACGGAAAATAGCTGTTGTTGTTGTTGAGGTGGCTGGGCTAGCGTAGGGGGATTTTGCAAGGGAGTTTGTTGGGCACCGAAGGGGACATTCAGAGGGGGTAGATTAGATTGAGGCTGTTGTGGGGATGCATATGAAGGTGATGGTTGGTTTATGGCCCCAGAAGGTGGAGGCAAGGTAGTGAAAGGGCTGCCTCCAGTGTTGACAGGAGGCGGATTCGAGGGGGGTGGTGCCAGTAGCATTAGTGGTTGCGGTTGTGGGACGTTTTGTGGCATGCCAAAGGCAAAAGGATCATTGGGATCAGTGGTTTGGGGTGTCCCTATGATCGAGATGATGGGATGCATGGGATTGGCAATAGGATACAAAACAACGTTGCCAAATTTAGGTTGATGCCAACCTTCTACGGAAGGAACATTGGGGACGTATGTGCTACTTGGGATGTTATGTGATCCTTGGGGTACATTAGGTGTGGAGGTGACATACTTGGATAAGTCGACACCTGACGATAGTTTGACACCTTTTTCAATCAACTGAGCCAAGATTTCCTCGCCATGTTTTTCAAGAAGGCGGTCTGACATTTGCACATTGACTAGGTTACTAAAATGCTCCTCGAATGTGATTTCAGGTTGAATGGCCATGTTTTCATCATCAGGAGGTGATGTTTTTTGACTATCTACATTGGATTGTGATGAGGTGCCATTGTGGGGATCGTGAGGGATGTTAGCACCATTGGTAGGATCTAATGAGATGTTCATTGTGTTGTTGGGATCTTGAGGGTTGTTTGATTGGGCATTCTGGGCTTGTTGTTCAGCCATTTTCTTCACTTGTGATTGGGTCTAAATGGGCATGCAAGATGATGAGATGGATCAAGATATTAGAAAGACCTAGATGATAAAAGATTGATTCAATTTGATGGGAGATTAGCCAATGACGATCGGTCAGACCGACGTGGATTGATTTGATGAAATTGGATTGGATTGATTGGTAGACATTGGATTAACCTAGATTTTGGATCTTGATCCAGATAGATTTGATGATGTGGGGGTTGGATCGATCTGATGATTAGGATTGATTTGATGATAAATATGATGAAGATAGAAATCTACAACCGAGTTTAAGAAGGATCCTTGGTAACACTAGGTGTTAATTAATTGATTGATGGGTAGATGTATGATAACGACACCGAATCCAACTTGAGATAGAAGTGGATTGATTGGGTCGAGAAGGATGACCAACTTAAGACGGATAGCAATCCTAAGTCAATTACGATGATTACAATTAGGGATGAACACCTAGGTCAACTCGGATGACTACTCTAACAGGGCTTATATGGAATAGCAGAGATCAAAGATGAAAGCGGATTTAGGATAGATGGGGAGCATCTCAGGATAGATGAATGACTCTCAGAATGAAAGAACGAGAACTCTGAACAAGTAAAATAGTGCTCAAAATGAATGAATCTCAGAATGAGGGGATGAATACTCAGAAAGGACGTTCAGATGTTCATTTAGGATGGTGAATAAGTGTATTGATGTTCAAAATGGAGAGACAAGGGATGCCAAGTGATAATATAGGCTAGTCAAAGGTCAGGTCCGCCAAAGCATGAGGTTAGGTCTACCATAGCATGAGGTCAAGTCCATCACAACATGAGGTTAGGTCCGCCACAGCATGAGGTCAGGTCCACCACAACATGAGGTCAGGTCCGCCACAGCATGTGGTCAGGTCCGCCACAACATGAGGTCAGGTCCACCAAAGGATAAGTTTAAGCTTGATTTTTTGATGGATGAGTAAAGAAAAGGACCCAAAATATAGCAAACATTGATAAAAAGATTTGGCTAAACTGAAAATGACTGGTTTTGCACGAGAAAGAAAATTTAGAAAGCAAAACCTTAAGATTAGTAGAAACGGGTATGGCCAAGAAAGTCTTCTACTCTAGGATGAACATGTTTGCTAGGGAGTCCTCGATATACACACAGTATGTGAGGCCCAAACCGTGAACACCAACTTATTACAAGCGTGAGTTAGGAACCTTAGCGAGATACTAAATGCTCAGACCAACTCTTCACGTCATCCTGACGCTTCACCAATTACAACATGGTTGGATTGAGGTACAAATTTCACTCTCCCCCCTTTATATACCCCGCCGGTACGCGTGGTTGGAATCGTCCCTTGGGGTGATGAAATCCCCAAGAAGGTCCCACTACGAAAATGGAAATAGGGTGACTCAAAGGACTTGGAAAGTTATGATTTCTCATCACCTAGGATCGCCAAATGGTGCAAGGGGATTGGATACGTCAAATAGCCTTCCAAAATCATGCCAAACAAGGTTTGTTGACCCCTCTAATTAAACTATGTGCTTAATTTACCAAAGAACAATTGGTAAAAACTTGAAATTTCACCTTCGGGAGGTCAGGTCTGCCACCGGAGAGGTCAAGTCTACCACCGGAGGTCAGGTCCGCCACCAGAGAGGTCAGGTCCACCATCAGAGATGTTAGGTCCACCACTGGAAAGGTCAGGTCTACCAATCTGTAACCTGAACCTGCGAAAATGCCAAAAAATCAAACGTGAAAGAAAAAGACCCATTTGTGGTTCCCACCGGGCGTGCCAGAAATGTGATAGGGGAATATAATCGTTAAAAGATTAGCAACAAACCAAAAAGAGTGAAAATAACAACTAAAAACACTGTACACTTCAAGATTGGGCAAATGATGAACTTAACAACATAAAAATGAGTGAATTGAGGGATTAAAAAGTGAATTAAAAATTCGCATGGGGAAGTGGAGTGCCTTGCCCAAAAGGAGAAAGCCTTTAATAAGGTTGACTAAGGACACATGCCATAAATGGGAAGAGGATTAGGTTGGTCTAACCATATGATTAAGGTTGTGCAAGTACTTAATTACATGGACTAATGACTTATTAGAAGCAAGTGGGAGATTATGGAGGATGTGACCCTAATGATGATTAGGGGTGTGCATATGCTAACCATAGTTAATTAGAAGAAGATGAAGGAGTTAAGATGGATTAGAGACCAACTTGCAAAAGTTGGAGGATGTGACAATGAGAGAGAAAAAGAGGAATTAAAAATGAGTTTAAATTACAAAAAAGGTAATATGACTGAATTAAATAAAATGGTGTATTTATTTAATTTAGAGGAGAAAGAGGGGTAAAGTATTTATTAAATTAAATACTTTATGAACCCTATGTAAGATGCAATGTATTAATTAAACAAATGATTTAATTAATATTAACAGAGGGGATAAGCAACTGGATGAATAAGGAGACGTCTTTGATCATATGGAAGTGGTCAAATTAGATGTCTACACTTATAAAAAATATTATCATTTTATGGTGGTTAGGGTGGTCAAATAGACACCTATTTATTTTTTCCTTGAAATTTAAGTACTACTGCATTGAAATTTCAAATTTTCACAAAATAGATTTAAGAAAGAAAAAAAACCTAGTAGTTTAGAAACTACATTCAATTTGCTACAGATTCTATTATTACATATTTTTGAAATAATATAGATAAATTATTTAAATTTTTACATCAAGTTGCCTAACTCTGATGTTTCTAAATTTTTTGCCACTGAAGGGCCTATTTTATGCATGATTATCCTGCACATACTCATGCATATATGCTAATCAAGCTTAAATTATACTTCACCAATAGGGAGTACTCTATTTCAGCTATAGAAATCTATACTGGCTTTGATATGGTTGTAATTGGCATTGATTATGATCTATGTGAACTTCTTCGATTACAGTTGCTTGAGAACATGAAGTTTACGAAGGAGAGGAAATACACTTTCAAGTTTGGTGCATTGATTGTATGTCTATTGTTTCATTTCTTGAAGAGACTTCCAAGAAGGAATAATGAAGTACACTGGGACTCATCCAGATCAGTAGGACATCAAATTTTTAATTATATGCATAGTCTGGGTAATCTAGATGCTCAAGATGATGCTCTAACAACATTCTTTGTTGTATTTAAGAGAAATATGAATGAAAGGGAATAATGCTGAGGAAAATTGTTGAGAAGTATAAAGATGACATCATATTCCATGTTTCCTCTAATGAATGCATGATTGAGGCTATAGAACCTTGAACCATCTGGATTCAGTTGGGATATGGTGTGACAAAATACAAAGTTGAAGGTTATGTGCAATTGTTGCTAAAGAATCTGAAGGATCCCAACAAACCCAAAACTGGGACATATGTTGAAAAGTCTATGGAGATTCATTTGGAGCAGCATAAACCTAAAATTGGAAAGAATGTTGAGAAAAAGCTAAAGAAGTTGGAATCACTTATGAGATTTCCCTTGGAAGGGTCAGGGGAGAGCAATTAGAGGCATAATTATCTAGCTTGAGGAGATCTAGAAGGACTACCTCTACAAAAACCTCTACAACCCCTGTAGTAAAGATTGAGCCCAATATCATCGATAAAGGAAAAGGTCTTGTTTCCTCTAAACTAACTACTAGATCTGAGAAGAGGAAATAAACTCCTTTGATAGCACCTGCAAAAAGAGGAAGGAAAGAGAAAGAAAAAAGGGATAAAAATCTAAGTGTTATAGATGATCAGGATGAAGAAGAAGATCTTGATGCAAAGATGGTGAGGAGAAGAAGAGGAGGCTTACCCTCTAGTGAAGGTGCTTCTATAGAATTTGTTGGTTCCAAAAGAGTACATGTATAATCTTCTGATGATGAAGAGAAAAAGTTTGGTGTTCATGTGCACACCAAACCAAAATCAAAGAAGTCTAAAATACTGTTGAAGCCTCTGTGGACCAAAGAGAAGAAAAGGACAATAATGATAAATTCAATTATGAAGACAAAAAGGAAGAGAAGAAAGAAGAGGAAGAAGAGGAAATGGAAGAAGAAAAAGAGGAAGAAGAGAAGGAAGAGAGAAATGAAGAAAATAAAAATGAAGAAACTTTCAGGAAAAATGAAGAAAGTGAAAAGGAAATTGTAAAATAACTTAACATTCCTAGAGAATCATCCTCTAGTAATGATGTTTTGAAAGGTTTTCTTTCCAAGCAAATCAACATTTAGCTGATAATTCCCTAAGAGCTTCTACAACTTCCTATGATTGAAGGGTTTGTGGATATGGAGAAGATGTCTCTAGTGCATAAAGTGATGTTGGGAGATGCTATGCAGGCACCTAGAATGAAGGAAATGCTTTAAGCACATCAAAGAGGAACAAAATTTGTAGATGCTCTAAAGGCATTGTGGGAAGTCATACCTGGTGCATCCATTAATACATCTCTTGTCCCTATTGAAAATTTGAGATTGTTGCTAGATTCTCTCAAGGAATATACCTCTGGGCTTAGTGAAAAGCCAAAACAAGAGGTTGAGGAGAAATTGGACAAGAGAAGGTTATTGGCATTACATGACAATTGTGCTCTTGCACAGTGAAGAGTTGAAAAGAATCCGGAAGTCGTGAAGGTTTGTGAGTCAGAAGCTAATGTTGTCCTTGCCTATTGTTTGAAGTGGTCAGATGCCACTCAAAATATTAGGGTTGTTATGGACTCCATTGAGTCTCAGTTGTCAATCGTCTCAGGTACTTATAGTCTATCTAAAGATAGAGACAAAAAAAACTTGGAATGTAATCTTTGTGCATAAAGAAAAATTCTTTGTTTTGCAGAAGCAAAAGGAAGAAATTACCAGAAAATTTGAACGGTTGAGTGACATTGTAAGAATTGAATTCACTCTAGTTGGAAAGGCTCTGGCTTGCACATAAAATCTTGAGACAATAAGCTTGACTCATGTTACTTCAAATGGTGTAGAAGAAACTCTAATTGAGTTAGAATCTCTAAATAGGATGTTGATTGCTACAAAGTATAGTTGGGGGAATGAAAGAGTAGTATGGGAAGGTATTTTAAAGGAGCTTCAAGGCTTGCCATCCTCTAGTGGATACATGTTTCTTTTCTTTCTTTGTTTTAAAGTTTCCAGTGATTTCTTTTTTTGGGACACCCTTTGTCCTTGATGTCAAAGGGGCAGTGAAGAATGGTGAAATGTTGGTGTTAGGGGGAGAAGTGTTGTACATAAGGAGTTTTGTAAATATTTTTTTTGGCACATGTTGCCATCAATGACAAAGGGGGAGATTGTTGGAAAAATTAATAAGAACATCTCATTTTGATATTTTTTGTCATTGATGTCACCATGATATATGAGTTGCAACTACAATATATAAGACTGAAGTTGTTCTAGTATTCTGGTCTGGTATCTGAACTAGTATTTTGCTTACATCCTCTAGTATTTTGGTTCGCATTTGTTTTCCAGTGATTACTATTACTTGTGGTTTTGGGAAATGGTTTACAAATGTCAGGAGTATGTACTTTCAAGATTTCACATATCCACATGCTTGTATGATGCATCAACATTGTACTGGTGTTTGCAATTACACTATTAGGTGTATCCTTGGCCGAGCTAATAAGTGTATTGTGAAATGGTGAAATAATTTTTGTTATGCGGATATATATGTGCGACCTATTTTAGGTCCATGCCGACTTGGTGAAGTGTGTTGGATGTGTGAATTATCTTTTCAAAAGTTTTTATGAATGCTTGAAGCTGATAGTTGGTATTTTTGGTAAATAAGAAGTGCATCTAATTAGCTTGACCTAATTGATGCTTGTGAAGAGATCGTATATATATATTGGATAATCTTTGAAGTTTAGTGATGTATTTTTTGGTATGTTGTGAATGTGAATGTGAAGAAGAGAAAATATGATGAAGTGTGTCAATTCAGTTTACTGAGCTACATTGGAACTGAATTTACACTCACTAGGTGTACTCCATCAGTCCATTTTTTGGTTGTAAGCCATTTTTATAATTGTAATTTTGTAGGAAATGAGCCTTTGTTTTTGGATAGTGAGTCCTAGTAGTGAGCCACTCATTTTGTAATATTTTATAACCAGTTACACTATATTGTGAGCTAACACTCACTATGGATTTTCCCATTTTAGGTTTTCCACGTAAAAATCTTGGTGTTCATTTATTTTGTGATTTCATGTTATGTTAATGCTCTTACTTATCTTTGCTATTGTGTGCATTGGAATAATTGGATGGTATTTAATCAGAAAATTTAAGAAGATACTGATTCACCCACCTTCTCAATATCTTGGACATTTGACATAATCTGGTAGTGAGCCTTTGTAATAAATTTTGATATTCTTTATATTGTGAGCTAATCCTCACTGTAGTTTTTCCATCATTAGGTTTCCCATGTAAATTTGGTGTTATTGTGTATGTGTGATGTTTTTTAATTTTACCTTTGCATTTAATGATTAATTAGATTAGTAAAATAAAGGATTTGTGATTGATTTAATTTCTTGTAAAAGTTTTAAAGGTCAAATTTTGTTACAACCAATTCACTCCCCCTCTCAATTTTCTTGTTCAATAATTGGTATTAGATCTTAGTTCCTTGGAGAAGACCTTAACCACTTAAGGAAGGTTGGGGATGATAGGAAAGATTAATTTTGAGTATCTAAAGTTTGATAGAAATAATTATGCTATCTAGAAAATACTGATGGAAGAATATTTGGAGCATTATGGTTATGACGTTGCGAAAGCTTACAAGAATCCTTACACCCATCCTACTAATGGTCTGAGTTCAACTAATGAAATTAAGGTGCATGAAGCGAACAATATAGCAAAGTTCATTTTGAAGAATAGTCTTGTAGATTCTGAGTTGACTAAAGTTCAAAATATGAAGACTGCTAAAAATGTCTAGGATGCTTTAGAAAACATGAATGAAGGAGATGAAAAGTTCAAAAAAGAAAATTTGTAGAATTTGGAGACATAATTTGAGATCTTGCACATGTCTGAAGATGAGAACATTAAATCCTATGTACAGAGAGTGGATGAAGTGGTAGGTGGAATGCAAGGACTTGGTGCTACAAAAGATGAATCCAGGATTGTAAAGAAGATTCTTAGAACTCTCCTTGATGCATACAATGAAAAATTTTCTTCTATTGAAGAAAATTTAGATTACAAGACCTACACTAAAAATCAGTTATTCAGAACTATGCCATCTAATGAATTGAGAAAGCTAAATTTGAGAAATGGATCCAAATTAGAAATTGCTTTTAAGGCTACAAGAGCTGAAGATCCAGATGAAGAAAATCTTGATGAAGTAGAAGCTAAATTTTTGAGAAGGATGAGGAAAGGCTCCAACAAGTATGAAGGTAAGTTACCCTTTAAATGTTTTAGTTGTGGAGGAATACGTCATTATGCTTTGAGAAGTTCAAAAATAGCTAAGAGGAACAAGCAAATATTTGAGAAAGAAAACAAAGGTAAGAATATCAACATAGCATATTATTTGAATGAGGATGCTAGTATTTCTAATGAGGAATCTGATTATGGAGATTTCAATGACAATCAATGCTTGTTTTTGACTATAAAATATGAACCTACTTCTGATAATTCTAAAACATAGGTGAAAGGATGTCCTCCAAAGAAAGAAAAAGACAAAGATACTATAATCTTTTCCCTACATGATAATAAGAAAAGAACTATTGGGTTGTTGATAGTGGTTGTTCACATCATATGATTGGTGATAAGAGTAAGTTTGTTAAACTTGAAAAATGTGATGGAGGCTTAGTTATGTTCGGAGATGATACTAGTGCTAAATTTTTTGGGATAGGTTCAATAAGTTTTGATGGCAAGCATAATATTGATGATGTCTACTATGTTAAGGGATTAAGGCATAATATTTTGAGTGTTTGATAGATATGTAGTAAAGGATATAATCTTGCATTTAAGGATGAAAGACATGAAATCAGGAAATGATCTAGAATAGTAAGTGCAAGTAAGAAATTAGAAGGAAATGTATATGAACTTAAGGGTGTTGATGGACATTGCTTTATGATTTAGATTAATGAAAATTGGTTGTAGCATCAGAGAATGTGTCATATGAATTTTGATAACCTAGCAAGGATTAGTCTAATACAATTCATGAGAGATTAACCAAGGATTATAAAGACTATTAATTCTATTTGTAGGAATTACCAGTTTCGAAAGCAAGCAAGAAACAACTTCAGATCAAAGGAATAATCTACTACCAAACTACTAGATTTAATTCATATAGATCTCTATGGTCCTACAAGAGTGAAAATTCTACAAGGTGAAAGGTACTTAACGCTTTTGATTGATGATTACTCTAGATATACATGAGCTACATTTTTTAGAGATAAATCCGATGCATTAGATAGATTCAATATATTCAAATCTATGGATGGGAATCGAGTGAATTTGAGAATAAAATTCTTAAGGTCTGACATAGGTGGTTTGAATTCACCTCCCACGAGTTTAATATGTTTTGTGAAGTTCATCGAATAAAAAGATAATTATCTACTCCGATAACTCCTTAGCAGAATGGAGTTGTTGAAAGGAAGAATAGAACAATTCAAGAAGCTCCTAGATCAATGATTACTGAAGCTGGTCTACTAGAAGTTTACTAGAGAGAATCTATTCACACTGCTATTTATATGTTCACTCAAGTTCAAGCAAGATCCAACAATACAAAGACCCCCTATGAGCTATGGTGTGGAAGAATTCCTACTGTTAAGTATTTCAAGGTATTTGGAAGCAAATCTTATATCAGATAAGATAAAGAAAATTTAGGGTAGTTTGATGCTAGAAGTGATGAAGACATTTTTCTTGCATATTCTACTAGAAGCAAAGCTTACAAATATTTCAATAAAAGACTGAGGCAAATTGTAGAAAGCACAAATTTCAAGGTTGATGAATTAATGAAGAATTAAGTCGAAGTTGATGGATATGTATCTGATGAACTTGATTGCGTAAGGATTGAAGAAGTTGTGGAAGAATAGGAAAAGGATGAGCAGGATAAGAAGAATGAAGAAGAGAAAGAAGAAGCTTTGGTGGTGTCCCCTAAGGGTATGTGCAGGATCAGGATGGGCCAAAAAGTGGCGATATGATGGGTATGTGTAGGGTATGTCGTTGATGACTTTTTTTTTACCCAAAATTGATGAAATAAAAAGATTTTTTAAAGGAGATTCTCAACTTTCCACCAATATAAATTATTTTTAATTTAAATTTAATAAATAATTATTATTCATTTTCTATTTGAATTATGACTAAAGTCTTGATTGAAAAACGTCTATAGCTTTCAAACGGTATCACATTTTTGAATCCAAAACATGCATCACATTCTATGCTTTGCATAATATAGGATTAAAAATAAAAATGAATTTCATGAATTTTTGACCAAGTTAAGGTGGTAGACATATGAGTTTTTATATTTTTAAAAGTTGTAATAAAAATTCATAATTAATTATTTACTTGGAAAAAAATTACAAAAAATATAAATCACATCAGGACATGAGTCCTCTACTTAAATCTAAAATCTTATGAAAAAATATTATCATTTTATTGTGGTTAAGGTGGTGAGACAGACACCTACTTTTTTTTTTCCCTAAAATTTAAGTACTACTAAATTGAAATTTAAAATTTTCACCAAATAGATTTAAAAAAAAAAAAACCTAGTAGTTTAGAAACTAAATTCAATTTTCTACAGATTCTATTCTTACATATGTTTGAAAGAATATAGATAACTTATTCAAATCTTTATGTCAATTTGTCTAACTCTGATTTTTATGAATTTTTTCCCTGCTAAGGGCTTGTTTTTTCCATGATGATCCTGCACATACCCCTAAGACACCTAAATATGTGCAGAAAAATTATTTAGATAGTCAAATAATTGAAGACAAGACAAAAGGAGTATTGACAAGAAGCAGAGCTATTGGTGGTGAAATAAATCTGTGTTTACTTTCTAAGATTGAACCAAAGACTGTAAGTGAGGAATGTAAAGACGAGAATTGGATGGAAGCTATGAAAGAACTTATGTAGATTGATAAGAATCAAACTTGGGAACTAGTCCCTAGACTGGAAGATAAAAACATAATTGCACCAAAGTGGGTATTCAGAAACAATTTGAATGAGAATGGAGAAGTGGTCAGAAATAAAGCAAGGATTGTGTGTAAGGGATACTCACAAGTAGAGATAATATATTTTCAAGAGACTTTTGGTCCAATGGAAAGAATGGAAGTTATCAGGATGTTCTTAGCATTTTCTACTCAAAGATTTTAAAGTTTATCAAATGGATGTTAAGTCTACATTTTTGAATGGTGAGCTACAAGGAGAAGTCCACATGGAAAAAATAGTAGGATTTCAGCTGTTAGATCAACCAAATATGATTTGTAGATTGAATAAATATTTATATGGATTGAAGCAAGCTCCTAGAGCTTGGTATGAAAGGTTAGACAAGCATTTGATTGAACAAGGTATGACAGATAGTAATCTATATTTTAAAATTAAAAATGAGAAAATATTGATTGTGGTTGTTGTTGTGTGGTCTCACAACACACCCCAAGACTATAATACATGGGGAACCCAAGTAAAAAATAACACTTATGGCAAGTGCTAGCTAGTTAGAAAGATCACCAGAAGTGACAAGCAAAAATACATTCTTTTTAATAAAAGAGTACTTCATACTTTGAGTGTTTCGGGTATTAGGTACCAAGAACCAAGAAGGCCAAAAGTGTAAAAGAGGTAGCATAAGGTGTTGAGCAAAGTGTTTTGGTCCAAGAGTAGAGGTCTAGTAAAATATGGAGATTCTGGTAAAAATTTCAGGTCCAGGAAAATTATTGGTAAAAGTTGAAGTAGCAAGTACCGGGCATTGGGTAACAATGCAAAAAAAATTTAAAAGTTAAATGTTATCCAAAAGGTTTGATGGCCCGGTAACATGACTAAAGGAATAATTATACAAGAATATATTATCTCTTTTTTTAAAGCACGTGTTATTTATGATAGATTTAAAGTGATGATTAATTAATGATGGTTTTAGTTACATGAGATTTTTATGAATATTTTAAAAGGGATTTAATGTGTGGAATTTGTGATTGCAAGAGAAGTAAATTATGATGCAAAGTTTGAGTATAGATGATCAGGAAAATTTGGATAATGGATAGAATCATATCCAGATCGGGTGACACATTTGGGGAAGTTATGCAAAGGAGGAACTTGGGTCGTTGAAGTACTGGGAACCTTGGTATTATGCATGTGGCAAAAAAAAGCACCAACCTCTGTTGTAACCAATTCCCAATAGTAGAAAGCCTAAGGAAGAACCAAGATGTATGAACATAATGATAAATAAATCATTCTAAATATATGGGAAAGTTCCTACATACTATCTAGATTCAAGTTATTATCTTGACGATAATAAACAGATAAAAGACATGAAAGATATCAAAGTGTTGGTGACAATCAGTCCTCATTGACTTTGTTAGCAATTCTCTTGTTAGTTTTCATATTGCACGTTCCTTTTCATGACTCATCCCTTGGATTTGCTCTCATGTATTTGTCTTATCTTCTTTGTGTCTTGTTTCTATAAAAGGTTAGGAGATATCTCTTTTTAAGTTAAGTTCAAAATTTTTGGATGTCGGAAGATCCAAAACTTCTTTAAGTTTTGTTCTTTTTTCCTATTTTCTGAATCATTCTAGACTAAAAACATGTATTCACATAGAACTTGATCAATATTGAAGCCAATTTGAAAGCTACCAAACTCATGGATCTTTTGTAGCTTCTTTATTCATTCAACTAGAGAAGACTATATGTTGCACCATTTAAGGGTGCATATAGAACCTACTTGGTGTCCAAACTAAACCCCCTTCTTTAAAATCTCTCACTGATCTATACCTAGCTATGAAGCAATCTAGTGACGTATATAGAGGTTTTATTTGATTTGATTAAATCTTGGGGCATGCATGGATAATACCCAAGAGCAATTTTATGTTTCAAGTATTTTTTATGCTTTATTGTAGATTAGATGTTAAATTCAAAAAATGTTCAAAAAAAGAGATAAATGAAGGGAAATATTATTGTAAATATTTTATTTCCATGAAATTTTTGAATGCTTAATGCTAAATCTACTTAAGTGATATCAAAGTTGTTTGATATTCATGAAATATTATTGCATATTTGAAGATTTCGTGAAATTGTTTAATGCTCGAACTAAAAATCTTCCATTTGATACCTACGATTCCTTCAAGAACCAGAGATAACCATATGCCCCTTGAGATTAACAAGACTATCACATCATACCTTGAAGTGGACCTAGTATGGTCAAGAAATGACTACTAGAGCCTTGGGATTAAGCTATGTCAACCTTCCCCTTTTCTCAGACTTTTTGGTTGTCATAGATCTGTCTTTCAAGTAAAGATAGGTTCTTCGTGGTTTTCCTATGAGAATTTTATCTACACTATTGTTGCAACTAACATCATGATCAACAAGAACTAGTGCTAGGAGGGCCAATATCTTTTCCTTTGGGTTTTTTAAGGAATCTATATTAGTTCTAGGTTTGAAAGTAACTTGTAAGAAAAAGGTCTATACAAGCCAATAGTTTGAAAATGGAAGTTGAGAAACTCTAGGGAATCCTTAACAAGATATTACATCCTTTGAGTTTGTTCACCTTCGGTAGAGTCACTGAGTGTGGAATTCATGATACAAGGGTAAAAGCACAAACTTTTGTCACACTTTATAAAGGAAATGGCCAACAGCAAAAAAAAATCTAAACTTCAATCACATAAAAGTTGCCTTTATGCTTTGAATTTCAAAATGGTGTAAACTAATGAAATGTAGAACTTTTGATGAAATTTATTCCTGTAATTTTTTATTTAAAAAAAATATATTCATTATGTTTTTATGAATTTAAGAACAAATTTTGGAATGTTGTAAATTTTAGAAAAGAGTGACTTCACGGGCCATCAAGAAACAAATTGAAAAAAACTTCATTTTTCCCTAATTTTTTTCTCCAAATAGGTAACTTCAATATCCTATGCATGGAAAAAGTAAATAAATTTTGATGTATATTTTTCTCGTAATAATGTTTTAAAGTCAAACATGTCAAAATTTGATAGTTTTCACGAGCAGTCAACTATTTTTCAAATTTTTTAATATTTTCAAAATACAAATTATACCTTTTTGAAGAAGACTCTATCATCTTGTGCCCCATATAAGTTTTAAATTTTTTTAATATATTTTAATATTTTTTTTTAATTTCTAATCAGCCTCTTTTTTAATTTTAACAAGCTACTTGCATTATTTTAAAAATAAAATATATTAAAACTAATCAAAATATTAAAAAAATAATATATTTGTATTCACCACTCTGAGCTTGACAAAAGGGTATTTTTCTTTTTTGTAGAAAAATCATTCTAACTAGAGAAATACTCTGCCAAAGTTGAATGATTTAGAAAATTCTTAAAAAAGGTGAGTTGGCTACCAAGTAGGATGTCAACTAGATATGCTCGACCAAGTATGTTTCGATTGAGCATATTTTGGCTGAAATATATCAACCTAAAAAAATTCTTGATATTTCCAAGCTATAAATACTAGATATGCTCACTATTTTCATGTTTTTGGTTGGACGTATTTGGCTGAGTGGCTTTTAGTTAGAATCTCTTTAGCCAAAAAGGTACTTTCCACATCGGTGCCACTTGGTTTTGGCTGAATATCTTCTGATAAAAAATAGTTTGCTCGAAACTATTTATTTGGCCAAAAGTGTGACACACTATTGTCCTTTTACCCACAAATGACCACAGTGAACTTGAATTTTTTAACTACAGTAGGTTTGGCCACACATAAAGTGATTCCATTAATCGAAGAGGTTTTAACTACTAAAAGAAAGGAACCATTAATGAGAAAAATTTTGAGTTCTAAAAAGGAGTATAACCCTAGTAGAGCTGAAAATGTTAAAAAACTAATTGATACACCAAAACAATTTGTTAACTACAATTGTTATGAAGAAAATCCTAAGGTTTTATAGGAAGAGAAGTGAGAATGTCGAGACTAAAAAATATTGCATCAAAAATGAGGAAACAACTATGATGATTCATCATTCTTTTCACATGTGGAAAACGTTGGTGAAGAGAAAGAGTAGGAAAGTCAAGTGGAAGATGCGTGTTTTTCGTTCCAAACCAAAAATTCATGAACTAAAAAGGAAAATTTTCTTGATTTCATGCAAGATACAGAGTATCAAGTTTTTACTTTTTCTTTCTCTGATAATAATATTAAATGTACTACTACTTGGTCTAATAAATTTCAAAGTGAACGTAGGACCGAAGACTCAAAAAATCTCATAGAAGAGGAAAATCAAGAAATGGACACAATCATTCATGGAGACGAACAAAGTAAGGAAGAAAACCATGAACCAGGACTTAAAGAAGGTAGAGTATCGAGGAATCAATAGAAGTGTGTGTAATAAACCTTCAATGAGGTTTTTTTCATACATGTGAGCCAATTTATTCGTAAGTACGCCTTTTAATTTAGATTTTTTAAACACAAATAATTTAAGATAATTCATTGTTATAGTAGGAGGTTTAAAATTTATTCTAGTGAATTTATAGATAAACCTACTGTAATTCACACAAAAACAACAATGAAGATAGTTATTGACCTTAAAATAAATAACTTAGTTAGGGTTAGTCATTTGTTAGTGTAGGTTTTGGTTAGTTAGGGTTAGTTTGCTTTCATAAGGTTTTATAAATTCTTTTGTTTTGTTTATTTTTCTTTTTCTTTCTTTATTTTTTGGTTTTCCCTCTGCATTAGCAAATTCTTCTTAACTTATCATACACATGAGAGTAAATTCAAATATTCTGCAATAATGTATTGTGAAATATAAAAAAATAAAACCATACATAGTAAATACATGGTTTAAAAGGTATGATAAAGCTAAATATATATATATATATATATACATATATATATTCATATATATATATATACACACATACATACATATATATATACATATATATATACATACATATATATATATACATACATATGTATATACATGTATATATATACATACATACACACATACGTACATACATATATATATACATGTATATTACGTATATACATGGAAGTACCAAAATTCTTGCTGTAAAAAGTGCAAAAGTGCAAAAAGAGGGAGTTGAGCTACAAAAGGGTGGACATTCCATCAATCTGGGAGTCTCGTCTACTAAGGCCAAATATCCTACATAGGTAATTTCTTGGTGAACTTCAAAGTCTGGGGTATGGAGGTCAATCAAGAACAACTAGAGTGGAACTACATGCCCATGTTCTAGGAACCGAGGAATATCATCCACAAAGGGGATTCTGATGGTCGAATGCGCAACAAATAGAACAATATCCAAATTCCCCAAATATTCAAGTCATACTATCATATTCTTAACCCAATGAATATCTTCAATAGAAATCCCAAAGTCTAGGAGCAACACTACAAATCATGAAGCTAAGTCCAAATTCATCTGATAGTATGCTCTAGATTCCACGAACTTTTTCCCAAGGACTAAATATAAATTTGGAACAATGAAGGTGGAAGTTAGAATGAAGAAAACCTTGTCAAGCCTATGAGCCATGATAGGACCCATGAAGCCATTTTGGTGGCGAATGCAGGTCAAGAAAATTGGAGTATTCATGACCTAGAAGCAAGCAAGAAAGTTAGTAGAGTGGAAATGCATAATGATAATTGAAAGAGAAAAGAAGAAGTGTGAGAAATTTGAGAGAAGTGTGGAATTTATAGAAAGCTATGAGGAATTTGTAGTACATAGTTTCCTAGATCAAAGTCTTGGAAAACACAAGTTGAGGTTGCAATTGGATGAATTTTTCCAGAGAAGAATGTTAAATCAAATTAATTCTTACATGATAATTGGTGGAAATTTGCTTCAAAGTTTTCTAGTACAAAGATCATGAATCAAGAAAATGAAAGATTTCAAAATTAGTGGTAGTCATTTCATTATGTTTTATGGAGCCATATTAATGATGAAGGTGCCCATGCGTGTAATGAAGAAAGGAAAATAAAGTTGTGCCATCAAATCATAATTGCTAGCCAAGTGTTTAGTAGTTTCCATAATATTAAAATGGAAGGGTGGTAACTAATGGTTCTAAATTTAGATTTAAATTTAGTGATTAAGTTGTTTCCTGCTAAATTTTAATTTATGCATATCTTCTAACATATAGCAAGTTGTAGTTAGTTGGGATTTGGCATAAGAGTGGTAAAGTCTAGCCAAAAATAAACATTAAGAGGGAATAATTAAATGAGTTTTTGAGAAATGGTGAAACAATGAAGGGATTTACATTGAATGAAAAATAAAGAGGTAACCTTCACTACCACTGTAATTCCCAACCTAATAGTGGGCTTCATTGCTTGCAAGTTGAAATCATCTATTAATGAAATGTCAAAAGGAAAAAAGAGCTATCAAAGAATATGTATATATATATATATATATATATATATATATATATATATATATATATATATATATATATATATATATATATGCAGGATCATCATGCAAAAAGCAGGCCCTTAAGTGTTGAGAAATTTAGAAAAAATTAGAGTTAGAAAACTTGACATAAAAATTTGAATAAGTTATCTATATTATTTCAAAAATATGTAAGAAAAAAATATGTAGCAAATTGAATGTAGTTTCTAAACTACTAGGTTTATTTTTTTAAAAAAATCTATTTGGTGAAAATTTGAAATTTCAATGCAGTAGCATTTAAATTTAAGGGAAAAAATAAGTAGGCATCATTCTGACCACCCTAACCACACTAAAATGATAATATTTTTTTATAATATTTTAAATAGATATAAGTAGAGGACTCATGTCTCGATGTGATGCATATTTTTTTGTAATTTTTTCCTAGTAAATAATTAATTATGATTTTTTTATTACAACTTTTAAAAAATATTAAAACTCATATGTCGAACACCTTAACTTGGTCAAAACTTCATGAAACTCATTTTTTAATCCTATAGTATGTGAAGCATAGAATGTGATGCATGTTTCAGATTTAAAAAATGTAATACCGTTTAAAAGCTATAGATGTTTTTCAATCAGCCTATCAATCAGGATTTTAGTCATAATTCAAATAGAAAATGAATAATAATTATTTATTAAATTCAAAGTAAATCATAATTTATATTGGTGGAAATCTAAGACTATTCCTTAAAAACCCTTTTCGTTTCATCAATTTTAGGTAAAAAAAAGTCGCCAGCTACATACCCTACACATACTCATCATATCACCACTTTTTAGCCCATCATGATCCTGCACACACACACACACACACACACACACACACACATATATATATATATATAAACTCTTTAGGCTATCTAAATATCTCTATTAGGGCTATGGATGCCTGGTTGGCAGTAGAGCTATGTTTGGGGGAATTATAAAGATAACCTTGATGGGGCTATGGACACTTGATTGATAGCAAGGCACTATCCATAGTTGGATTTGGAGGATTACCAAATTATGTAGTTAATTTTCAATGAACTAATTTTTTCACTGAGTTCCAAAAACTAGAATTTATCAAAGCACACACTGATATTTTTTGGAGAAATTTTACTTTTTTTGTTAAAATCTAGGTGAAGGTAAAGAGCTATGATTTCAAAATATGCATAAATTATAATTTATGACTAGTGATTTAATCCCAAGTTTTGGTTTAAATTTAGTTTTATTGGTTGGAAGTTGTTGTGTGGTCTCACAACATGCCCCAAGACTGTAAGACTTGGTGACCCCAAGTGAAAACTAACGCTTATGGCAGGTGCTGGCTAGTTGGAAATATCACCAAAAGTGGAAAGTATAAAGAAATTATTTTTAAAAGAGTACTTCATAGTTTGAGTGTTTCAGGTACTAGGAACCAAGAACAAGGAAGGCCTGAAGTGTAAAGGAGGTAACATAAGGTGTTGATAAAACTGTTTTGTTCTGAAAGTAGAGGTCCTATAAAATATGGAGATTTTGATAAAATCTAAGGTGAGGGAAAATTGTTAGTAAAAGCTGAAGTAGTAGGTATCAAGTACTTGGTAACAATACAAAGTAAAGTTAAATAGTTAAATATTATCCAAAGGTCCTATGGTTTGGTAACCCAACTTAAGGAATAGTTATACGAGAATATATAATCTTTTTTTTGAAAGCATGTTATTTATGATGGATTTAAATTGATGATTAATTAATGACAGTTTTATTTACATGATATTTTTATGAACGTTTTAAAAGAGACTTAATGTGTGGAATTTGTGAGTGTGGGAGAAGAAAATTACGATGCAAAGTTTAGGTATGGATGGTTAGGAAAATTCAGATCATTGATAGAATCATATCTAGGTTAGGCGACCAAAAAGTTATGTAAAGGAGAAGCTTGGGTCATCAGAGTACTGGAAACCCTGGTATTATGCATGTGGTGAAAGAAAGCATCATCCTCCGGTGTAACCCATTCTTGAGAGTAGAAAGACCGAGGTAGAGCCAGGAAGTAGGAACAAAAAATTTGATAAAGCAATTATTTTTAGTATATGGGAAAGTTCTACATAATCTCTGGATTTGAGTTATTATCTTGGTGATAATAAACAGATAAAAGACTTGAAATATATCAACATGCTAGTGATAGTCAACCTTCATTGACTTCGTTAGTAATTCTCTTGCTAGTTATCATATTCCACAAGCCTTGTCATAATTTGTCCCTTGGATTTCCTCTCATTTATTTGACTTATATTCCATGTGTCTTGTTTCTATAAATGAAGAGGAGATATTTTTTTTAAGTTAAGTTCAAAACTTATGGATGTCAGAAGAGCCAAAACTTCTTTAAGTTTTGTTCTTTTTTCTTGTTTTTTTGAATCATTCTAGACAAAAAAGTTGTATGCACATAGAAATTGATCAATATCGAAGCCAATTTGAAAGCAACCAATATCATGGATCTTTTGTAGCTGGTTTGTTCATTCAACCTGGTTTGTTCATTCAACCGGATAAGATTGTATGTTGTGTTGTTTAAGGGTGCATATATAACCTACTTGGTGTCCAAACTAAACCCCCTTCTTTAAAATCTCACACCATTCTATGCCTAGCTATGAAGGAATCTTGTGATGTATAGAGTGGTTTTATTTGATTTTATTAAATCTTGGGGCATGCATGGATAACACTTGAGAGCAATTTTACTTTTCAAGTATTTTTGATGCTTTATTTTAGATTAGATGTTAAATTCAGAAAATGTTCAAAAAAAGAGATAAATGAATGGAAATATTATTGCAAATATATAATTTCCATGAAATTGATGAATGCTTAAAGCTAAATCTACTTAATTGATAGCAAATTTGTTTTATATTCATGAAATATTATTGCATATTTGTTGATTTCATGAAATTGTTTAATGATTAGATTGAAAATATTTCATTTGATACCTACGATTCCTTCAAGAACTAGAGATAACCATATGCCCCTTGAGATTAACAACAATATCACATCATACCCTGAAGCAAGCCTAGTGTGATCAAGACCTTACTACCAGAGCCTTGGGATTAAGCTAAGTCAACCTTCCCCTTTTCTCTGAAATTTAGGTTGCCCTGGTTCAGTCTTTCAAGTAAAGATAGGTTCTTTGTGGTTTTCCTATGAATATTTTATTTGCACTATTGTTGCGACTAACATCATGATCAATAGTTGTATATGTTGATGAAATTATCTTTGGAGGAAATGAAGCTATGTACAATTTTTTTGTGGAAGATATGCAAAAAAAATTTGAGATGTCCATGTTTGGTGAGATGAATTTATTTCTTGGGCTACAAATTAATCAAACAGAGAAAGGGATTTTTATTTCAAAGTCAAAGTATATAAGAGAGATGGTACAAGTGGTGGTGGATTCTTTCTTGGTTGTGGATTGGTGTCTTGGTTAAGTAAAAAGCAAGATGAATAGTTTCTTTGTCCATTGCTGAAGTTGAGTATATTGACGCTCCATCTTGTTGTACACGAGTTTTATGGATGAAACATACATTGAAATATATCAAAATAATGTATGATGATCCTATTTCTATCTTTTATGATAATACAAGTAAAATTAACATTTCAAAGAATCCAATGATGAACTCAAGGAAAAAGTGTATGTTTATCAAGTATCCCTTCTTGAGAGAAAAGGTTGTGGAGAATGAAGTAAAACTTCAGTATGTACCTACGAAGGATCAAAAATTTTATATATTTATGAAGGATCTTCCTAAAGATATATTTGAGTATCTCTAAGAGAATTTAGGGGTTATTTCCCCTCCCTTTTTGAACTAGATGCATATGTATTATGGTGGGTCTATAGATCTATCTTTCTCCTAGACTAATGTTTTGGTGGCTACCTCTCAGGGGGAGTACATCATGTCATGTGTTGTCATTGAAAGAGTATTTTGGAATTTAATGTGAAAGGGGAAATCAATGTAAAATATCCTTTTCCTTTGCCATTGATGTCGAAGGGGGAGATGAGGAAAATGTGAAGAAAAGAGATTATCTACTAAGGGGGAGAAACATAAAATAAAATCATGAAAAGTGTGTTTAGAGCTATTGCGTTGTCTTTGATGGTTTTTTAAATCATGTGTTATCATCAATGAAAAAGGGGGATATTTTTGCAATAATGAAGGTGTTTTCATTGATGTCAACGGGTTAACTAGTTATTAATTTTTCTATTTTTCATTCTTGTAATGGATGTAGGTTATTAGTTGTATATGTCAAGGATATTGAAAAAATTTTAATAAAGAAAGGTTGCAGGTATTTAATGGTTGCTTCAGGTTTTTCTTTAAGATTTGTTCCTATTCTTGTGTGGTATAGATATGGTTCAATCATGGTTTTTGGAAGCTACTATATCTAGATTTTGGGTTTCAAGATTGATGTACAGTGCAAGTTATGTTCACCAATTGTCAACTATGTTTTTCAAGGTTTATGGCTGAGGTTTGGCAGAAATATAGTTGCTCTAGATTTCTTCCTGGTTGATTCTTATGACTTGTGGTTCTAGAGTTAAGCTATTATGACCATGTTGAAGATAATTTTGTTGTCTATAAATATTAGATCGTGTTAAGGGTTGTGTGTACTTAATTGTTTTATGTGTTTTACACTGGTTTGGCTAACCTTATGTTAAACACTACTTCCAAAGTTCATGAAGCATGTTGAGACTAATTTGGCTCCTCATCAAGCATATGCTTGGGTCACCCTCATTCTAATTCCACCCTATAATGTTTTGGTGTCAATCTAACTTGAATTTAATGATGGATTGTCAACTTTGGATATGTTTCAAAGTTGAAGATGGTATAAATGCAAGATTAGATATTGGTGAAAGTGTGATGAAAAGAAATACAACATGATAGATGTGAAATAGATGTAAATTATTGTGTATGTGATGTGATTTTGGGAGAGCAGTGTGAAATCTAAATGTTGAGTTTCTAGAAGCAGTGATTTGAAGGTGTTCTCTATCATTCATGCATGTCTACAAGTGGTTGAGTGAATCATGGTGGAAATATTTGTTACATTGAAATTATCTTCTCTCTGTAACATATATCTTCTATCTTCTTTGTATTTATGTGGAAATGAGCCCTCTAGGTGGGTAACCCTTGTTGGATAGTGAGTCCTAATCTGGATAGTGAGTCATGTTTTGGCAGCGAGCCTAATTTGGTAGTGAGCTTTTGTAATCAATTTTGATATTCTTTATATTGTGAGCTAATCATCACCTTAGTTTTTCCCTCATTGGATTTTCCACGTAAATATGGTGTTATTGTGTATGTTTGATGTTTTTCAATTTTGACTTTGCATTTAATGATTAATCAGATTAGTAGAATAAAGGATTTGTGATTGATTTAATTTTCAATAGAAGTTTTAAAGGTTAAAGTTTGTTACAACTAATTCACGCCCTCTCTCAATTATCTTGTTCAACAATAGGAGCATATAGAACATCACATAAGCATGAATAATTTGTATAATTTTTTTGAATAATGACTGATATGGTGTTGAATTGGAGAACCTCTTATGAAAAAAATGATGATTAGGATCAAGATAACAAGAATCTATGTGATTTCTCACAACAACACTACTTGAATTAGATAGCAAACAAAGGAAAACATCTTGAAATTGAAGATACAATTTCAAGATCAAGGAGATAGTATTGCATGAGTGCCCCAAGAAACACTACTCAAATCAGATGGAAAAAAAGTCAAACATCTAGAATTTGAAGATATAGGTGGTACATGAATCTGCATGAGTGACCCCATCAACACTATTCAACATGCAAGTTGAAAATGTAGGTACCAAATAGTTTGAAGAACAATAATCACTAGAGTGATAATAATCTGCATGAGTATCCTCAATGACACTACTTGAATCAAATGGAAAACAAAGGAAAACATCTGGAACTTGAAGATACAAATAGCACATGAATCTGTATGAGTGACAAAAAATTGAGACTACTCAACATGCATGAAAATTACAAAGTCAAAAATATAGGTACCAGTAGTCTCTAGAATCAAATAAAAATTGAAGGTCACCTCCCAAAAATAGGAATGTAAGAATTTCCATATGGTTTAAATGATACACCTCACCTCAAATGCAAGTAACCAACTGCTAATGTATGCTACATGTAAAAGTACATAGGAAAAAGAACTAGATAGATTGATCACTCCAAATTGTGAAACGAAGGAATTATTAGCACTAACATTAGAAACCCACCATAATGTTGAAAAGGGGGGGCCATGACATGTACATTGAAACTATATGAAACCAAGAAGTGCATGTAGGAGAAACAACCTACAAATCAAAGGCTATGCAAACTAAGGCACACACACATGAGGCAAGAATTACTGAGAGTCATTGTTGTTGTGGAAGGGGCACTCACTTGACAAAGGTGTGATGGTAAAACAAAGGAAAATATAAATCCCCCTATGGAACTTTATATCATAGTGTGAATACAAAAGGAACAATAGGATGTGCAAAATCCCTAAAAAGATATACACCTGAATGGCACTTTATCTCAGTGCATCTACAAAAGAGAATATGCATGAAAATATGTCTACAATGTTCAAATATGATAGAATACTAGAAATAAATATAGAATAGCCAAAAATGCGACATGCCACACAAATGAAAAGTTCCCATGAGCTAAAATGTCTAAGTAATTCACCAAAATGTGAAAACACAAAAACCTGAATAAAATGTATGTAAAGAAAAATCCAAAAAAAGTACATGTATGAAACTAAAGGGATCTGAAAGATGGTTCCAACACTGCTAGAATCACAAAAATAGAGAAACTGGTCAAAAGTTACGAGCTCGGGACTAAAAATAGTACCTTTGAATTAAATATGCTATGGAGTGTACTAGTAGAAAAATAAAGTGATAGGACCCACACCAATAGAAAGATTATAAAACTATCTTTTGGACGATATCTCATTTGTCAAAATTTGACATCGTATGCAAAATTTATTGCCAAAAGTAAAAAATAGCTCCTTGGAAGCCAAAAAAGGGACTTGGTGGCCCTAACAGCTGACTGTACTATTCACATTAGCATGACATTATGTTGATGTCAGCAACATATTTTGAGAATATTCCCTAGTTTCCAAAAAGAATTTAGGCCCCCAGAAAAATATTCCACATGAACTGTCAGGATAAGCCAAATGTCGAAGAAAAAATTGAACCATGGGTAAAGTTTGAGAAACCCGCCAAATTTTTTTTTTACAATGGCCATAATATATTTTGAAGATCCCCTTAAAATTTTTGCAACTGCCGTAATTTTTTGGGATGTTGCCGAGAAAAAGAAGAGGCTAGCAGGTCTAAAGAGATAGTTGTTGGTAGTGGTAAAGCAGTTGGATAGCTAGTCGTGCAATTGCCACCATTGTACAGATGGGATTGCTAGGTGGGTATAGATATAAATGTAGCCAACAAAAAAATCTACAACCATTAATTCAAACACAAGTCGACCGAAAAAAAAGTTTTGATTTTTTTCAAACCTCGTGCACAAGGGATATACATAGGCTATATGACCCTTGAAGCAAAAAAAATTCCTCAATAGTTCTCGATGCCCAAATAGGTCAAATTTATATTCAAAATTAATGGAATTGGTCTCCTAAACACAATGGGGATGTCTGTTTGGTGTCAAAATGCACCAAAATTTTAGATACCCTCTAGATTTGGAAAAAAAAACCACTTCAAACCTCGCAGATTTGACGTTTGGAGTCCAAATCAGGTGAAACATAAGGAAAAATTAACTTTCTTGATAGCTCTAAATCCAATGGTGAAGTCTTTTCTATGCCAAATATGCACCAAAAGCACCCACCTCCAAAAGTTGCAAAAAAAAAGGGATTCAGATCTAAATTTTGTAACCCTTGTTGAAATAAAAAAACCTCATAAATCGAGAAGGGGTTTGTTGAATCCAAGCTCCAATACCATGTTAGAATTGTGAAAATATACAAAACTATGAGCTATAGGATCAAACAACAAAAAAATGCACCTTCCACAGAAGAGATTTGCGAACATGTGTAATATTCCTCAATAAGAAAAAGCTACAAAAGCAAGAGACAATAAAAAATATATGAAAGCTCAAGTCAATAATTACAATGAGGGTTGAGTGCTATATAGGAGAAAAAACCTAAAAGCATAAAATCACTCCTACATTTAGCTTAAGTGCATGAAAATAAATTAGACTAATAATCAATTAAAGAGTAAGGGTGGGTGCAAAAAGATGGCCAAATTGTGGCCAATTTTTTTAAAAAAAATTGATAGGCTATAACGTGAGCACGTTATGGCTTGGTGTGACCTATCCTAAGACTCGAACACATCGAGCCTATAACATGCTTGAATTATAATGTAAGTGTGTTATAGGTTATTAAAACAAAAAAAAGAAAATTGAATTCATTTTTATTGTGAATTTTTTCTTCTACTACTCGTGACCAAAAACCCTTCTCTTACACACTCACATTCTAGAAGGAGATAATATTGCATTTTTTTCATCAATTTATTACTATTTCATCACCAGGATACCACCACATCAACATGGAGGTCAAATAATTAAGTATTGTTTTCTTTTTTTTGTGAATTTCTTGTGAATTTGTTAGTTTTAGGTTGTTTTTTATATTCATTTATTTAATTTGTAGCAAATGATAATGATCTTGAAAATCCTCTTGAAAACCATCCTAAAAATCCTCAACAACCAGAGCAACAAGAACATGAACAAAATCTTCAAGTTCAACAACCACAACCACAATCTCCAACACCAATTCCTCAACATCCTCCTGGCAGTCAACAAAATTTAATGGGGGTAATTGAAAACAATAAAAAACATATTGAGGTGTTAATAACAAGGTTGAACGATCTAGTAAGTTCAACCATGGAAAGAAGAACACTTTCCTTTTCACTTAAGGAAATTTTAAAACATGTAGATGCAATCAACAAAAAATTAAGTGGTTGGGAAGATAGGTGACATGTGGAAAAATAATTTTACACAGATAAATTATCATATAAAGAAGTAAAGATGAAAAAATTACAAAATATCAATTGTGCTCATTATTCACTAACCCATGCATAAACCAAAATCTTTACCTTAATGCAAAGAGGTTTCCTATCCATTGGTACCACCACCAAGGGATAAGAAACTATTTTTTGGGATAGGTGGTACATGGTTTCTGACTACCCACCATGCAAAAATTATGAAGTCCCACAATATTGCTTGAGGAAACTCTATTGTGAGTTCATCCTAACAAAATACCCAATTATTTTGATATGAGGAACTTCTAGGGGAGAGGTGGGGGGTTAGCACAAGATAAACTTGGTGCATGATAGGATCCTAGGTGACAAGCGAGATGATTTCTCACCAGGAAAAACCATGAGCATGTCATTATCCCTTCCATCATGAAGGAGAGTGTCGAGGTAGCCACCTTGCAGTCTATCAGCTCTTTGAACCAAACTATCATCTAGCATGCCAGTCCGATAGTACAACACCATCAAGGGGAGTGTTCGAGTGGTAGGCTTCCACCCCATTCATTTCAGGTTTGTGGGGTGACTTGTACATATGATCCCACTAACACTGAGGAGGCTGCTACACAAGATACATCTACAACTACAGAGATGGCGAGGACAATTGACATTTTGAATGAGGCTTATGGCATTGATACTTAGGTAAATTTTATCATTTTCATTGAATTTAATTTATTAAATTTCATTTTCAAAATACAAGATTAACTAATTTAGTTTTATGATTGTAATAAAATTTTAGGGTCATAGTGTTGATACTAGATACATCGGTCCTACACTTGTTTATTACTCCACCGCATCTACTGCTAAGGTATGTAACTAGTAAACAATTATAAATTTATTACATGTGAATAGAATTGTTATATGAATGGTATTCTAATATCTTATTTTGGATGTTGAATGGGATAATATTGGAGGTTTCATGGGAACACCTCCTAGTTCTAGTTGAGTTATAAAAGCTTATATGCAAGTAATAAAATAAAGAGTTTAACTAATGAATTTTACTTAATAGATTTGTGTAGTTTATAATCATATCATTGATTACATTGCATTGTACATCTTTCAAACTCAAAGAATTACTTCACATTCCATAACTAATAATTAGATGTTGATAGATGAAAAAATTTCAACTACAATATAGTTGTTTAGAAATTCTACATAAGTAGTGATGCAATTACTTCACAAAGCATAATTAATAACTAGGAGCATCTTCCAATTGCATTTGCTTATCATCCCATTCCATGAGACCACTTTTTATTGAGGCATCTTTTCAAAATTTTCACTGCCTCGTCTATTCTATGGATGCTTGGAAGAAATATATGAAATAATAATACTAAGCAATAGAATACACAAGGCAATGAGTTGTTTGAAAAAATGCCTCAAAGAAATGTGGTCTCATGGTGATGTCCATCACCATGAGAACCAATCTCTTTAAGGATTTTTTTCAAATAGCTCACTACCTTTTTTATGCCACCCCATTTTCCATACATGTCTACCAAGGCATTTTATCAAACAGTTCACTACCTTGCTAGTGTGGCTAAAAGCCTAAAAAAAGGTCCTTTCTAACAAACTATGGATTCTTGGAAAAAATTCTATCAAAGAATAACACTAAGCAATAGCATAGACAAGTCAGTGAGTAGTTTGAAATAATGCCTCAATGAAATGTGGTCTCATGCTGATGGAATGACATTCCATCACCATGAGACCACATTTTTGAGAGGCATTTTTTTAAATAGCTCACCGCCTTTTCTATGCCACCACATTTTCCATAGATGTCTATCAAAGCATTTTATCAAACAATTCATTTCCTTGATGTTACAGCTAAAATCCTAAAAAAGGTGCTTTCCAACAAACTATGGATGCTTGGAAAAAATATATCAAAGCATAATAGTGAGCAATAGTATAGACAAGGTAGTGAGTTTCAAAAAATTCCTTGAAGAAATGTGGTCTCATGGTGATGGAATGACATTCCATCACCATGAGACCGCATTTCCTTAAGGAATTTTTTCAAAAAACTCACCACCTTTTCTATGCTACCACATTTTCCATACACATCTACCAAAGAATTTAATCAATCTACTCACTTCCTTGCTACTATGGCTAAAAACCTAAATTAGGCACTTTCCAACAAACTATGGATGCTTAGAAAAAATATATCAAAGAATAATAGTAAGCAATAACATAGACAAGGCAGTGAGTAGTTTGAAAAAATTCCCTTGAAGAAATTTGGTCTCATGGTGATGGAATGCCATTCCATCACCATGAGACCACATTTCTTTGAGGTATTTTTTCAAACAACTCACTGCCTTTTCTATGTTACCACATTTTCCATACATGTCTACCAAATAATTTTATCAAACTACTTGAACTTCCTTGCTGCTATGGCTAAAAGACTAAAAAGGTTCTTTCCAACAAACTATGGATACTTGGAAAACATATATCAAAGCATAATCATAATCAATATCATAGACAAGGCAATGAGTAGTTTTAAAAAATTCCTTGAAGAAATGTAGTCTCATGGTGATGGAATGCCATTCCATCACCATGATACCATATTTCTTTGAGGAATTTTTTCAAATAGTTCATTTCCTTCTCCATGCTACCATAGTTATCATACATGTCTACCAAATAATTTTATCAAATGGTTCACCGCCTTGCTACTATGGATAAAATCCTAAATATAGGTGCTTTTGAACAAGCTATGGATAGGGAAAATAGTAAGCATGATAGTCAAAAAATATATAGTTTAATAAGTACTCAAAATTTTGTTCATTATCTCATACATTATAAGCCATGACATGCATCACTATTGTAGTTTCTATGATTGAATAATTTGTTGTTTTAGTTTTAGATGTTGGAAGAGGATACACCTCCACATCTTCATAGGGAAATGGAGCTATGTTTTTCTTCTGCTATAGACTCTTTGATGCCTCTCATAGAGGTAGGAGGTAGATTACTAAATTTCAATTTCAATTTATTGTTATAGCTATTAGTTAGTGAAAAATCAAGCCATTAATGATTCATAGTTTAATTTCTCTTTAGATGGTTTCTACAAGGCTTCAGCATGCCTCAACATGGGCATGTGAATATTTCTCTCAAGGAGAGAAATCGTCTACTAGCGGTAAGTGATTATTTTGTTAAATGTATCATTTTTTATAATGTAATTTCTATATATTAATTTTTTTAATTGTTATTATAATAGATACAACTTGATCAAGAACTAAACCCTAGGAGGAGCACGGGGAGCACCTCTCGACCTTAGACCAAATGAGTGGTAGACTTATCGCCATCCGACTGACAAGAAAAGGGAAATAATTTATTTCAATAGCATTGAGAGAAATGACTTGATTCTAGAGCCCTTTTTTGTTTGCCTATATGGCATTTTTGTCCATATTTTGTATTGTATGTATTTGACATTGTATGCTTATATGACATTCTCATAAGCTTATATGGCTATTTTGTATATATTTTATACTTATATTGACATATATTGATGTATTCCTACATGGGTATTTGGTTAATACAAATATTTATTATTGATGGTGTCCATATTTACATTATAAATCCATGGTTCAATAAATATGAGTTACATGCATTCAAGTGTATTGTTTACAAATTACGTGTATACTTTTTGACTTACATGTATTCCAATGTATACTTTGCGACTTACATGATTTCATTTGTATACCTTGTATTCATGCATATACTTTGGATTAATTTGTCTATACTATGTATTCGTGTGTATACTTCAAGGCTTATGTGTACTCGAGTACTTGTGCTTCCCTTATTCACATATATGCTTGGCTTATTCATGTGTATAATTATTAATTGGTTAACCCTAGCATTTATAATTGTTGACCTTCACGGTTTGTCTTGAATATTTATTGATAGATGCTAAACAACTTCAATATTTCTAGGAATACTAGTAGAGTTACAAATTACAAAATTGCACAAATTGAAAAGAAAATATTAATTGTAAATAAATGCACTAATTATTAACTTGATAATTAATTAAGAATATATATCAAGAGATGAGTCTTATACAATGGAAAATTCCAACTAGAAAATAGGAAAAGCATTCCCAATACTTTGAAAGCAAAAATCCACCCAAAATTGCAACAAGAGATAAGGAAAATGAAACCACATAGGCATAACTAAATAAAGAATAGTTCACCCTTCACAGCTTGGTGAAACCATTTCAAAACTTAGAAGATCTTAAAGATAAAGAATAATTATGATCTATATAATATAGAATTAGTACCCACTTTGATGACTACAAAATTTTCAACCATGGGCTTATCAAGCTTTTTCAAATTTGGTAAGAAGGATTATTTGAGATCCTTGAGCAATATATTTCCTAATTCTCTCATGTTATTACATATCTCAATTAAGTTTAATTCAAAGAGTTCCATCAAATGCTTTATCTAAAATTAAAAAACATGTTTTCAATTGGTATTCCATGAGAAGTTTAATAAAAAGATTCTAGTATATTAAATATTTTGATTGGAACAACTCAATTAAGAAAAGGATACATAATCTTGACAAGACTTCCAAAACATAATATTCATAGTAGATGGAGAATAGTTAACTTCTTGACACATTATCATACAAACATTTATCTTGAATAGTCTTTAAACATTTTCACAACATAATCCTCATGGTACAACCATATACATTTGACCCTCAATCCTAATCCTTCAACCATATACCCTCAAACTTATACCCTAAACCCTAAACCCTCTACTCTAAACCCTAAACCCTCAACCTTAAACCATTAAACCCTCCACCCTCTAACCTCAGCCCTCAATTCTCAACCCTCAACCCTCAACCCTTAAACCATAAACCCTCAACCCCTATACCCTCTACCATATACATTGGACCCTCAACCCTAATCCCTCAACCCTATACCCTCAACCCAATACCCTAAACCATCAACCCTATAGGTCCTCAACCCTATTCCCTCAATTTTCAACCCTCTACCCTATACATTGGATCCTCAACCCTCATATATCTTTTTCCCTCCCTCCTCTTCTCTCCTCTCTGTCTCACTTATCCCTCCATCTCTCCCTCAATCCATCCCTCCCTCTCTACCCTAATACCTAAACTGTATACCCTTAAACAATACACCCTAAACCCTAAACCCTAAACCCCCAACCATTAAACCCTAAACCCTTAAACCCTCTACCCTCTACCCTCAACATTTAAGCCCAAGTAAACTCTCTACCCAAATCCCTCAACCCTCAACCCTTAATCACTCTAACCTCAACCTTCAACCCTTAAACCCTAATCCCTCAACCCCTATACCCTCTACCCTATACATTGGACCCTCAACCCTATACCCCCAATCCTCTACCCTCAACCTTAAACCCTCCACCCTCAACACTAAACCCTAAACCCTCAACCATCAACCCTTAAACCCTCTACCCTCAACCCTCAACCCAATATCCTCTACCCTCAACCCTAATCCCTCAACACTTAAACCCATAAACCAAAGTAAACTCTCTACCCTAATTACTCAACCCTCAACCCTTAATTCCTCAAACATTAAACCCTCAACCCTTAAACCCTAACCCCTCAACCCCTATACCCTCTACTATATATATTGGACCCTCAACCCTATTCTCTCAACACTATACCCTCAACCCTCTACCCTCAACCTTAAACCCTAAACCCTCAACCCTTAAACCCTAAACACTTAAACCCTCTACCCTCTACCCTATAAATTAAACCACCAACCCTTAATTCTCAACCTTTAACCCTTAATCCCTCAACCCTCAACCCTTAAAACCTAAACCCTCAACCCCTATACCCTCTACCCTATACATTCGACCCTTAATGCTAATCCTTCAACCATATACCCTAAAACCTATACCCTAAACCCTCTACCCTCAACCCTTAACCCTCAACCCTAAACCTATAAACCCTAAACCCTTAAGCCTTCTACCCTCTACCCTCAACCTGAATCCCTCAACCTTATACCCTCATCCCAATACTATAAACCATCAAAACTATAGGTCCTCAACCCTATACCCTCAATTCTCAACCCTCATATATCTTTTCCCCTCCCTCCTCTACTTTCATTCTCTCTATTTCATTCTCCCTCCATCTCTCCCTCCATCCCTCTCTATCCTCATCCCTCAACCCTAAAAAATCAAACCTTAAAACCTTAAACCCTAATCCCTCAACCCTTAAAACCTTAAACCCAAGTAAAATCTCTACCCTAATCTATCAACCCTTAATCCCTCAACCCTTAAACCCTCAACCCTCTACCCTCTACCCTAAAACCTCAACCCTTAAACTATAATCCCTCAACCCCTATACCCTCCACCCTATACATTGGACCCTCACCCATAATCCATCAACCCTATACCCTCAATCCTCTACCCTCAACCATAAAACCTCAACCCACAACCCTTAAACCCTAAACCCTTAAACCCTCTACCCTCTACCCTATACATTAGACCCCCAATCCTTAGTTATCAACCCTAAACCCTTAATCCCTCAACCCTCAACCCTTAAATCCTAAACCTTCAACCCCTATACCCTCTACCCTTTAAATTGGACCCTCAACATAATCCTTCAACCATATACCCTCAAACCTATACCCTAAACCCTCTACCCTCAACCCTAAAGCCTCAACCCTAAACCCTTTAATCCTAAACCCTTTAATCCTAAGCCCTTAAACCTTCTACCCTCTACCCTCAACCCTAATCCCTCAACCCTATACCCTCAACCCCTATCCATTTCTCTCTATCTATACATCTCACCTCTCTCTCCCTCCCTCTCTCCTACCCTCTCTAATTGTCTCTATCTATCCTCTCCCTCTTTCTATGCACCTCTCGCTCAATCAATCCCTACCACTCTCTCTTTCTCCCTCTATATATCTCTCTATCTCTCTCCCACTACCTCTCCATGACTCCCTCTCTCTACCACTCCATCTCTCTCCCTATCTCTTAGGTCTCTCCCTCCCACCTCTGTCTCAGGTCTCTCCCTTTGACACCCTACCTAGGTAACTCTCTCTCTCTACCCCCTCTCTCTATCTATCCCTCCCACCTTGCCTAGATAAGTAACTCTCACTCCACCCCATCTCTCTCTCTCCCTCTCTCTTAGGTCACTCTCTCCCAAACCCCCTCTCTCTCTCTCTTAGGTATCTCACTCTCATGCTCCCTCTCTCTCACAACCTCTCTCTCACACTCCCTTTCTCTCACACTCCATCTCTCTCACACTCCCTCTCTCTTGCACTCCCTCTCACTACCTATCTCTCAATTCACTCCCTCTCATTGTTAAACATGCACAAGACAACTAATAGGGGGGGTGAAACAATTGTCACACAAATTCAAACTTCAAGCCTTATCACTTATCAAATCTTCAACCACACTATTTTGTTATTAAATATGAGCTTGAGACACAAATAATTGAAAATAAATCAACACAATGAACACCATATTTTTATGTGGAAAACCCAATAAGGGAAAAACCATAGTGAGGGTTAACTCACACTATATAGTATTTTCAAAAGAGGCTCATTGGAAAAAGGACTCACTATCCAAGTACAAAGGCCCACTACCTACAAAAAGAACTCATTTCCCAACAAGGAGGCTCACTTCCTACATAGGATTATACAAAATAGAATAAGGCTTTTCAACCCAAAAATGAATTGGAAAGATGCAACTATCATGTGTTGATATAGTTCTAGAGATGCTCACAACTGTTTCCTTTCTAATTACACCTTCACATTCATTACTTACTCACTATTTCTTTTTTCTCTTTTCTATTGTCTACACAAACTTACGACACTTCCACACACAAAAACCATTCGCCATATATTTATATATATCCGATCTCCATCGCAAGCACGAATTAGGTCAGCCTAATTAGATGCAATTCATTTATAAAAGATATCAACTATCAGCTCCACAAAATATTTTCAAAATGTAATTTAACCATTAGCACATTACATTATGTTGGGTCGGACCAAAAAATAGATCGTAGATAAGTTTTCATATAATATCAAAATTATCTTAACAAGTTAGCCATGAATAGTCTTCAACACAACCAATAAAATAATGTCACTTAATTGTATGGGCATGAGAACATGAAATAACCTGATCATGCATGCCTTTAACATCTATTAGTAGTTTATGAAAACTGCAACCATAAATTGTCAACTACAGAGAAAATACAAACTAGAATACCAAAGAGCCATTGGAGAAGATAAGTTAGTTATATGCATTGGTTTAAGAGTACCGGACCGAACTACGAACATGGTGATATTAATGACAACATATAGATAACTTACTCATTTTTCCAACAATCTCCTCCTTTTTCATTGATGGAAACATGTACAAAAATTCTCCTTCTTTCCTCAGAAACTTTTAACTCTGTCCACTATCTCCAACACTGTCCTCCTTTGACATCAATGGAAAAGGGAACTAATACTGAGTGTAAACATGGTGACATCAAAATTTCAAAAGATTTCAAAAAACTTCAAAAACTTCCAACAATCCAGAACTTTTAAGCATACAAAAATTTAGTGAAGATGAAATTCTTCACCTGGAACACCTTCTTATACCTTTCTTTGAGAACTGGATACAACTTCTTCTAGTTAAAAACAACAAACTCCATTTTTGTGCATGTACTTTCGAATAATCCCAACAGAGTAAAAGAGGGTGACCAATCTACAATAGAACATTGTTTCTCAACATCTTTTACATCAATAAGAATTCTAGAAAGATGCTCTAACCGGACTTCAACAATTTATTTAAGGAGCCAGAAGGTCTTTGTCACATCATCTATGTCTTTGTGTAAAGATTAGTTCAACCTATAGTTCACCAACTCTCATCCTTTGCTTCTGTTCTTTATCTTCGAATATATCGAAATTATTTCCAATGTCATTCACCTTGACTTCAATTGCTTCAATTCTGCTTCTAAAATTATCTATAGTTGCAGGCCACCTAAGACAATATTTTTAAACATCTAAAATGTCTTTAAAACACTTCTTTGAGCCACAATCAATCCAAAAAATCTCTACATAGCCTTTTTACATCTCCTTTCCACCAAGACTCCCATCTTACATCCTTCCAGACCTTCAAGCAACATCCTTTCTTCAACAATCTCAAACAGATTGTCTAGCAAGAAATAAATAACAATAGATACTCCAATACCTTTCTGAAGTAGATAATCTGCCAATGCATCATCAATTTTAGTTTGTGAATAGGTGAGGCAGCATTCCATAGTTCACCAATCTTCTTCATTTTTTTTTCAACTATCATAGAGTAGATGTCATTAGGATCAGGGGATTTAGTACCATTCATAGATTCTTTCTCCTTTTCATCCAAAATTTCAATGATGTCTTTATTCATTTCTTTTCCATTTTTCTCTTATGAAGGGGAATCACTGATAACAACCTCCATTTTTATTTTTCTAGAGGAATATCCCACTTGAAATTGACTTGATGCAAATATACTAGAGCAAGGGTTTGCTTGCAAAGATGAGGAACACAATCTGCACATATTTTCATTATCTTCCAAAGACTCTAGATGTGTGTAAATTTGCTTTCCAATAGGGATACCAGATTCCCACATCACATTATCTTTTCTCGGTAGAGAATTTAGAAAGTAAAACATTAGACATACCAACAAGGATCTGAAATGAAAGGGATAATTCTCAACCAATGACATTCAAACATTTTCAAGAAAATTCTCAAGTAACAAGCTACATTAACCAAACTATCTATTTTCCTTAACCATCATGTGGGAAATATGTACGGAAATATCCGAAGTTAAACTTTCACGATTTCTGAAATAAATTTTGTATGAGATACCTTACACAACATACCTAACGGTTGAGTCAACAAGTGTATCAATCAACAGTTCTCTAAGATATCTACTAATGCCATTCAACTCCTCCACATCTTTATACTTCACATTTTTCTTTCCAAGTAGTTCTCCAACATTGCATAATCCAGTGATCGCTTTGATAGCTTCCATTGAGATCAAATAGGGTTTGTCCAAAACAATGCTTCCATCCTTGAAACAGTTCAACAAGAATAAGATAACCTCTTTATCTGTAATCCATAAAAAAATCACTCTATAAATCCATCCCTACGGTTTTTATATTTTGTAATTTGACTTCACTCAACCCTAGTTCATTTCCTTTCATTTTCCTATGATCATATTCTTCTACTTCGATGCTTTTTAACTTTAGAGAGGTAACACCACATGAACCACTGTCCATTGCTTTGCTTTCTTGAAATTTACCGAAACATCTTCCATTTTCTTCTTTCTTTTCGTAATTAGAGAAAAGGTTTCCAGATTACCTAAATCAATCTTTGAATTACCTTTAGAAAGACTTCGAGCAAACCTCAATATTTCTTTAGACCACCTTCTAAAGACTTTAGATGCACAATTAACCAAAAATCATAACAAATTTTTACTTAACCTCTATCTAGTTTTCCCTAAGTGCATTAAATGCGGAAAACAAAAAAATCTGCTAAACACACACTTCACTTAGCACAAAAAAACTTAATTTGGTCCGAAAATCCTTATACCAACATATTTTTCTCCAGTTCCTTTTACAAAACCTTTGAATAAACATTCTTAACATTTCAAGCACGTGTTAGCCTCTGACATGCCATTCCTCTAGGGGGTTTTTATGATCTTTTCATAATGCTCCCCCTAAGACCATGCTTATTCTAAATTCTAAATAAGTCATTTGTTCTAAATGAGGGTACAGATGCATCAAGAGTCTCAAGTTTTTCTTCTTCTTTCTTCTTCCATACCTTATCCATTTCTTGCTTCATCTCTTCTTTGTCAAACTTCTTTACTGATTCACTCTTCTCTTCTAGAGTAGACTTATTTCCTTTCTTATTCTTCCAAATTTTAGATACATGTCCAAAGGTTTGTTGTAGTTATAAAAATTCACACCTTTCTGATTAATTTGTCCTCCATTATTCCTTGATCTACACTAATTCGCTCTATGTCCAAATTTATTGCAAGTATAGTAGTAGAGATTAAAGAATTGATTCATTCTGCCTTCATTAAACCTATTCCCCATTACTCGACTGATCTTTCTCACTTGAGATTTGTATTCTATAGCCTTATGTCCAAACTTCCCACATTCAAAAAAAATTTCAGAAAGAGAACCAAAAAACTAGTTTATCCTACTCCTGCATTTAGTTGCTCTATGATCATATTTTTTACAAGAAAAGAAAAAACCATCAAAAGAGGGGTACCTCTCGGTATGTGCAGGATCATCATGGAAAAAAAAGCCCTTAAGTGGCAAAAAATTTAGAAAATTTAGAGTTAGGCAATTTGACGTAAAAATTTGAATAAGTTATTTACATTATTTCAAAAATATGTAAGAATAGAATATATAGAAAATTAAATGTAGTTTCTAAACTAATAGGTTTATTTATAAAATAAAAAAAATCTATTTGGTGAAAATTTGAAATTTCAATGTAGTAGTACTTAAATTTTAGGGGAAAAATGAGAAGTAGGTGTTTGTCTGACCACCCTAACCACAATAAAATGATAATATTTTTTTATAATATTTTAGAAATAAGTAGAGGACTCATACTCGGATGTGATGCATCTTTTTTTGTAATTTTTTTCCAAGTAAATAATTAATTATGAATTTTTTATTACAACTTTTAAAAAATATAAAAACCTGTATGTCTAACCACCTTAACTTGGTCAAAACTTCATGAATTTTAATTTTTCTCTTTTTAATCCTATAGTATGCGAAGCATAGAATGTGACACATCTTTTGGATTCAAAAAATGTGATATCGTTTGAAAGATATAGAAATTTTTCAATCAACCTATCAACCATGAATTTAGTCGTAATTCAAATAGAAAATGAATCTTAATTATTTATTAAATTCAAAGTAAAGAATAATTTATAATCTCCTTTGAAAACTCTTTTTGTTTCATCAATTTTAGGAAAAAAAAATTCGTCAGCCACATACCCTACACATACCCATCATATCGCCACTTTTTGGCCCATCATGATCCTGCACATACCCCTTTGTGCATTAGGTTGTCTCAAAGGTCGTCTTCTTACAAAATTCCTTCTATGCTTCATCTTTCCATGATTCTTTTTCACATCTTTAGAACTTTCACCAATATCAACTCCTAAGCCACCTTTGTCTTTACATGGTTTATGTCCTGCAAGCAGTTCTTCAAGTTTATCATAGCTAGATCTGAAATTACTTTCATAGAGTTTATCCTTTTCTAACTCAAATCTTAATTTTACTATCTCCTTCTCGAGTCTAGAACATTCATCAGACTTGTTCTACACCATTGTATTGAGACATTCTTCAATCCTTTTCTTCTCTTCTACTGTCAGTTTCAGTCCAATTATCTCTTGTTTCAGCTATTCACCTACTTCTTTGTGTCTTTCAATAAATTTCTTCAGCTATTCCTTCAATTTTTGAACACATTCATTTGCTTCATCAAGATTCTCTTTCAAATCTCTATTTTCTCTTTCCACTTTATCAAGGTCTTCAAGAGTATTCTGAAGCTCTCCTTTATCATCCATTCAACCAATCTTTAGGATCTTCCTCAAGCGGTTAAGCTCTACACAAGGAACCAAAAGCTATGATACTAGTTGTTAAATAGGTGCAGGACAACTGAGAGCGGGGATGAATCAATTGTCACACTAATTCAAACTTAAAGCCTTATCACTTATCAAATCTTTAACCACACTATTTTGTTATTAAATATGAGCACGAGACACAAATAATAGAAAATAAATCAACACAATGAACACCAAATTTTTATGTGGAAAACCCAATAAAGGAAAAACCATGGTGAGGGTTAACTCACACTATATAATATTTTCAAAAGAGGCTCATTGTCCAAGTACAAAGGATCATTGCCTACAAAAAGGACTCATTTTCCAACAAGGAGGCTCACTACCTATAGGGGACTATACAAAATAGAATAAGGCTTTTCAGCCCAAAAATGAAATGGAAAGATGCACCTATCAAGTGTTGATACAGTTCCAGAGATGCTCACAACTACTTCCTTTTTTATTACACCATCACATTCATTACTCACTCACTGCTCCTTTTATCTCTTTTCTATTGTCTACACAAACTTATTGCATTTCCACACACAAAAATTGTTTGCCATATATTTATATATATATCTGGTCTCCATCGCAAGCAAAAATTAGGTTGACCTAATTAGATGCAATTCATTTAAATAAAAGATATCAACTATCGAATCTACAAAATATTTTAAAAATGCAGTTTAATTGTTAGCACATTACATTATGTCAACTCGGACCAAAAAATAGATCGCACATAAGTTTTCATATCATATCAAAATTATCTTAACAAGTCAGCCAAGAATAGTCTTCAACACAACCAACAAAATAAAGCCACTTCATTGTATGGGCATGAGAACATGAAATAACCTGATCATGCATGCATTTAACATCCATTAGTAGTTTCCCAAAATTGGAACCGAAAATTGTCAACTGCAGAGAAAATGGGAACTAGAATATCGGAGAGGCACCAAAAAATACCGGATCAGCCACCAAAGAAGATAAGTTAGTTATACACACTAGTTTAAGAGTAACAGACCAAACTACCAACATGGTGACATCAATGACAACATATAGATAACTTACTCATTTTTCCAACACTCACCCCCCACACTCTCAAGTCTCTCACTCTGGCAACCTACCTGCATAACTCTCTCTTTCTCTCCCTCTTTCTCTCTCCCCCTCTCCGTCTCTCTCCCTCTCTCTCAATTCTCTCTCTCCCACCCCCTCCTCTCTCTCTCCCTCTATTCCTCCCCTTACATAGCTAGGTCCCTCTCACTCCAACCCCTTCCCTCCCACTCCCTCTCTCTTAGTCTCTCCCTTCCACCCCATCTCCCTCTCTCTTTGTCTCTTTGTCTCTTTGTCTCTCTCCCTCTCTCTCCCTCTCTCTCTAGTCTCTCCGTCCCTCTCTCCCTCCCACCCTGCCTAGACAACTCTCTCTCTCTCTTAAAATTTTAACTCCCTCTAAAGACATACATAAATACATACATACTTACACACATATAAGAATAATACATATGTACATACAATCCTACATACATAGAGGCATACATGTACATATGTACATACAATCTAACATACATGCATACATACAAGCATAAATGTACATACAAACATACAAATATATAAACATACATTCAGTAGAGTAGCATTTAATATAAAGAAAGACATAACACGAGCACATTATAACATTCTTGCATTATGTCTTGCTAGACATGTCTTGCACAAACACAAAAACCATGTCAAAACTAAGATATAACGTAAGCATGTCATAATACGTTCATGTCATATCTTTCTTTGGGAATCCCCAAGCCTTGGACTTGGTATTTTCCTTGGAATACCAACCCAAAGGCTTGGAGGGCCTTCCCAATGACTAGAGACATCTTTTTGAAAATTCTACAATATTTCACATAATCAGGTTCGTGCTCAACATCATGATTGCACATGTTTCAATGTCAAATAAATTGAACAACTCGGTAATGTTAGCCTCTCTCTTAGCTATCCATTCATGTAATTTTTTTCATTTTTTGACAATGTTATGCCTTTGGTCTATAATTTATTTTGTTTGTGTGTCTCTTTTTTAGAAAGAAATAGTGTTTGGTGTTTTTTTTATTATAAATTAACTGCTCGTCGAAATTTCAAATAAATTGCATTTTTAGAAACTAGACTCCATTCTACAATTATTTAAAAAAAATCAATTAATTTCCAAAATTTTTAGGGGTAGCATGGATAAAATTATATTTTTTAAGGAAGTGTCCACTTTGAAAATTAGTAAAAAATAAAATATTCATTAAAAAATTATCTAAAAAATTGTGCATCAACTACATACTATTAGCTAATTTCTCACCGAAGCAATTTTAAAAATACTAAAAAAAAGGTTCACTATGCTATGTTCCCACAAAATTTGCTATGTGATGTTTTTTTTAGAAAACCAACACCAACTTTTGTGGGTCCCTCTTATGAACCCCTTAATCTCAACCATTGTCAAAATAAATTAGTAGTTTATAAAGTAGACTTGAAGCACTACGATCCTTGTTTTTGTTGCATCTCAAAATTTTGACTGTAATTATCCTCACTTTCATGTCCAAGGTCAATATTTCTTGATTTCATGAAAAAAGTGGCCACTTAAACCCCCTTTTTGGTCCCCCATATTTTTTCACTTACCCGTAATTAATTATTAGCTAATGCATGATTACTCTAACAAGATCTAGGGTGAAATTTTAGGTGTGTAATGTTAACATTTCAGGTTCACAAAAGTGAAACAAATAAAATAGGAGATCCTAAGTCCTAAGTGCTTCAGACAATAGGATTCAATGCCTTTTCTTAAGGTTTTTTTAAGATGGGGATCAACAAGGTGTATATATTGAATTTCAACCATGAAGGTGAGCCAATCATACCTAGATATCTATGGAATATTGACAATTAGGATGGACTGGAATTGATTTTCCTTCACTTACCTAATTAGACTATATGCACTAATATGAAAAATGCAATAATCTAAATATTAATAGACTAAAACATTAATTTACAAGTAGATCCAAGAAGTGAAGATCACTATGTACTTGTATAAAAATGTTGGTTTTAATCATTGTAGGAGGACTAAGTTTCTGAAGGGTGTCCTTCTCTACCTTTGAATTTTCTGATGACAGATATGATCTTCTAATTTTTTATTGTAGATTTGTCAGAAAACTGTCGAATAATCTTGTAGGTGAGTTTATGTGATTTGACAATGTATAGGGCTTCAAATGCATTAATGAATATTTTTTCTTCAAGCTTCTTTCAATCCTCTTCAAACCTAAGATCTACACATTCATAAAGAGAAGAGATGTACCATTTAGGGGCTTATCTTCATCAAACCCTGTGCTAGTTTTCCACTTCCATAATGGAAATGTCAACATTAAATGGATAAATGAAAGGAAGGAATGATGAAATAACAAAGTGCTACAACTTACCACCCTTCAATGGCTTCCTTGAAGGACTAAAGTCGTACACATCACCTCAAGGTCTTGGATCTTGCTTTCTTGATTTCTTGAAATTTCTTGGAGACCTACAAAAGTGTTAGCCTTCACAAAAAAATGATTTAATATGACAACATGAACTCACATAGGATTTGACATGATGTTTGGATCTTCAATTGCTACTATGGATCACTGAAATGTTACTCTTAAGTTGCTTGATAGTACTCTTGATCATAAGTATGCCAATACTTTTCTTTTTATGTATTGTTAGTTTTCAATGATGCAACAACTAGGTATTTATAGGAATTTATTCAATTTATTGTAAATTAAATCCAAATAGCTCATTGAATGTTGTGGTTGTCATTAATGTCAACACTATTAGCATAAATTCATTTGAAGTTGTATATGTCGAGGATATTGAGAAAATTATAAATAAATGAGTTGCAAGTTGTCAGTGGTGAAGTGAAGTTTAGTATGTTGGTATGTTCTATACATTGATGATCATAGGTTGTGGACTAAAGATTTTTTTGTTGAGTGTATGTAGTTTATCCACATCAAGTTTCAGAGATCCTCATGAATCTTTGATCGAATTATGAAGATTTTCATTCTTACAGTTTTTTTTGTTTCTTTAGTTGGTGTTCCTGATTGAAGATGATGCTATTTCAATTAGTACAGCTATTGCAGATGCTTCTTTGGTGATTCATGATTCTTTTGGATGTTTTTAGATCATGCTCTATCTTTGTTGCACATCCTCACTAATCGATGTGCTTGTGGTTGGTGATTTTTTCTTGTGTTCATGTTTTTCTTGTTCTTGGCCAACATAGTGTTTGTAGTGTGTTGTGGATCTTCGATGAGAAATTAATTGAAGTGTCTTCATGATGGAGATGTTGTTTTGAGTCCTCACTAAGTTGTGTCCAACCTTGGTTGATTCACATTGTTAATCTTTAACATTTTGGGCCAACAATTTATATTCATTTTATTATTTCTTTATGTCCAACTTGTAGCAATGAAATTTCATGTTGCATATATATAAGAGTGATTGTTTATTCGAATTGAAGTGTGCAAGGGTGTGATTTTGTGTGTGTGTGTGAATATTGTTCAAATCATTTGAAGGAAAATCAGAGTGTGAAGAATTATACAAAAGAGTGAAGAGTTGTTTATGTGCTTAACTGGAATTGTAATTAGGCATTAGTAGATGATATTTTCTCAGTTCAAAATCTAGACGGCTGTAATCCAAATATCTTTGTAAGACAGTGTGTCTTCCTTTGTAATTGAGCAGTGATCTCTAGGAAGTGTGCCTGAATGCATGTGCATTCCACATATTTCATTTTCATTATACTTTTAACAGGGTATAATCTTGTGGACTTACCTCCACCATGGTTTTTCCCCTAACTAGGTTTCCAGGTAAAAAATCCTAGTGTTTTGTGTGTTTTTGATGTGTTGATGATTTATGTTTTCATGGTTAATAATCAAATCTGAGAATAAGGCTAATAAGTGGAATAATCTTTGAATTTTTGTGACAACTGATTCAACCCCCTCTCAGTTGTCCACCCTTGTGTTGCCAACAATTGGTATCAAAGCAGGTTCCTTAGAAGAAGTTTAACAACTTAAGGTGATCTAGGATGGAAACTTACAAGAAGGATACTCCAAGATTTGATGGAACAAATTATTCTTTGTGGAAGACTCAAATGGAGTGTCATATAAGATGCATTGGTGAACCCTACTGGAGCATTACAAGTAATATGTATATTATTCCACAAAATGGTCCTACTACTTCTGCTAAGATCAAAGATGTTGAGTATAATATCCAAGCTAAGGAAGCTTTGTTGAGTACTTTAACTATTCTGAGATGAAAAATGTTATGAATTTGAAGAATTCTCATGAGATCTGGAAAATTTTTGAAACCTTGTATTAAGGTGATGGTAATGTGAATATTGCTAAGTTGTATAGTTTGAAAGGGAAATATGAAAGTTTGAGAATGGGTGATGATGAGAACATTAATACTTTCATGCAAAGAGTGAATGAACTTGTGTGTGGTATTAGATGTGTTGGTGGAAAGACAGAAGAATCTAAGATTGTTGCTAAAGTGCTCAAATCCCTGCTTGATTCTTACAAAGTCAAATCTAGTGCTATTGAAGAGCTCCAGACTATAACAAACATAAACATAGATACGTTGGTTGGTAAGCTGACTATTGTTGAGTTGAGAAAATTTGGTGATTTCCTTCCTAAGGTCAAATCTACATTTAAGGCTACTACTTCTGGAAGAGAAAGAAAGAGATATGATTCAGGTGAAAGTTCATCTAGAAAGACATTCAAGTATGAGGATGAAATTAGATAGATTGAAGAAGAAGAAAGAGAGCTAGAAGAGATAGAAGCACTTATTTTCAAAAGAGAACCAAGAGGAAAAGGTAAGTAGGAAGGAAAATTTCCTCTTAAATGTTTTTCTTGCAATAAGATAGGCCATTTTACATCAATGTGTCCAAAAAGAGCTACTAAACCAAGACATAACAAGCCTAGATTTCAGAAGAAGTGTTATTATGTTGTTGATGAAGGTGTGACAAATGATGAATCTGATAAAGGAAATAGAAGTGATGATGAATGGGTATTTATTGCTATCAAAGAAAATAATCTTGTATCTACTAAGTTTGCTAGTTGTACAAATGTGGAGAAAGCCCTAGCTACTTGAGTTGGAGAGAAAGATGAATGGGTAATTGACAGTGGATGTTCACATCATATGACATGAGACAAAAGTAATTTTGTAAGCTTGGAAAAGTATGATGGTTGTGTTGTGAGATTTGGTGATAATACAACTGGTGTGATCCATGGAAGAGGTTGCATTTCTATTGATGGTAAGCATAATACTGATGGTTTTTTGTATGTGGAAGGTTTGAAGCATAATCTTTTGAGTGTTGGTCAAATGGTTTATAAGGTATATAATCTTTAGTTCAAGGATTGAAATTATAGAATATTGAGTTTTAGAAATGAAATTGCTTGAGGTACAAAAAAAAAAGGTAATATCTTTCACTTGAGTGCTGCTAGTAAAAGTTGTTTGATTTCTCAAGTTCATGAAAGTTGGTTATGGCATAGGAGATTGTGTCATGTTAACTTTGATAATATTGTCAAGATAAGTTCCACTAAGGCTATTAGAGATCTACCTAAGTTGGTGAAACCTACTAATGCAATATGCAAGGAATCTCAATTGGGAAAGAAAACTAGGATTTCATTTCAAAGTAAAAAAAATTGTTCAAATGAATTGTTAGAGCTTATGCATACTCATTGATGGTTATTCTAGAATGGTATTGGTTACTTTCTTAAGGGAGAAATATGAAGCACTGGAAATGTTCAAGATATTTAAAGCTATGGTTGAGACAAAGACATGTTTGAGGGTTAAATGTCTAAGATCAGATAGAGGTGGTGAATTCACTTCTAGTGAATTTAATTCTTTTTGTGAAGAACATGGAATAAAGAGACAATTATCTGCACTGTAGACCCATCAACAAAATGGAGTTGTGGAAAGGAAGAATAGAACAATTGAAGATGTTGCCAGAACTATGATGCTGGAAGGAAATGTTCCTCATATCTATTGGAGAGAAGTTGTGAGTATTGTTGTGTACACACTCAACTAGGTACAAATCAAAGGTGATACTGGTAAGAGCACTTTTGAGCTATAGACTATTCAAAATCCTACTGTTAAATACTTCAAGATATTTGGAAGCAAATTTTATATTAAGAGAGATGAAGACATAGGAAAGTTTTATGCTAGGAGTGATGAAGGTATCTTTCTGGGTTATTCTTCTAAAAGAAAGGCCTACTGGTGTTACAATAAAAGATTGAAGAAAATGGATGAAAGTGCAAATGTTAAGGTTGATGAAGACTTAGGGACACTATCGAGAACTTGTGGATATGACTCTGATAATCAGGATGATAGTACAAACAAAGGAAAACAAGTCTAGACTAAAAATCAAGTGCAAATCAATCTGATAAATCAAGAAAATGAAGAAGGAGAAACTGGCGAAGTTGCAAAACAGAGAACACAAGAGCCTGAAGTTCAAGAACATCCTATGAAGACTCTGAGGTATGTAAGATTGAATCATTTAGAAGGTCAAATTATAGGTGATAAGAACAAAGGTGTCCAAACTAGGAGAAATATTGCAGAAGAGTATTGCTTGATTTCAAAGACTGAGCCTACTAGTGTGAATGAGGCATGTAAACATGAGCATTAGGTTGAAGAAATGAAAGAAGAGTTAAAACAAATTGATAAGAATGATACTTTGATTCTTGCTTCAAAACCTAAGGACAAGAATGTCATTGGAACCAAATGGGTCTTTAGAAACAAACTGAATGAGCAAGGTGAAGTGGTTAGAAACAAAGCAAGACTGGTATGTAAAGGATATTCACAGATGGAAGGAATTGATTTTGAAGAGACCTTTTCCCTTGTTACTAGAATTGAACCTATAAGATTATTTCTTTCCTATATTGCTCACAATAACTATAAATTTGATCAAATGGATGTAAAATCAGCTTTTCTAAATGGTGAATTGGAAGAAGAAGTGTATGTTGAGCAACCTGATGCATTCCAGTTTACTAATAAGGAAGATATGGTGTGTCGGTTGAAGAAAGAATTGTATGGACTCAAACAAGCCCCTAGAGCATGGTATGCAATATTGGATAAGTATTTCATGAAGCTTGGATTTAACAAAGGTACTGCTAATAGTAATCTATATTTTAAGATCGATCATAATAAAGATTTTATTGTTGAATTTTTTGTTGATGATATCATTTTTGGAGGACATGATGGTTTGTGCATGAAGTTTACTAATGAGATGCAAAATAAATTTAAGATTCCATGATTGGTGAGATGAAATTCTTTTTGGGATTGCAAATTACTTAGTTAGATAAAGGGATTTTTATATCTCAGTCCAAGTATGTGAAGGAATTTCTAAAGAAGTTTGGTATGGAAGATTCAAAGCCAGTTGGTACTTGAAGGGAACTATTGATCTTGGCCTATGGTATCCTAAAGATGACGATCTTACCTTGAGTGCCTTTAATGTTGATTGGGTAGGAGATGTGAATGACAAAAAAAGTATTAGTGGAGAATTTTTCTTGGGTAAGAAGATAATTCCATGGTTAAGAAAAAAGAAAAATGCAATTTCCTTGTCTACTGCAGAAGTTGAATACATTGTTGCTGCTAACAATTGTACTCAATTCCTATGGATGAAGTAGATGTTAAAGAATATAAAAATTATATATGATGAGATTATTGCTATATTTTGTGACAACTCAAGTGCTATTAACATTTCCAAGAATCCATTTTTGCATTAAAATAAAAACATATATCTATCAAGTTTCACTTTTTGAGGGAGAAGGTAAGTGAAAAGGAAGTCAAACTACAATATGTGCCTACTAAGGAGAAGATTGCAGATATTTTTACCAAGTTGTTGCCTAAGGATACTTTTGAGTATCTTAGAGGGAAGTTAGGGGTGATTACCCCTCCTATTAAGAACTAAGGATGAATTTCTTTTCACTAGTCCATGTATTTCATAGTCATATCTTGCTTTGGATTGATGTTGTGGTGGCTACTACTCAAGGGGAGTAGTCAAATGTTCAGATATGTAATTCAAAGCTTAGATATATTTGTCATTAATGCCAAAGGGTGATAAGAGTCATGTGAAAAGTTGGTGATTATCTAAGGAGAAGAGCCTTGTGGGGAGAAAGATTATGTGAAAGTATTGAGGCGAAGATGAGTCAAATCCTAAGGGGGAGTAAGTGTCAAGAGGTAGTTGCATTGATGGTGTTTTTCACATCATGTGTTGCCATAAATTCCAAATGGGGAGATTGTTGGATGTTTTGGTTGTGTTGTTGATATGTGTTTTTCATTGATGTCAACACTATTAGCATAAATTCATTTGAAGTTGTATATGTTGAGGATATTGAGAAAATTGTAAAATGAGTTGCAAGTTGTTAGTGGTGAAGTGAAGTTCAGTATGTCAATATGTTTTGTACATTGATGATTAGAGGTTGTGGAATAAAGGGTTTGTTGTTGAGCATATCTAGTTTATCTACGCCAAGTTTTAGAGATCCACGTGCAGACTTGATCGAGTTATGAATATTTTCATTCTGATAGTTTTTTTGTTTCTTCAGTTGGTGTTCTTGATTGAAGATGATGCTATTTTAGTTAGTACAGTCATTTCAGATGCTTCTCTAGCAATTCATGATGCTTGTGGATGTTTCTAGATCATTCTCTATCTTTGTTGCATGTCTGCATTGATCGTTGTGCTCATGGTTGGTGATTTTCTCTTGCATGTTCATCTTTTTTTTTGTTCTTGGCCAACATAGTGTTTGTAGTGTGTTGTGGATCTTCGAGGAGAAATAAATTGAAGTGTCTTTATGCTGGAGATGTTGTTTTGGATCCTCACTAAGCTATGGCCAAATTTGGATGATTCACATTGTTAATCTTTAATGTTTTGGACTGACAGTTTATATTCATTTTATTATTTCTTTATGGTCGACTTGTAATGATGAAATTTCATGTTGTGGATATATAAGAGTGATTTTTTATTTGAATTGAAGTATGCAAGGGTGTGCTTCTTTGTCTCTGTGTGAATATTTTTTAGATCATTCGAAGGCATAGCAGGGTGTGAAGAAGTGTGTAGAAGAGTGAAGAGTTGTTTATGTGCTTAACTAGAACTGTAATCAAGTATTAGCATATGCTATTTTCTTAGTTCAAAATCTAGATGGTTGTAATATGAATCTCTTTGTAAGATAGTGTGTCTTCCTTTGTAATTAAGTAGTGTGCCTGAATGCATGTGCATTCCCCATATTTCATTTTCATTATAATTTTAACAGGGTATAATCTTGTGGACTGATCTCCACCATAGTTTTTCCCCTAACAGGGTTTCCACATAAAAAATCTTGGTGTTATGTGTGTTTCTAATGTGTTAATGATTTATGTTTTCATGGTTAATAATCAGATCTGAGAATAAGGTTAATAAGTGGAATAAGTTTTTAATTTCTATGACAACTAATTCACCCCTCCCCTCTCAATTGTTTTCCCTTGTGTCACCAACATAGCCAATAGTTGCATGTTGAAATTTGAATTTTATATACAAACACTGAAATATCCAAAATTGGTTCATGGAAAAATAAGGGGACCCATATGCCCTAGGGTGAATGGTTCCTAGCCCTTTTTTCTAAGACGTTAAGTCTTGGGGAAAAAGCAATAATTGAATGTGTTTGTTCAATGCTTGCAATTTCTTGGAAAGTGGTACAAATGGGCTATAGAATACATGGTTTAGGAAATTAGGGACCCAATTAGGCTCAATAATTTATGGGGGACAAGACATAGTGTGAAATTTCCAATGGTGAAAATTTTTGATACTACAAAATCATATTAATAATTCATTCATGTTGGTCATGGATCTGCAATTAACTAGGATGACATAAGGTGGACCTAAATTCAAATTACACAAAACATGCAATAGGTAGGTCATAAAACATTTTTTTTTACCAAAATATCATGATTTTGTGCACTTCCATAAGAACCATAAACTAGACATATTTTATATCATCACACACTAACTCTTACCTAGAAGCTCATTTTCATGTGAAACTTTGTCAAGAAATGAATAATATCATCATGATGATTCCCTCCAAAGTATTTTACTCCACCATTTAAAAATCTTGAAGATTAATTATTCTTGTGGCCATCTCGGGAAAAATTTATGATTTTAAATTATTCCAATCCATGAGAAATTTGGTCATGAAAATTTCACCACATTATGCACAATTCATCCCATGATATATCTTCTAAAGGATTTCAACCAAGCTCTTATAGATTTCTAGAAACAGTTGTTTTTGTAAAACTACATATGGGAGACTTAAAATTGCAACAGAGAAAAAACTCAATTTTTGAAAATTAAATCACATGAGAGGTTTTCCAATACAAAAATATTCCTGCAAAGACCATAACACACAAAAATTGAAGAAAACAAAAAACATATTTTTGGGAGATGCAAGATTGCCTATGGACTCGGATGCTCTTGCATCAAACATGTTTGGTAAGAAGTTTTTGAGCATAGACTCACAAAAGTGGAGTTAAACGGTAGAACCATTCTTTCATATTGTAAGCAATCCACAACAAACTCCATCGCTATGAAAAGTGCACATGAATTCTTTTCTTCTTCCTCTTCATTCAACATCTTATTGTAACTAGCTTTGCTCTCCTCCAACAACTTTGCTTACCGTTCTTCTCCTCTTTTGTGGGTCTTGACCCACAAAAATATGACCACCTCCACCAAATTCTCTCATCATACACATCAACACCTACAACATACACACACAAATATTCCAGTACAACTTCTACATATAAATTTGTAACCCCTAAATGCCAATCTATTACTGCAATTTCCTTCTTCATATCTACTAACTTATCTCTTCTCTCCACAACATCCAAATAAATTTCTTCATCATATAATCCAAATTTTTTTTTTTACCTCTTGATCGATTTGATGCTCCATGTCCACCAACATGTCTTCATTATTCTCTTTTTCTGCTATTGCAACTTCTACCTCATCATCATCTGCTGTAATTTATTTCATTAGGTCTACACTTTCATTCTCCTCAAGGTTCTCATTTGATTTGAACATCTCCTCTATCTTCATGATCTCCTCTACAAGCAACAAATCTTCCTCATCAATTTCTCTATCAAACATAGGAGCTCTGCAAATCTTTGTATTATCATCCTTCTCTCTTGGGTTGCAACATCAATTTCTCTACTCTTCTTCTCACTTTTCTTCACCAATATCCTCGTATCTTTATGAATATTCTTCTTCAATTTATCTATGCTCATCTTGATGTTTCTCACATCCTCACAGACCATTTGTTCCATCTTCTCAAACTTCTTATTTTCTACCTTCTCGTAGTATTGTTCCCAGAAAAATATTCTCATGGGTCTTCTCACAACCCATCCCATCTTGTCGGTTGCAATATCACATCAACTCGCATGCTCTACATTTCCACATCTTGTCCCTCTTGTCTCTCAACTGCTCAGGACTCCTTACACACCTGCAACAATTATCTCAAGCTTCTTGCACAACTCTATCATGCTTCCTCTATCCACCCATTCATCTTGGAATAAGTTGCCTCATGTTCATCAATCTACTTATGCACTCAGAGCCTCTAAATGTGATATCATTTGATGCAAGAAAAAACAACCCATCAACAAACTCACAAAATAGAGGAGTTAAACAAAGAAAATCAACTACATTAAAATCTAAAAATGATGTGCAACCATGTTGAAACAAGTACAATATTTATTCAACAATATCATCAACAAAATATTTTTTATAAAGTTTGGCTCTCCATGGACATTCTCACTCGCTTGTACTCAAAATTAGTCTTCATCTTTGCTTCCTGCAATATTTGAAAATCTACTCTTAGAAATTACATGGTATTTTCCTTATCTCTGCCTTACTTCCATGCAACCTTCCAGCTCTCCCTCTCTCCTTCTTTTTAAAAAAACTTCTTGAAATCTAAATTAAAAAGAAATTAAATGCTTATTAAAGTGGCATCCCACTCCCTCAATAAAACATACATTAAATAATAATTTAAAATATTTTTTGGAATCTTCTATGTTTAGCATTCAAACCTGTTCTCATGTTTTTTTCTGAAGATACCCTCCAAAATGGAGGTCTAATCATATATAAACTGTAGTCAATAAGGTCAAAATACTTGCCTCTTACCAATTCATACCCTTGGATCTTCAAATTAATGATGAAGTCCATGTTTTTATCTCTAATTTGTCTTTGTAATAGCTAAAAGAAATAATTATGATTTCTTATTTTACCTAAAGTGATTACATGGAGAAAAGTTAAATTAAACCAATAATTTAAAATCCTACATCACTGCCCATTTTAACTTTTTGATTTTCTTCAAAATATGAATATGAGATAAATAAAAGCCATCAAAATTTACCTTTTGATATTTCATAAATAATTTGGAAACAATTTTCAAACATGTGACTTTGACATTGCACAACGTGTGCCAAAAACCAACCTACTGCATAACTCTTACCCAAAAGCTTATATTCACATGAAACTTTGTCAAGATGTGAATAATATCATCAGTGTTAGGAATTGCATGTAGAAAATATCAATTAAATACAAATAAATATTAAAAAGAGGAATGAAAACCATAGAAATAATAATAGCGAGAGATAATTTTTAACGTGGTTCACCCAAACTCGGGCTACATCAACCAACAAAGAGTCTACTATTATAATCCAAAATATTGAATTGATTACAACCAACAATCCCTGCAACTCAATATTGTTGCAAATGCTACAATACAATATCAACGGAAACCCTAACCCTTAGCTGTTTTATCAAGACTTATGTCGGTTACAAAATAGGGTTTTTTAGTGTCGTCCAATAGAAAAATAACTCCCAAAACCTTTATAAAATAATAAAATTCATGTGAGGTTTTTGCGGCGCTTCTCCAAGTCCCCACGCAAGTGATGCTCCTCAACCCTGCCTTGTATCGGGACAGGGAGTGCGCAAGGGGCGCTGCCCCTAGACCCCACAAGGAGCATTGCCCCCAAACCCCCGTTAAATAATTTGGGGGGAGACCATGCTGATAAAAGTGGGGAAAATTTAACCTCTGATTCTGACTAGGCTCCACATAACAACAATCAGGATGATTCTCTTCAAAATATTTTTCTCAAGCATTTAAAAATCTTGAAAATTAATTGTTTATGTGGCTATCTAAGGAAAATTTTCTTATTTTAAATTCTCCCAATCCATGAGGAATTTGGTCATGAAAATTTCACCATATTATACACAAGTCATCCCATGATATATCTTTTGAAGGATTTCAACCTAGTTCTTATAGATTTCTAAAAATAATTGTTTTCGTAAAACTGCCTACGGGAGCCTTAAAATTGTGATAGAGAAAAAAAATCAAAATTTGAAAATTATATCACATGAGGGGTTTGCCAATGCAAAAATATTCCTTCAAAACCACAACACACATAAATTGAAGGAAAAATAAATAAATTGGGTGATGTAGGATCACCTATGGAATCAGACGCTCTTCCATCATTTAAGTTATGAATTATATAAAATTACCATTCTTATCCATATCACATAATATGATTGATAATTTTAATTAGAAGGTCATTACAATTCTCAATAAGTGACCTAGTTAATGTATGGTGAGAGTTTTAGTGGTATTAACTTCAAGTCTTACTTATATAAGGAAGTTAGTTTACAAGAAGCATTATTAACTTAGTTTTTTATTGAGGGTAAAATAGGTTTTGATGGAGCCCTAAAACCCAATGCAAATACGTTTTATAGGGACCTAAAACCAAAACAAAGAGAGATCTACCTAAAATAAAAGATATAGACCAACAACAACCAAAACAACATCAACCATAAAAGAAAGACAAGAATACACGAGCTACACAAAATAGGTTTTGAAGGGGCCTTAAGCCCTTTTACAAACCACTTTTAACAAGGATGTTAAACCCTTAGATACACTTAAGCACCGCTTGAATCAATTAGGCATCAACAAACCAACCACTCAAAACAACCAAATTTGAGCCCAAGAACATAAAAACACTCAAGGAAGACACCATTGATCCAAGAGAGACAAACATTTTAATGGTGTAGATCACCATCAAACCCCACATAGTTAAAATATGCAAAACATCAGCTTTTATGCAACACTAATCCACACACAAGGTGTCAGCAAACCAACTACTCAAAACATCCAAATCTAATCGCAAGAGCATAGAAACACTCACAGAAGACACCATTGATCCAAGAGAGATAAACGTATTAATGGTGTATATCACCATCAAACCCCACACATTTAAAATATGCAAAATAACTTCTTTGCAACACCAATCCACACACATAGTATCATCTTACCTACATCACCATCCCACCTAGTCAACCAACAAACCTCCACCTCTATATAAGAGGATGAAGAGAAACCCCTTACCACCAAAGCCACAACTCTTCAACCTAAACACGCTCTACCTCAATAAGAACTTGAAAAAGGGAGATCTTCCTGCCAACCCACCAGCATCTATATCCACCTCAAGAGTAACAATCTCCCCCTCAATAGTACAAACTAACTGAGAATCCCAATGGAAAAGAACATCAGAAAAAAAGAGATAACCCAACATCGCTTAGCATCACAAGCATTAGGTTTTGGTAGGAAGAATTAGAAAACACAACAATCAACTCACAAAATTTGGTCCAAAGAAAGGACAATAAGCATATCCTAGCCACCAGTAAGCTAGTACCAATCAGAACATAGAAATCCTTCTACCAATAAAAAATAATTCCCCCTTTTTTCCTCATAAGCTTCATAACCACAAAAGAGGCCACAACAACTTCCATAAAACATAGAGAATATTGGGTAACAAAGAACCCAATAGCCAATCATTGGAAAAGCAATTAAAAAGCAACAACCTACAATCCATGAAATGCAATAGTGAGAGCCTAGGAGGGCAAGGGGAAACAATGTAGAGAAGAGTTAGAGAAAAGGATATACAAAGAAGCTTACCATCCACCCCAACATGTCAGTTAGAGAAAAAAATAGACCAATCTAATGAAAAAACCCTTGCAAGGGACCCAACACACACACCAACAAGGCTTTCACATAGCCCAAAAGCAGCCCAAGTAGCCAACAAAATGTGAGGAAGAAAACCAGTAACACTAATGCAACTAGTCGCACCCCAGCACAATAGAGAAACCAATATCTAGCTAGATAGAAAGCAACAAAAACTCCACAACACTTCCATCTGTGCCATGCAACAAAGAGATCCTAGGGGGGCAAGGGTGAATAATGCAAAAAAAAGGTGAAAAAAATAACACAAGAAGCACCCCATCTACCCCAACACACTGGTCAAAGCTAAGGATAGACCATTCCATTGAAAAAAACCCCACAAAGGGCCCAAATAAACCACCAACAAGGCTACCTTGTAGCCCAAAATAAGCACAAGTAGCTAACAAAATGTGAGAAAGCTAAATAGCAACCCCACCCAAGCAACTACCTACAACCCAGCAACACATAAAATGAAAAAGCTAGCCAATGATAAAGCATTTGAAACCCATAAGCCAACAAGTCACAATGAGTAACTTAAAAATCCTAGGAGGGCAAGGGGGAACAATGTAGAGAAGAGTCAGGCATTGGTCCAAAACAAGAAGCACCCCATTTGCCCCAACACATCAGTCAAAGCTAAAGATAGACCAAACCACTAACAAAACCCCTCCAAGGGTTTGAAAGCACACACCAACAAGGCTTTCCCACAAGCCAAAATCAATAGAAGCTGCCAAAGAAAGTGAAGAAGCAAACCAACAGCATAAAAAACATAACCCATTGTAACCCAGAAACCCAACTTCCTGCAAATGACAAAGCAGACAAAAACCGAAAGCTAGCCATCTACGTCATCATCTAGATTAGAATCTCTAGCTCCCTCTCCCTCTCCCTCTAAAGAATTCAAACCCCCACTCCCATCGCTCTTCCCACTCTCCATATTTTATCTATTATCATTATTAATAAGCATTATTGATTTAGTTATTGGGTATGTGCAGGATCATGATGGGCCAAAAAGTGGCAATATTATGGGTATTTGTAGGGCATGTGGTTGATGACTTGTTTTTTACCCAAAATTGATGAAACAAAAAAGAGTTTTTAGAAGAGATTCTCAGCTTTCCACCAATATAAATTATGCTTTAATTTGAATTTAATAAATAATTATTATTCATTTTCTATTAGAATTATGACTAAAGTCATGATCGATAGGCTGATTGAAAGATGTAGCACCCCTCTGAATCGGTCTCTTTGGATTTCTGTGTAAGTGTTATTTGAGATTTCATTTTTAATTGTGCCATTGAGTTATGTGAGCAGTAGAAAGAGGATGTTATTTGATTTAAGAAGTTTAAATTGAAAATTTTAATATATATATATATATAATATTTATTCAATTATTCTTTCATTGAATCAATTCCTTCATAAAATTAATAAGAGAAATATAAGTCTTTTGTTTTATTTCATCTAGAGATTACTAATAAAGTATAATAATAATAAATAATGTCAAATAAAATAAATATTATTATTATTATTATTATTATTATTACTAAAATAATATAAATGGTAGTTGGCAATTTTGTGTCAATAGTTCTAGAGATTAAGGAAAATTAAAATACATTTAATATTATTAATGTATGTCATTAAATATATTTAAAAATATGATATTTAATAATATTCAAAATAATAAACGTAGAAGTAAACAGTATATATATATATATATATTAAATTGATATAATAAAGAAACTTAAAAATCTAAGAAGTACACCTACGTGGTATGAGCCCTCCACCTGCCTTCAATGTATTCCTTCCAGTTCACGTGTCTTGTTTAAAGAACCCACATTTTGTCAAAAAGTTCACGTGTCCTTCTGTGCGTCCTATTTTCCTGCATGCATATCTTCCAGGCTTAATTTTGGGAAGGGGGAGATGCTCAAGGGCTGGAGGGAGAGGAGGACAGAGAGAGGGAAGAGGCTGGCATAGGAGGCAGGGACTTTGGAATGGTGATGCTACCTCAAACTCTTCATATCTGGTATTGACCTTTCACTTCTCCAGCTTGGCGGACTTTCAATCTGTCTAGAGGTTGTGATGGTGAAATTTTTAGGGCCAACACTCCTCTTTTCTCACCTATAGTTTATGTCTGAAGCAATGTGGTCGCTGGTCTGTCTTTGTTTTGGATGAGTTTGAAATAGTAACATGAGATAACTAATTTCAACTATAACAGTTTAGCATCTATCCTTCCTAAATATTTGAATGGTTTTCAATCAACGGTGAAAACTCCAGATTGGTGTTTGAAAATGGATATATGTGAAAACAAACAAAAGAAAAATTAGATTTGATATAATATGAATTTGCTGGGTTTTCCCTACTTTAGTTTTGTCAAATTCTTTTTTTGCAATGCCCGCAAAGTTCTTCTTGTGTGGCTGGTGCTGATCTTCCTAGGCCGATTTTCTGTTGTCTTCTCATTGATTGGCCTTATACTCCTGAATCTCCTTCATTCACCATTGCCTTCAAAATTCTGTAGGTGTTGCTAGCGCTGTTGTGTCTTTGTCATTTCTTGATTTTCAGATTGAAAGGTTGCCTTGGAGGTGCCTGATTCTCCATTTACCTCAGCCTTGGGTTTGTGTTTCACTGCCCCATCTCCATCATCGTCGTGAAATGAGTATGCAACATCAGCGTATACTTTGGAGCTAACCCCAGTTGCATTTTCAAGCCCTTTATCCTTAACAACCACAGTGCCAGTAAGGAGAGATGAATAATTCTACATTTTGGAGTTACTAGTCTACAACTGCAAACTCTGAAACCCGAGTGGTACATTAAATCGTTTTTGTGCACATTCTACATTTATTGCGTCCCATTTTGTGAGACTGCATTTCCCCCTCTCTATTTGGCAGCCCATCACTACTGCAGTGTTTGGGACTAGGGACTGGGAGAGTGTATAAAATTTAAATAATGTCCCTGATGTCATTTACAACCTATCACAACAGCAACGCTAGAATGTAGAAGACTGTAGAAAATAGCCTCTTAGAGTTCCGTTGGCAGCCTATCACATCCTGCAGTACTTGAAAATAGAATGTTGTAATTTTTATTGTTTTCTAATTTCTGGTTGGTGCTATATTTTTTTATATAAATCTAAAGTGTTGGATATGCAGTATATATTTTAGGTTCACTGCATTAAAAATAAATAAAAATAAATGAATCTCAACCGCTCATCATTTTGACATTTTATGTTCTGTTTTCCTTATTGCTATTGCTCTTTTCCCTGCCACGGTAACTGTTCTTTAAACTCTTACTTGCTGGCAACGTCCTATCACTTCTCCAGTTTAACGAGCAACAGCTGGAAGTTATGGTTCGGTGAGAATTTTAAAGTGAGATTATTAAAATGAAAATCACGGTAAAAAGAAAATACCCATTTTGGGCTCCACGTGATCTCACTAACTTTAAGTTTTATAAGGCTCTTAGTTTCTTTCTCACGTGAGAATACTTTCCTTCTCCCATGGAAAGTATAAAGCTTAAGATTTAGTAATACCTATTCTTTATTAAAAAGATATTTCCTTTTCCTTTGTTATTTTAGTCTTCCTTCACAAAGACAAGTATTAATTAGATAAAGAAAAGATATTATCTTCTTTTCTTTAGGTCCTCTTAAAGTAAATATATATATATATCTGAAATAATTTATTAATTATAAAAGAAAGTGATTTATTGTTTTATAATAAATAAAAAGAACATTTGTGCTTAAAGAATATATATATATACATATATATTGTATAGGCTAAAGTTATTAGTTAATAGCAACATAAAATGCCTTAATCTTAATATAGATATTTTAATCATAGCAATAGTGTTAACAATGGATAATAAATTTAATAGTAAAACTAGTATTGTACTAAAATTTGATCGGGATATGATTATTTGTATATTTAACCACTATATTTGCAATGATAATGTTATAAGTGTTATATGAATATTATTCATATTACAAGCAATACTGATACAATTCTTTTATGTAAATGCTTAGGCTAAGGATTTGGTGAGTATCATAAATGTGTTTCGGTGAGTACCAATAATGACATTGGCACCGACTCTTGACCTAGTAATAAGATGTTTGTAGTTATTAATAATATAAATTTTAAATGTATATATATATATATATAGAGGTATTATAGTATATTTTAATGATGGATAAGAATGGCGCTTCTATTAAGGAGGAATAAAAGAGTTTATAAGAAAATTTAATTGGAATTTCAATGTTTAACTATGTATTTGATTGACCCTAGATAAAATAATGTCTTTGTTTAAAGAAAAAAATGTAAATTAACTATTTTGTTGCTTCATATGACTTGTCACTCAAATGTGTTTTGAAATCAAAGAATTAAATTGAGAGTGAAAATTTATTTACCTTCGTTGCATCAATCTATATACATATTTCACGTTTTGGAATAGTTAATCAAATATGTCATAAAATTCTCTCACTCAATTACATAATTATTTGTTACATATGTATTTATACTTGTATGTGAGTTAGCTTGCCTTAGTATCTATAGGTAATAGAGAAAATAAAATCTAATGTTTTATAATCTTACCTGATAGTTGTATCAATTAGTGGAATTGTTAGAAATTTTTAAAAAAATGATAATAAAACATTCTACCCTTCCAATGGTGATCTACTCCATAAAGGAAATAGGCGATATAGATAGAGTTTATGATGGATATGTTTATAATCATGTATTGAATGATTTATTATTAAGGTCGATTTTCCTTTATGATTCCATTCCATTGTAGTGCCCTTTGAGCTGCTTGGTTTTGGTGGAGACTTTGATTTATCAAATCTGTTTTGGATTAAAGGATGATTTTAAAGTTCCTTATCATTTTGTTCCCCGTTTGAGTTATTCTATGAGAGGATATTTCCATATGTTAGGATTTTGTTGAAACCATGTTGTGTATTCAATTTCGTTTAAGATATTTATTAGTCATAATATTAGCCTGTTAGGGGATCATGTGTAGAGAATATTGAGGTCTCACGTGGGTGCCTTGTTTGCTAGTTTAATATTGGTATGTGTAGTTGATATTGTATTAACTCGTTTATGCTATCTTGATTCAATTGAAGGTCTCATTATGATAATGCCTCTCTCACTCCTCACTAGTCAATTTATAGTCCTTTCATGGTTCCATGATGTGAGTCTTCCATTGTGTTAATTTTTGATTGAGGAGACTTTTTGCAATTGAATTTTCTTGTAGTCATATTTTGTGATGGTTGGGAACCCAAGTATTTATGTACCCTCTAGTTGAGAGTAAATGAATATTGGTGTCATAAAATCCCTTGCTTTTCCTTTGTATTCCTTTGGGAGCAGTCACCTTGAAAATGGCCATTAAGAGTGATGTATGATGTGTTTTGGTTGAACTTGTAGTTTAGTCTTGTGATCATTCTGCTCGTTTGTCTTGGTCGTGGGTCTTTCTTGTCAACTCCTAGCATGGGGGGTGGGCCTTCGGGTCCACATGGTCGGGTGGAACGTGCTATGCACCCCATTGGGTTCCCAGGATGTGTTTGTGATGAAGAAAAGATGCAGAGTTCCATAGCTTCACTTGGTTGAAGGATACTCCTCATTTTGTACCTTATTCTTCATTGATGTATCATTCTTGTACTTGATGTACTCTTCCTGTTGATATAAGGGAAACAATATGTAATGTATTATTATGCCCATGATGTGTTGTATCTGTGGAAATATGCTCCACAATTGTGCTATTGAAATGTAAATTGAATTGAAAAAAAATGATGTATTATTTTCTACTCTTTTGATCATTAATAGTTGTATGTCATCAAATTGTGTAATCTTGGTTGTTTATTCACTTTCGTTTGATAAAAGTTTATGATTTGTAATGACTATTCCGTGTACCCTAGAGGACATGAATGAATTTGTAATTGCATAATTGCTTTCAGGTAATATATGTACATATTCATCTTATGCAATGTTTCCCTTTTTAAAAAATTAAAAAAAGTAAAAAAAAATATGTGTGTTGTGCTTGTTGTCCTTTGGGGTTCACATGGCGGGGCATTACAAAAAACATTTATAACTTTCAAACGGTATCACATTTTTTGAATCCGAAAGATGCATCACATTATATGCTTCACATAATATGAGATTAAAAAAAGAAAAATTAAATTTCATGAAGTTTTGACCAAGTTAAGGTGGTGGTTAGACATACAAGTTTTTATATTTTTTAAAAGTTGTAATAAAAAATTCATAATTAATTATTTACTTGGAAAAAAATTATAAAAAAATATGCATCACATCTGGACATGAGTCCTCTACTTATATATAAAATATTATAAAAAATATTATCATATTATTATGGTTAGGTGGTTAGACAGACACCTACTTCTTTTTTTTCCCTAAAATTTAAGTACTCTGCATTGAAATTTCAAATTTTCACGAAATAGATTTTATTTATTTTAAATAAATCTAGTAGTTTAGAAACTACATTCAATTTTCTACAGATTCTATTCTTACATATTTTTGAAATAATATAGATAACTTATTCCAATATTTACGTCAAGTTTCCTAACACTGATTTTTTTGAATTTTTTGCCAGTTAAGGGCCTATTTTTTCCATGATGATCCTGCACATACCCTATTATAATGGTTGAATTTGTACATTCATGCTAATATCTATTTGGTTTGTCTCTATTTTAAGATAATAATTCTACTATTACTGAAAATCAACATCTAGATTTGTTTAAACTTAAGTTACATTATGGGCCCATAACCCATGAGTCCTTTGATTCATATTTTAAACTTATAGAAATGACAATATGTTTGGAATGCAATGTTGAGAATAAAATATTTATACTAGGATATAAACCCATAGGAGCAATCTATTTCTACATCTTAAACCTTGAAAATATTGTGTTGTTTAAATACATTGGCTAGAATGAAATAATGCTTCGTACGATGAGAGATGGGGACATGTTTAATTTTATAGGGGGGAGACAACCTCTAAGAAAATTTAAATTATAAAATTATACTAATTATTTTGTCATACACAATCTAATAATATCATATATCAATAGTTGTCCAATCCTAGGGATGTTTTTATTGAATGACATAATATTTACTTTCCTTATGTACTCTTAATATTTAATTTTATAATGAGACCCCCAATAAAAATTTGTGTTCCAGTTTACTATTAGGTTCACAACATGGTTTTCAAAGTGAGGTATCCTCATTTTTATAGGCTAAAAAATTCATCCAAAAGAAACATAATTGAACAAATATTCATCCAAGAAGTATATTGTGATATACTTAACCTAGTTTCTTAAAGGATGACTAAAACTACTATTTATGAAGTACTCTCTAGGTGGAAATAATTTACTATTATTCTATTTATATTTAAGATGCATTACGATATTATTTGTATCATATTTTGTTTTAATTTGTACATTGTTTTTGGACTTGATCAAACCAATAACATTTTACATTTTCCTTATTGTAGAGGACTAGGATTCTATTTATACATTATGGAAAGAGGGTATTCATGTAGTCCAGAATGAATGAATATCATCTTGGAATGTATGTTGAGTGTATTGATTATACTTTAATAAATTATGAGTGATCACATAGCATTGGATATGCATATTAATTATTGTGTGATTACATTGTAATACTTTGAAAGAGTTACAAGAAGGAAATTTGATTAAATTGAAATATATGCGATTAAACTCATAGAATAGCCTTAGTTTCTTTAATTGTAAAATTCTTATATCTATGTATGTATAGTTCTTGTCATAATTTTGATTGACAAAATTAATTGTCTTGAAAGAATAAAAGGATGTAGATGAAAATATATATATAGAAATATATGAAGAATGAATGTATTCAATATCAATTTCTTTAATTATCGATTATATGTTTTTGAGTTGTGATGTGGATGTATCTCATGCTACTAAGGACAACAACTAATTTATAGGGGGGGAATTGTTATGTGACCTTTTACCCAAGAGAAGAGAAGTATATGAATAAGCCTTTAGAATTAAAAGGGAGATATAAAATAAAGGATATTATGATTCTTTGGTTAAAGGAGAGATTAATAAAGAATCCATATAAACACTCTTTAAGGGAAGAATAATTATTTATTTAAATAATTATTAAAAGAAAATATTTTGTGAAAGGGTGTGATGGTTTGGAAGCCACCCTTAAAATGATATATAAATCATTCATGTGAGACATGGAAAAAAACATTCAAGGGTGGAGAAAATTCAAGGAGATAAGAGAAAATGGAAAGGGGAACTAAAAGGGCATAAAGGAGTTAAGGTTAGGGTAATAGGTGGGTATTTAAACATTTGGAGAAGGTGCACACAACGTGTATCCAACTCGAGGTACAACATAAACTTGAGAGTGTCTTGTATAGGGCTATGTTTATGCCATGAAAGTAGGTTGGTTCTATGAAAGAACCAGTTCCTTCGGGGGTGTTTGTGTTGGGAAACAACCTAGACCTATAATCATTCCTTTGAGTGTCAAATAGCAGCCTTTCCATGCATTTAAGATAAGTATTGAGAGCTATTGATTCAATAATATTGGGAATATTAAATTTATATGATTTTGATGTTTATATGATTGATCTATGTTGTGGTGTTATTCCATTTATTATGTTAATTATTTAATTGTCCCATTTTTTTAGTTTACATTAATTATTCACATTTATCTCGATAATATTGCATCTTTATTTTTTTTTTAAAAAGGTAGTAAGCCGACTATATATATATATATATAAGTATAAGATGTTACAATATCATTGTTCTTGATTGAAAATCTAGTTTCAAGTCCATCATATGTAAATAGCTTTGTTGTAATCAAAATTCCCTAACTATGCTGCCACTACATAATTATATATCTATGTCAGCCTGTCTGCATATCACTGTTGTAATAGAGAATACATAATTACAAAATGTCAAATTTTATATTACAAAATAGTTGACTTCATGCTATTTTATATGTTTTGTATATGCATGTTTCAGAATATATGCAAAAGTGTTCTGAAACTGTCTTTAATTGTCAAGCATTTCCTAGAGAAGAGCTTTCCACCTGCTCTCCTTTTTGCATAGACTGGTGGGCTAGTGGATTTGATTGTGAATTTTTTGTAACATTAATATCTAGGATGTGTTGAAGTGGCTTGACCTATTGTGCAACCAATTCCATTGGAGTAGCTTGTGATTGTGCAGTTGATACAACTCCTTTTGTAATGTAATATGATTCCTGACATTGTCTACTTGATGACAATGATGTATTAAGAGAAAATAAAGCGCATGATATTTTTCTTTGAAATTTCTCTCCATTTCAAACCCCACTTCCAAATGATGACGAGATAGTTCTCTGTAAAGGTAACTTGAAGAGTTATATTCCAGTGATCTTTTCATTGCAATGTATATATTTCTATAGCATACTTTGTGGTGTAAGTAATGCTTGGGAAATATACCACCCACATATGCTTCACCTTTCCAAAATTTATACCTATGTATGCTCTTAAGTAGAACATTGTCCTGCATGAACACTTCCTAAATGATAGCGTATGCAAGTTTCTGCATATCTTGATAGTTTGGATTCAATTCCAAAACATTTGAAATAAATATGGACACTAGATTTGATGGAAAAATCAACCTCTAAGATGAAGGATGTAAAATGTATTCTCCTATCAAAGTTTTCAAACATTTGAACACATATAAGAAATTAGTTTTAAAAACATGTGACAGATGTTATCTTTCCAACCCTTTGGAAAATGGTAGTTCCCATTCTTGTATAGGAAATGGGGTATGATGGTTTCTTGGCATAAACTCCATGATAAAATTTTGGCAGAAAAAGTGAAATAAAAACACACTGTTCAAACCACACTGCTCAAAACTAACTGGGAACAAGAAAATTTTGTTCTAGTGCAAATAGCAACACAATGTCCAAGATAAATACAATATGCAAATAGTAATGGATCACTCTAAATGGATTTATGCTTCTATTCTTTGCTCCACTAAAACATGTTACACTTTGATTGAAGCCAACCATAAAAATTATACTTGCACTCTAATAGCAGTAAAACCCAATAACAAAGTTGTTTTTAAAAACATAGCATAGTTCCTACCTGGAAAAATCGGAAATGTGTTTGATGAGAATGATAATAAATGGCAACAGATACATCCACTTCATTTTTTACATGGCAATGCATTACCCGCAAACCTAACCTACGCACTTCACCGATTACTTGACAATGCAATTCCTATGAACACAAACTACACAATTTTCACTTTTGAAATTGAGAATGAATGTTGATAAGATTGCAACACACAACACCCAAATAGAAAATTTGAGCCACCTTTGCTTCTCTTCTTGGAGACAAACCTACAAATCTTAAACCCTTATGCTTTTTCCATTTTTGAACTATAGTATTTTTTGAGTGTGAAGAACATATGGTTTCCAGACCTTTAATAAAAGTGGAACTCATTTATTTTTTCTAAAAATTAAAAAGACCATTTGAATTTTGCCACATGTGGTAAGGATTTCAAGCACACTTGGATTCAAAGATTTATCATCCCCTGTATGAGTTACCTGCATACACGCAACACATGTTATCCAAAAAAAATACCTTTGTTATGACGAATATCTTGAAATTAGATATATTCTTAGATGAATTCTATCCAAAATACAACAAATTGTGTGAGATATCTTTTATCCTTGTGTGGATGTGGATGCTAACTTTTTCATCAAAACTTATGCATGTTGCTCTAGGTTTCGTTCTAGTGCTATGTATTACCACACAATTTTGAAGATTACCATGTACTAAATAAGTCTGTATTAGATACTAAATAAATACTTCACAAAAATTTGATGCATGAAAAATTCAATATGATTAGACATCATCTATGTGCTCAAAACTTGATGACATTAACCAACATTAAGGAAATTTTCTTAAGTTAATGATTCTTGATAAAAGGAAAAGTGACATCACATGCAAGTACAAAGTTAAGCTACCTTTTAAATGTTTCAAGTATGTAGAGGTTGTTAATTTTTCTTCTAAATTTCCCTTGAAATATTTTGATAAGAGAAGTAAAGAGTTTAGAAGAAATAAGGTGAATAAGAGTCTCTACTCCATGGAAGGTTCTTTCTCTATGAAAGATGATGAATCTAGTGGTTTGAATAATGAAGATGAAGTCCATTTCTTGGATCCTAATAAGAATAAAGATAAAGCTATATAACCAAGCATGTGTACTAATTTTCATACAAAAGATGAGTCTAATTCATGGGTATGTGCAGGATCATCATCGAAAAAATAGGCCCTTAAGTGGCAAAAAAATCAGAAAAATCAAAGTTAGGCAACTTGACATAAAAATTTGAAAAAGTTATCTATATTATTTCAAAAATATGTAAGAATAGAATCTGTAGAAAATTGAATTTAGTTTCTAAACTACTAGGTTTATTTATTTATTTTAAATATATATTTTGTAAAAAATTGAAATTTCAATGCAGTAGTACTTAAATTTTAGGGAAAAAATAAGAAGTGGGTGTCTGTCTGACCACCCTAACCACAATAAAATGATAATATTTTTTTAAAAGATTTTAGACATAAGTAGAGGACTAATGTCCAGATGTGATGCATATTTTTTCATAATTTTTTTCCAAGTAATTAATTAATTATGAATTTTTTATTACAATTTTTAAAAAATATAAAAAACTCGTATGTCTGACCACCTTAACTTGGTCAAAACTTCATGAAATTCAATTTTTATTTTTTTAATCCTATAGTATGAAAAGCATAGAATGTGATACATGTTTTGATTCAAAAATGTGATACCATTTGAAAGCTATAGATATTTTTCAATCAGCCTATCAATCAGGACTTTAGTCGTAATTCAAATAGAAAATGAATAATAATTATTTATTAAATTCAAAGTAAAGCATAATTTATATTGGTAGAAAGCTGAGAATCTCCTTTAAAAACCCTTTTCATTTCATCAATTTTGTGTAAAAAAAAGTCATCAGCCACATACCCTACAAATACCCATGATATTGCCACTTTTTGGCCCATCATTATCCTGCACATACCCTCATGGGTGATTGACAGTTGTTAAAACCACATGACATGAGATAAGAGAAATTTTATCAAACTTTTGAAGTGGAATGGTGGCACTGTCAAGCTCAAAGATGATACTTTGATGCAGATATGTGGATTTTAATAATTATTGATGCAAAGAGCATAACAGAAGATGTTATTTATGTCAAAGTTCTTTGACATAAACATATTTGTGTGAATCAAATGTGTAGAAATGGTTACAACCTCCTATTCAATAAAAGTGGATGTGAAATTAGAAAAGAAAATTCTAGACAATTATTTGTTGAAGAATCTAGAAAAAGTACTGATATATACAATCTAATAGATGTCAATGGGAGAACTTGTCTTTTGGGACAAGAAAGTGAATGTTGGCTATGACATAGAAGAATGGAACACATTAACTTTGAAAATTTTGTGAGGATCATCTCATTGCATGTGGTAAGAGACATGCAAACATAATTAAGTATACAAGTGTAGTGTGTAAGGAATGCCAACTAGTAATGAAAACAAGGATAAGTTTCAAGTCTAAAGAATATTCTTCTTGGAGATCATTAGAGTTGATACATACTGATTTATGCGGACCTATTATAATAAATTTTTTGAAAGGACAAAGGTATTTCATGCTTTTTATTGATGATTTCTCTAGGATGAAATGGGTTACATTCTTGAAAGATAAATCTAATTCTTTAAATAGTTTCAAAATTTTCAAAGAAATGGTTGTGAATGAAATGAATGCAAAGATCAAATGTTTGAGGTATGATAGAGAAAGTGATTTCACTACAAATGAGTTCAATGCTTTTTGTGAAAAACATTGAATAAAGAGGTATTTGTGTGTTGCTAGAAATCCTCAGTAGAATGGGGTAGTTGAAAGGACAAATAGGATTATTGAAGAGATGGAAATAACCATGTTGATGGAAGAAAATATTCCTAATGTCTACTAGAGAGAAGTAGTTCATACTGTAGTATATGGTCAAAATAGAGGATTGTTGAGATTTAACAATACTAAGGCTCCATATGAGTTTTGGTATGGAAGACCCACAACTGTGAGGTATTTTAGAGTGTTTGGAAGAAAATGCTACATTAGAAGAGATGAAGATTTCTTTGGATAGTTTGATTCAAGGGTTGATGAGGGTATCTTTTTGGGATATTCATCTCAGAGAAAAGAATACAGATAATACAACAAAAGGTTGGGAAGGATAGTTTAAAGTACTAATGTGAAGGTTGATGAAGATCTACATTAAAATAAAATTGAGGACTATGGATTTGATGCACCTTCGTGCACAGTGAAGAAGAAGAAGAAGAAGTTGAAGAGAAAGAAGAAACAATAGAAATGCTCCAACACGAATCTAGCAAAGTATGTTCAAAGAAATCATTCAAAATATTAGATCATTGGTGACAAGAATGAAGGAATCATAAGTAGATGAAGGCTTGCAAAGGAAAGTGGAAAAGTTTTTTTTTTTTTATATGAAAGGTAGAACCTATTTTTTTTTATTCCAACAAGGATGAAGGATGGTTGCAAGAAATTGAAGAAGATTTGAATCAGGCTAAGAATAATCAAACTTGGGAATTGGTTCCAAGGCCTGTACACAAGAATGTGATAGGAAATAACTTGGTATTCAGGAATAAGTTGAATGAGGGAGGAGATGTTGTAAAAAAAATGGTAAGACTCATTTATAAAGATTATTCATAGGTAGAAGGAATTGATTTTGAGGAGACTTTTTCTCTAGTAGAAAGAATTGAAGCTGTTAGAATGTTTCTTATGTTTTTTCCTATAAGGACTTCAAAGCTTATCAAATGGATGCCAACTTGGCCTTCCTAAATGGATATTTGGAAGAAGAAGTTTACATAGAGCAACCTGATGGATTATAGTTGTCAAAAGAACAAAACATGGTGTGAAAACTCAAAAAGGAATTGTATGGTCTTAAACAAGCTCCTAGAGCTTGGTATGCAAGGTTGGAGAAGTACTTGCTTCAAAAAGGATTCAAGAAAGGTACCATAGGTAGTAATATTTACTTCAATATTTCAAGGATGAAATTTTTTTGATAGTTTTTGTGTATGTTGATGCCACTATCTTTGGTGGAAATGATGAGATGTGTAAGAATTTTGTTGAAGATATGCAAAAAAAATTTGATATTTCTATGATTATAGGTGAGTTCTCTTTACTTCTTGGTCTTCAAATTTCTCAATTGGATGATGATATCTTTATTTATCAAGTAAATTATATCAATGAGATGTTGAATAAGTTTTGGAATATTGTAAACTAGTTAGTACTCCCATTGTTATTGGTTGTTATTTGAGTAAAGATGATGAGTCTACCTTGGCTAATCAAAAGCTATACAGATCTATGTTTGGAATCATGTTGTATCTAACTACTTAAAGATATGATATCATCCATGTGGTATGTTTAGTTGCAATATTTCAAGCTAATCTTAAAGAAACTCATGTGAAGTTAGTCAAAAGAATCTTTAGATATTTGAAGAGTACTTTGGATTATGGCCTATGGTATCCATAAGGTAATGAATTTGATCTGAGTGTTTACACTGATGTTGATTGGGCTGGTCATGTTGATGATAGGAGTACAAATGGTGGTGATTTTTCTTTAGTAAACTGATTGGTTTCATGGCATAGTAAGAAATAGTATTTAGTATCCTTGTCAATTGTAGAGGTAGAGTATATTGCAGCAACATCTTGCTATACACAAATGTTATGGATGAAAAAAGTATTAAAGGATATTAATAAATAGTATGATGATAATATTAGTATTTTGTGTAATAATACAAGTGTTATCAATATTTATAAGAATCCATGAATGCATTCTAGAACCAAGCACATATCAATCAGCTATAACATTATAAGAGAGAAGGTTGCAGATAAAGAAGTCAAGTTGGATTGTGTATCTACAATGAAATGAACTTTAGAAATTTTTACAAAGGCTCTTACAAAGGACACTTTTGAGTATCTCTAGTACAAGTTAGGAGTAATTTTCCCCTCCTTCTTGTGATGTACTTAGTTGGTGCATATGTCATGGGGGAGTACTTCATGTCATATCTGTATTCCTAGACTAATGGTGGCTAACTCTTAGGGAAAGCTAGTATTCATGGTTGCTGAAAGGGGGAGCCTAAGTTTTTTCAATAAGGAGAGTATGTACATCAAAGGTGGGAATGTTGAAGAGGAGAAAGTGTGCTATAAAAGGGAGAGGAAAAATTATCCTTTCCCCTTAATGTCAAAGGGGAGAAGAGTGCATGTCAGATTGGTTTTACCATCAATTCAAAAAGAGGTATATTTTTAAGGCTTGGTTTTCATTGATATAAAAAGAGTGAGTATTGGTTTTCATTTATTTTTGAAATATGTTGGAGTTGATTGTAGTTTGGTTGGCAGTGTTTGCAGTATAGCTAATTAGTTGTCAAAGTCTCAGAGAAATACTTTGCATTTCTTCATTGGTGATGTTGTGCTCCTATATTTTGGAAGTTATCTTCATATGTTTTCAAAGCATGTGTGATTCAAGTTTCATGTTGTTCTTATTAATGGAAATGGTGTTTTGTAAGTGATAGTTTGAAGACAATGTTATCTCTGTGAGGATTTTCACAATAGTGCAATGTTTGGCTATGCATTCCTTTGTGTTTGCAAATATGGTCATGTGATTTAAAAGTTAAGTTTAGTGTGTTGTCAAGGTTCTGCATAAATGTTTCAAATAATTTTTCCCTCCATAGAGAAAGTTGTAAGTGATAGTATACAGGGTTGTATTGTCTTGTGGCTTGTTTTAGTGTCTATTGGCTTGCACCAACTTGTTATTGTATGAAGTGGTGAATTTTCTAGTGGAGAATGATCTTGAAGTTCTTTTGATGTTTCCTATAGCACCACATGGTGTTTTTTGGTTTCTCCAAAATAGGTTGTGGTCCAAAATGAAAATTTTGTTGGGTTATGCTTTTTCTTGGGTCATTGAGATATGTTGAAGGCGTGCTCCATGTGTTAAATGTTTTTTGGATTCTATGAAGTGTTTGAATATGTTTTATGGGTCATTCTGACTCATCTAGGTGAAGTGAAAGTAATATTTAATCTTTCATGAGTACCACTAATGTTGTAATGGTCGACATACTACAAGTTTCATGTTTTTCTTCCTTATGGCCGACCAATTTTAAATGTGTGAAGCATTTGGATTTTGTTCCTTGAAGACTAATAATGTGAAGCGTGTTTCGGACTAGGTCCAACATGCTTTGGAATCCACAAGGTGTGTTCCTCTTCCTAGTGTTGTGGGTAGTTCATTTTAGGGCTTACCCTCTACACATTTCATGTTGTTTGATCTTTGGTCAGCTTCTAATTGTAATATTCTTATTTTTCTTTCCTAACATGTAATGTAATCAATGTGATATCATGTATATATTTTAAACCTAGTTTATCTAGGTGAGGTGTGATTAGGTGTAAGAATTTGAGTGAGCATGTGTAATACATTGTGATGTATATGTAAGCGACTAAATGAGAGAGAAAAAGTTGTAGATCTTGTTTGAATTCAATTTAATATATTTGAGATAGAATGGAACCAAAGAGTGTTCCTAACTAATTTTTGGAGGCAATGAACCATGTTAGATGCATAGGATAGGTGAGAGGGGGCTGAATTATTTTTACATTAAAAAATTTAATCCCTTATTAACTTTCCAACCCTTATCAATATTTAAACCCTTATTAAGCATTAGTATAATGTAAACATATGAAATGACAATGTAAAACACAACCAAGCACAATAGAAAACCAAATTTATGTGGGAAACCCTAAGCAGGGAAAAACTATAGTGAGGATTAGCTCACATATATATGAATAGCATAATCGAATACAATTAGGCTCACTACCTAGAAAAGAAAAAAAGGCTCACTGCTAAAGGCTCACTTCCTACAAAAAGACAAGAATAGAAGAAGAGTTTTACAAGAAACTATCTCAGAGCAATAGGAGAAATTTGCCATATCAACTCTACACCATCTGAAACCTTTGGCTCATTGTCTCTAACAACTTCAAGCAAATTGAAAATGTAGATAGCTTTTTCTCACTGCATATGAATTCATAGACATTAAGCTTGAACTCTAATCACCACACTCTATCACATTCACATATCACACATTTCTTACATACACCACACCACTCAACACAAAATACACCTTGTATTTATATCATTTGTGACCTCAAACAACTCCTTAAGGTTGGCCTCAATGAAACAAGTGCATCTAAAACATGTAGCACCAAAAAATTCTGGCACCAAAATATTTTGTTGTGGAAAGAAGTGAAGTTAAACCATTCAAAGGGTTAACTAGGACCCAAATCTACACTGGCATTATTCGTGTTTGTGGACACCAAAAAAGTAACCCTTCTACTTTTTTTTTCTTGTTTAGGTCCTCCTTGTGACTTTGGACTAGTTGTGCCTTGATTTAATTATGTTGTAATGTGGTCAACACATTCACATTAGGTCTTGGGCCCTAGAAAATTAATAATTCAAGTGTTGTCTTACTCAAGTGTTGTAAGGTTTTGTAACACACTTTCACACTTTTCTAGGACCCTTTTAACATGATTCACCTAAATAACCTCTTTTTATCACTTACCAAGCCTTATTTCAAAGTGTTGTAAATTATTGTAAAAAAAAATTACACTTTTCTAGGCTTGTCATCAATAATTTAACACTTTCTTATGTTTAAATGGCCCCTTAATATACTTATAGGCCCTACTTAACTGTGTTTAGTTTGGTAACACACTTTCACACTTTTCTAGGACCCTTTTAACATGATTCACCTAAATAACCTCTTTTTATCACTTACCAATCCTTATTTCAAAGTGTTGTAAAGTATTGTAAAAAAAATCACTTTTCTAGGATTGTCATAAAAAATTTAATGCTTTCTTATGTTTAAATGGCCCCTTAATATACTTATAGGCCCTATTTAACTATGTTTCAGAGAATAATCCTATATTTAATACACTTTAATTCCTGACACCCATTAATATTTCCCTGGTGGGACCAAGTTGCCACTAGGAGTGACTTAGTCCCGTTTGGCTAAAAAAAAAAAAATCAAAATTTTGGCATGATACTATTTTCTAAGCCTTGAGGTTAGCCTATGATGTGGTATTTTTAAGGAATTTTGTATAATCATGTATAAATATAGGGCTTTCCTCTCATTTTTCATCTCCTAATCTCCTTAATTTCCAACACTTTCTTCTTTTCTAATGAAGCAATCAAGTGATTTATCATTCAAACATACATCCATTGGAGCTTCCATTTTCATATCTTCAGATTTATACTACAAGGGTTTGGTGAGTTGTAGCATTGCATGATTTTCATTTATCATTATTTTGTCTTTTCATTTCATTTTCTAGGGTTCCATTACCAAACCACGTTTTAACCAAGGCAAACCCCTATTCACTAACCTTTAACACTTTTTCCCCTCTTTGCATGTGTGTTTTGCAGGTCTTGTATGCATATTTGTCTAAGATCAAGGTGTTAAAAGGTATCAACCATTCATCAAAGTCTTTCAATATAAAAAAAACCCTAAAAGAAGCTTGGAGATCACCTGTAGACCATATTTTGCATATTCAAATCTGGAAACTTGTTAGGTGTAGAAGTGTAGATTGAGAGCTATAGATTGCATCTTTGAATTTACCAAAATATGAAGGTGGACTAAGTCACTATCAGTGGTGAATTATTCCCATTGGTAGGCCTGAAAAGTGTTTTCTACAGTTTTGGATACCCTTTTGGCTAAAACCTATTCTGATAGAATTTCCCCAAAATAAGACTAAGTCACCTAACTTGTCGTAAGTGTCCCAATTGGCTTCAACAATGATTTTTGTAGGATTATAGAGCTCCTCTCCATCACTTTCCAATTTCTAGGTGCACCTCTCCAGCCTCATTCATTTATGTTATAGTTTGTTTGCATTCTTAGTTCATTTTGCATATGACATTGTGTTTTCAAACATCTCACATTTTCTTAGTTTTGCATTCATAGTTTATCTTCTTTATCAACTTCTAGCCTTAGGAACAATCTCCCTTGATAGATTTCAATTGTCATTGCATTGGAATCTCATGGAATTTTTCTTGAGTGTGAACTTTGCAAAATCAGATTCCTCTTCCTTCATTCCCCTTTTAGGTGTGGATAGGAGAAGTTGTGACTCCATTTCCATTGTCCATAGTGTTGATTTCAAAATCAAAAAACAATCTTCGTAATTAGCATTAGCACCCAGGACACCCAAACCTGCACTAAAACTAATCAAGAAACCATGACAATGCTTCTCCATGTCTGAAAACAATATAAAAAACACAAATCAACACTTCATAGCATCCACAACACATCCTAGAATATTCCAACATCATCAAAATATTTTGTAACACTGCCACAACCAATTGCAACTAAGAACACCATCATTTTATGCATCCAAACATACTACCACATAACACAACTTATGAATCCATACATGTGGAATAGCTAAACACCAAAAAATTCAAGTGAAGGCAGATATAAACCATATTAGAAAATTCCAAAATACAAAAGATAAGAAACAACATGGAGAAATGTAGAGTAATTCAATTTTTCCCAAGCAGCCTTCTACATAGGAAAATATATTGTCAAACACATCTTCCTGTGGACACTGAAAAAGTAACCCTTCTACTTTTTCTGTCTCATTGGGCCCTCCTTGTTAGTTTGGCTTAATTCTGCCTTAATTTAGTGTTGTAATGTGGATAACACATTCACATTAGGTCTTGGGCCCTAGCAAACTAAAATAATTCAAGTGGTACCTTACTTAAGTGTTGTAACACACTTTCACACTTTTCTAGGACCCTATTAATAGATTTTGTGCCTAAATAACCTCTTTTTATCACTTACCGAGCCTTATTTCAGAGTGTTGTAAAGTTTTGTAACAAACTTTCACAATTTTCTAGGCTTGTCATCAATAATTTGACCCTTTCTTATGCTTTAATTGGCCCCATTTTACACTTACAGGCCTTACTTTACTATATTTTTGTAAATAATCCCAATAAACATCATTTAATACACTTAGTTTCTGACACCCACTTAAAATGCTTAAGTGGGACCCATTCACCACTAGGGGCGAATGATTCCCCTTTGGCTCAAAAATCAAAATAATTTTAAAACTATGGCGGGATATTATTTTCTATGACCTAAGGTCGGATTGTGATGTGGTATTTTCGGGAAATATTGTATAATCAAGTATAAATATAGGGTTTTCCCTCTCATTTCACCCCCATTCATTCACTTAATCATTCCATCAATCATTGATCATTCACTTAAGCATTTTAAGCATTTCAAGCATTCTCAAGTCTACATCCATTGGAGCTTATATTTGCATTTCTTCATATTTCTACTTCAAGGGTTTGGTAAGTGGTAGCATTGCATGTTGTTAATTCATCATTCTCTTTACATTTCATTTCATTTTTAAGGGTTTAATTACCAAACCAAGGTTTGACCAAGGCAAACACCTATTCACTAACCCTCAATAATTTATCCCTCTCTTTGCATGTGTTTTGCAGGTCTAGTGTACCTATTTTTCAAAGAGAAAGGTTGGAAAAATTATCAAAAAATCATCAAAGTCATTCAAAGTAGTCAAATCCCTAAAATAAGCTTGGAGAACACCTATAGATCAAATTCTGCAATTTTGGATCTAGCCACATGGAGGAACAGAAAGAGAAGACCAAGAGATTCTAATTCCACTTTTGATTTTCTCAAAATCTGGAAGTGGACTTATATGCCATCTTTGGCATATGAGTCCCACTGCCAGGCCTAAAAAGGTTTCTATAGTTCTAAGTACCCTTTTACTTGAAACTGGTCCCAACAAAATCTTCCCAAAATAGGACTAAGTCACCCAACTTGGCGTATGAGTCCCAGTTGGATTCAACAATGACTTCCAAAAAATTCTAGAGCTTATCTCCATCACTTTCTAGTTTCCAGGTGCACACCTTTGATTTCATAAGTTTTTGTTACAGTTTGTTTGCATTTCTAGGTAATTTTCCATATCACAGCGTGTTTTCAAACACTTTGTATTTTCTTAGTTTTGCATTAATAATCAATATCTTTTATCAATTTCTTACCTTAAAAAAATCTCCCTTGACATATTTCAATCTCCTTTGCATTGGAATCTCAAGGATTTTTTCTTGAGTGTGAACTTTGTGAAATCAGATTCCTCTTCCTTCATTCCCCTTTAAAGTGGATAAAGGAAGTTGTGCACTCCATTTCCATAGTCCACACTTCCACTGTTGCATGATCAAGAACCTAGAATCTAGATATAGAGCCTATGAACACCTTTTATCATCACATCCAAACCGCACAAGCATATCTTCAACCATGAAAATATGTGTAGCACAACATTAAACATACCTTTGTCATACTACACACTCTTTTATTCAAATTTTCTCAAAAGTACATGGAAACCAAGTGAACCAGCTGCATCAACAACACCTACTCAAAAATAAAAAACCTTATCATCATGTCTACACTAGAGGTTGACTTCAAACCATAATATAGATGACAACATAGTGCAACACACTTCGACAATATCTTCAGCAAGGGTTAACATCAATGTGACATCAAACCACAACATATCCATACTTGACATTGAACTATAGGGTCAGTGTAGGATCATGGGGGTCCGAACTAGGTCCTTAAGGGGCAATGGAATTTAAAAAAATAGAGTTAGACAACTTGAAATAAAAATTTGAACAGGTTATTTACATAATTTGAAAAAAATGTAGCAACAAAATTTATAGAAAATTGAATGTAGTTTCTAAGATACTAGTCCTTTTTTGGAAAAAAGTAAATTTATTTGGTGAAATTTTGAAATTTTAATGTAGTAGTACTATATTTTTAGGAAAAAGAAAAAAGTAGGTGTATGTCTGACACAACCTAATTACAATAAAAAACAAATGGTTGAATCTTTCAATATAAGTAGAGGACACATGTTTGAATGTGCCACATTTTTTTTAAAAAAAAGTAAATAATTAGTTATGATTTTTTTATTAGAACTTTTTAAAAACATTAAAACTTGTTTGTTTGACCACCATAACCTGGTCAAAAATTTATGAAATTCATTTTTTAATTTTTCTCCTATAGTATGGAAAGCATAGAATGTGCAACATCTTTTGGATTCAAAAAAATGAAGTTATTTAAAAATTATAGATGTTTTTCAATCAGCCTATCAATAAACACTTTAATCATAATGCATGTAAAAAATCAATAATAATTATCAATTAAATTCAAAATAAGGCATATCTTATATTGGTGGAAAGCTATCAATGTTCTCAATAAACCCTTTTTCTTTCATCAAATTTGGATAAAAGAAAAGTTGTTAGCCATGTTTTGTCATATCACCACTTTTTGGACCCCCATGATCCTGCACTCATCGTGCAACACATTCATAGTTGACACTGATGACAACACAACCAATAATCTCCAGCAATCTCCCCAACTATATTGGAGGTTGACATTAATAACAACTCCAACAATCTTCCAACAAGCTCCTCCTTTGTCATTGATGGAAACACCATCTCTGAAAAATAATCAACAACAAAAGAAACTATCATCAACAACAATAACTTTACATCAAGAAACACTCCCCCCTACTAGGGTATCTCTTAAATTTCTTTTATTTATGTCTTTCAGACACTATTCTCTCCCCCTATCTTGAGGTTTTTTCCAGTAATCACTCTCTGGGAAACATCTTTCTATTGCAAGAATGAAGGTGTTGTCATTGATGTCAATCAGTTAACTAGTTATCAACCAGTTGTTGTTGGCATTTATGTCATGGATGCTAGTTCTTGGTTGTATATGTTGAGGATATTGAGAAAATTGTAATGAAGAAAGGATTCAAGTATTCAATGTTTTCTCTAGTTTTTTCTTTGGTATTTTCTCTTTATATTCGTGTGGCTCAGATATGTTGATCATGGCTGTTGGAAGTTGCTATATCCATATTTTGAGTTTCTAGATCATTGTACAGTGCAAGTTATGCTCACCAGTTGTGAAGTATATTTTTTAGGGTTTCTAGTTGAGGTCAAGGAGAAATCTAGTTACTCCAGATTTCTTCTTGGTTAAGTCTTATCACTTGTGGTTCTAGATTTAAAATTTTATGATTGTATTGAAGTTAATTTTTTTGTCTGGAAAGATTGGATCGTGTTAATGGTTGTGAGTGCTTAATTGTTCTATGTTTTACACTGGTTTGGCTAACCCTATTTTAAACACTACTTTCAAAGTTTATGAAGCATGTTTGGACTTATTTGGGTTCTCATCAAGCATGTGTTTGGGTTTCCCTTATTCTAATTCTATCCTAGAATGTTTTGGCACCGACCTAGTTTGAGTTTATGTGATGGATGACCAACTTTGGATATGTTTCAAAGTTGTAGATGGTATAAATAGAAGATGAGATATCAGTGAAAGTTATGCAAATAAATAGAGCAAGATAGAAGAAAAATAGATGCAAATCAATGTGTATGTGATGCGAGTGTGGTATATTAGTGTGAAAATCTAATTGCTACATTTTCAGATGTAGTGAGTTGGAGGTGTACTCTATCATTCATGCATTTTTTCAAGTATTTGAATGAATCATGGTGGAAATCTCTATTGCATTGAGATTTTATTCTCTATAACATATATTTTCTATCTTCTTTGTACTTGTGTGGCAGTGAGCCCTCCGGGTGGTTAACCCTTGTTGGATAGTGAGTCCTAATCTAGACGGTGATTCTTGATTTTGGCAGTGAGCCTTCTCTAGCAGTGAAATTTTGTAATTGGTTTTGATATTCTCTATATTGTGAGATAATCCTCATTGTGGTTTTTTTCTTATCGAGTTTTCCACATAAATCTAGTGTTATTGTGTATGTGATGTTTTTTATTTCTTTTCCTTTGTATTTAATGATTAATCAAATTAGCAGAATAAAGGATTTGTGATTGATTTAATTTATAATGAAAGTTATAAAGTTTAAATTTTGTTACAATAGATTCACCCCCCCTCTCAGTTGTCTTGTTTAAGAATTGGTATTAGAGCTCGGTTCCTTGGAGAGGAGCTTAAACACTTAAGGAAGGTCTAGGATGGCAAGAAAAATCACTTTTAAGTATCTGAAGTTTGATTGAACTAATTATGCTATCTGGAAAATATTGATGGGAGAGTATCTGTAGTATTGTGGATATGATGTTGAGAAAGATTACAAGACTACTTATACTCCTCCTGCTAATGCTCCAAGTACAACTAATGAAATCAAGGTGCATGAAGTAGAGAATAAGGTGAAGTTTATTTTGAAGAATAGTCTTGCACATTCTAAGTTGATTAAAGTTCAAACTCTGAAGACTACTAAAGAAGTATGGGATGCATTAGAAAAGGTGCATGAAGGGGATGAAAGGGTCAAAGAAGTAAAGTTGTAGAATTTTGAGACACGATTTTAGCTCTTGCATATGTTTGAATATGAGAACATTAAATCCTATGTACAAAGAGTGGATTTGGTGGTAGGTGGAATGTAAGGGCTTGGTACTACAATAGATGAATCCAGGATTGTAAAGAAGATTCTTAGAACTCTCCCTAATGCATGCATACAGTGAAAAGGTATATGATATTGAAGAACATATAGAATACAATACCTACACTAAAGATTAGTTATTGGGAACTCTGACATCTTATGAGTTGAGAAAGCCGAATTTGAGAAATGGATCCAAATCATAAACTACTTTTAAAGGTACAAGAGCTGAAGATCCAGACGAAAAAAATATTGATGAAGTAGAAGCTAACTTTTTGAAAAGGATAATGAAATGATCCAGCATGTATGAATGTAATTTACCCTTTGAATGCTTCAGTTGTGGAGGAATAGGTCACTATGTTTTGAGATTTATGGAAATAGCTAAGAGAAAAAACAAAGATTTGACAAAGAAAACAAAGGTAAGAAGATCAACAAAGTATATTATGTGAATGAGGATGCTAGTATTTATGATGAGGAATCTAATTATGGAGATTTTGATGGCAATGAATTCTTATTCTTGGTGATAAAATATGAACCTAATTTTGCTAATTCTAAAAGATGGGTGGAAGGATGTCCTCTTCAAAAAGACAAAGAAAAAGATATTGCAATCTCTTCCCTAAAAGCTAAACAAGAAAAGAACTATTGGGTTGTTGACAATAGTTGTTCACATCACATGACCGGTGACAAGAGTAAGTTTGTTAAACTTGAAAAATATGGAGGCTTAGTTATGCTTCGACATGATACTAGTGCTAAGATTTGTGGGATAGGTTCAGTAAGTTTTGATGGCAACCATAATACAGATGATGTCTACTATGTTAAGGGCTTAAGACATATAATCTCTCGAGTGTTGGATAGATTTGTAGTAAAGGATATAATTTTTAATTTAAGGATGAGAGATGTGAAATCAAGAAAGGATCTAGAAAAATGATTGCTAAAGGAAAGAAGTTTGAAGGAAATATATATCAACTTAAGGGTGCTAATGAACATTGCTTTATGACTCAGATTAATGACAGTAGGTTATCGTATTGGAGAACCTGTCATATGAATTTTAATAACCTAGTGAGGATTAGTGTAGTACAATTCATGAGATATTTACCAAGGATTATAAAGACTGTTAATGCTATTTGCAAGAATTACCAGTTTGGAAAGCAAGCAAGAAACAATTTTATAGCAAAGGAACAATCTACTAGCAGACTACTGGATTTAATTCATACAGATCTCTGTGTTCCTACAAGAGTGAGAAGTCTACAAGGTGAAAGGTACTTTATGATTTTGATTGATGATTACTCTAGGTATACATGGGTTACATTTCTTAGAGAGAAATTTGATGCATTAGATAGATTCAATACATTCAAATCTATGGTTGAGAATCAAGTGAATTTGAGAATAAAATTCGTAAGGTCTCACAAAGGTGGTGAATTCACCTCCCATGATTTTAATATGTTTTGTGAAGTTCATGGAATAAAAATATAGTTATCTACTCCAAGAACTCCTAAGTAGAATGGAGTTGTTGAAAGGAAGAACAAAAAAATTCAAGAAGCTACTAGATTAATGATTACTGAAGGTAGTCTACTAGAAGTTTATTGGAGAGAAGCTATTCACACTACTTTTTATGTGTTCAATCGAGTTCAAGCAAGATCCAATAGTAAAAATACCCCCTATGAGCCATGGTGTGGAAGAATTCTTACTGCTAAGTATGTCGAGGTTTTTGGAAGAAAATGTTATATCAAATGGGATGAAGAAAATTTAGGGAAGTTTGATGCTAGAAGTGATGAAGGTATTTTTCTTGGATATTCTACTAGAAGAAAAGCTTACAGATGTTTCATAAAATACTGAGGAAGATTGTAGACAGCAAAAATTTCAGGTTTCATGAAGCAATGAAGAATTCAATTGAAGTTGATGGATATGTATTTGATGAAGCTGATTTCATAAGGATTGAAGAAGTTGTGGAAGAATAGGAAAAGGATGAGCAAGAGAATTAGAATGGAGAAGTATAAGAAGCTTTGGTGGTGTCCCATAAGACACCTAAATATGTGCAAAAAAAACATTCAGATAGTCAGATCATTGGAGACAAGACAAAATGAGTATTGACAAGAAGTAGAGTTGCTACTGGTGAGATGAATTTGTGTTTACATTCTAAGATTGAACGAAATACCATAGGTGAAGCATGTAAATATGATCATTGGATGGAAGCTATGAAAGAAGAACTTATGTAGATTGAGAAGAATCAAACTTGGGAATTGGTCCCTAGACCAGTAGATCAAAACATTATTAGATCAAAGTGGGTATTTAGAAACAAGTTGAATGAGAATGGAGAAGTGGTTAGAAAAAAAGGCGTGTGTGTAAGGGCTACTTAAAAGTAGAAGGCATATATTTTCATGAGACTTTTTCTCTGATGGAAAGAATGGAAGCTATCAAGATGTTCTTAGCATTTTTTGTTCATAAATATTTCAAATACTATCAGATGGATATTAAGTCTGCATTTTTGAATGGTGAGCTAGAAGAATAGGTCTACATGGAACAACTAAAAGAATTTCAGTCGTTAGATCAACCGGATATGATCTATAGATTGAAGAAAGCTTTATATAGATTGAATCAAGATCCTAGAGCTTGGTATGCAAGGTTAGAAAGGTATTTTATTTGGAAAGGTTTCAAAAAATGTACAATGGATAGTAATCTATATTTTAAAATTGAAAATGCCAAAATATTGATTTTGGTTGTATATGTTGATGGCATTATCTTTGGAGGAAATGAAACTATGTGCAAGTTGTTTGTGGAGAAATGCAAAAAGAATTTGATATTTCTATGTTTGGTGAGATGAATTTCTTTCTTGGGCTACAAATTAATAAAACAAAGAAAGGGATTTTTATTTCACATTAAAAGTATGTAAAAGAGATGTTGAAGAAGTTTGGGATGGATGGTTCCGAACCAGTATTCACTCCTATTATGACTAGTTGCAAAATAAGTAAAGATGATGATTCACCTAAGGCCAATTAGAGAAAATATAGATCTATGATTGGTGGAATTTTTTATTTGACTACTACTAGATCGGATATTATGCATGCAGTCTATGTTGTGGCTAGATTTCAAGAAGATCGTAAAGAAACACATGTTGTTATTAAGAGAGTATTTAGATATTTGAATGGCACTCCATATTATTACTTATGGTATCCTAGGGATACTGGATTTACACTAAGTGCTTATATAGATGTAGATTGGGTTGTCTAATTAGATGACATAAAAGTACAAGTGGTGGTGCATTCTTTCTTGGTTGCAAATTGGTAGCTTGGTTGAGTAAAAAGAAAGATTTAGTTTATTTATCCACTACTGAAGCTGAGTATATTGCTATTGCATCTTACTATACATAATTTTGGTGGATGAATCAGACATTGAAAGATATCAAAGTAATGTATGATGATCTTATTTCTATCCTGTATGATATTACAAGTGAAATTAACATTTCAAAGAATCCAGTGATGCACTTGAGGAGAAAGCATATATCTATCACCTGTATCACTTCTTGAGAGAGAAGGTTGTGGAGAATGAAGTAAAACTTGACTATGTACCTATGAAGGATCAAATTACTGATATATTTATGGAGGCTCTTCCTAAAGATACTTTTGAGTATCTCTGAGAGAAACTAGGGGTTATTGCCCCTCCCTTTTTGAACTAGATGCATATGGAGATGCATCAATCTGGTGGGTCTATGTATCTATCTTTCTTCTAGACTAGTGTTTTGGTGGATACCTCTCAGGGGGATTAGGTAGTGTCATGTGTTTTCATTGAAAGAGTATTATGTTCTTAATGTAAAAGTGGAAATGAATTTAAAATATCCTTTTCCTTTTCCATTGATGTCAACAAGGGAGATGACGAAGATGTGAAAAAAAGAGAGTATCAACTAAGGAGGAGAAATAGAAAGTATAATCATGAAAAGTGTGTTCAAAGCTATTGTGTTGTATTTGATGGTTATTCACATCATGTGTTTCCATCGATGAAAAAGGGGGAGATTGTTTCAAGAATGAAGGTGTTGTCATTGATGTCAATAAGTTAACTAGTTATCAACTTGTTGTTGTTGTCATTTATGTCATGGATTCAAGTTATTGGTTGTATATGTCGAGGATATTGAGAAAATTGTAATGAAGAAAGGTTGCAGGTATTTAGTGTTTTCTCTAGGTTTTTCTCTGGGATTTGCTTCTATGCTTGTGTGGTTCAAATATGTTGATCATGGTTGTTGGAAGCTTCTATATCTAGATTTTGGGTTTCTAGATTGTTGTACAGTACGAGTTATGTTCACTAGTTGTGAACTGTGTTTTTTAGGGTTTCTGGTTAAGGTCTGGGAAAAATGTAGTTGCTCTAGATTTCTTCTTGGTTGAGTCTTATGACTTGCAGTTCTAGAGTTAAGTTGCTATGATCATTTTGAAGATAATTTTTTTGTCTAGAAGGATTGGATTGTGTTAAGGGTTGTTGTGCTTAATTGTTCTATGTGTTTTACATTTGTTTGGATGACCTTGTGTTAAAAACTACTTTCAAAGTTTATGAAGCGTGTTCCCACTTATTTGGCTTCTCATAAAGCATGTGTTTGGGTTGCCCTCATTCTAACTCCACTCTAGAATGTTTTGGCACTGGCCTAATTTGAATTTAAGCGATTGACTTTGGATATGTTTCAAAGTTGAAGATGGTATAAATATAGGATGTGATATCGATGAAAGGTATGCAAAGAAATAGAGCAAGATAGATTCAAAATAGATGTGAATCAATGGTTATGTGATGTGGGTGTGGAATATGAGTACAAAAATTTGAGTGTCTGGATGCAGTGAGCTGAAGGTGTACTCTATTATTCAAGCATATTTGCTAGGGGTTGAGTGATTCAAGGTGTAAATATCCATTGCATTGAGATTTTATTCTCTCTATAACATATTTTTTCTATCTTATTTTTATTTGTGTGGCAGTGAGCCCTCCAAGTGGTTAACCCTTGTTGGACAGTCAGTCTTGATCCAGACAATGAGTCCTATTTTGTTAGTGAGCCTTCTCTGGCAGTGATCCTTTTTAATTAGTTTTGATATTCTCTATATTGTGAGCTAATCCTAATTGTATTTTTTCCCTTATTAGTTTTTCCATGTAAATTTGGTGTTATTGTGTATGTGTGGTGTTTTTCAATTTCCACCTTCACATTTAATGATTAATCAGATTAGTAGAATAAAGGATTTGTGATTGATTTAATTTTTAGTGAAAGTTATATAGGTTAAGGTTTGTTACAACTGATTCACCCCCCTCTCAAATGTCTTTTTCAACACTTTCCCTTTGACAACACTCAAAATTCTCTTTAGAAAAAATAAGTGAGCAACTTCTCTCTCTCCACTACTCTTCTTCATACAATTCTCACTAATACACACACTGCATTTCTCATTATTCACTGCTCTTAATTTTTAGCGCTCTCCCCCTTAGGGGCACAATATATGCTCTCCCTAGCTATACCAAACAAGAAGACTACTACCTACTCCCCTTGTGAGGTAGATTTCATCATTAGTCTAGGACCAAGAATGTATCTTGAAATGCTTCCTAGAAAAATGCACCAACTTATGCATCTAGTTGAAAGGAAGGGCAATAAACCCTAACTTATGAAGATACTCAAAAGTATCTTTTGGAAGAGCCTTTTTGAAAAATATTTTCAATTTGATCCTTATAGGAACATACTTTAGCTTTACCTAATTCTCTACAAATTTCTTCCTTAGAAAGTGATACTAGATAGAGATATGTCTTGTTCTTCAATACATTACCAAGTTCTTTGAATTATTGATAGCACTTATATTATCACACAATATATAAATAGGTTCATCATATGATACTTTGATATCCTTCAATGTGTACTTTATCTACAACATGTGTGTACCACATGATGTTGTTGCAATATATTCTACCTCTAAAGTAGTTAATGAACTTGAATCCTCATTCTCACTCAACCAAGAAGACAACCTGCTTCAAAGAAAGAAAGCACCTCCACTTGTACTTCTTCTAACATCTGCACAACTTTCCTAATCTGCATCTATATATCCGCTCAAAGAGAAATCAGTATCCCTAGGATACCATATACCAAAATGTATAGTACCTTTCAGGTATCTAAATATCCTTTTAAGTGCTACCACATGTGATTCTCTATGATCTTGAAATCTTACCACAAGAAAAATTGCATGCATGGTATCTCATCTATTATTAGTTAGATATAGTAGTACACCAACCATTTCTCTATACAAGTGCTTTGATTTTCTTATGAGATTCATCATTCTTGATCAATTTACAACAAGTAGCCATAAGAGTACATACCAATTTAGAATTATATGTCCCAAACTTCTTTAACATTTCCTTAGTATGTACTTTGACTAAGAAGTGAAAATAATTTTTTCAGATTAAATGATTTATAACTCATGTAATAAATTCATCTCCCCATGCATTGACATTGCAAATATTTTTGCATTTCTTTTGAAAACCTCTTATACATGCCTTAATTTCCTCCAAATATTATGTCATCAAAATACACTACCACAATCATAATTTGTATCCTTCAATCTTGAAGGAAATGTTTCTATCTGTAGTACATTTTATAAATCCTTGCTACAACAAGTACTTATCCAATCTTGCATACCAAGATATAGGAGCGTAATTGAGTCCATACAATGCCTTCTTCAACCTACAAACCATATCAGTATCATCTAATAATTGAAAAACTTTTAGTTGTTCAATGTATACCTCTTCTTCCAACTCACCATTCAAGAATCTAGATTTGACATCCATCTAATATACCTTGAAGTTTTTATGTGCTACAAAAGTCAAAAAAATCCTAATAGATTCCATCCTTGCCAAAGGAGAGAAATTTTCTTCAAAATCTATTCCTTCCACATGTGAGTATCCCTTACACACTAGTCTAGCCTTTTTTTTTATAACTTTTCCATCCTTATTCAACTTGTTCCTAAAAACCCACTTAGTTCCTATCACATTTTTATTTTCTAGTCTTGGGACCAACTCCCAAGTTGGATTCTTCTCAATTTTTTCAAACTCTTCTTTCATAGCTTTTATCCAATTCCCATATTTGCATCATGTCTTAGTTACTATTTTAGGTTCTACATCTGAAAGTAAACAAAATTTTACCCGTTCCTCTATCATAGCAACTTTTCTCCTTGTCAGCACTCCTTTTCTCTTATCTACAATGATTTGATCTTCAAAATGATTCTTGTGCACATACTTAAGAGTCTTAGGGATATTTTTCAAATATTCTTCCTCTTCAACTATCATCTCTTTTTCCTTCTCTTCATAGTTTTCTTCTTCATTGGAAGGGGTTCATCAAATTCATATCCTTCCATCAACATAGAACTTTGATGTGTTTCTTCTTCCACTTTGACACTTACGCTTTCAACAATCTTCGTCAACCTTTTATTATAGCATCTGTATGCCTTTCCCTTTGTAGAGTATCCAAGAAAGATTCCTTCATCAAAGCTTACATCAAACTTTCCTAGGTTTTCTTCATCTCTTCTAATATAGAATTTACTTTCAATCACTCTGAAATATTCCATAGTAGGAGGTGTTGGTGCTCCAAATTGAACCAGGCCAATTGAATCCTAAAGAATTAGCCAATGTCTTATGCTCAAACTTAAAGGTTGATTTGGCCAACTGACAGCAAGATTCATTCAAAGAATGAGATCTTCTGCACTTCTGGCTCTGTAGAACCAAGGTGGGTTAACCTATACAATGCCTAAAACTTAACTCACTCATACACACTGACATTTTTTTTGTAGTAGATAAATCCCACTAAAAAGACACCAAGGAAAGCATTAATAACCTCAAATCTGGCTAAATTCTTGGTATATCAACACTAACTCGGTAATTGGGAAGCATTACACAAAACTTCAACTGAACAATAAGGATTAAGAATGATTTTGAATTTATAAAATGTTTCTAAGATTCACTAAGCTGTAAGATAAATCAGTGCCTAATTATGGGCCATGGATTCAAACACATAAAATGAAGTCATGATCAAACAAACTTCAACCAATGGATTTAAATTGTTAATGCTTTGCATCAACTATTAATGTCTTACATTAACAGATCCTCTCCTATTATCAATCAAATTGTCCTTATCAAATCCAACCAACCTGCACACTTGAAATCATTGTTATTTGCTCAAAGTATTTAACCATTTCTTTGAAATAGACCCATAAACAAATAACACAATCTCATGAAATTTGAGATGACAAACTCAAAGATACTTGGTATTATTGAATTCATATGATTTAACTATACAAGTATGGAGAAAATTTGAAGATATTCATGAATGTGCAAACACTTTGAAGACATTCATGATTTATATGCACAAACTAGCTAATATTTCCTCATAAAATCAACAATTATAGCTTACAGACTCATATTATTACTCAAAACTTGAAATTTTCTATCTACCCGACCCAATTCAGAATTCAGAATAGAAATCAACCTCAAAACCCCTTACAATTGAAAGAAGAAGAGAAGAAATAGAAAATTGGAAGATTCCATCTGGAAGTTTCTCTCCTGTTGATCAACACATTTTCAAAGCTTCTCTCATCTTTCTTCCTTGTAACCAAATTTTCCTCTCAATTTTCCTTTGTTGTGAGTTGTTAAGCAAATGAAAATTTCTCCATGTGATGAAATTATCACAATTTTACCATGCTGTGTAAAAACATCTTAGCCTTGCTTTCACATGAAAACTCATGTTTCTACTTTTTACATTTTTTGTAGCTACTCAGTGCTTTAAAATATTTCACTTCATTGAGCAAAAACCTTTCCCCATCACTTAGAGAAAAATTCAAACAGGCCCATGAAATATTTTCATTTTATACTTCACATAGGCCCACCCTTTATTTAGCACTCATGCTCTTTAATATTTCCTCAGGCATATTTGTCACTTTAAATGTTTTTCTTTGATAAAGAAAATGAAACATTAAAAATAATCAACGGGATCCTTGATTTCTTCACCCAAGCATATGAAATTACATCCACTCAACAGAGGCTTCACCCAGACCCACCACATGCACGTGGCACAATCCCACTGTTTCATGGGAATTAAAGGTCGAGCAGCTTGGTTGGGTGATCTGGTGAGGAATGGCCTAGATCGTGTTGCATCATTTCCTTGTCTCTCTGTTGTTGATCTTGTTTTGGAATTTTGGTTTTCCCTAATCCTCTTTGTCATTGCTCTACATCTGCTTCTCACAACTTGGTTGGCATTTCTCTGCAACTTGAATGGTGACTTCAAGAGTCTTTGAAAGCTTTTCAACCCATACATTCTCTAATTTTCATGATGGTGTTCCCTATTTGTAACGCATTCTGTGTATACTCTTCCTTCTCATGGTGGGAGACCCATTCACATCATTCTTATTGTGGCTGGTTGAATTTGTTTGGAAGTCATTCATGACTTTTCACTACATCCATTCACCAATTTGCTTGCCCTTCTTGAGGTGTTGCCCTACAACCTCCTTGCTTTCAACTTGCTTCAAGCCGACCCTCTCCAAGCTCGATGGTGGCATTCAAAGTTTCATTTTGTCCATATGTTTGATAGCTTCAAAATTTTCTCATCAAATTCATTTTTTGCAAGTTTCACGCCTTGAGAAGATGTGTCGATGGCTTGATCCATTCACAGCATTTTACAAATGCATTTTATTGACCTCCTTCTTCAATAAATATGGTAGTGCCCCCTTTAACTGCATTTGCTGGAGGGTTTCTAAAGTCTTTCCACTAGCCATTTGTATGGTGTGTTGCATTTGTCTCAGAGTTACTTAGACTTTCCAATAGATTCATCTATTTGCATATGCTGCCCTCCAAGGCATCTCATTTCATTGTGCTTTGATGAAGGTTTCCGCTTGTATTTGCTTAGGATTTTATTAATCCTTCTCAACAAATTCATTTTGAACATATGCTAGCATGGAATTAGTGTCCTCCTAGCTGCATGTGCTTGAAAATTTTCTGAAGTTATTTTAGTAGATCCATTGTGCGTATCACTGCATACAAGGCGTCCTTTGTATTTACAACATGCATTTTCTTGAAAGTTACAAAAGAACCTTCAATGAATCTGTTGTGTGTGCACTCTACCCTATCAATACTTTGATGGATTTCTATACCCTTACAGTTTCTAAAGTCTTCACAACATATTCTTTGTCTACATTGCATCTTTTTTAAAGTTTTTTATAGCCTCTATTCAAAACACGTCCCATATTTGTTGGTGCATTAATCTTCATCATAAAATTTGTGCCCTCTTGTGACATGATGTCATGCTCAAATGTGATTCGAACCTCCTATTGAATCCCTCCCTTACACATGATATTTCTAATTTAAAACCCTTTGAATACTTCCTTCAAACATTACCCAGTATTTTCGGTCATGGAAGAGGATCTCAAATTTAAAAGACTCTTTATCATATTTAGAAAGCCATGCTCTAACCCACCAATTTTAATAGCACCATCCACTTTTTTAGAATCTGGTATATCACTTTGTGTGAATCATCAAGATATATATTGTGATTACATTCAAGAGAGCTTATGCCATAATGTTCTTCACCATCTTTCATATTCTAGTTCATTATGGCCCAAATCATCACTACAAAACCCATGGTCATTCAAGTGAAACAATACTTTCTCTTAATCCTCTGCTTCCATGACACAGAAGCAAGATTTAAATCTAGCACTCTAATACATTTTCAAATTGAGTCTTTTGAACATCATCACAACTTTCTAGTTCAGAAGTTACTCTTAAAACAATATCATTTTAATGTCTGAACTTTTCTTAGTGTTCCTTTTTAGATTCAATAAATCTTAATCTCTGGTGCTCATTTGAGGAATTGCAAGAAAAGTAGGAAAGCTCCTTTCATTGAAGAAGATTTCTCTTTAATCAAGAGTCTTCTAAGAGATATTTTATTTAGATGCTTGAGTGTTGTCCTCAAAAATTGGCCTTACATGATGCATTGTAGACTGAAAGTTATTTGAAACTGCCATTGATGGATTCCCATATCCAAGTTGACCAAACTCAACATTTACAACATCATCACAATGCAAAGCATCTTGGGCCTCATGTGGCCCGACTAAAAAAAAAATTCATTTTCAATCAAATTTTAGGTTCAATTGACTTGCCACTGCCTTTTTTGAATGCGTCAGAACTAAAATTTTGAAATGGGTTTTCATCAAAACTTGCTTTCTGACCTTTTTTGTAGAATGTTGAAAAGTGGCCAAGTTGGCTTTGGAATTAGCCTTGGAAACTGGGCAAACAACCTTGTGGAGTCATGAAAACTTGCAGGCATGTAGACATTCATCCCAAGAATACAATGCAAAATACGGCTCAAAGAGAGGGATCACAAGGTGAAATTTATTAACTGTCAAAGTTGCTCAATTGAACTTTTTTGCAATTGCAACAGTTCAAAACTAATTAAAACTCATCCAATCACCTCTTCACAAAAGTATCAAATCAACTCTTGGTGAGTTGCCACTGGAAATAATAGATCATTTAGGTGCAGTGAGCACGTCCGTAAGAGGAATTTGCATGAATCAACAATCTTCAAAAGATACTATAGGTCAAAGTTGACCTCTGAAATGATGTCAGGAATGCAGATGCAAAACATAATAAATTGCATTTGGTTTTGATCTATTAAAAATATAAAATCAAATCATGAGACCCTAAAAACTGACATGGGAGCTCATTTTGGTATGGAGAATCCAGAGCAACAATCTTTTTGACTTGACAATTATCCATTTGTAAAATGCAAGCTCAAACGGGAGGCTACTTTGCAAAACTAAAAGTTTGCAAACAAAAAAACAATGCCAAAACCCTCGAGCTTCACTTTTCAAAACTCTGACCAAAATCAACAAGCTCTAAAATATGACCCTCCAAAGTAGGTCACTTAGGTAGATTCTTCAAGTGCACTTCTGAAAGTGTAGAGGCAAAATTTTGAAATGAGCACTTCAAATTTGCAAAATTTGAGAGTGCCAACAAGAGGTTTTCCATACCATATCTCATAAGGACTCTTAGAACTATTCTATCTTGCTTGACCTCTATTAAGTATGTACATTGTAGTATGAATTGCTTATTTCTAGTAGACTTCTGGTACATTTGATTGCTTCTTCATAGTCCTTGATTCTTCTTGAATTTTTATGTTGTTCCACTCCACAAATCCATTCTACTAAGGAGTCTTAGGAGCTGAAAAATGTCTCTTTATTCCATAATCTTCACAAAAATTTATAAAATCATCGGAGGTGAACTCACCACCTCTATCATACCTCAATAACTTGGGTGAGTGCAGGATCATGGGGGTCCAAAAAGTGTCGATATGACCCAAAAGTGGCTGGTGGCAACAATTTTTTATATGAATTTGATGAAATGAAAAGGGTTTATTAATAAAAAATTTAAATTTCCACCAATATAGGATATGACTTATTTTGAATTAAATAGATAATTATTATTGATTTTCTACATGCATTCTAACTAAAGTCTCGATTGATAGGCTGATTGAAAAAATCTATAATTCTCAAATGATTTCACTTTTTTTTAGTCCAAAAGATGCAACATATTCTATGCTTCCCGTGCTATAGGATTAAAAAATGAAAATTTGATTTTGATAAATTTTTTACCAAGTTATAGTGGTTAGAAGAACAATTTTTAATATTTTTAAATTTTTCTAATAAAAAAATCATTACTAATTATTTACGTTCAAAAAATTATAAAATAAAATGTGGAAAATTTGGGCATGTGTCCTCTACTTATATTGAAAGATTAAAAAAAAAAATTATTTCTTTCTTGTACTTAGGTTGGTTAGACATACACCTACTTTTTTTTTTTTTCATCAGAAATTAGTATTGCTGCATTGAAATTTCAAATTTTCACCTAATAGATTTACTTTTTTGCAAAAGAGGATTAGTATCTTATAAACTATATTGAATCTACTACAAATTCTATTCTTACATATTTTTCATATTATGTTAATAACCTATTCAAATTTTATGTCAAGTTGCCTAACTCCATTTTTTTGAATTTTCATTGCAACTTAAGGGCCTAGTTTGGACCCCCATGATCCTACATTGACCCACTTGATTTCCTAATTCATTTCATTTTCAACCATATATTTAAAATATTTAAACTTATCTAGAGCTTCTAATTTTTCTTTGAGAAATGTTACCCAATTCATTCTTGAATAATCATCTATTAATAACATGAAATACCTATCACCTTGAGAGCTTATTATTTTGGTAGGTCTAGATAGGTTTGTATGCACCAATTCCAAAGGACCTATAGTAGAATATTCTTTAGTTGTAAACCTCTTTATTTTTTTCCAAATTCAAATTCCTAGGTATGTGCAGGATCATGATGGGCCAAAAAGTGGCGATATTATGGGTATGTGTAAGGTATGTGGCTAACAACTTCTTTTTTACCCAAAATTGATGAAATGAAAAAGGTTTTTAAAGGAGATTCTCACATTTCCACCAATATAAATTATGCTTTACTTTGAATTTAATAAATAATTATTATTCATTTTCTATTTCAATTATGACTAAAGTCCTAATCGATAGGCTGATTGAAAAAAAATTATAGCTTTCAAACGGTATCAAAAATTTTGAATCCGAAACATGTGCCAGATTCTATGCTTCATATAATATAGGATTAAAAGAAGAAAAATTGAATTTCATGAATTTTTGACCAAGTTAAGGTGGTCAGAAATATGATTTTTTATATTTTTTAAAAGTTGTAATAAAAAATTCATAATTAATTATTTACTTGGAAAAAAATTATAAAAAAATATGCATCACATTCGAACATGAGTCCTCTACTTATATCTAAAATATTATAAGAAAATATTATCATTTTATTGTGGTTAGGGTGGTCAAATAGACACCTACTTATTTTCTCCTTGAAATTTAACTACTACTGCATTGAAATTTCAAATTTTCACCAAATAGATTTTTTTTTTAAATAAACCCAGTAGTTTAGAAACAACATTCAATTTTCTATAGATTCTATTCTTACATATTTTTGAAATAATATAGATAACTTATTCAAATTTTTACGTCAAGTTTCCTAACTCTGATTTTTCTGAAATTTTTGCCACTTAAGGGCCTGTTTTTTCCATGAGGATCCTCCACATACCCTCCTTATATATTGCATTGATAGGCTTTGAAATTCTTAGTAGATCTCTTATAACATTAGTATAATTGATCTTCACTAGGTTATAAAAGTTAATGCGACTCATTCTTCTTTGCCATACCCAACTTTCATTAATTTGAGACATAAATAACTCCACACCACCACCTTTGAGCTGATAAACATTACCTTCTATCCTTGTTCCTACAGTAACCAAAGTACTAGAGCTACCTTTTTTGATTTCACAACCACCATCCTGAAATGCCAAATTGTAACCTCTTCTACACATTTTTCCTACACTGAAAAGATTATGCCAAAGACCCTTGACATAAAGAACAACTATTTTATGCTTTCCATAAATAAATGATTGAAACTTTTCAATAGATCTTAGTAGATGTATCATCACCAAATTTAGCCAAACCACCATCATACTTTATAAGTTTAACAAGCTTACTCTAATCACTTGTCATATTATTTGAGCATCCGCTATCAATTATCTAGTAATTCCTCTCCCCTCTTGCATGAATAGTAGTCACCATAGTTCCTTCAATATTATGACATGTTTCTAGAGAAATTTCCTTCATATATATTTTAATTTTAGTGGAATTAGTTCCAACATTTAGAGCCATAAATAAGCATTCATCACTATCATCATCAGGATGGTCTAATTCCTCATCATTAGATACACCATTATCCTTTTCAACATAATAACTCTTCTTGATAAATTTACCTTTATAATCCTTATATTTGTCATTTGCAACTTTGATTGGACATTTAGAAGCATAATGACCTATCTTTCCACAATTGAAACACTTAAAGGGTAACTTGCCTCTCTATTTATATGTTCCCTTTTTTAATTTTCTCACAAAATTTTCTTCCACCTCATGAATATCATCAAGATCAAATTCATCATCCTTCTCCACTTTTCTGAATTTAAAGGGAGTTTCATTCTTTGTAGCATCTTGGAAAAATTCTCTCAATTCATAAGAAATTAAATCACCAAACATTTGATCTGTAGAATATTGATCTAAATTTTGAGCTTCCTAAATAGAAAAAACTTTAGAACTATAAGATCTAGAAAGATTTCTTAATGCGTTTTTCATAGCTTTATTTTTTTCCAACTTACCACCAAGACCATTGATGGCATTAAAAAATTCATAAACTCTAAGCATGTAAGCTATAATATCTTCATATTTAGACATCCTCAAGGTTTCAAATTTAGCTTTGTAATTTTGTATCTTCACTTGCTTGACCTTGTCATCTCCTTCATTAATAGTCTCCAACTTTTTCCAGATCCATTTAGAATATTTCAGACTCGTCACCTTTCCAAGTTCAAAATTAGAAAGACCACTCAAGTTAGCATCCCTTTCTTTTCCATCATTCTCATAATCATTGATCTCATCATCACTTTTCAAACCATTAGTAAGATAGTATATCATTTTTTAACTGATTTCTAGACACCAAACCCTAGAGAGACCATAAAGGATGTCATCTTGGCTTTCCAGTAAGAATAGTTCATTCCATCAAACATAGGAGCTTTGAAACCCTTGTTGTGTTTCATCCAAATACACATCAAGTGGTTAAGATTCTTCAAGGAGCCACAAAATTTAATACCAATTGTTAAATGCATAGAACAACTAAGAGGGGGGTGAATCAATTGTACATTAAAACATTCAATCCCTCATTAATTTTCAAACCCTTATCAACATTGAAATCCTCATTAAGCATTAGTAGAACATAAACATATGAAACAACAGTGCAAACACAACCAAGCATATTAGAACACTAGATTTATGTGTAAAACCCTAAGCATGGAAAAACTAAGTTGAGGATTAGCTCACATATATATGAATAGCAACATTGAATACAACTAGGCTCACTGCCCATAAAAGAAGAAAGGATCACTACCAAAAAGAAATAAGAATATAAAAAGAATATTACAAGAGATTCACTATCTCAGAGCAACAGGAGAAATCCACCACTCCAAATCTGCACCATCTGCAACCTTTAACTCATTTCCTCTAGTAAATTCAAGCACAATGAAAATGTAGACACCTTCTGCTCAATGTATATAGAGTCATAGGTATTAAGCTCCCACTTTGATCACCACACTTGATTACATTTACATCTCACACATTTCTTAAAAACACCACACCATTCAACACAAAATTCACCTTGCATTTATAGCATCTATGACCTCAAATAACTACTTTAGGTCGACATCAATGAAACATATGCACCTCAAATGTGTAAAACCAAAATAGGTCAGCACAAAACACTTCCACAGTGGAAGGAAGTGAAGGTAGACCATGCCAAGGGTTAAGTAGAACCCAAATCTACACTAACATGCTTGATCATGCTTTCACAATCAACTTACAATCTTTGCAATTAGCGTTAGTACCTAGGTCAACCAAACCTACACTAAAACTAGTCAAGCGACCACATACATGCTTCTCCAAGTCCAAAAATAATATGTGGACCACAAAGAAACACTTTACAACATCAACAAAAGATTCCAAAACATTCTAATATCATCAAAATATTTGGCAACACTACCACAACCACCTGCAACCAAGAACACCATCATTCTATGCAGCCAGTCATATTGTCACATAACACAACTTATGAATCCAAACTTGTGAAATATCTAAAAACTAAAAAATTCAAGGGAAGGTAGATATAAACAATATTAGCATGTTCCCAAATCCACAAGACAAGAAACAACAATGAAGAGAAATGTACAAAACTTCCATTTGTCCCAGGAAACCTTCTACATAGGCACACATATTGTTAAACACATCTTCCACTATTGCATAATCTAAAACTTGAAACTCTAGATATATCACCTGTGAACACTTCTGATCATCACATCCAAGCTGTACAATCATATCTTCAACCATGAAGAAATTCAGAGCACAACACTAAACACACCTCTATCACACTACATAATTTTATTAAATTTTCTCAAAAGAACTTGGAAACTAAGTTAACTAGCTGCATCTAAAAAACCTACTCAACACTATAACATTTTTTTATCATGGCTACACTATAGATTCACATCAAACCATAATATAGATGAAAACATAGTGCAACACAATTCAACAATATTTTCACCAAGGGTTGACATTAATGTGACATCAAACCATAAAACATCCATACTTGAAACTGAACCATAACACATCCACACTTGACACTAATGACAACAAAACCAATAGTCTCCAAAAACCTCCCAACTATAGGGTGCTGTCATAATAGTGGTTTACAATTCCTGAGAGGAACGAATTTTAGCTGAAATCACATATTTTTACAATATATAATGATTTAAGCCTTAAAAATTTCCATTTTAAGGATTCCAATTGAAGAGGGTTTGATCAAATCACCTTAGATCAAACCCCCTTGGATAGAACCTCGCTAGTTTTAAACCATACCTATAAATGCGTCTCCTTTACACCTATCAAAATGCTGATAAAAAATCACTTTTGATTTAGATTTTGGGGGATCAAATGAATTCATTTAAAATTTATTTCAAATGATTATGTTATTCCTCAAAACAAGCTATCCAATGAATATAATTTTAATATGTTTTGGTTTTGTTATGTATTTGTTTTTAAGTTTTATTAAACATAGGTTTTTCATCGAAAATGAATTTCTTTGTTCTTCACATGTGGAAAAATAGAATATTATCAAAAAAAAATTGAAAAATATGAGTGCACCAGATATTGAAGTCCTTGATACAACAAAAAAAAAATAAAAAAATTTTGACATATACAAAAAAAGTTACGCGTTATACAGTCGCGTTGTGTCTGAATTATAATTCGTTTGACTTTGAAACTTGATTAAGGAAAAAATATTCAATAAAAAACTATCTAACCAAGTGGAAGCACTGGATATCAGAGTTACAAATCTAAATTTGAAAGAATTATAATTTTATCCTTCATGGAAAAAAAGTTATGCATTATACGGTGTGTCACTTTTAAAAATGTTATTTTCTGAAAAAAATATATTTTCATGGGAGATGGAAAAAAGTGCAATTTGATTCCAAAAAATTTTGAAAAAATATTTTAGAATCTACAAACAAAATTTGATGAGACTCTAGTTTGCACCATCTTCAAATTCCTCACAGTTTAGCTGCTATAGGTGCCCGAATGTGAAGATTTAGTTAAAAATAATAATTTCAGTGTCCAGTTTGGCCAAAAATTGTAAACCACTATTATGGGATCACCCTATACTAGAGGTTGACATCAATGAAAACACCAACAATCTTCCAACAAGCCAATGGCAGAACTTCTTGATGACTGAAAGTAGTGAGTTAGTAAACTGAAGAGAAGATATTTGAATAAGTTACAAAAGATTTGTCAAAGAAAAGTTGCAATCATGAAAAGAGAAGTGAAAAAGTAGAATTGTAATCATCAAAATGATTGAGCTTCATTGTCATATTTAAATAATTGAAAGAATTGCATGTTTTAATCTTTAATGAGTTTGTTTTTTAGGTTAGGGAGTACTTGCTTCCTTGGGTTGAAGACATAAAACAATGTCTACATGGAGTTTTAGCTTCCTTGGGAGTGACCTTAAAACCTTTCTACAGGTATTAGTAGCTTCCTTGGGTTGTATCCCTACAAAAAAATTGTAACTATGATTCATTTTGAGGCTCGATTAGGATAGTAGTTCCTAGCAAGTTTTCTCACCATGCATATATTTGGTGTTTTTTGGTGTTGTGCATTGCGTTGATGTTTCATTTTTATGTTAATTTTATAAATATTAAGTTTTAGTTTTCCTAGGAGGGTTTGAGATTTATTTGAATATTGATTCAGCCCCCCTTCCTCAGCATTTTGATGTATGTTCTTGAACATAAGTTTCAAGTAATCATAATGAATGGGGAAGGACATGAGAAATGGTAAATGGTGACATAGAAAAGATATAAGTACTAGGAATGTGTCAAGACATGTGGAAAGGGGAAAGCGATAGGGTAAAGATGGAAAATAGGCGATAAATTGGAAAAGGGGAGAAAACTTGACAAAACACTAAAATGAGTGCATGATAATGATATTAGAATTGTGGGGTATGCAATATCCATTATCAAAATTTACTTCACTTTATTGGGAGTATGACATATTTATGGATATCGAATTGTTAACTTAAGAGTATAGAAAAGAATATAGACAATCATGAAAATATCAAGAATACATTTACCAAAGGAGAGATACTAGTTTTTAAAAATTTCTTTATTCATCAAACATGTACTTCATCTTGAAAATAATCCATATAGATTAGTCAACATATGTGCACAATAGAAAATGTAAAAACATGGGAGATGGAAACACATGTAGGGAAAGGAACAAAAATTAAAAAAAAAAAAAAAAATCTATATAAGATTTGGTTCTATAATAAATGTTTTCATGTCATAAAAATTTGATCTAATTACTTGAGGAGATATGAATGAATTTGCAATCCATGAAAGAAATATAGGAAAGAGAGGAATACATGAAAAAGACAATAGATGGAGAAAAGTGAGAGGAGAGACAAAGAGAGAATGGGTGTTCTGAAAAATGAAAATTAAAAAAGAAGAGAACTAAATCATTCTCCCAATTTATGATGTAATTTCCTAAGCCAAAATAATAATATATATTCAATTTTAACCTTCCACAAAAACTTATTATTTGAATAAAAACACTATTGATCCAAAAATCCACTCAAATCTTAGATAACTTAGATTCAAAACTACTACTTATGCATCAAAAGTAATTATTACATTTAAAATAAAAAATGATAGAAAAATATGTAATGCCCTAAAAACTTTATTAAGATAAACCACAACAAATGGGATAATTTTTATATTAAAATTAAAAATTATTTATATTGCCTAAGTGAAAGTTCAATGAGCACCTTGAATGCTAGGTGTTGATGTTGAAGGCCTATCATTAACCTATTCAACATCCAAAGTGAGATAATAATACCATTCATATAAGGCTCAACTATTCACATGTAATATTTATAATTATTTACTAGTTATATACCTCTACACTTGAAATGATCATGTAATAGAAGGTGTAGGACCATTGCAAGTAGAGTGAACATTGTGACCCCAAAATTTAATTTAATAATTATACTAAGTTAATATAAGATTTTACAATAAAATTTAATAAATTGAATTAAATAAAGTTGTTGACATTTACCTGACTATCAAAGTTGAATGTTTCACTCAATAGAGCTTCTATCATGATCATCTAATATATTGTAAATGTATCTTAGGCACATGCATCCTATCCTTAGGATCATAAACATAGAAAGACCCACAAGACTAACATACATGAGGTGGAGCATGACATTTGGAAGACTCACCTGCATCACCCTTTACTAGAGGCCTAGTATGCTCTAAATTTTCTCTAGCTAGCAGCATTAGTACTTGGTTTGGGTCATGTTGTGCCACCACTTTTTCTTGTGTAAATCCCCCACCTCTACCTTAGAACTCCCTCATGTCAAAGTAATATGGGATTTGATTGAGGACAAACTCAAAATATAGTTTCCACAAAAAATATCATGGTATTAGATAGTTAATGCATGGAGAATGGTCAAAAACCATCCACTACCTTTCCCAAAAATATTATTTATCCCTTGGTGGCAGAAACAATGGGTAGGGAACCTCTTGCATACATTGTGTAAGGTTCTATTGGTTCGTGGGTCGATGAAGAGTGCACACAAGTCATTTAAAAAAAAAATGTTTAACGTGTTCATATGATAATTTGTCTATGTAAAATTATTTTTGGTGTTTCCTCTTGTCAAACCAACTATTTATTTTCCCACTAACTAGTTCTACATGAGATACAATGGATTGCAATGGTTCAACAAGGGTTGTCCTATGTATTTTTTTTCTTAAATGATCTTTCAACCTTGCAATTAACTCCTCAATTTCTTTTCTATTGTTTTTAATTTTCCCTAATTTGTTAAATGTTGTGTTCCTAGAGGATGTCAAGGAGTTGTAGGAGTTTTTTGTTGTGGATATTATTTAGGAGGGTTTTCATGAAAAATTGAATTGGTATTTTAAACATTTGGTGGTGAATTATCAACTCCTAAAAAATAAACAAATCTCAATTGAAAACTAATTCAATCTACCTATTTAATCCAAATTTGACACTAAAAAACTAAAAATACTTACTTTTTTATGTCCCTAACATATTTGCAACATTTTGGTGGTGATTTGGTAGAGCATTAGATGAAAAATGAGATTTTTAATAACATGAGTGTTCTTGAAAAGAGGAATAGGCTTTGGGTTTTCATAGAAAATGGAGAGAAAAATGTGTGAGTTGATTTTTACAATTGAAAATAAGCATAACACAAGTGTGTCATAATACACTTGTGTTATGCTCTCATGGGGGCCAAAAAGTGGGGTGGCCACTTTTTAGTCCCCCATCTTGGTACAGATGCGCTTGTAGCAACATTATTCTAATTAGGCTTCTTCAACCCAATATTATTGTAATATTAAAATGGTACATAATTGTAGTGTAGAAAATTCTATACCTTAACAATTCTACATTATGTTTTGTCCCCCTAATTTATTGTACTTAATTAAGCTTCTAATTTTCCAAATTATGCATTCCAAAGCCTACTTTTTTGAAGGATTTCAAGCATTAAATAAATATAACCAATTGTTATTTTCCTCTCGACTAGGTGTGTAATGGAAATTTGGTCCAAGACCCAAATTCAAATATGTTGTTGGCTTTATTTTGATGTCTGAAATTCAAATATGAATTGTTGGATTTTGGAATCTAATTTTTGGGAAATTTGATAAAAACCTATCAATACTTAGTATTTTTACCCTTTGAAATCTGAAACACACTGTCTAATATTCATGAGCGGAAACTATTTTCAAGAGAAAGTAAAGAGCAACATTTCAAAGCATTATAGAAGCAATTCAAGATCCAACATCATATAAATTTTAATGTGTGTTAATGTTCATGTCTTGTGAAGGCTAACATATTTTTTTAGGTCTCCAAAGCATTCAAGTATTCAAGCAACCAAGAACCAAACTCTTGAAGAGATGTGTTTGACTTCAGCCCTTCAAGGTAGCCATTGAAGGGTGGTGAGTTGTAGAACATTTTGATTTCACTGTTCCTTCCTTTCCATTATCATTTATCATTCACATTTTTTTGGAAGAATGAAGGAGACCTTTAGTTTGTTGTCTTTCTTTTCATTGATTCCAACATTGTTTTATGTATGATTATCTGCTCATCTGGTAAACTATGTTCATGCTACACTATTCTGGTAATTTGGTCTAGAATCTCTCTGAAGTGTATGTCGGCTCATCCAATCTTGATATGTTTTTTAACAGTCATAGATATAGTTGTGATCGAGGAATCAAAAATTTTAGTTGAACAGGTTGAAAGATTTAAATGTCATAAGTTTGGCTTATAGTTTTGTTGTGTTTCTCTTTCGACCGACTTAAGGTGCAGATTTCATGAAGGATTATTTTTTAGGTCCAGACTGACCTAAATTATGTCTTTCATTTTTAGTTTTGAGTGCCAAAGAAGCTTTGTTTTGTGACCAACAAGATATTTAGAATTATGTATTCTTACATCCAACTAGGCTAACCTAATTGATCTATGAACCTTGTATATATGGAATATATTTTTATTGAGCATGCACACACACACACACACACACACACACACACATATATTTGAGATATACATAGATGTATGATTTTTGAGAGAAAGATAGAGAGAGAGAGAGAGAGAAATGAAAAAAATTAATGATGCGAGGTATGTGATGAAGTGATATAGTCATTAATGATATTTTTTGTACACCTACAATCTAGTGCAGGAATTTCCATCTTTCAAAGCTTAATTGGAATTGTAATCAAAACTTAGAAGGTGTATTTACTTTAGTTCGCATATTTGGAAGTGAGCCGTATATTTATGTATTCTAGTGATAAGCCATATCTCTTGTACTCTGGATGTGATCCTTTCAAGGAAAATGTGTCCTCACAGTGTGCCATGTAATATTTTGTAACCGATTATAATATATTGTGAGTTAATCCTCATTGTGGTTTTTTCCACTCTGGGTATTCCATGTAAAAATCCAAGTGTCTATCCATTGTGTGATGTTATCTTCATTTTCATATTTTTACTTACTTTTGGAGCAAGATACATTTTAATAATTGGATGGTTAGCAATCAATTAGTTTGGTAGAATATTGATTCACCCCCCTCTCAGTATTATCTGTGTTCAATAATTGGTATCAGAGCTTGGTTCCTTTTGAGAAGCTTAACAACTTAAGGAAGATATTGAAGTTTGAACACATGACTAATAAAAATTATCTTGTTCCTTTAGAAGAGATCTCTGCAACTAAGGAAGTTCATGTTGCTCTTAAATATTTGGACAACAGTGAAGATAATAAAGAATCTCTGAAGGAAAACCTGAAAGAAGCTAAAGAATGTATTAGAAAGATAAGAGAACAAATCAAGAAATTCAAAGAAAGGAATAGAGAAGTCAATAATCAATTGAATAGGGCTAATGAAGATATCACTGGACTAAACTTGCAAGTAGAAGAAAAGAAAATATTTTAAGAATGTTAGAAAAAAGAAATCTAGAGCAAAATTCGTGAATGCACAAAGCTTGAACAAGAAGTGGTGACACTAAGATATGATTTAGTGAAGGAAAAATATCATGAGGATAAATTCAAAGAAAGTACCACAAAGCTTGGTGAATTGATTGCATTTTAGAAACCATCTAAAGATAAAGGCAATCTAAGACTTGAAGAAGGAAAAATTTCAAAGGAAAATTAGGTTCCCAATGAAATGAACAATTAGAGGAAGACTCAAGGTACCCATCTTTTAATGGAATTTATTTTGCATGTAGTAAATTTGGTCATAGGGTGGAAAAATGTAGAAGTAGAATGAACTAGAATATAATGAATCAAAACATTCTTTACTGGGCAATGCTTTGCTTGCAATAAGTTTTGGGATATAACTACAAAGTGTAGAGTTTGGGAAATGATGAATAGATTCAATATTGGTAGAATGACTCAATATTTTCAAGGCTATTGCTATGTATGATTTTATTTTGGACATAAAGCTAATTAGTGTAGATCAAGGATAAACCCAAATCAGTTTAGTCAGAAACAAGTTGTGTGCTACACCTGCAATAAACCAAGATACATTTCCAAGTTTTGTAGAAGCAAAATTGAGAAGAAAGCTAATCCATAACAAAAGAAAAAACCTATGAATAGAGTGGATCCTAATGAAGTAAGAAAATAAATGAAAAATATTAAGAATAAAAAGGAATAACCCAAGAATAAGGATGAATAAAATGCATCTGCATCTGCACTTGGTGCAAATACTTCTTCAAAGAACTAAACCCAACAATGGTTTTAGGGGGAGCAATAATTGAGAGATCTAATAAACTCTTGATACAAGAAGTGTAAAGTAGTGAACGCAAGGATATATGGTGTAAAGCATTATTCTAAAGACATTGAAGAAATTTTTGATGGAAAGTATCAAAATCTGAAGAATTGTGGAGCATCTTAGGGTTTATAGTGTATCCTACAAAGTGTCTATCAACTTTTTAAATTTGGAGTGCATTTAATGCAAAATTAGGGAACATTTTGTAAGATAGAAAGTAAAGAAACTAAGTTGAATTAAATCACATTTACAAATTGGAAGAAGTAGAGCGAGCTAAAGAAATTTGAAAAAAGATTCTAAGAAGTTGGCATAAAACCCTAGTTTTTGACAAAGCTTGAGAAGGTATTTACTGTTATCTAAGCTTTGTGAATTTTAAATTGAAGCATCTCTATAAGTAACTTGAGGAAAATAAATGGCTACTCCTACTATTATGGAAGTTTTTGAGAGACCCCGACCCAAATTTAGGAGGTATTCTTTGAAATTCTTTGAAATGGATTCCTTGGGTGCATTCTCTCACATTCCTATTAATTTCTTACCCACTGAATACACTAGAATATACATTCATGGTAAGTTGGAATAATTTAACCATCAAGAACTTAGGGATTTATGGACAAAATAATTAACAGGAGATGATCATTCTATAAAACTTAAATATGAAAACCTAGTATGGAAGAAGTTGGATGCCTAGAATTGGTTCCCTAAATTTTCAAATAAAATGGACTCTAAATTTGTTAGGATGACAGTAAGTAGGGTGCATGATAAATTTGTGTGGAAAAGTGAAGCCAAGTTAGTTACCAAGGAGGTGTTACAAGATGTAACTGGTCTTTGTGCCACTGAACCCTTTCTAGTACTAAAAGCTATGAAAAATGATGTAGTAATGAAGCTAATTGGGGCCACATTTGATGGAAGAGCTTTAACTAATAAACCTATAGAAAACCCAGCTATGATGTATGTTTCCATCATGATTTGACATAAAATATATTTCACCAATCGAGGGAATTTTGTGTCTTCCACAATAATTCATACTACATACGAAATGATAGTAAATGCAAGAGACTATGATCTGTGTTAGTTTCTTCAACAACTTATGGAAAATTTGAGCCTGATCAATACAATGAAACACTCCATTAAGTTTGGGACATTGGTAGTTTTTCTACTATTTTAGTTTTTGAGGGAGTTACCTAGAAGGAAAAACATCATATGGGATCACAATATGCTAGTTTCTCATCAAATTCTTGAGCACATGCACAGTCTTGGAGACTTTAGATCACATAACAATGCACTAACTATATTCTTTATAGTTTTCGAGAATGATACGCATGAAAGAGAAAGGATTCCTAGAAGCTTGGTGAAAAAGTATTGAAAGGACATAACCTTTCTTGTAAGTACTAGTGAATGAACCATGGAAGTAGTTGAACCAAGAACTCTCTAGATAGAAACATTGGGATATGAGATAGATGAAGAAATTGCTAAGAGGTTTATTGAAATATTGCTAAGTAGTCCAATGCACCCCTCTCTACCCTGACATGGAACATATGAGGAAAAAGCTAAGGAAGTGCATTTAGAGACTTCTACATCCCATAGAGAAAAAAAAGTTAGAAAGAATGTTGAGGCATTCTTCCAAGGGCCATTCACTAAAGAAGACATTGATGAATTGAAGGAAGCCCTTGATGAGAGGAATTCCAGGTCAACTGAACTACCCTTTGGACCTAGGAAATCTAAAAGGATATCCTTTGCTACTGCACCTACTTCTAGTGTTGTTGTAATAGAGAAAGGAAAGAAGAAAGAACATAGTACTTTGGCATTAGTTGATGTACCTACCTCCACTGGACCTAGTACACATGATTTTAAAAGGAAGAACATACTCCCTTTTGCACCATCTATTACTCATAGAAAAATAGGAGTAAAGAAAAAGTCAAAAAGGAAGAGAAACATGAGTGATGATATTTAGGAAGAAATTGATCTTGGATTACAAGAAGAGCAATAGTTGAAAAAGAAAAAAAGAACAAGAACCTCTACCAATAATAAAGAAGCAAAAAATAGAGTCAATATCTCTAGATATGAAGAGATAGAGGAAGAAGAATCTTTCAGAATTTATGTGCATGAAAAGAAGAATGAAGAAGACACATATGATTTGGTAAGTAATAGACCATCTTTAAATATAGGTGCCTTGGTAAATAATATGATAGATGTTAAAGATCTTATGTTGACTGCCCAATTATATGATGAAGTAAATGATGAAGATAAAAAAAAAATTATTAATGCTTTTATTCACCACATTGTTATTTTCAATGTGAGTATGGAGGTAATCTAGAAGAAAGTGACTCATAATATCTGGAAAGTGTTAGTACAAAGAAGGTAAGAGGCTATAAATGATGAAGACAAGATGAAAAATGAGGCCTTGGTTTCTTATGGATCCTCTTTATCTCAAGAAGAGGCAACTAATTTGTTCAGATAATGTTCTACTCTATTTAGAGTCAAACAAAGAGTCAACATGCTTATGAATAAGGAGATAGATAGTATGGAAAGAGGAAGAAGAGAAACCCAAGACATAATCAAAAGTTTGGAAATAAATTATGGGACAAGAACTAGTTCTTCATCCCATATAGCTTAGGCATGGGAGCATGTTACAATCATAGAAGTAGTAGATCTTCCAATCTTGGAAAGTGCTGGTGAGATACATGAGGTTTTAGAGACTCCTGCCCCTCCAAGTGACACATAGGATACCACAAGAAAATAGTCTGAAGAACAACACAAGGAAGATACCAGTAATGTACCTGAAAAACATCATGAATCCACTAGAAACAATGGCTCGAGAAGAGTAAAGATGAAGGTGAAGGGATCAAGGAAAAAAAGGAGAAAAAAAAGGGAAGAAATCCTCAAAAGAAGAAAAAGAAAAGGAAGAAGAAAAGGAAGAATAAAAGGAAGAGGAGAAAGAAGAAGAAATAAAGGAAGCCAATCGGCCTGAATGAAATAAAGAAGAGAATCCCAAAGGTGTTGAGCCACCTGATGGAACCCCTAAAATTTTCTATGTTCCATCTCCAAAATCTTGCTTAGTTCTAAAGACTTTAGGTTTGTCCCTTGACACTATATAAGGGTTTTAGTTTACTTAGGTTTTATTTGTAAAACCCTTTTATTTGTATCATCAAAAAGGTTTTATTTCTTTGTTGACCCCTTGCATTGGTTCTCAGTCCTTTAAGTCATGACTTATTCCATCAAAACCTGTTAAGTGATTGGCCCTCTGGTCTTGTTTTACCAGTTGACATATGTTGGGCCATTATTTTAATTTTTCCTAAGTTGGGAAAAATATTTCCCACTGTGAAGCCTTAAGTCTTTTATGTCGTGGGTATGGTCTTGTTGACCTATTCAGGTCCCTTTTAAAAGATTAATAGTTTTTTACATGTGTAGATATAAGGACCCCTGACTATCATTTGATTGATGTAGATAATCACCACTATTCCCTGTGCACCCATTCTATTTTGATTCTGATTATTTTATTCATATGGGCTCATGAGTGAAGGCCATGTGTCTTGAATGATTGGTGGGCCTGACGTCTTTGATAAGGCATGCAACTGGTTGTTGAAGAAAATCAACAATGGGAGATAAATTAGGTGGCCGCATCTAGACCATTGCCTACATGCCTAGTTTTTTTCCTTTCTTATTAAAATAATCACATGTGCTAGCCAACAGTTACCACGTGTCATCTCTAATGATAGGCCCAATGGTTTCAAATGGTTAGAATTGTTGAGTTTTCAAATGATCCAATGGTCGATAGCAGGTGATGTGGATTAATCTTGATTGCTCCCTGCTATCCCATGTTGGTCTCACCTTTCCTATCAAACTCCCAACGGGGAAGTGGGAATCTACTACATGGAGTGATCCAGAGAACATGGAAGCATTGCAACATGGGAAAATATTTAATTAAATATTTCAATATAGAGCATGGGAAATAAAGTGTGTTTTACTAATGCAGATATATTACATGTGCTTGAAGATCTTTTAAATTTGAGCTATGGATTTTGTATGAAGGATAAAGTTGTGGGTAACTAAGAAGTGTGTATGAAGAAGCTGAGAGATCTAATCTCAACCTCTCCCCATTTTCCCATTGATGAAAGTTGCACATGAGTTATGACTCATGGGGGTGAGGGGAAAAGGACATGTGGATCAGGGCTATAGCGACAAAGAGATGGTGGAGCTCGTGTACTACTAACAAGTGGTTCCATGCAGCCTATTGTCATTTGGTAAGTATTGCGACTATGTACAGTTGGATCTTTCATAATAAGCTAGTCAATTTGGGTCGTCGATCAATTAACACCCGAAAAGGATCAATGGATGGTATTCAAAACTCAATTGAGGGCAATTGAGCCATTCTAGTTCACGTGAGCGAGCCTTAATAACTAAAAGGACATTGAGCTACCAAAGTACGAAGCTACATAATCATTAATGTTTGTCTTAAAGACATAATTCAGTATTGAAAAATATACTTGATACACTCAAGGAGCTCATCCTATGGTCTCTCAACATTTTTTGACATCAGAACTAGGATTGTAACCCTGTGAAGAAAACTAGTAAGTGAATTATTTTCCTATTTCTAACATTATTGATAGGTTGTGGTTTCTCAAGCTTGAGTTTGTTAGGGTTTTCTTGGTTTAGCATTTTTAAGGTTTGATGCTCATAAAGAAGAATTTATTAATTTTGCATTTGCATAATTTGTGTCAAACCCTCATAAAAGTCGTAGGCATTGTTTAGATAAACTAGAAACCCTACCTTACATTACCTCTTATGTTATGGATCCTAAAGTAAAAGTGTCTTCATCTATAGGGGAAGCTTCTTCTCCCTAAAGACATTTAAATAAAGACCCCATGGATCAGTTACCACCCTCAACCAGTGAAAAACCTAAAGGCCAAATGATTCCCAGAGGTCTACAAGTAGCAAAGGGTATATTTGATAGGAGCTTCTCTATCAGGGTTGCCAAATTACCTTATACTAGATGGGAATTGTTTTATAGTTGGTTCAGGAATAGAAATATGGGTGTCCCAGTAGGAAACCCTTGGAACTATGACCTAGGAAAGTTGATTGTGCCAAATGTCTATATGGATGTTGAATTTCTTAAGGCAATAGTGTAGAAGTTGAAAAACCAGCTTCACAGTCCCCAAGAACACCTACAAGAAATCACCTATCACATGCAAATATATTCAGAACAAAAAACAACAGAAGTTCTATAAACCCTCAGAGCCAATGTGTGCAAGCAAAAATCAGCATTATTGATTATTGAATGAATTGTTTTACAAATAATACAAAATCCTTCAAAAAGGAAATGATGCAATCAAGCAGGAAAAAACAACTCTAATCTTATCTTGAGCAAAAGACAACTCAATAAGATAAGATAAGAATTAAATGATAATTATCCTAGGAAATAAATAATTACCTAAGTAAACTTATCCTAAAGTGTAATTAACTAATTAATTACACCAACACCCCCCCATAAGTGCAGCTTAGGGAGAAGAAAATTATTATGCAAATATGAGTCCCAACAACAAGGCCTAATCAGGTATTAATTTACAAATGCAATGCAAACTAAATCAAACAAGGTAAAGGAGAAAACCACATGGGAACAAAACTCCTCCCCAAAATAGAATGCAATAAACTAAGTGATGAAAGATAGAGGACTCCATAAGACCCCCCAAGGATACCATCCATCACAAAGATACATAAATGAATTCCCCCATAAGAGGAAGAAAGAGACCACAAATCCCCCCGGAATGAAGTAACTCCAAAAGAAGTGAAGAAACTACATCTCCAGAAAGAAGTAAGAGGGAAGAGGCTGAATGAAAGAAATCTCTGAAGGTGGAATAGGTGCAGCCCAAGATGTCTCCATAGAAGCAAGTGTGACCTCAACCAATGAAGAAGCCAAAGTAGGTGAAGACTCAATAGAAACCTCCAAAGATGTATGATCAACTGGATCCTGCTGCAATGAAATAGAAGAAGCAATAGGAGGTGGAGGAGAGGGAATGGAAGGCTCAAGAACACCAATGTTCAAGAAGCCAAATCTCTCCTCTGAATCATGATGCACACTCAAAGTGTGAGGAACAGTTGTAGGAACAAAAGCACCACCAGTAGCAAAATCAATGAAAGAATACAACTGAGATGAGTGATCCACTATCCCAGTAGCAATAACTACTCTACTCTCCAAGTCTCTAATGATAACCGAATTAGGTGTGAACTCCATAGATATCCCATTTCCCCCATGTGTTATCTGATAGATGGAAATAAGGTTATTTTTCAAGTGATGGACACACAAGACATCCTGAAAGGAGTGATCCCCCAAAAAAATAGATCCCCTCCCTATAACACTCATGTAAGTGTTGTTTCCCATCAAAATGGGAGACATAGTGTAAGGCTCCAAGGAAGTGAACATAGTCTGTGAAGAAGCCATATGATGAGATGCTCCTGAATCTAGAAGCCATCTCCCTGATCCAATACCTAAAGAAGCACAAAGAGCATGTCCCTTCATATCTGATGAAGTATGAAAACTAGTTGTGCCTATGTTATGCTGCTCTAAAGAAGAAGAATGAGGAGAAGAAGATGACACAGCCATCCTAGAAGGCAAATCAATCTGATGTTTCTGAAGAAGATGTTCCAGCTCATCAATGTCCTTCTTGTAACAATTATGTTATGCATGTCCTTCCCTCTTGTAATATGCACATTTAGACTTCTCCTTCCTAAATGATTTCCCCTTAGAAGAGGAGGATGAATCTGAGGACTCCTTTTTCTGCTCATGAGGTTTGGAATCCTTTTGTTTTTGTTTCTTTCCTTTTCTTGTAGAAGCCTTCTAATCTCTGGGCTCTTGTGATACAATAAGTTCCTGTGAAGAGGAAGAAGGTTTCATCATCCCCATGCTAGCTAACTTAGCTTGCTCTCGAGTGAGAGATGAAGCAAATTCATCAAGAGATGGCATAGTGAATCTCGTACCAAGTGCATCCATAGTGGCATAAAAGGTAGATACAAAAATTGAATAATTTGGTCCAAGCTTAGAAAGAATGGAAAATATCAACTGAGAGTCTTCTTTCTGAACACCACATTGTGACAACTGTAATCTAAGAGACTTGAGTTTGGTGAAAAACTCCTGGATGCTGTCAAAATCCCTAGGATTTAAGCCAATAATCTCATTCTCTAACTGAAACCCTCTCATAGTATCCTGCTTCCCAAACAAAGACTCCAAAGTAGCCCATATCTCATTTGGTGTAGTGCAAGATTCAATGTGAAAAAGAAGGTTAGAGGAGAGAGACAGACATAATGTACCATAAGCTTCATCACACTTATTAAACCATTTTCTCTTTTCAATAGCACCTATAGGTTCAATTTTTGTACCCATGGTTACCCTATACAACCCTTTATGTTTCAAGTGAATCTCCATTTGTTTTTTCCAACCAAAATAGTTGAATGGAGGAAGGAGTGAAATTTTTTGTAAATCCATGATAGAAAACAACAATATATACTCTCAAATAAAATAAAAATGCTCCCTGATCTCAAAAAATTGCCTCTTTGCATGCTTCCCAAGAAAATAACTAAAAAGGTAAAGGATGAGATCAAACAGAAATATCAGACACCTGGTAAAAAAATCTGAAAAAATAGGTCTGATATTTATGTAGAGCACTGAACCAGCTTTCCAACGCCTATTCATTTTCGAAAAACGGAGCCAGGATGCAAAAGTTATGCCTCCGAGAGTGAAAACAACAACTTTTGGCTTTGACAGGCGAAAAAGGCATCAAAACAGAAAATTCAGAAAAAATACTAGTGCCACTGGAACGGTATCAGAAGCAGCCTTCCGATGATATCTTGTTTTCAAAAAATAGAGACCATATGCTCAAGATATGACCATTTTACTAAATATGCTCATTTAGGCTTTAAACCAATTTTTTTATTACTTTAAAGATGAAAAAATTAATAAAAAATTAGCTGAACCTTCATGCATGAAAATCGAGGTAGCACATAAATCAAAATGGAACAGAAAATGATGCAGCTCAAAATTGATGCATGCCCCAAAAAATATGGCACGAAAATCGATGCGTCTATACGGATCCATATAGATTTTTCTGGCAACTATTTTGAAATTTCCCAAAAACACTAAAAAATTAATTTTCAGCAAACCCTTTCATATTTTATATGAAAATAGGGGTTTTTGGGCCTTCTGAGTGCATCTTTGAGGTCCGTTTTGCATTGGTATGCACTATTTGAGAGATAAAAGTCAAAATTTCTTAAAAAATGATGGAAAACCTCTCTGATCTGACAAAAAATACTAGAATAAAACCCTTGCACAAAAGAAAACGTTGTGAGAGAATATCTTCAAATCACGAATAGGAAACAATGGGTCTGAAGCTCTGATACCATGTAGAACTTGAAAAACCAACTTCATAGTCTGCAAGAACACCTACAAGCAATCACCTATCACATGCAAAGATATTCAGAACAAAAAACAACAGAAGTTCTGTAAACCCTCAGAGCCAATGTGTGCAAGCAAAAATCAGCATTATTGATTATTGAATGAATTGTTTTACAAATAATACAAAATCCTTCAAAAAGGAAATGATGCAATAAAGCATGAAAAAACAACCCTAATCTTATCTTGATCAAAAGACAACTCAATAAGATAAGATAAGAATTAAATGATAATTATCCTAGGAAATCAATAATTACCTAAGTAAACTTATCCTAAAGTGTAATTAAATAATTAATTACACCAACAAATAGTTGCTAATTATGACTCAGTCACAAGGACTATTAGAACATATGATGGGAAAGAAATGGTCAAAATCACTAAGGAGGAATTGGGTCTTGTTTTCAAGCTCACTAGATGGAGTGATGAAATACATAAGATAAATGAAGACACTCTTAGGCAAGATTATGATCAAACCAAGATTGCATTCAGAGTCCACATTCTACCAATATTTCTAGTAGAAATTGTAGGTAGGAAGATTGTAATAGGACCACATGTTAAAGAGCCTTTCCCTGTTAACTATTTTATTTCCTAATTCAAAAGGACCTTCTATTCTATTTTTCAAATAGTTGGTTATGATCCTATCTCTGGAATTCCAATGGTATGGATGTATATGGCTGCCCATATCCAACACCCCCAATATTGTACAGTATATGATTATGCGGGGTTTCTTTTTAGAAAGAATGCATGAAGGAATGACAAGGTTGAAGAAGGGTGAATTGGGACTAAGATTCAGTTGGCATTTATTTTTGATGCACATGTTTCTATACAAAGGTGCAATTTACTTTGGACACAATATTTTCTTGGAAATAAAGACGGGTGACTTGGATCTGCCCGTGCAATGCTGGACCATAGTCTTGGACAAAGATGATAGGAAATATGATTATGTGACATTCCAAAATTTGTTTTCCTTTGAATTGAGGAGAGTCTTGATTGTAAATTTACCTAGAATTCCCATAGCTCTACATGATTTGTTAAGACCCAAGGAGAGAAAGCCTGAGCTAGGAGTTGATCACAATTGGGGAGATGTTAATTCATACCCTGATTACAATATCTTAAGGGTATATGGCTCCATGGTAGAACCTCACTTTCTGCCAAATTTTTTTCCATAAATAATTAGTTTCCTTGAGGTTATGTGGCAACTGGTAAGTGTTGAAAATGAACACTTATTGAATCAAGGAAAATGGTGTAGGAGCACCATTGGTCGAAAACTATCAAGACAAGTTCATAAGGTCTAGGCTTTAGAGGCTTTTGTGTTTTGTCTAAAATAAGGTCTATAAGACCATGTGTTGATATAATTATTCCATTTTTTTATAGTACTTAGGTGTCTAGGTGGTGGATTTTTTTAAATGTGCAAAAAATTCTATGTTGTTAAATTGGAATAATATAAGGTTGTAAAAGTGCACTAAAGAGGGAGACCAATGGTCACCTCTTTCAAATGTTAGTTTTGGAAGTTGAAGAGGTTTGTTTTAGATTGGAAAAAATATAAAAATCCTTGAAAATTTTGAATGGAGGGTTGTTGAAACATTTTGAAGGATTGAAATACAAGAAACTCTATTTTTCACTCATTTTTAATGTATTTTCTACTATAGTAGCAATTTCTATGGCCTGTGCATCAAGTTTTGACTCAAATTTGTTGTGTTTTGAGTATTAGGGTGAATTAAATTTCTTTTGAATCCTTTTATAAGGTTTTTCATTATTTTTTGTGCATTTTATTAGCAAATTACTCAAACCAACCTAGACATTCAAATTTGAGGGTCTTGAACCAATAAAAATGGATTTTTGACCCATTCCTCTTTCTGTAGCCTCTATAAATTTAGGAATGGGTCTTCAATAACATTAATAAGTTGTGTAAATTATGTGTTAGTGTTGGGGAGGTTTGAAAGTGAGATGGGTGTGAAACCCTTGCGTTTAAAAGTGAGTTTTCTTTAAGAAAAATGAGGTTTTGAGAAATCAAATTGAATTTATGAGTTAGGAAGCATTATTTTATGTTGGATTGAGCATTTTTAGATGATTTTATACTGGTATGATCAATTTATAGGCTTTGGGTTGGTTGGGAAGTGCTACTTTCAATAAAACCTAGGGTTTCATGGTTTGGCTAGTGAATGATTGGATTTCTAAGATCTAATGATGGAATCTGAGGTTTTGATAGGTATGAAGTGCTTCCCCAAGGTTTCAAAAATTTTGGAAAAGTTTTGAAGGTGGTCCCTTTGTAAAAGTGGCCTAATTTGAGGCCTAGAAAGTGAAATCCTTGTTTTGAGCAGTTTGATACAAAAAAACTATTGGTGATTGTTTGATATGTTGAAACTATCTATAATGGGTCCCTGATGTGTGTTGAGTCGTGAGTTGAAAAGGCGTGTTAGTGAAAAGATACCCAATCTAGTGGTTTGCCAATGCTACAAGGAAATAGTGTGATTTGGTTGAGAAAAAGTGAAATGGAGAACTTGGTGATCTAATACTTGATTGGTTGTTGAATTTTTGATTAGTTGTGTTATAGGACCTCCCCTATTGCCTCAAAGTGGTATCAAAGAAAAGGTACCAGATTCTTGTAGAAGAGAGATTAAGATTGTGAGAAAGAAAGCTTGGAAGGTGAAGAGGCAAGATTGTGAAGATGCCTCCAAAAGAAAAAAAACACAACAAATGGGATGAATGAATTGAGAAACTAGTACATTAAAGAGATCAAAGAACCGAAAGAGAGATTGGCAGCCTTAGAAACCAACAAAAGAAGAGAAGCAGTTGAGAGTAGTGAGTCAAAGGAAGAATATGATGAAGATTTTGAGGATGCTGAAGAAGAGCTTGGTCCAAAAGACTAGAGAATAGCCAAGTTGATAAAAGCAGTCAAAGGTGACAAATGCAAGGTAAAAATTGATGTACAAAACTTTGGTGGTAATTTGAATGAATATGAATTGTTAGATTGGATAGCTTGTTTGGATAACTGTTTTGAATGTGAAGAGATTCCTAAAGAACAAAGAGTGAAGATTTCCAAATCAAAGCTTAAGGGTCATGCACTTGTATGGTGGGATTATCTACAGTTAGAGATAAGGAAACAAGGAAAGTCTAAGATTGTGGATTGGGACAAGATGGTGGCTAAGTTAAAAGGTAAGTTTCTCCCTTCAGATTATCAAGTTCAAATGTTTAAGAAGTTGAAAAATTCGAGACAAAATAAATTGGATGTAAATGCATACACTAAAGAATTTTATAGATTGAGTATGAGGTCTAATCACAATGAAAATGAAGATGATAAAATTGCTAGGTACTTGGGTGGCTTAAGAATGAATATACAGGATGAGTTTTCTTTGACTAATCCTAGAAATGTAGAAGAATGTTACAATATGGCATTGAATGTTGAAGAAACGGTAAAGAGAAGACAAGAGAAAATAGTAAGAGGAAGAGAAAACACCATGAGAGGAAGATGAACATTTTCTAGTCCAAGGCAAGCAACTGAAAATCAACAAGAAGAATCAAGTAAAAGAGATGAAAAGGTTGCTGATTTTAGAGGTGGGTATAGAGGCACAAGAGGCAAATTTGGAGGTGGAAGAAGCTCTAACACTTTTGTATGTAGATTTTATCATTGTCAAGAATTTGGACATCCTGCTTGGAATTTCCTTGAGAAGGCTAGTTCATCAAGAAGTGGAGGAGAAAGAAAGTCTGAAAGAAGATCACAAATAGTCCATGAAGATGAGGCTAAGAGTTCAAATACTAATTCACTATGTGCTACTCCTAAAGTTGGTGAGATGCTTATGATGAAGAAACAAATCTTGGAGACCACAAAAGAGGATGAGTTGCTTCAAAGAAAGGCTTTATTCAGGACAACCTGCAAGTGTAGAATCAAGGTATGCAAAGCCATTGTTGTTTTAGGTTGTATAGATAATATTGTGTCTCATGAGATGGTAGAGAAATTTCATTTGCAAAGAGTACCTAGGAAAAGGCCATATAAGGTGTCATAGGTGAGTGAAAATTAGTCTTTGATGGTGAATGAACAAGCAAGAGGTTAATTACAAATAGGTCCATATAAAGATGAAGTGCTTTGTGACATATTACCCATGAGCTTTTGTGATTTATTGTTGGGAAGGCCTTGGCATTTTGATAGGTTGGCCTTGCATAATGGTAGACAAACTACTTACACCATAGAAAAACATGGGAGAGAGTTTGTTTTAACCCCACTGATTGAAGGCCTAGAAGAATATGGTGAGGTTATTATGTTTGGGAGAAAGGAGTGTGTGAATGTAGATGAAGGAAAGAACATGAATTCAAAACCTAATGCAATGTTTGATAGGAATAGGATAGTAAATGGAAGAGGTGAGTCTCATTTGTAGACAATAGGAAAAAAGAAGTAAGATGATTTTGTTTGGCAAAGGAATGTTGATGATAAAAGGTTTCAGATTGGTAAAGGACAGAGTGAGTGTGAAAGGCCTTTGGAAAGGAAAGAAAAAAATGATGGCATAGTTGTCAGGAGTGTTATATGCCTTATAGCTGCAAAAAAGTTAGAAACCATTATGACAGTGATTGATGGTATAGACAAGACAAGGAAAGTGAATTGTGAAGTTGATGTGACAAAGAGTGACAAGGTTGCTAGTATAGGGGATTATAAGTTTGAGAAGGAAAAGGACAAGAAGATAAAGATGAGTAATGATGTTAAGACAATGAAAAAAGTAGCTACAGGTCTAACAAAGGTAATAAAGTTTGATGAGACAAATGGTAAAGATGAAAGTGCAAATTTGATATAGATAGTTGATGATACAAAGGTTCCAAGTTTGGAAAGTGATAAAAATGTAGATGAGGAAACTAGTGGGCAGTGGTTGAGGCATGAGGAATCGAGGAGAGTAATGGAATATGATGAAGGAAATAATACAGATATGTATAGAGCTAGGACATCCAGACTTGAAGGTGGAAAAGATGACAAACACCCCACAGAATGGGAAGAACAGTTGGAGTAGCAAATAAGTGAAGGAAAACTCAAGAATGTCAACAAAAAGGAAGAATCAAAGAAAGAAAGAAGAAAAAAAGGAATTCAAATATCTGAAGAATACCAAGGAGAACATATCACATTGATCTTTCCAAGAGACTTGGAAAAGCTTTAAGCTGGGGTGTATGTTGCAGGAGCACCATTGGTGCAAAACTGTCAAGACAAGTTCATAAGGTCTAGGCTTTAGATTTTTTTGTGTTTTGTTTAAAATAAGGTCTATAATACCATGTTTTTATGTAGTTAGTCATTTTTTTTATAATACTTAGGTGTCTAGGTGGTTGAGTTTTTAAAATGTACAAAAAATGCTAAGTTGTTAAATTGGAATAATATAAGGTTGTAAAAGTACACTAAAGAGGGAGAATAGTCACTTCTTTCAAATGTTAGTTTTGGAAGTTGAAGAGGTTTTTTTTAGGTGGGAAAAAATATAAAAAATCCATGAGAAACTCGAATGGAGGGTTGTTGAAACATTTTGAAGGATTGAAATACAAGAAACTCTGTTTTTCACTCATTTTTTTATGTATTTCCTACTGTAGCAGCAGTTTGTACGGCATGTGCATCAATTTTTTCACTCAAATTTGTTGTTTTTTGAGTATTAGGGTGAATTAAATTTCTTTTGAATCCTTTTAGAAGGTTTTTCATTATGTTTTGTGCATTTTATCAACAAATTACTCAAACCAGCCTAAACATTAAAACTTGAGGGTCTTGAACTAATAAAAATGGCTTTTTGACCCATTCCTCTTTTTGTAGCCTTTGTAACTTGAGGAATTGGTCTACACTAACATTAATAAGGTGTGTAAATGATGAGTTATTGGTTGTGAGTTCTGAAAGTGAGATGGGTGTGAAACTCGTGTGTGTAAAAGTGAGTTTTCTTTAAGAAAAATGAGGTTTTGATAAGTCAAATTGAATTTTTGAGTTAGGAAGCATTATTTTATATTGGACTCAGCATGTGAAGATAATTTTAGATTGGTCTGATCAATTCATAGGCTTTGGGTTGGTTGGTAAGTGCTACTTTCAATAAAACCTAGGGTTTCTAAGCCTATGAAGAGGGTTTCATGGTTTGGCTAGTGAATGATTGGATTTATGAAATCTAATGATGGAATCTGAGGTTTTGATAGGTATGAATTTCTTCCCCAAGGTTTCAAAAGTTTGGTACAAGTTTTGAGGGTGGTCCCTTTATAAAAGTGGCCTAATTTAAGGCCTAAAAATTGAGAAATCCTTGTTTTGAGTAGTTTGGTACAAAACAACTATTGGTAATTGTTTGATATGTTGAAAATATATGTAATGGGTCCCTAATGTGTGTTGAGTTGTGAGTTGAAAGGGTTTGTTATTGAAAAGATACCTGATCTAGTGGTTTGCCAATGCTACAAGGAAATAGTGTGATTTGGTTGAGAAAGAGTGAAATGGAGAACTTGGTGATCTAACACTTGATTGGTTGTTGAATTTGTGATAAGTTGTGTTGTAGGACCTCCCCTATTGCATCAAAAAAGGAAATTTATTTCCTTCATACACCTATTTTTCTAATTTTGTAAAGACCAAGGGAGGTTGGAATAACATCCTTGATATACTCAAATTCTACTGCATGCGGAGATCAATTGAGAGGGTTAGCTATGACTCCGAAGGTTTTATGGCTTGGCTAAAAGAAAGAAAAAAAAGCTACAAAATTTTCCACATTTTCTAGTATCCAGAAGATGTAATAAGAAATGTGTTGGTGGAAAAATGAAACAAATAAGGTTATTTCAGATCAGGCTATGTCAGTTTGTCAGAAATTTGATATGGAGACATTGAAGATAAATATGGATATGTTAGTTCATGGTGAGATTGTCCTACTGGAATTTGATAAGGAAGCTAACCAAATTGTCACCAAGTATGCACCTTATAGATAGAGTGTTGATGAAGTCATGAATTTTGATTGGCCCACTAAAGATGAATTCTTAGCATGGAAAGGTGGGTACTTGGAAGGAGTGGGGGTCTGACATAAAAGGTGGCAAGTTAGTAATTTGAAATTTAGAAGTCTAAAACCATGATAAATAATGGATAAATGGGAATGCACTACATAGCCTAGATTTAGTACAAATTAGGCTTTTGATAAAGGGTAATTTGAAATTTAGAAGTCTACAACCATGATAAATAATGGATAAATGGGAATGCACTACGTAGCCTAGATTTAGTACAGATTAGGATTTTGATAAAGCATGGAAAATATAGTGCATCTTTTCCAAGTTGAATTGATGAAAAGGCTATAGATGTGGACATATCTCTTGTCTTTTTCTTTTTTTTTTCTTTCATGCTTTCCTTCTTTCACTTTGTGTGTGTGGGCACAAATTTTGAGGTAACTGTTTGGTTGTACCCATTTTGAAAATTCGACCAAATCTCCAACAATGAATGAAGACTACTTTCATTTTCGCACATGTCTCCCACCTCTTGGGAATTCATTGTAACTGAATCATGGGAGAATCTCTGTTATTGTGGTCCAATAGGGTTTTGACATGTGTAATTTCTGGCTTGAGGCTTGGTTTTCTCGTTCCTTTCTATAAGAAGGAACTCAGGGCTAGAAAGTAGGGGTTCGTTGTTTTGCAATTAACACTATGAATTGTAAGGGTAATACTGAGCATGTTTTATAGTTTTTTTCTTAGGTTTAGAGTTCATTGTTTTGTATGTAATTTTGATAATAGTATAGTAACTACAATATAGATTAATACAAATTTCATGGCTATTGTCTCTCCTTGTACTCATTTTATGAGTTATGAATGAAAGTAATCTAGGATTCATTTTTTTTGTCTCTATTGTTTCTCAATGGATGTTTGATTTCATTCTTACTTGTTGATTCAATGAATTAATGTAAATGCTTGGATGAGATCATTAACGCATAAGAATCAGGTGCTAGGATATTTGTAAGTAGTAATGATCATGAATGTAATAGGGGAATGTTGTAATGTAGTATTTCTTGTGACTATGTGTTACTATTGATGAATTGTTGTCCGGTTATATAGGTTAATATTGACTTCATGCTTGGGATAAAGGCATTGGTTCATGCAAAGTATTTGTGGTTCAATTTTTTTGTTGATTCATCAACTAGTCACTTTTAATTTATAATTTCTCAAATGGATACCACTGTAGTTGTTTTGTGTTGAAGTTTTGCCTTCTCATGCTACAAGTATAGGACATTGATAAATGAGCTGCCAAATTATTTGATGTACTATTTTTTTGAGTAATTTTATGAGAAGTATCTGTTATTTTCAATGTATTTAGTTATAATTATGTGAATTTCTGGGTATACATTATGGGATCACCCTCTCAGGTTTCACATAGCCTAAAGTGTAGGAGTAGAATTTTTGTAGCTTCCACTCGTTTGTTGGCCAATCCCCCTAGAGTACAAATTATTGGAAATGGAAAAGTCCATAGGAATTTCTGAAGATCAGTTTGGTTCTAGAAAAATAACCAATAGATTGACAACTCTGCTAGGGACTAGCTAAGTCCAAAGTCTCTAGTTTAAATCTGGTATAGTTAGATTCAAGTGTTTGTTATGATATTCTTTATCATGTGAAGAATAACTGGTTTAACTTTAGTTGCATTAGTCACATCATACTCAGTCGTATTTGTCATGTCTTGTTTCATTCTATCACCTTGTGTCAAGTTATGTTTAAAATCTTTTCTAAAGTTACAAGTACAAATTCAAAGTGCAATCACTTTCTATTTCCCAACATTTTGGGTGGAGACTCTAAATTATCTAATACTAGTGTAAAGATTAGTTCTCAAAAGGAATGTAAGAAGAAGGACTTTGACACATCTAACATCATGAAGAAGACCAAAAGTTATGCAAAGAAGCATCTTGAGTAGAACGAAAAATTTGAACTTGCTAAAGAGAAGCAACCCACCTAGGTAAAGAAAAGCTCTGAATCAAGTAAGTTTGTTGACTCTTCTGCTAATGCATCTCCTACATTTAATATTGAAGTAAGTAGTGCCAGTATCCATGAAAAGGCACATTAAGTTGAAGGGTCTAACATAGACCTAGGAAGTTTTCCTATTGAACAAGTCTTTGATAATGAGCTTAATATTTCAAAGGAGGAGGATAGGTGGGAGTTTTGGGGTAAGAATAAGAAGTGAATTTCTTGATGTACAAGTGCACCTTGGATTTGGATTTTTAACCCTTGGATTTGGATTTTTTTTAATAGAAATAATTCTAATCCAAGAGGTGAATTTCCTGATGTACAAGTGCACCTTTCTCTTGAGGAAGATCCTATTGACTAGCCATACTATACTCCTACCTCAAGTGAGCCTGGAGATGTTTTAGAAAATGAGGAAGACATAGATAAAGACAGGCAAGCTATAGAAGAGAAAGAACTAAGGCTTAAAGTAGAGGAAGATAATATAATCTACTTGAGAGAGATGCTAGAAAACAAAAATTGGAGAAAATGAGAGAAGATGTTACTAGGCGTAAGACCTTTGAGGAAAACCTTTTTAAATTTTCTTCTAAAATGACCAATGACATTCCTGAGGTAACAATCTTGATGGGAACCTATGCTATTGATACCTACACCACATCTGTCTCAACTACTAGAGCCTCAGATCCTCCTACTACTGTTAAGAAGACATCATTTGTAGATCATGAGAAGAGACCCATTGATCAACCTAAGAAAAATACCTTCAATACCAATACTACTACCAATACCTTGTCTATTGAAACCACCACACACAAGGCCAAAATTAATCCAATTCTGTCTATTGCACCTCCAGATCCTAAGATATTAAAATTTTAGCTGGAAAATGAAAAGCTGCAAGAAGATTTGAAAAATGTTGAGATGATAGCTTATAATACAAAGATGGCTAGGAATATTGCTTTTCTTAAAATGTCCACACCCACTCCAGAGTCTTCAAGCTCTAGACATACAAATAGTGAGTCACATAAGAAGAAGTTTGATGAACATAATCCTAGTGGAGGTGGTGGTGGTGGTGGAGGAAAAAAAAGAATAACAATTCTTATTTTTAGGATGATGAAGGAAGAAAGAAAGGAGGTGGTGATAGTGAAAGTAAAAAGGGTAAAGATAGAAGCCACTATGGCAACAAAAGAGATGATGATAAAAGAGATGTTCATAGGGATCGACATACTAGGAGGCCACTCCAAGGAGATAGATACTAGCAATTGTGTTTCACTGGATAACTAGCTACCCTAACCGATTTCCTAAAGATTTCATACCTGTTCTAGTCAATTTCTCTAGTAATAATTCCTTGAGTAGTGAAGACCATCTCAAAGAATTTTCTAATGTTATGGATACTTTCAAAGTAGAGGTAGAATATTTCACATGATGAAGTTGTTTATGCGGTCTCTCAATGAAGATGCTCAAGAGTGGTATAGAAGTTTTCCTGCTAAGAGAATTTCCTCTTGGGAGGAATTTGGTACAGGAGCACCTTTGGTCAAAAGGTGTTAATCAATGTTGATCATGAGTAGGCTTTAGGTCTTTAGTATATTTTGTCTAAATAAGGTTACTATGACCATTTTGATTTTAAATAAGTAATTTTGGTGGTTATTAGGTGTCTAGAAGGTCAATATTGCTAAAAGTGCAAAATATTGAAAAATTGTCAAGTTGAAAATTCAAAATTGCTTAAACTTGCTAAAAGCATATTTTAGAGGAAGTTCAATGGTCATAGCATTTCAAAAATTAGTTTGTGTAAGTTAGATAGTTATATTATAGGTAAAAATTATAAATGTGTTGAAAACCATTGATGTAGATTGGAGTTTGAAGGATTGAAAGAATCATCAATTGATATATTGTTGTTTTCATCAGATTTTCTATGTTTTTTTTTATCATTTTCCTAGACTGTATGACCTGTACAAAGGGAATTTGATCTAAATATTTTTTGAATACTTTCATTTATGTGAGTTGGCTATTCATTGCATTTGATTTGAGCCTTTAATATTGTTCTAGGAAAAGCTTGAATTATTTCTTTGTGATTGGTTTATTACCCTATTTTAAGGGTTTGTAGCCTTTAAAATGTGAACTTGACCTATTCCACTTTCTGTGCTTCCCATGACTTGTGGAATTGGTCTGAATCATTAAGAAATAGATGTGTACATTTTTTTTTGGTGCAAGGGAGGACATATAAAGTATTGGGCATGAAGCCCTAATGGTGAAAGGAAAGTTTACTTCATGAAATATTGAGGTTTTGGTATGGAAATTTGAGAAATAGGTTGGGGTAGTGTGATTTCTAGATTAATTGAGTTTTTATAGGTCTAATAGGTCCTATTTGGATTGATTGTAGAGTTGTGAGAGGATTGAAAGCAAGAATTTCAATAAAACCCTAGTTTTTAGGCCTGAAAAGAGGGTTTTTTGTTTAGTCCTTTTGTTGGGTGGACCTTTTAAAAAAAATTGTGGATTCCTTGATTTGAAAACATTTAAATTACTTCCCACAAGATTTTTCAGGTTTAGGACAAGTTTCAAGACAAGGTCTTTTGTAAAAGAGGCCTATTTGAGGCCTAGTTGGCATGAAAATTATAGTTTTGAAGGATATGTTGCAAAGTAACATATTGAAATAGTATTGGTTATGTTATCTTTTGGTATGTTATTGGAAACCTTAATGGGTCCTTGAAATAGTATTGGTTATGTTATGAAAATATCCCATTGAGAAGATATACCCATTTGAGTCAGTTGGCTATGCTAAAAGGAATTAGGTTGATTTGGGAAAAGTGAAGAATCCTGAGAGTTGTGACTTGTGAGTTTTGTTTCCAAACCTCCCTTACTTACGTCAAGTGGTATCAGAGCAAGGAAGTAGTTCCTTGAAGAAGAAAGTTGCAGTTTGTGATTAGAAGGTGAAGAGGCAAAATTGTAAAGATGCCTCCAAAGGCCAGTGCGATGGAAAAGGAGAAAAAGGAATTAAAAAAGAAATTGTTATAGAAGGAAAGTATCTATAGAGAGTCTCAAGAAGCCACCTTAGCTAGGATAGCAATTCTAGAGAAGAACCAAAGAAAAGGAATGGTGAATGATGACTAGCGCGATAAAGAGGATGAGGGGGAAGAAGAAAACCCTCTAGTTGGAGTCCAAAATGATGAAGATGACTTAGACCATGATGAAAAGAGAATGATCAAGATGCTAAAGGAAATAAAAGGTGACAAAACTCCAAAAGTGGAAGTTTGAAGACATGGATGATAGTAAAAAGGAGAAATATGCAAAGTTAAAATTGAAGGGCCCAACCCTAACATGGTGGAACTTTGTTCAAGAATATAGGGTCAAGAAAGGTAATTCCAAGATAAGCTCTTGGGATAGGATGGTAGAAAAGTTAAAGGCTCATTTTTTACCAGTAGATTATTCCATACTAATTTTTATTAAATTGCAATATTTGAAGCAAAGGGAGTTAGATGTGATGTCTTATATTGAGGAATTCCATAGGTTATGCATTAGGGTAGGTCACAATGAAGATGCAGTTGAAAGATTCGTTAGGTATTTGAGTGGTTTGAGGTTGAACATAAGAGATGAAATTAGTTTGAACCCTCCTATGATAGTGGAAGAATGTTTCCAAATGGAATTAAGTGTAGAGGATATAATAAAGAGAAGGAAAGAAATACAATGAAGGCGAAGAGCTAACATGAATAGAGGAAGAGGCACAAGATAGTCCAAAGAAGATCATGAAGATGTTGATAAAAGTAGAGAACAAGCACTTGAATCAAGAGGTGGATGTAGAGGTGGAAGAACAAGCTTTAGGAAAAGAAGATATTCTAATGAGTTTGCATGTAGGTGTTATAATTGTGGTGAGTTTTGTCACCCTTTCTTCAAGTGTCCAGAGAAGTTTGGAACCACACCAAGTGGAGGAGAAAAGAAGAATAAAAGAAGAGTACAAAATTTTCAAGAGGATGAGGCTGAAAGTTCAAACTCCAATAGTCTTTCTGCTACTCCTGAAGTAGGTGAGATGTTGATGATGAAAATAAAAATGTTGAAGACCTTCAAGGAGAAAGAGCTAATCCAAAGAATAGCCTTGTTTAGGATAGCCTGTAGATGCAAAAATAAGGTATGCAAGGTAGTAGTTGATTCTAGATGCACTGATAAAATGGTATCTAGTGACATGGTGGACAAATTGAACTTGAAAAGAGTGCCTATTGCAAAGCCTTATACATTGTCTTGGATTAGTGATCATCAATCTATAGTTGTGAATAAATAAGCTACTATTGAATTCAAAATTGGTTAGTATAGGGATTAAGTTGTTTGTGGCATCTTTCCCATGAGTTATTGCCACATGTTGCTAGGAAGGCCCTAGTAGTTTGATAGGTCAGCTATTTATAATGGAAGGAAAAACACTTATACCATAGAAAAGGAGGGAAGAACATACATATTGACCCCATTGAATAAAGAGGAAAAAGAGCATGGTGAGATCATTATGATTGGGAGGAAGGAATATGTAAGTGTTGATTAAGGTAAGTGTATGGATTTGGTAGCCAATGCAAGGCATGACAGAGTGAAGGAAATAGATAGAGGAAAACAAAACAATGTATAGTCAGATGTGAAGGATAATGTCTTCATGTGGAGGAAGAAAATGGATGAGAAAGTGTCTCATTCTGATATAGTGTTACGTGAGAGGGAAAAGCCTATGGAAAGGAAAGAAATAAGAGGTGGCATATTGGTAGGGACAGTTAAGTTCCCTATAGTTATGAAACTAGTGAAGAGTCAGTTGGATAATGTGAGGAAAGAGGTTTGTAAAGGTGACTGGACAGAGAAAGGTATAGTTGCAGGTTTGACAGTGACTAGTAAATGCAAAGAAATAGTTGACAGTGATAAGGAGGTAGGTAAACATACCATTGGATAGGGATCTATGCATAGAGAGACAATGCAAGTGATGGCAGTGGAAAAAAACTTGTGTACAAAGGTAAAGGAAGGAGTAACAACAGTATTTGAAGATGGTAAAGGTGAAAGACACCCCACAATGTTTTATGATAGTGAGAAGTATGAAACAAAATGAGACAAATTCAAGAATTTCAAAGACAGTGAGAGTCAAAACCAACATGAAGCTGATGAAGGAGTTCCAAAAGGACAAAACCATGCAAAGAGCAAAGGTGAACAAGCTAGGGTGTATGGTGCAGGAGCACCTTTGGTCAAAAAGTGTCAATCAATGTTGATCATGAGTAGGCTTTAGGTTTTTGGTATCTTTTGTCTAAATAAGGTCACTATGAACATTTTGATGTTAAATAAGTCATTTTGGTGGTTATTAGGTGTCTAGAAGGTCAATATTGCTAAAAGTGCAAAATATTGCAAAATTGTCAAGTTGAAAATGCAAAATTGCTTAAAGTTACTAAATGCATATTTTTGAGGAAGTTCAATGGTCATAGCATTTCAAAGAGTAGTTTGTGGAAGTTAGATAGTTATATTAGAGGTAAAAAGTATAATTTTTTTGAAAACCATTGATGTAGATTGGAGTTTGAAGGATTGAAAGAATCATCAATTGATATATTATTGTTTTCATCATATTTTCTATGTTTTTTTATCATTTTCCTGGACTATACGGCCTATACAAAGGGAAGTTGATATAAATATGTTTTAAATCCTTTAAGTGTTGTGATTTGGCTATTCATTGCATTTGATTTGAGCCTTTAAGATTGTTCTGGGAAAAAGCTTGAATTATTTCTTTTTGATTAGCTTATTACCCTATTTTAAGGGTTTGTAGCCTTTAAAATGTGAACTTGACCCATTCCACTTTCAATGGTTCCTATGATTTGTGTAATGGGTCTACATAATTAATAAATAGATGTGTACATGTTTGTTTGGTGCAGGGGAGGAAAAATAAAGTATTGGGAATGAAGCCCTAATGGTGAAAGGAGAGTTTACTTCATGAAATAGTGAGGTTTTGGTATCAAAAAGTGAGAATTAGGCTGGTGCAGTGTGATTTCTTGATGAATTGAGTTTGTGTAGGTCTAATAGGTCATGTTTGAAGTGATTTCATAGTTGTGAGAGGATTAAAAGCAACACTTTCAAGAAAACCCTAGTTTCTAGGCTTGAAAAGAGGGTTTTGAGTTTAGGCCTTTTGTTGGGTGGATTTTTGAAAAAAAATTGTGGATTCCTTGATTTTAGAACATTTAAATTTATTCCCCCAATATTTTTAAGGTTTAGTACAAGTTTCAAGACAAGGTCCTTTGTAAAAGAGGCCTAATTGAGGCCTAATTGGTGCAAAAATTCTAGTTTTGAATGATATACTGCAAAGTAACATATTGAGATATTTTGGTATGTTATTGGACACCTTAATGAGTCCTTGAAATAGTATTGGTTCTGGTATGAAAATATGCCATTCAGAAGATATACCCGATTGAGTGGGTTGGCTATGCTGCAAGGAATTAAGTTGATTTGGGGAAAGTGAGGAATCCTGAGAGTTGTGACTTGTGAGTTGTTTTTGTTGATTGATTTTGTGTTTGAGTTGTGTTGCAAGACCTCCCCTACTTACATTAAAATTCAAGAGGGTATTTAAAGAGCAATCTGGTGACAAGACTGATTCAAGTTTTATGTTGAATCAATTTATTAATATTGCTAAAGGTTCTTACAATTTTTTTGTTGAATTCAATACAAGTTTCTAGAAGGATAGGAATAGGTTGCATCCTCATTTACAATTGAATGACCATGTGTGCTTGGTAAATTACTACAATTTTTTTGATACAAAAATGAGTTACTGATTTCTAGATAATAATCCTCAATCATTGAGGGAAGCCTTTGAGATGGAAGATCATATTGAGAATATTAGTAGAACAACTGGTAAAGTTGGAAGAAGAGATGATGCAAAAATCCTTAGAAATTCAAAGAAGGAAGACAAGATTTTAGGAGCTAAGGGAAACATTTTTGAGGATAAGATTGATAATTTTATGAAGACTATAAGTGACAAAATTGTAAAGCAATAAAAGGCTCAACCAAAAAATTATCAAAGGAATGAAAGACCTCCTAGATTGCAAGACCACCCATATAATACCAATTGGTATAATGGGAAGCTTGTTCTCAATAATCAAAGAAACACCCAAAATAAGTCCTTCTAGATCCTTTGTAGAAGAATTCAAGAAATTTTTTTGAAGATACCCCTTGGTGCATGGTTTTCCAAACGTCACATTCTCCTTCGCAATGTGTAGTTGCATAGATGGTTGAAGTAGATGAGGATATTTTTGAAGACTATGATCAAAAAAATGAGGAGGATGTTAATGTACTTATGGCTATGGGTGATTTTGATATTGCCAATAGTGAATGCTCTTCTGATATGGACTCTTATGAAGTGGATGTAGATAATCAGAGGAAAATTGCTAGTGCATATCATCAACAACTTATCTCTTATGAGGATGTTGAGGTTTATAATTTGGAAGGAATTGAAGATGGTGTGTCACTAAGAAGACCCTCAGATGAGGAGATTGCAAAACACATAGTAGTCTGGGCTACCCAAGCTAGAAGTTCCTATCATTTGAGGAATAGAACAGTTGGTGGTGAACAAGGTAGTGCTATTGGTCTTTTCATCAAGGAGAAAAATGCCAAGAACAAAGAGCACAAGCTTGATGGAAAAATGGAAGCATTTAGAGCTAAAGAAGGTAGGGGAGATAAAATTTGGGCTAAGAGAGTATAGAATCCAAAAGCTACTCAAGAATTCAAATCTCCTACTACAAAGATAAAGACATAGAAGCAAAACCCTGAAGTTTCAGAGAAAGATGCCAAGCATAGGGCTGAACTACCCAAAAATCAATAGAAGGAGAGTAGCAATGAACAAGGTATGCTCCCAATTGAATTACCCAAGTATACTCTTGTTGATATGTTTGAATTACTCAACCAAGTAAAAGTATATGTGCCTTTCCTTGAAATGATGATAATACAGGAACATAAGTAGAAGGTAGTAGCCCTTATCAATGGTCCTACTATAGCCTGTAATGATTTAGTGGTGCCCACTCCACCCAAAATGAGTGAAAAAGATAAGAAATACAAGGAATTTGAGGGAGTTATCACTAATATTCCCCATATCTTCTTAGGAAATTCAATAACTACTTGTCTTGAGAAGACATCCGTTTTCTCTCACTTTAATTGTTGGGGAAAATTTTATACAAAAGTGTATTATTAACTCTAGAGCATCAAATAAAATCATGCCAACTAAAATTATGGAAGCATTAGGACTGAGAGTTGATAGCACTCATGGTAAGTTCTATGCTATGGATTCAAGATAATTCTCTATTATTGGTGTGATAAATGAACTTACATACATATTAGCAACCCACCAGACAAAGAGTTTAAGATGAGTGTGGTGGTAGTGGATACACCACCTAATTATGGAATGTTGCTATCTCGAAAATGGAGTGCATTTATAGAAGTATGCAATGTGATATGGCTTATGCCACATTTCCCATTGATGGTAAGGATGTTCAAGTGATAAGAGAACCAAGAGTCCCACATATGTTGGAACACGTTCCTGAGGATGATATAATTATTTTTGTAGAAAATGACATCAATAATTTCAAAATGGAAGAAGTACCTATATAAATTGATAGGTTCCCTGCACCAATAGAAAATGAAGTTGTAAGATTGTTTTGCAAAATGGACTTTAGAAAATTTACTTTGATGGTGCATGTTCCAAAGAAGGGTCTGGTGTAGGGATATTATTAGTATCACCTAGTGGCAGTACTTATAAATTCCCTTTCACATTGTCCTTTGTCTCTACAAATAATGTGGCAAAGTATGAAGCTTTATTAGTGGGGTTGGGACTAGCTGAGAAGCACAAAATAAGGAAGTTAATGGTGATTGGTGATTCTGAGCTTGTGATATCCCAAGTAACAACCAAAAATTCCTGCAAGAATAACAAACTAAAATGATATAAAAATGTTTTGTAGGATTCCATTGATTAGTTTGATTCTTTTGGAATTGAATGGATGGAAAGAGGATAGAATAGAGTAGTTGAATTGCATGCTAACATTGCATTGAGACCCAATGATCGAACTTTCATGGGAATCTCTAAGGTTGAGATAAAGACAAGGCCTTCCATTCCTGACAATGTGCACTACTGGCAGATCTTTAATGATGATGAGGATATTCTCAAATTATTGAACTATATTGATGAATATGAAGGTCAAGAGATTGAATTTGGTGGATTTGTTGAAAATATTGATGGAAAGGACACAGTATTTGGAAAATAAGTCATCCAGTTAAAGAAAAATAAAATCCCCAAAGGCCTTGTAGCACTTGAAAGGGTCTTTGACAATAAAGATAAAAGCAAGACCAAGACAACTACTGCTCACCCAAGAGACTTGGAGAAAGTAAATTTGGGGACTGAAAATGCCCCTAAGAAATTTTATGTAGGAATTAAGATGAAGCCAAAGGTGAAGGAAATGTTAATTGACTTACGTAGAAAATATACACATTTCTTTTCTTGTTCATACAATGACCTAAAAGCTTACAAAGAGGAATTGTTTTAGCATGAAATTCCTATGAAGGAGAATGCTAAACCTTTCAAGAAAAAGCAGAGGCCCATCAATCCTACTATAGCTCCTAAGATGCAAGACGAGTTGGTAAAGTTAAGATATGTTGGCATTATAAAACCCATTAGACATTCTTCATGGGTATCCAATTTAGTGCTAGTAAAGAAAAAGAATGGTGATATAAGGTTATGCATTGATTTCAAAAACCTGAATATATCCTCACTAAAGGACAATTACCCATTACCAAACATGGAAGCTATGTTATAGAAGGTGACTAGCTATAAGCTACTATCAATGATGGATGGTTTTTTAGGTTATAACCAAGTAAAAGTGAAGGAGTCTGAGTATTACAAGACTGCATTCACTACTCCATGGGGCACCTATGTCTATGTTAGAATTCCTTTTGGCTTAAAAAATGCAAGTGCCACTTTTCAAAGGGCTATGGATGTAGCTTTTACTAATTTTATTGATTTGTTTATGGTAGTATATCAAGATGATCTAACCACCTACTGCAAGAAAGAGGAAGATCATTGTATGCAAGTAGAGAAATTATTCATCAAATCTCTAGAGTATGGGATATCTATGAATCCGAAAAAATGTGCTTTTGGGATCAATAAGGGTAAATTGCTAGAGAACAATGTGTCTAAGAATAGAGTAATAATAGCCCTTGAAAGAGTAGCAACCATACATAAAATTTCTCAGCCAAAAATATGTCAAGGGCATTCAGTCATTTTTTGGACAAATAATTTTTTTAAGAAGGTTTGTGACTAACTTTGCAGAAATGACAAGACCTATTTCCAAGATGCTAAAGAAGGGTGAAAAAGTGCTTTGGAGTGAGGAGTCTAGCTAGGAATTCAAAAAAAATAAACAAGTTATTAAGGAGGCTCCAATATTGAAACCTATTGATTTCTCCTAGCCAATGCACATTTTTTCTTTTGCTTCTTTTCATACAATTGTTGTATCAGTACAAAAAAAATCAAGAGGGCTTTGAACAACCCATTGCATTCTTTAGCAATTATTTACAAACTACAGAGCTGAAATAGGACATGACTGAGAAGCAAGTGTATGCTTTGGTTAAGGTTGTAAGTAATTTTATGACTTACCTATAGAGAGCTACTATCATAGCTTTTGTACCAAGTGTTGTTGTGAAAGATATTTTCAAATAGTAAGAGACCATAGGCAAAAGGTGTAGATGGATTAACAAGATCCAAGAATTTAACATTGATGTTTAGATAACCAAATTAGTAAGAGGTTAGGGCCTAGCTAAGTTAATGAAAACATCTAATTTGGAGGCTAATCAGGTCAATCAGACAAAAGTGATTGATGTTGCACCCATATCATGTGATATGTAAATATGTGGATGGTATAGAAGAATTGTCTAGTATTTACAAAATTTACAGTGTCCTGCAGACATGGATAACAATGACAAGAGGACATTGAAATTGCATGCCATCAAGTATGTGATTATTAAGAATGAGCTATGGTGGAGAAACCTGGATGGTATATTGATCAAATGTGTAGATGGAAAGTAGGCACTAGAACTCTTGCAGGAAATGCATAATGGAGCGTGTGGTGGTAATTACATGGCAAAGACCACTTCCCACAAGATCTTGAGAGTAGGATTTTGGTGGCCTATTTTTTTTAAGGATGCTCACAAGTTCGTTAAAACTTGTGATGCTTGTCAAAGTTTTTCAAGAAAGTTGAATATTTTAGGCAATCTGCCACTTAGGCCTATGACTATTCAAGCCCCTTTCCAACAATGGGGAATTGATTTCATTAGAGAGATACCAAAAAATTCTAGTGGAGGGAACTCATGGATCCTTGTTTCCACTGATTATTTCATGAAATGGGTAGAAGAAATACCGAAAAAGAAGGAAAAAAGCAAGGTGGTGGTAGATTTCCTCTTAAATAACATTCTCATTAGGTTTGCAGTCCACGAAAAGATCATCTCAGATAATGTTGTGTTTTAGATCCAAGTAATTCAAATACTTTTGTGATAAACATGGCATACAATTTTCTTATTCTTCACCTTACCATCCTCAAGGAAATGGTCAAGATGAGTCTAGTAACAAGAGCTTGATGAGAATCATCAAAAGGGTGATGGAGAAGAACAAAAAGGCTTGGCACTCAAAGCTGAAACTAACACTCTGGGTAGATAGAGTGACTGTGAAAAAAGCTATTGGTTATTCACCATTTTTCTTGGTATATAGTCTAGATGCTAGACTTCCATAGAATAACCTGCTAAAGATGTATAAGTTTGTGCAAGAATATGATGAATCTAGGTACGTGATGATATGCAACACATAATTAATAATCTGGTGCAATTGTATGAGACCAAAAGAGAAGCTCATGCTAAGAATATGAAGATGCAATTACAAGTTAAGAATCTACATGATAAGAGAGATTCTCTAATAAATTTTGAGTTAAATAGTATGGTGTTAGCCTAGAATGCAAGGGATTAGGATAGGGGAAAACATGGGAAATTCAAAGCATTATGGATTGGCCCTTATCTAATAGCTAGTACTCATGGTGAGGATTCATATTTCCTCCAGAGATTGATAGGTGAAATTTTTGAACTTCCATTACATGGATAGTTCTTGAAACCATACTTTTCCTAAGTATGTTATAATTCCATGTACACTGTAGATTTTGTACATTTGTGCATAGGTGTGTTTGCTTTGGTTGTGTTTGGTATAGTCTTACTACCTAGTCTGGGTAGTTCCCTAGTTCTTTGGTTCCTTATTTTTTGGTTGGTCTACTTCTACCACAGGTTCTAGAATATCACCATGCCTACAAGAGAGATACGTCCCCAGTCAGAGCCACTAATGGAACCCCAAAATTTTTTTATGTTCTATCCCCAAAATCTAGCTTAGTTATAAAGACTCTGGATTTTGTCTCCTGACACTATATAAGGGTTTTTGTTTACTTAGGTATTATTTGAAAAAACCTTTTATTTGTATCATTTCCAATGTATTATTTCTCTATTGACCCCTTGTGTCAGTTCTCAGTCCTTTAATTCAGGACTTATGCCATCAAAACCTATTAAGTGACTGACCCTCTAGTCTTGTTTTACCGATTGACATATGTTGGCCATTATTTTAATTTTTCCTAAGTTGAGCTAAATATTTCCCACTATGAAGTGTTAAGTATTTTATGTTGTGGGTATGGTCTTGTTGACCTAGTCATGTCCCTTTTAAAAGATTAACAATTTTTTACATGTGTAGATATAAGCACCCTTGACTGTCGTTCGATTGATGTAGATAATCGCCACCATTCCCCACGTTCTTGTTTTATTTTTTTTCTCATTATTTTATTTATATGGGTTCATGGGTGAAGGACATGTGTCTTGAATGATTGGTGGGCCCGATATCTTGGATAAGGCATGCAACTAGTCATTGAAGAAAACCAATGGTGGGAGAAAAAAGAGGTGGCCACATCTGGACCATTCCTCATGTGCCCATTTTCTTTTCTTGCTTATTAAAATAATCACATGGGCTAGCGAGCGGTTTCCGTGTGTCTTCTCTGATGATGGGCCCAGTGGTTTCAAATGGTTAGCATTGTTTTTTTTCAAATGAGTCAACTGTCGATAACAGGTGACATGGATTAAGCTTGACAACTCCTCGCTTTCCCATGTAGGTCTCACTTTTCCTACTAGACTCCCAATGGGGAAGTGGGTGTCTACCACGTGGAGTGATCTAGAGAACATGGAATAATTGGCACATGGGAAAATATTTAATTAAATATTTCAATACAGGGCATGGGAAATAAAGTGTGCATTACTAATGTAGATATATTGCACATGCTTGAAGATCTTTTAAATCTAAGTCATGGATGGTGTATGAAGGATAAATTTGTGAGTAACTAAGAAGTGTGTATGAAGAAGTTGAGAGATCTAATCTTAGCCTCTCCCCATCTCCCCATTGATGAAAATTGCACATGAGCTATGACTCACAGGGGTGAGGGGAAAAGAATAGGTGGATCAATGCTATAGCAACAAAGAGATGGTGGAGCCCACGTACTACTAACAAGTGGTTCCATGTGGCCTCCTATCATTTGGTAAGTATTGTGGTTGTATATAGTCAAATCTTTCATAATAAAGTGGTCAATCTAGGTCGTCAGTCAATTAACACTACAAAAGGATCAACAACTGGTATTCAAAACCTAGTTGAGGGAAAGTGATCTATTCTGGTTCACGTGAGTGAGCCTTAATAACTAAAAGGAAACTAAGCTACAAAAGTATGGAGCCACATAATTATTAATATTTTTCTTAAAGGCATAATTCAGCATTGAAAAATATACTCAACACACTCAAGGAGCTCATGTTGTGGTCTCAACATTTTCTGATGTCAGAACAAGGGTTGTCAACTTGCGAAGAAAACTAGTAAGTGAATTGTTGCCCTCTTTCCAACATTATTGATAGGATGTGGTTTCTCAAGTTTGATTTTGTTAGGGTTTGTTTGGTTTAGAATTTTTTAGGTTTTATGTTCATAAAGAAGAAATTTTTTAATTCTACATTTTCCTAATTCGTGTCAAACCCTATGTGGACAATGATTTTGGGTGTCCAAAGGTTCTCTTGCTCTTCTAGGGTTTTTCACCTAAAAATGAGAAATGGACCAAAAATGCTAATATCTACATTCAAGATTAATGTAAAAGGGATGCAATGTACTAATGCAATAAACTGAAAAAGAAATGATTTATTAATGCTAAACCTAAGAAATGCAAAGTGTTAGAAAACATAGTGTGATATACAAACATGTGATAAATGACCTAGAAATGAAAACAAAACTATAAAGAAATTTATGAAATAGAATGTGTGAAGCTAGAAGTTGAAAAGGAATGAAATGCGGGTTTGGAATTCTGAAAAATCTGATGCAAAAGCCAATTGGGACACTTGTGCCAATTTGGGTGACTTAGTCCTAGATCTAGAAAAACTACTTCAGAGCCCGTTTTGGCCAAATGGGTTTCCAAATCTACAAAAACATCCAAAAAATAGGTTCATTGGGACTAATTCTCCACTATTGGTGACTTAGTCCACTTTGGTTCTTGACACGTAAATGGAAGCCCTTAGTCTACACTTCAGTTCCTAACAAGTGTCCACTTTTGAAACTCTAATTTTTGGGGTTGAAAGTGACTTTTTGTTGATATTTTGACTTGGTCAACAAGGATATGTCTTAAAAAAAAATTCAACTTGATCTTTAATGATCTCCAAGTCTCCAACATACCTAAATTTGCAAACACAAAAGGAGAGAAGGAGAAATGTTGGATGTTAGGGCATGGGGGTTTGCCTTGGTCAAACTCTTTTTTAGGTAATTAAATAAAAATCAAGAAATAATGTAATGAAGCATGAAATAATGGAGTTAATACCTTGCCATGATGATTGATCTTGATTTTCTACAACAAAAGATGAAGAATATGCCCTTGAATGTCTAAAAAATGTTGACTTGATGACTTAGAATGCTAAATCCATAACTTGCTTGAATTAGAACATGATGAATGATGATTGAATGATGATGAGTTAAGAGATAATGAATTAGGGTTTAGAGAATTATATTTATATACAATTCACCTTATTTTCCTATTAATTAGAACCCTAAGGTTGACATGAAGGAAGGATAAACTTAAAATCCAAAATTTCCCACTCAAACCTCAAAAATAGACCAAATTGGACTAAGTCGCCATGTTGGGAAACTTAGTTCCATGTGGTAGGGACTCATATATCCAAGTGGGCGACTTAGTCCCAGAGGGGCACTTTTGATAGCTGGAATGTTGGGGAGTGATGGATTTCAGTTCTTATGTTGATTTCATCGAATATTTGATCAAAATATGCCTTGGGATACACAATATAGGGCCATAGGGCCCTATTAATGATGATGTAAAGGTCAATTAGGGATTGGGACACAAAATTCAATGTGAAAGTGTGATTAAATACACTTTACAACATTAAAATGAGGTCCACTTAGCCTAGAAAGGAACAACATCCAATGTGAATGTGTAGGACACATTACAACACTAGATTAAAGTCAAATTCAATCTACAAGCCTTCTAGATTAATGTGATAATGAAATTAAATACATTTTGCAACATTTAATTAGGGAAAGATGGGTCCATTAGTCTAGAAAAGTGTGTGTAATGAAATCTAATGGAGCGCATCTAATGAAAACTCCAAACAGTAGTGCCTTTGGTAACTTTAATTTTGATCAGGTTGCCTAAAAGACATGTACAACTATGTCCAAATGTGGAAATAGACACAATTTATTTCCCACATTGATCTTTCTGAGAGAAACACAAGAAAATTCAACAGCAAGCAACAACACAGATGAAAGATACTATGAAAATAGAACACATAGATTTTACGTGGGGAAAACCCTTTTGGGTAAAAAACCCCACTCTCCAAAGATTGAACCATTGTATTATTCAGCAACAAAAAGTTACAATACAGTTTCAAGCTCTTAGCCTTTCAGAGATTACATCTTGTTCATTCTCGATACAACTGGTACAAAACTATCCTTGAGAGATCACCCAAAGCAATCATGATCACAAGAGATTCCAATAGCTTAACTCTGCCTCTCAATCCTCTACTTTGACCTCATGGCCTCAGCCTTTTGGCCAGCCACTCGGTCCTCTCTCTATCGTTCTCTCTGTGGCTCTCGGCTCTTCAGCTCCTTGGTTTATCAGCACCTACTACAGAATGTCCAAAGCATACATATATGCATTCATTCTCTGTAGGCTCTATGAAATCATTCTTTTCCAACTGTCAGATCCGAACTCATGAATCATCGAACCCAACATCATTAGATGTTTCCACTTCCTCATGTTTTAGTTTTCCAACTTCCACACAGAAATAGTTTAGGAAATGGTTCACATTCTGCTTTCTTGGATTGGTCCACATCGCACTACGTCAGACAGTCTTCACTTAGTCAATAGAGATCAACTTGTGTCGCATGTCGGTGAGACACAAGAAGTGTTTCCCTGATGCCATGAGATTCGTTTACACGTTGTCACCAAGAGTCGTCTCCATTGGCAAGAGGTTCCATTGAGCTTACAAGTTGCATCAACCTTAGCATGCACATCGGTGAGACTATCGCTATTGCCAGGAGATCACATCGAGCCTTCAAGGCATACCAAAACCCATTGTATTCCTATCAACATCCATCTATTAGCAAGAGTCTCCTCATTGGCATGATCAGCGAGACCTCTCATCGACCTCCAATTGAACTCATCTGCCAACGCTATCGCTAAGACATCCAACTGTCACCAAGAGGTTATACCGAGTCTCCTCAAGTTTCACTGAAGCCCCCGACAGTCGGAGAGACATTTGTCTTTTTCCAAGACCTCACATCGAGCAAACATGTCATACTAAATCGACAAGACATTTGTCTTTTTCCAAGAGTCATACCGACATCAAGATTCCCATCGGCAAGACAAACACCCTTCGCCAAGACATCACCCCACATGTTCCAAGTTACCTCGAGTCTATCCTGTCGGCCAGAATTCTCCTAGTCGCCAAGAGAGCTTCTCGAGTGTCCAATTCACCTTGACGGCTCTAGGAGAATATGTATCGTGAGCCAACCCTCCATCGCTAAGACTTCATATCGAAGCAAACAAGTTACACCGATGACTCCAGTCACTATAGGTCTCCCCGACATATGCTAGGCACCTAATAAAAAAACCTTCTATCACTGAGACATTCCATATTGGTAAGAGATCACACCGATTCTCCATGTCATAGTGATAGGTCCATTCGGCAAGACTGAAACAAAGTCTCAATGACTAGTGCAAACCACAAGATTCCAATGCTTCCAGTCGGCCAAACAAAAGGAATGTCACAATGAATTTTCTCTTCCAAGGGTTATAGCCTGTGAGATTGAGGCACATATTCCAAAAATCTCCCACTTGACAAAGATCTCATAGGAACCTCCAAAGCAACCAAGAACTAAGATCACACTAGCTCCACCAATTCAAACCTTGCAACACTCAAGACACCTGATCAACATGATTCCATAGATAACGGCTGACCCAACAATCTACAACAAAGACTAGGCATCCAACTGCAACTCAATGACCAACAAAGAAAACTGATCACAGCCTTCCAGGAAACCACATAGATCTTGAACATGCTCTCATGCTCCATCAAGAATTCTACTCAAACATCCAAGATGTTCACCTTCAGGCAACAATCCTTTCATCTTCCAACATGCCACCTATGGAAGAAGAATACAAATCCAAGGTGTATAAGCACCATTCCAATGAACACAAGTAAAAGATCCCAGTGATATCACCAACAAGATACTGCTACCACTTCACTATGCTCAAATGCTATACAGAAGCAATTTCAACTTCAAAGCTTCAATTAGAACACAACAGTGAAGTTATTATCCAGAAACAAGATATATAACATTAATTAGAACAAAAATCACAATGGCTAATCCTATCCAACTGATAAACACACGCGATTGAAAAAATAGCACCCATAGCTCATGCTATACCATCCAATCTCACATACCTCACAGGTATCACCATTAGTAAAATTCTTCTAATCCATTACCAACAAATACAAGTTCCAGTGTCAACCAGTCGAAGAAGACAAGACACATACAAGAAATCACACCACCTGAGTAATCCAGATCTGAAAGATCAAAGGCATCGCAAGTCTACCAATAATAGCACATAGAAAATGTAGCCATGTAGTACCAAGGAAATATCCAAAATGACATGCACAACCTGCAACAAACTGCTATAAGAAAAATTTCTCTCACCACAAACCTTCACAGCCACAAAGAGAAACTTTTCACATCATCTTCCTGTAGAACATCCTCCTACATACACTTCTAACAACCAACTGTGTCAAGAATGATCTCCTTCACATCCCAAAAGACAAGCTGAAACAACATCCAACCATTCAATCACCAAGATCAAACCAACTTCTAATATCATGTAATGAATATGGATTTAAGCTTCTCAAAGAATATCAAGCTAAATCATTTCCCATTTCAAGAAATCATCCCATACATCATCTCCTACCAATTCTCATCAGTAAATGACATAACACAAAGGCTCAAAGAGATAAAAAAAACTGTACAACTTCCACTATGAATCCTCCAGAACCAAATGTTAAACAGTAATTCAAGATCCATATCATGAAAGTGAACTTAATAAAACACATCTGAAAAATATAATGGGCCAAATACCTTTCAAATAAACTACTGAGTAGACCAAGAGTGGGAACGAGAATACTCCTTCAAGATAAACAAGTCATCATGACTAATCCAAGAGCAATCTCCTCATAGGTCTCTTATTAAACTCACGTTCAACCAATGTGTAGGCTTCTCAGACTTTTTGCTAAAAAACTTTAACAAGAGTAACAAGTAGCAACACTTCTCTCATAAGAGAAAAACAACCTCACCTTATTCTTCATGTATCCATGAGTACTAGCAACTGATCATCTCATGCTAAACTCCATCTGCATTACTACACTATCATGAAGTATCTAGAAAATAATCAAAGCACTCAATACACAAATAATTATGAGACAACTTTCAAAGCTCTAATCATCTGGATTAGGAACTTATCATGACATCGTGATCTACACATCCCCATAGGAGATACCATGCTTCAAGTGAACTCACCATTGTTTCAAGTACAATGCACAATGCCAAAATTCTAGTGCACAAGCAAGAGTATATCATGACATAAAGCAAATAGACTTAAAACCAACCTCACCTGTCAAGCACCACCAACACCTTAGCCAAAGACTCCAAGTGTCCTCCATGGTTCCAAGATGTTGAAAATATTCAAATAATGTCCATACAAAAGTGAAAGAACCCTTTTGCAACACTAAAGAAGACCATTCACCACCATGTGATGAATCCACAGTCACTGCTAAAGCTCCCACTGGAATGTGACATCTGACCTCTCCAAGCATCATGACCAACTGCTTTAGGTTCCCATAACTGACTATTCAGGTACTCAATAAAATCCATCCTCTCATCTCAAAGCAATCACACCAATGCACAAGTGACCACAGACAAGGCCAACTAACAAGTCTACACCAGCAATGAATCAATCTCATGGATAAAGACAGTCCACATCCAAGTTATCTCACTGTAGCCAATGGGTAGCTAATCCACCAACCACATAACTTGTAGATCACAAACATCAAACATGGAAACCCGTTATCACATTAAAAAATGAAACACTGAGATATCAAAGAGAATAACCACATAGACAACATGACTCAAACACCAGATCACACCAAATCTGATTTTCCAATCATGTCCACAATGAGCACCATAATCAAGGAACCCACAAGCATTACCACAAGAATGTTGAGTGAAAAAACACTTACCAACACTCCCATGCAGAGGAGTCATACCTCCTCAAAACCATGCACCAAGCATGCATGCAGAACTGCAACTATCTCATCCAACACCACCCCAAAAAAAAAAGTCAGTGTCTAGAAAATAGCTTAATAGCAACTCCACAAGACCACAAGTTTTGCTTAACCATGTAAAACCTACAAAATCACAGAGCCATGCAAGTACAAAAAACATCCTTCAAAAGAAAACAACAGTTCAGGAAATCTAGGCCCCTTTCAGGCCAACTCTAAACCACCAACATGTACATGCATCCGAGAATGAGAGAAAAGGCTATTTCAGAAGCTTGCAAATCATCTAATGATTAACTCCATAGCCTTCAAGCATTTGAGGTTAATAGGAAACAGTTCCTTCCAACACCAAGAACCACCACCTAGCATAAGCACTCTCTTCCATGGCTGAGAAACAATCTAGGCTTCTCCATATCACCAATGAGCCTAACACAAAGATGCCCAATATGAAAGATTTACTGCTACACAACCATAGAGAAAATAAATCCACCTCATACTCCAAGGTTAATCCTCTACCAGCTAGGAGACACGAATCACAACATGATCAACTCCCTTTTCCATCTTGACCATCCTTCAAGCTGCATGCTGTCTCAGAATACCACAAGGCTTCCGCTCAACAAAGGATCAATACATCAGTCCATTCCTCCATATTTCTTCTAGCCTATCAAGCTAAGAAATCTTCATTGGAGAAATATCCAGAACCAACAACCAAAAGAGGGCTCTGATACCACTTTTAAGGAAATCTAATGGAGCGAATCTAATGAAAACTCCAAATAGTAGTGCCTTTGGTAACTTTAATTTTGATCAGGTTTCCTAAAAGACATGTACAACTATGTCCAAATGCGGAAACAGACACAGTTTATTTCCCACATTGATCTTTCTGAGAGAAACACAAGTAAATTCAACAGCAAGCAACAACATAGATGAAAGATACTATGAAAACAGAACACAAAGATTTTACGTGGGGAAAACCCTTTCGGGTGAAAAACCCCACTCTCCAAAGTTTGAGCCATTGTATTATTCAGCAATAGAAAGTTACAATACAGTTTCAGGCTCTTAGCCTTTCAGAGATTACATCTTGTTCATTTTGGATACAACTGGTAGCAAACTATCCCTAAGAGATCACCCAAAGCAATCATGATCACAAGAGATTCTAGCAGCTTAACTTTGCCTCTCAATCCTCTGCTTTGACCTCATGGCCTCGGCCTTTCAGCCAGCCACTCGGTCCTCTCTCTATCGTTCTCTCTATGGCTCTTGGCTCTTTAGCTCCTTGGCTTATTAGCACCTGCTACAGAATGTCCAATGCATACATATATGCATTTGTTCTCTGCAAGCTCTATGAAATCATTCTTTTCCAACTGTCGGATCAGAACTCACAAATCATCTAGCCCAACATCATTAGATGTTTCCACTTCCTTGTGTTTTATTTTTCCAACTTCCACACAGAAACGGTTCAACAAACGGTTCACATTTTTCTTTCTCAGATTGGTCCACATCGCACCACGTCAGATAGTCCTCACTCGGTCAACAACAATCAACTTGTGTCGCATGTTGGTGAGACACAAGAAGTGTCTCCCTGATGCCACAAGACTCGTTTACACATTGTCACCAAGAGTCATCTCCATTGGAAAGAGGGTCCACCGAGCTTACAAGTTGCATCGACCTCAGCATGCACATCGGTGAGACTATCTCTATTGCCAGGAGATCACATTGAGACTTCAAGTCATACCAAAACCCATTGTATTCCTATCAACATCCATCTATTGGAAAGAGTCTCCTCATCAGCATGATCGGCGAGACCTTTCACTGACCTCTAGTTGAACTCATCCGCCAACGCTATTGCTAAGACATCCAACTGTCGCCAAGAGGTTATACCGAGTCTCCTCAAGTTTCACCGAAGCACCCAACAGCCGGCAAGAAATTCGTCTTTCGCCAAGACCTCACATCGAGCAAACATGTCATACCAAGTCAGCAAGACATTTTTCTTTTGCCAAGAGTCATATCGTCATCAGGATTCCCATCAGCAAGACAAACACCCTTCACCAAGAAATCACCCCACAGATTCCAAGTTACCCCGAGTCTATCCTGTTGACCAGACATCTCTCAGTTGCCAAGAGAGCTTCCCGAGTGTCCAAGTCACCCTAATGGCTCTAGGAGAATATGTATCGGTGAGACAACCCTCCATCGCTAAGACTTCATATCGAAGAAGACGGGTTACACTGATGACTCCAGTTGCTATAGGTCTCCCCGACATACACTAGGCACCCAATAACAAAACCTTTTGTTGCTGAGACATTCCATATTGGTAAGAGATCTCACCGAGTCTCCATGTCATAGCGATAGGTCCATTTGGAAAGATTGAAACAAAGTCTCAGCGACCAATGCAAACCATAGGATTCCAAAGCTTCCAGTCGGCCAGACAAAAGGAATGTCACATCGAATTTTCTCTTCTAGGGGTTACAACCTATGAGATTGAGGCACATATTCCAACAATCTCCCACTTGACAAAGATCTCATAGGCACCTCCAAAGCAACCAAGAACTAAGATCACACTAGCTCCACCAGTTCAAACCCTGCAACACTCAAGACACCCGATCAACATGATTCCATAGATAATAGTCAACCCGACAATCTACAACAAAGACCAAGAATCCAACTGCAAGTCAATGACCAACAAAGCAAACTGATCAAAGCCTTCCAGGAAACCACATAGATCTCGAACATGCTCTCATGCTCCATCAAGAATTCTGCTCGAACATCCAAGATGTTCACCTTTAGGCAACAATCCTATCATCTTCCAACATGCCACCTGTGGAAGAAGAATACAAAGCCAAGGTGTATAAGCACCATTCCAATGAACACAAGCAAAAGATCCTAGTGATATCACCAACAAGAATTACAATGATCAAAGGAGGTTGCGCAAGCCCCTAGGATCTAATATCCTAAGTTTTAAACCATCATAAGCAAAAAAGGACACACACAAGGTGAATAATATATAGAAAAACAAGATACACGATCATACAATGGAAATAACTAGAAGAAAATAAAATAGGTGGATCAAGCTTTGACTATTTTTCCAACATGTTGTGGACCAGATCTAGGCTATTTTTTTGGAAAAAGAAATGTTTACTCACTCTGGGGTGATGGAATTCATGGTTGTCTACCGGGTGAGAAGGCCAAAGTATACTCACTCTAGGGCCATGAAAATTCTGGTTGTCCATGGGGTGAGAAATCCACAACATACTCACTTTGGGGCCACAAAGCTTTTGGTTGTCCGTAGGGTGAGAAATCCATATGGTGGCTATGGGGAAAATTCATGCCTCGAAATGGGCTTCCCGCTTAACCATACCAAATTTATACCTACTGATACCTTTGATAAGGTGCCACAATGAAAATGGTCTTCGAGCTCTATGAGGTAAGAAAACCGTCATATGCTTGAAACTCATAGAAATTGTAAATGGAAGGTAGTGCAAGGATTGTTCAAAGGGATTTTCCTTAGTTCGTGCAAGGTCTCATCTTAGGGGACATTGTGCTTAACGTCTCCAAGAGAGGATGTGTCAAAGAAGTATCACACTCTTGGAGGGAATCAAGCCCATTGACACCACCAAGAAAAGGATGCATCGCAATAAAAAAGAACTCACACAATGAAATATGAGTGTGATGTATGCCCCCATGTTAAAATGGTTGTGAACATCACTATGAGCAATTGCTTTAAAGTAGAAGGAGAATATGATAGCTTACTTGGAAATCCCTATGCCAAGTCGTATGTTTCCTATAAGTTATGTCATGAAAAAGTTAGTATGTCACATGCGATCCAACTTAAGGCATGTCATCCACATCCCAAGCTTGCTCTTATATGTTTATGAAAGGTTAGCGACTAGTCAAAAGAGGCAACAACAAGTGACATACAAGGAAAAGGCTACATGACCCCTTTCCCCCACTTAGGGCAAGACAAAGGTGAGCCGAAATGATTAATGAAATGCATGCTAGAGTGAATATCAGTATCAATTAGAGGAATTAGGTTCCCCCATAGAAGGAAGAATACCAAACTCCTAAAAATGTTGGATTTTACTACTCACAGCCTTACATTCATTAGTGGAATGACCATAAACTCTATGATATGCCCAAAATGAATTCTTGTAATAAAATTTATTTTGAGTTCTTGGAGGAAGGGTGATCCAGTGATCTTGGCGAAGTCTTGACAAGATACCCTCTTGATCAATGGGAGAAGGGGTTCCTAAAGTTTGTGGTAAAGATACTTCTTGGTTAGATGTACAAAATTTCATATCTACGCAAGACTCTTTAGATTGTGAGATTTTGGGCTCTCCTTTATAGGAGCATGTAAAATCTAAAAAATTCAATTCATTAGTGTTTTTCCAGATGACATTGACATTAAGTGAAGGTGTATTTATTTTTTTGATTGCTTGTAAAGGAAAACAATCAAAACCACTATTGTTTATCATTGCAGAAGGATGTTTTGTAATAGTGTTGATGTTGAGTGAAGGCTTTGTGATTTCTATCAAAGGATAATAACCAAGACCATGAATTGTTTGTTGTGTGATAGGATTGATAGGGTTGTGAATAAATTGTTCATTAGCACCACATGGATTGTTGTATTCAATTTGGCCACTCCAACTTTAAGAGGTATAAAGATCACCTCGATTAGTTTCTTTTCAACATTGTGAAATCCATTAATGGATAAAGAATCAGGTTGAATGTTTGATTGATCAGTGCAAAGCCTATTCAAAAGGATCAAACTACACACATTAAGGGAAGAGCCAGTATCTACAAGATTTATCTTTATTCCTTTGTGTTTGTATTGAGATATGATGATGAAAAGATCTTTTTTTTTGCATTGCCAAAGAGGGGAGTTCACTTTGGTAGAAAAAAATGTCATTGCTTATTCCTTGGATTATGGCTGCTATGTTAGTTGTTTCCATAGTAGAATTGATAGGTATTTTTTGTAAGGTTGTTTGTAACATAGTGTGATAGGTAGGTGAATTCTGAAGAAGGTCTCAAAGGGATATCTTTAAAGGAGTATTCTTAATTTATTCAACAATATCATACTCCCTAGGAGTTAATCCAGGAGCACTAGGCAAGATGGGATTAGGAAAAGGTAATGGTGTTGGGGTGGGTTGTGGCATTCATGCATTGTTTTGAGTGTAATGTGTGTGTGGAACAACATCATGCATAGGTGGGTAAACAGTAAACTCAGGTTTAGGTGGATGTGGAGGTTTATGTGATAGTGGATAGAGGATGAGTTTAGGTTGGTGTTGAGTTGGTTGTTTGTGTGAAGGTGGGTAGAGAATGAGAGGATTCTTAGGATGTCCCATGGGGTATGTATGAGGTCAATTGATCAATGGGGATCTAAAGGACACTTGCACATTCATAACCTCAACGATCTTGGTTTGATGTGTCTCTAATAAGGGGAAATCGAGAATCACCTTTTTATTGCAAGTGAAGGAAGACACATTAGTATTGTTGCCATTTGCTAGCACCATGATATTCTCCCTGGAAGGAGAGTTTTTAGGAGAACTATGGATCATTTTTTTTTGACATTTATGGATTGGTTCTTCTAAAATGACTTCATCACAGGTAGGGGAAAAATCAATGGTTGGATTTTATTGTTTATCAATAGTGTGGAAATTAGGAGAAGACCCTGTTTGATTGCCATTTTTCTATAAGGTCTCATTATCTTGTTCCATATTATCTACCTTAATAGGAGAGCTAGTAATATGTTCATCCAAGGTTTAATTTTGTGTAGTAGCTTTCTCAGAAATGGGGGGCATCAAGAGAAGGACCACTATGATCTTCAAATAGATTGTCCCAAATGGTGGGAGCATTACGAAAGGGAGGATCAAGATTTTTATGACTCTTAATAGGTATATCTTCTAACACCAACTTATCCTCTTGGCATTGATGAGGGATATTAGGAGATAGAAGTTTTTTATTTTCATGGTTATGGAAACTAGGTAAGGTGATGTTTAAAAATGTTTCTATGATCTCATGCTCTATTTTTCTAATGTCTTCCCAAGGCGGAAGAGGAGAGGAACAATCAAGAATCTCAATGCTTGAATCTTCTTTCACCAAGATACCTTCATCACTAATAGGAGAGGTATTGGGAGAAGAACAAGTATGATTGCTATGATTATCTACACTTACATCCTCTTGTGTTATGACATTCTTACAAATTCAATATGTACTAGGACGGTACGCAACATTCTTATCAGATGTTTTACTTTGTTCTCCTAGACTATGTCCAGTAAAAATGGAATCATACAAGCCACTTGATATTCTAGAAACATGAAATGCTTGAATAGAAAAAATGATAACATGAGAAAGAAAATAAAGTGCAATGAAATGGTTTAAAATGAAAATTTTAAATGCAATTTTTCATATGTGAAATAAGGTAATTTTCCAATTACATTATGCAACAACCTGAAAGATGAAATGTTGTAAATGCAAATGTGAAATTGAGCAATCTATGAAATGAGATATTCTAAGCTAGATCTAATGAAATACATGTTATAGAAACTCAAAAAACTGATACGGGTAGGTAATGGCAGAAAATAGAAGCTTAAAATAAGGGTTTTCAACTTTGTAAAAGGCTATTTTAGGGCTGAATAGGGACTAAGTCGCCTAAGGTGGCGAATTAGTCCCAATAGGGATTTTTTTCAGAATTTTTAGATTTTATGGATTGATTGTGATGGTTTCTATTCTTTCTGATGTAGACCTAAGATTCCAATGCAAAATTTAAAAAAAAATCAATGATTTAAGATACAAAAATGTAACCTATATGCACTTTCAATAATGCAAAAATTGAAACCATAGAATGCAACTGTGACAAATGAAAAATGAAATGCAAGCTAATTATAGGAGAGCGATGGAATCCCAATCAAAAAATAAAGTATTCAGAAAGTCAAGTTCACCAAAATGTGGACAATGATTTTGGGTGTCCAAAGGCTCTCTTGCTCTTCTAGGGTTTTTCACCTAAAAGGAGAGAAATGGACCCAAAATGCTAATGTCCACATTCAAGATTAATGTAAAAGGGATGAAATGTATCTAAATATAATGTACTAATGCAATAAATTGAAAAATAAATGATTTATTAACACTAAACCTAAGAAATGCAAAGTAATTTAAAACATAGTGTGATATGCAAACATGTGATAAATGAGCTAGAAATGCAAAAAAAACTATACAAAAAGTTATAAAATAGAATGTGTGAACCTGGAAGCTGAAAAGGGATGAAATGAAGGTCTAGAATCCTAAAAAATATGATGCAAAAGTCAACTAGGACACGTGTGCCAATTTGGGTGACTTACTCCCAAATCTAGAAAAACTACTTTGGAGCCCATTTCGGCCAAATGGGTATCCAAATATATAGAAACATTTGAAAAATAGGTTCAGTAGGACTAAGTCTCCACTGTTTGTGACTTAGTCCACTTTTGAATTTCTAAAAATTTGAAAGTGGAAACAGAAGCCCTCTGTTTGCACTTCGGTTCCTGATAGGTGTCCGCTTCTTAAACTCTGATTTTTGGGCCTGAAAGTGACTTTTTGTTGATATTTTGACTTGGTAAACAAGGAAATGTCTTCCAAAACTTTGCAACTTGATCTTTAATGATCTCCAAGTCTCCAACATACCTAAATCTACAAGTACGCAAGGAGAGAAGGAGAAATGTTGGATGTTAGGGCACGGGGATTTGCCTCGGTCAAACTCCTTTTTAGGTAATTAAACCAAAATGGAGAAATAATGTAATGAATAATGAAACAATGGAGTTAATACCTTGCCATGATGATTGATTTTGATTTTCTGCAACAAAAGATGAAGAATCTACCCTTAAATGTCTAAAAAATGTTGTCTTGATGACTTAGAATGCCAAATCCCTAACTTTCTTGACTTGAGAACATGATGAATGATGAATGAATGATAATGAGCTAAGAGATAATGAATTAGGGTTTAGAGACTTAAATTTACAGGAAATTCACCTTATTTTCTTGTTAATTGGATCCCTAAGGCTGACATGAAGGAAGAATAAACTTAAAATCCAAAATTTCCCACTCAAACCTCGAAAATAGGACAAATTAGACTAAGTTTCCATGTTAGGTGACTTAGTCCCACTTGGCAAGAACTTGTTCACCCAGATGGGAAACTTAGTCCTAGAGGGGTCCTTTTGACATCTGGAATGTTGGGGAGTGGGAAATTTTAGTTCTTATGTTGATTTCATCATATATTTGATCAAATTATGCCTTGGGATACACAATATAGGGCCATAGGGGCCTATTAATGATGATGTAAAGGTCAATTAGGGCTTGGGACACAAAATTCAATGTGAAAATGTGATTAAATACACTTTACAACTCTAAAATGAGGTCCACTTAGCCTAGAAAGGCACAACATCCAATGTGAATGTGTATGACACATTACAACACTAGATTAAAGTCAAATTCAATTTACAAGCCTTCTAGATTAATGTGATAATGAAATTAAATAATTTTTTGTTGGAAATAGGATGCCATTTAATTGCAATCCTAAACATTATTTATTTCATGTATCTCCTAAGTCCTTGGAAAGTATTCCCCAACACTGGGATTAGAAAGAGATTAATATTGAATGAAATAATCATGTTAATTGACATTTGTAATTAATTCTAAATGTTAGGAGCATGTGAGGGCATCCAATATGAGTTCCTAAATGATAGGGGCAAATGGGGCACCCACATGGAAGGTGGAACTCACCTTGAGTTAAGTTAACTGTTTGGAGTAAAAGAGAACTCTTCTGAATGCATGTAAAGATCCTAGGAGTTAGGGGTTGATGTTTACATCCATGAATTTCAATTCAGTTCAGAATTAGTTTAGTTTGGTTATGGTTCAATTATCTTTAGTTAGTTTTAGTTGAACGCTACTTGACTTTAGTTAACTTGGAATGCATGACTAATGACTTGAGTTGCATGATAGATAACAAGTGACTACCTTTAGTTAACAGGGGATGACCATTCTTGCATGAATGGTGGAGAGATATGTTTCAGTTAATAGAGAATGAATTGGACCCACTTTGGGCACCCAAGTTAGCTTCTTGGAGTTAACTCTTTTGCATGCTAAGATATTTCAGAAGGCTAAGTTAAGTGGGCCCATTCTTGGGTACCTAATTTGAGGATAAGCCTTGAAGATATCTACGTAATCAAGGTTTTGTTGTGACTTTAGTTTGGGACACCCAAATGGATGAAGCACATGTTTTGGTATTGTTCTTCATGATAGAACTATACTTGCAAGAGATAGGCTTACCTTTTGTGAGATAGGGATTGAGCTTTGTAATTGTAACTCTTTGGAGTTTACAAAGTTGATTATTGCCTATTTATCTCAAGCAAGTTGAAGAGAGTTATTATCAATTTTATCATAGGTTGTGAAGAAGATTTGGTAAAGGAAAAAGAAGCATTCTCAAGCAAGGATTGGAATTATCATAATCTACTTCAGATATTGAATAATACATTGATTCTTGGTGGAGTTTTTTCCCAAAAGGGTTTATCCACGGTATATGTTGTGTATCTTCTAATACCTTATCTAATTCTTCTAAAACCTTTTGTTTTCATTCTACAAATGATAAAATGAATTAATCAAATAATCACCCACAAAGAATCTGTAACAAAAAATACATATTTAGATAAGTTATCATAAATTTTTACAAAGTATTAAGCTACATAAACACCTCAATTTTTAGCGTTTGGTATTAGATCTGAGGTTGGGTAGAGTATTGGGATGCCTTTCTCTTAAAATATTGGAGGATTTTTGTCTGTAGTGGGAGCTTTTACTATTTTTTCTTATTATTGATTTTGGAAAATAACTTTGTTACAATGAATTCTTGTTTAGATATTGAAAGGTTCAATGGATCTAATTATGAGATGTGGAAATTAAAAATGGAGGATATCCTAGAAGAGAGGGATCAGTGGTTAGTTGTTTGTAATGAGACAAAGTCACCTACAACGATGTCAGATGAGGATTGGGCTAAGCTTGATAAGAAGGAAAGAAGGACCATAAGATTATGTCTTGATGATGTTGTTCTCTTGAATGTTTTAGAAGAAACTATTGCGTATAAGTTGTCGAAGAGAATAGGTGATATTTATCAAACTAAAAGTCTTACTAATAAGTTGTATCCAAAACAGACATTTGTATTATTTAAAGATGAAAGATGGTGATTCTATTGCAAATCATTTGAATGCTTTTAATTTGATTCTAAGTTAATTAGCATCTATAGATGTAAAGCTAGAAGATGAAGATAAATTCATTTTGTTACTTTGTTCTTTACCAAAATATTGAGCAAATCTTTGTTGCTATTAGTGGTAGTTGTACAAATCCGAAGATGGGAAATATAATTCCTAATATCCTATTAGAGGAGATGAGGAGGAAGTATAAAATGGAAATCCAAGATTCCTTGTTTGTAAAAGGTAGGCCTGAGAAAAAGGAACCTAAGGGAGACAAGGAAGGGAAGGGTAAGTCAGAAGGATGAAGTAAGGTAAAGTGTTAGGACTATGGGAAACTAGGACATGTGAAGAATGATTGTAAGAAAAAGAAAGAGAGTTTTGATTCTTCTACAGAGGAATCCTAGGATGAAAGTAATGATGCATTAGTTATTTCAGCTAATATTGTTTGTGATAACTCTTTGCTTCATATTTTAGAGTGATCTTCATAGAGAGGATGGTAGTCACGATTCCATGTGTGACTCAGTACCATAGTTTAGTGGGATTTTTTGGTAGTGATGTGGATGCATTATTGGTAAGGTTATCTCCATGTTATTAGAGATATGGTTTCTTGGTTTAGAGTGTATTTGTTATGATGTCATGTTATACTCTTGATACTAGTTTAGAGTTTGGAATATTGCATGTTCTCTTCAGACTAGGATCGTGTATATATGTTATGGTGCATGTGATCTCCTAGGAGGAGATGGTGAGATCATGGATTTCATGTTTATGTTCAAGATTGGAGTTTTGACATTGATATTGTATAGTTCTTTTATGTATTGAGTACATTAATCATTTGCTTGATTAATTCATGAAAGTGTTGTGTTGCATTTGGAGTTTGGCATGGATTGGTTGGTTATAGGACCTCATGGATACTTGGAGAAATAGGTGAGGCTTAAAAGTTCTCTTATGGTAAGAGATATATGTTAGAATGGTTACTTGTGAGAAAATATATTTTCAACAGTAAAGACTGAGAAGCCTACACCTTGGTTGAACATGATTTCAATACACTCAGAAGTTTAACATGCCTCCAAAGAGAAAATTTTGTTACAAATACTTGGGAAAGGTATTGGTTTTAATTTCAACTAAGTTAAACTTGAATGTGATAGTCAGAGTGCTATGTGTTTTGCCAAAAATCTTATGTATCATGCTCGTACTAAGCATGTTGATGTAAAGTATCACTTTGTGCAAGAAATGGTTGAGAGTGGGAGGGTAATACTTTGAGAAAGTTGACACTTTAATTACTGTTGTAGAATATCTTATGAAACCAGTTCCTACAGATAAGTTCTCTTGGTTTTAATCATTTGAAGTTGGCTTGGATTGATTAGTTGGTGCAAAAAGGCCATTGGCCTTGAGTCTTGTACTTGACTTAAAATTAATATTCTTTGTTTAGAATAATTGCAATGTATAATGTCAAATGGGAAAATGTTGGAAATAGGATGCCATGTAATTGCAATCCTAAACATTATTTATTTGATGTATCTCCTAATTCATTGGAAATTATTCCCCAACACTAAGATTAGAAAGATATTAATATTGAATGAAATAGTCATGTTAATTGACATTTGTAATTAATTTTAAATGTTAGGAGCATGTGAGGGTGTCCAATATGAGTTCCTAAATGATAGGGGCACATGGGGCACCCACATATAATGTGGAACTCACCTTCAATTAAGTTAACTGTTTGGAGTAAAAGATGACACTTCTAAATGCATGTAAAGATCCTAGGAGTTAGTGATTGATGTTTACATGCATGAAGTTCAGTTCAGTTAAAAATCAGTTTAGTTTAGTTTAGTTATGGTTCAGTTATCTTCAATTAGTTTTAGTTGAATGCTAGTTGAGTTGAGTTAACTTGGAATGCATGACTAATGACTTGAGTTGCATAACAGATAAGGGTATCTATAGGATCATGATGGGCCAAAAAGTGGCAATATGTAAGTGATATGATGGCCCATGTGGCTGATGACTTTTTTTTACCCAAAATTGATGAAACAAAAAGGGTTTTTAAAGGATATTCTTAGCTTTCCACCAATATAAATTATGCTTTACTTTGAATTTAATAAATAATTATTATTCATTTTTTATTTTAATTACGACTAAAGTCCTAATTGATAGGTTGATTGAAAAACACCTATAGCTTTCAAACGATATCGATTTTTTGAATCAAACATGCATCACATTCTATGCTTCAGATACTATAGGATTAAAAAAAAGAATTTCATGATGTTTTGACCAAGTTAAGGTGGTCGACATATGATTTTTATATTTTTAAAAATTTGTAATAAAAAATCATAATTAATTATTTACTGGAAAAAATTACAAAAAAATATCACATCCTACATGAATCCTCTACTTATATCTAAAATATTATCATTTTATTGTGGTTAGGTGGTCAGACAAGCACCTATTTCTTATTTTTTCCCTGAAATTTAAATACTACTACATTGAAATTTCAAATTTTCACCAAATAGATTTTTTTTAAAATAAACCTAGTAGTTTAGAAACTACATTCAATTTGCTACAGATTCTATTCTTACATATTTTTGAAATAATATAGATAACTTATTCAAATTTTTATGTCAAGTTGCCTAACTCTAATTTTTTTGAATTTTTTGCCACTTAAGGGCCTATTTTTTCCATGATGATCTTGCACATACCCATAATAGGTGACTACCTTCAGTTAACAAGGGATGACCATTCTTGCATGAATGGTGGAGAGATATGTTTCAGTTAATAGAGAATGAATTGGACCCACCTTGGGCACCCAAGTTCGCTTCTTGGAGTTGACTCTTTTGCATGCTATGATATTTTAGAAGGATGAGTTAGGTGGGCCCATTCTTGGGTGCCTACTTTGAGGATAAGCCTTGAAGATATCTACGGAATCAAGGTTCAGTTGTGACTTGAGTTTGGGACGCCCAAATGGATGAAGCACATGTTTTGGCATTGTTCTTCATGGTAGAACTCTACTTGCAAGAGATAGGAATAACTTTTGTGAGATATGGATTGAGATTTGTAATTTTAACTCTTTGGAGTTTACAAAGTTTATTATTTCCTATTTATCTCAAGAAAATTGAAGAGAGTTATTATCAATTTTATTGTAGGTTGTGAAGAAGATTTGGTGAAGGTAAAAGAAGCATTCTCAAGCAATGATTGGAATTATTGTAATCTACTTTAGAGATTGAATAATATAATGATTCTTGGTGGATTTTTTTCCCGAAAGGGTTTCTCCATGGTATATGTTGTGTATCTTCTAATATCCTATCTAATTCTTCTACAACCTTTTGTCTTCATTCTACAAATCATAAAATGAATTAATCAGATAATCACCCACAAAGAATTTGTAACAAAGAATACATATTTAGATCATAAATCATAAATTTTTACAAAGTATTATGCTACATAAACAACTCAATTTTCAACAATTTTGCAACATTGAATTAGGGAAAGATGGGTCCATCAGTCTAGAAAAGCGTGAAAATATTTTACAACACCTTTACAAGACATTGTTAAGTGTATTTTCATTCAATTTGCAAGGGTCCAAGAACTAGTGTGGATGTGTAAAACACCTCACAACACTAAATCAAGGCCTCATTAAGTCCAATTCATCATCAATTATTCTCATATGAAGCAAGGTATAAATTTTTTGGCAACACACCCTCACAAAATTTGTAGCCCTTGTTTAGATAAACCATAAAATCTATCTTATAGTAACTCTTATGTTATGGCTCCTAAAGTAAAAGTGTCTTCGTCTAAAGGGGAAGCTTCTACTCCAAAAATACCTTTAAATAAAGACCTCATGGATCTTTTTCCACCCTCAACCAATGACAAACCTAAAGGCCAATTGATTCCCAGAGGTCCATAATTAGCAAAGGATCTGCTTGACAAGAGCTACTCTATCAGGGATGCCAAATTACCTTATACTAGATGGGAACTATTTTATAGCTGGTTTAGGAATAGAAATATGGGCATCCTAGTAGGAAACCCTTAGAATTGTGACCTGGGAAAGTTGATTGTGCCAAATGTCTATATGTATGTTGACTTACTAAAGGAAATAGCTACTAATTATGACCCAGTCACAAGGACTATCAGAACATATGATGGGAAAGGAATGGTCAAAATCACTAAGGAGGAATTGGGTCTTGTTTTCAAGCTCACTAGATGGAGTGATGAAATGTTGGTGTAGGAGCACCATTAGATAAATTTTTTCAAGTTAATAAATTGGTGTTTAGGCTTTAGAATTTTGTTGGATTTGCATAAAATAAGGTCTTAAAGACCATTTTAGATTGTAATAGGTCATTTTTTATTCATATTAGGTGTTTTAGGGGGGTACTTAGTTTGACATTTGCAAAAGTTGCATTTTTTGGCAAAGTTGTCAAAACAATTTTTAAGGGAATATGAACGGTCATAGAGTTCAAAGGGAAGTTAGAGAGTTGGTTTTCTTGGTAAAAATCATAAATATGTGAAACTCCATCATTGTAAGAATTTTTTTGAAGATTTTTGAAGATTGGAAAGAAAAACAATAAGCTTTGTGATTGATTTTTCCTGATTTTTCTATTTTTGCACATTTTCCAGCACTTGTACAGGCCATGCAAAAAAATTTGGTATATTTGGGGAAGCATAATATATATTTTTAACATATATTTGAATCCTACTTGAAGGTTCCTTAAAAAAAAATTGTGCATTTATTTGACTGATCTCTCAGGCTGGCCAAAAACAAGGCATTTGTGGTTTTGAGATCTCAATGATGAAGTAAACCCATTACACCTACTATAATTGATGTACCTCAGTGGAATGGGTGTGAAATAACTAATTTTTGTGTGTATGATATTTGTGAGTGAAGGGGAGGCCAAGGAGTGCGTTGGGCTTAATGCCCTAAGGTGAAAATTTGAGTTTTTCAAAAGGAAAAGAGTGGTTCTGGTAAGCAAAGAGATAAATTGGTAAAGGAAACATTATTTTATGATGTTTTGGGTTTGTGCAGGTTATTTTGGACATGTTTTAAGAATTGATAAGTTTTTAGGAGCATTGGGAAATTGATTTTAAATAAATCCCTAGTTTATATGCGAGAAATGAGGGTTTTATGGTTTGGCCATTAGATGATTGAGCATCTAGAAAATAAAGGTGGATTATTTGGTTTGAGCACCTATTAATTACTTCCCAATTGAGATTTTAGGTTTTTGTGAAGGTATGTGAATAGTTCCTTTGGAACAGAGGACTAATTTGAGCCCTAAAAGGCATAAATCTTCTAAATTTGAGAGTGTTGATACAAAATTACTATTGGTGATTATTTGATATGTTGTTAATATTTTAAATGTGTTGACAACTAATTCACCCCCCCTCTTAGTTGTCTTCCCTTGTGTTGCCAATATTTGGTATCAGAGTAGGTTCCTTGGAAGAATTTTAATAGCTTAAGGTGATCTAAGATGGCAACATACAAGAAGGATAGTTTGAGATTTGATGGAACAAATTATTCTCTATGGAAGGCTCAAATGGAGTGCCATATGAGATGTATTGGTGAACCCTACCGGAGCATTGCATGAAATAGGTATGTTATTCCTTCTAAGAATGGTCCTACTACTACTGCTAAGATTAGGGATGTTGAGTACAATATCAGGGCTAAGGAAGCATTATTGAGTGCTTTGATTGATTCTGAGATGAAAAATGTTATGGATTTGAAGACTACTTATGAGATCTAGAAAAAATTTGAAACTTTGTATGAAGGTGATGCTAATGTGAAGATTGCTAAGTTACAAATTCTGAAAAGGAAACATGAAATGTTGAGAATGGGTGATGATGAGAACATTACTACTTTCAAGAAAAAAATGAATGAACTTGTGTGTGGTATCAGATGTGTTGGTGGATAGTTGGAAGAATCAAAGATTGTTGCTAAAGTCCTTAGATCCTTTCCTGTTGCATACAAAGTCAAAGCTACTACTATTGAAGAGCTCCAGATTGTAACAAATGTAACCAGAGACATGTTGATTGGTAAGCTTACTAATTTTGAGTTAAGTGAATTTGGTGATGCCCTTCCTAAGATAGAATCTGCATTCAAAGCTACTACCTCTACGAGAGATAAATAGAGATATGATCTAGGAGAAATTTCATCTAGAAAGGTATTCAAGTATGAGGAGGAAATGAGAGAGATTGAAGAAGAGGAGAGAAATCTAGAGGATCTTGAAGCTCTTATTGTCAAGAGAGAAGCCAGAGGAGAAGGTAAGTATAAAGGAAAATTTCCTATTAAATGTTTTTCTTGCAATAAGATAGGTCATTTTGTATAAAGGTTTCCAGAAAGAGTCCCTAAGCCAAGACATAACCACCCTAGATTTGAAAGAAAGTGATATTATGTTGTTGATGAAGGTGTGACAGATGATGAATCTAATAAAGGGAATGCAAGTGAAGATGAATGGGTATTTATCTCTATCAAGGAAAATTATCCAACCCCTACTAAATCTGTTAGTTGCTCAATTGTGGAGAAATCACTAGCGGCCAAAGTTGAAGACAAAGACGAATGGGTGATTAACAGTAGATGCTCTCATCACATGATAGGTGATAAAAGAAAATTTTCACATGATAGGTGATAGGTGGAAAAGTATGATGGTGGTGTTGTAAGATTTGGTGATGACAAAGCAGGTGTAATCCGTGGTAGAGGATCCATTTCTCTTGATGGTAAGAATAATACTGATGATGTTCTTTATGTGGAAGGTTTGAATCATAACCTCTAAAGTGTTGCACAAAAGGTTGACAAGGGATACAATCTTCAATTCAAGAATGGAAAGTGTAGAATATTGGGAAGTTCTAGAAATGTGATTGCTTCAGGTACAAAAACAAATGGTAATATATTTCACCTGAATGCTACTGGTAAAATTTGTTTGATTTCTTAGGTTGATGAAGAAATAGCTAGACCATCTAACCTGTGGATATGATTCAAATGATTAGAATAATAGTTCTGAGAATGTACAAACTCAAAATAAAGTTCAGATCATTCTGGTGAATAAAGAAAATCAAGAGGAAGGAACTAGTGAAAGTGAAGAAGAGAGATCACAAGATCTAGAAGTTCAAGAACATCCTAAGACTCCAAGGTATGTAAGACTAAATCATTCAGAAGATTGGATTATAGGTGATAAGAAGAAAGGTTTTTAGACTAGAAGAAATATTTCACAAGAATATTGTCTGATTTCAAAGACTGAGCCTAATAGTGTGAATGAAGCATGCAAAGATGAACATTTGGTGGAAGCAATGAAAGAAGAAATACATCAAATTGAGAAGAATAATACATTGATTCTTGTTCCTAGACCAAAGGAAAAAATGTAATTGGAACTAAATGGGTTTTTAGAAACAAACTGAATGAGCAAGGTGAAGTGGCTAGAAACAAAGCAAGACTGGTATGTAAAGGATATTCTCAAATGGAAGGAATTGACTTTGAAGAAAAAATTTCCCCTATTGCTAGAATTGAAGCTGTGATATTATTTGTTCCTTATGATGCTTACAAAAACTACAAGGTTTATCATATGGATTTCAAGTCAGGATTTCTAAATGGCGAACTGGAAGAAGAAGTGTATGTAGAGCAACCTGATGGATTTCAAATGACTAATCAGGGAGATATGGTTTGTCGGTTATAGAAAGCATTGTATGGAATTAAGCAAGCTCCAAAAACATGGTATGCCATATTGGACAAGTATTTGTTGAAGCTTGGATTTAATAAAGGTATTGTTGATAGTAATATGTATTTCAAGATTGATCATGATAAAGATTTGATTGTTGAAGTATTTGTTGATGATATCATTTTTGGAGGAGATGATAGTTTGTGCATGAATTTTTCTTATGAGATGCAAAACAAGTTTAAGATGTCTATGATTGGTGAGATGGAATTCTTTTTGGGATTACAAATTAATCAGTTAGATAAAGGGATCTTCATATCTCAATCCAAGTATGTGACATAAATGCTAAAGAAGTTTGGTATGGAAGATTCAAACTAGTTGGTACACCTATGGTGACCGGATGCAAGTTGACACAAGATGATGATTCTTTGAAAGAAAATCAAACTAGATATAGATCAATGATTGGTGGATTACTTTACTTGACTCAAACTAGACTTGATATCATGAATGTTGTATGTATTGTTGCAAGATTTCAAGCTGATATTAAGGAATCTCATGTAACTGTTGTGAAGAGGATTTTCATATACTTGAAGGGAACAATTTATTTTAGGCTGTGATATCCTAAAGATGATGATCTTACTTTGAGTTATTTTACTAATTCTGATTGGGTAGGTGATGTGGATGATAGAAAGAGTACTAGTGGTGGTGCATTTTTCTTGGGTAAAAATCTAATTTCATGGTTAAGTAAGAAGAAGAATTCCTTTTCTTTATCTACTATAGAGGTAGAATACATTGTTGCTGCTAATAATTGTACTCAACTATTGTGGATGAAGCAAATGTTGAAGGATATTAGAGTTGTTTATGATGAACCCATTGTGATATTCTATAATAATTCAAGTGCAATTAACATCTCTAAGAATCTAGTGCTGCATTCAAATACCAAACATATATCTATCAAGTTTCACTTTTTGAGAGAGAAGGTGAGTGAAAAGGAAGTTAGATTGGAGTATGTGCCTACTAAGGAACAAATTGTAGATATCTTTACAAAGTCATTGCCTAAGGATACTTTTGAGTATCTCATAGGGAATCTAGGGGTGATTACCCCTCCTAATTAGAACTAAGATGCATTGTCTTGAATCAATCTGTGCATTTCATAGTCATATCTTGATCCAGATTGATGTAGTGGTGGTTGCTACTCAGGGAGAGTAGTCAGATGTTTAGATATGTGATTCAAAGCTTATGTACAAAAAAGAGATCTTTGTCATTGATTTCAAAGGGTGAGAAGAGTCATGTAAAAACTATGAATTATTTGAGGAAGAAGAGTCATGTGGTAGAAGAGTTGTTGAGGAGAAAAGAGTCAGAACCTAAGGGGGAGTAAGTGTTGAAGATTGTTGCGTTGATGGTGTTTTTCTCATCATGTGTTGCCATCAATGCCAAAGGGGGAGATTGTTGGATTTTGTGGTTGTGTTTTTGATATGTGGTTGTCATTGATGTCAACACTATTGGAATTAATGTCTTAGAAGTTTTATATGTTGAGGATATTGAGAAAATTGCAATGAAATAAGTTGCAGGTTATTGGTTATGAAGTGAAGTTTAGTCTATCAATGAGTTCAGTATGTTGATGATCAAAGGTTGTGGATTAAAGGGTTTCCTTTCTAGTATATCTAGTTTATCCATGTTGAGTTTTAGATATCCTCATGAATATTTTTTCATGTTATGAAGATTTGTATTGTGATAGTTTTTATGTTGCTTCAATTCATGTTCCTGAATGAAGGTGGTGAGATTTTAGTTATTTCAATTGTTACAGATGCTTCTCTGGTGATTCATGATGTTTGTGGATGTTTCTAGATAATTCTCTATCTTTGTTTCACATCCAGATTGATCATTGTACTCACAATTCTAGATTTTCTCTTGTGTTATTGTTTTTCATGTTCTTGGCCGACAAGGTGTTGAAGCGTGTTGTGGATCTTCGAGGATTAATTTTTGAATGTGTTTCATTTTTGAGAATCTTATTTTGGGTCTTCACTATGTTGTGGTTGACCTTGGTTGATTCACATTAATAATCTTTATTGTTTTGGGCCGACAATTTGTATTCATTTTATTATTTAATTGTGGCTAACATGTAGTGATCTAATTTCTTGTTGTGGATATATATAAGAGATTTATTTATCATTTGAAGCCATGAGTATGTGAAGTGTGTGAGTCATATGTGGGAACATTGATTAGATCTTTTGAAGGAAGAAGTAGAGTGTGAAGAATATTTAAGAAGAGTGAAGAAGTGTTCATGTGCTTAACTGGAACTATAATTAGGCATTAGCAGATGCTATTTTTCTCAATTCAAATATTGTGGATGTAATTCAATATTTTGTGAGATAGTGTGTCTTCCTTTAGGAAGTAATCCTTCTGTATTTGATTAGAGGGATCTAGGTAGTGCACCTGAATGCATGTGCATTCCCCATTCATATTTATTTATACTTTTAATAGGGTATAATCCTATGGACTGACCTCCACCATGGTTTTTCCCCTAACAAGGTTTCTATGTAAAAAAATATTTGTGTTATGTGTATTTATAATGTGTTTTTGATCTATGCTTTCATTGTTATTAATTAGATCTGAGAATAAGGGTTAATAAGTTTAATAAGTTTGAAATTTTGTGACAACTGATTCACCCCCCCTCTCAGTTGTCTACCCTTGTGTTGCCAAGAATTTTGTTGATTGATTTTGTGTTTGAATGTGTGGTAGGACTCCCCTGATTGCATCAAAGTGGTATCAAAGCGAGGAAGTAGTTCCTTGAAGAAGAAAGTTGTAGTTTGTGATTGGAAGGTGAAGAGGCAAGACAAGAAAGATACCTCCAAAGGCCAATGCAATGGAAAAAGAGATAAAAGAACTGAAAGATCAGTTGGAATAGAAGGAAAGGCTCTATAAAGAGTCTCAAGAAGCCACCTTAGCAAGGGTAGTAGCTCTAGATAAGAACTAGAGAAGAGGAAAGGTGAATGAAGACAAGAGTAATAAAGAAGATGAAGGGGAAGAAGGAAATCCTCTAGTTCAGAATGATGAAGATGATTTAGACCCTGATGAAAAGAGAATAATCAAGATGCTAAAGAAAATAAGAGGTGACAACACTACAAAGGTGGTGGTTGAAGTACCAATGTATGGAGGTAAGATGGATAGTGAAGAGGTTTTGGCTTAGATTTAGGCCTTAGACAATTTATTTTAGTTTGAAGACATTGAGGATAGTAAGAAGGTTAAATATGCAAAGAAAAAATTGAAGGGTCGAACCCTCACATGGTGTAATTTTATTCAAGAAGATAGGGTCAAGAAAGTTAAATCTAAAATATGCTCTTGGGATAGGATGGTAGTAAAAGTAAAGGCTTGGTTTTTACTAGTAGATTATGCCATACAAACTTTTATGAAATTGCAAGATTTGAAGCAAAGGGAGATGGATGTAATGTCATATACTGAGGAATTTCATAGATTATGCATTAGGTTAGGTCACAATTAAGATGAGGTTGAAAGAGTGGCCAGGTATTTGAGTGGTTTAAGATTTAACATAAGAGATCAAATTAGTTTGAATCCTCCTAAGACAGTAGAAGAATGTTTCCAAATGGTAGTAAGGGAAGAAGATAGAATCAAGAGAAGATAAGAAAGAGAAGGAAGGGGTAGAGGTAACATGAATAAATGGAGAGGTACGAGGAAATCCAAAGAAGAACATGAAGATGTTGATAAGAGTAGAGAACAAGCACCTGAATCAAAAGATGGATATAGAGGTACAAGGGTCAGGTTTGGTGTGGAAAGAATTCTAATACTTTTTCTAGTAGATGTTATCATTGCCAAAAATATGGTCATATTGCTTGGAAGTTCCCTAGGAAAATTGGTTCCTCAACTTCAAGTGGAGGAGAAAGAAAACCTGATAGGAGAGCACAAATAGTGCAAGAAGATGAATCTAAGTAGTTCAAGTTCAAATAAATTGATTGCAAGGGTTGAGGTTGGAGAGATGTTGATGATAAAGAAACAAATCTTGAAGACCACAAAGGAGGAAAGGCTACTTTAAAGAAGATCATTTTTTAGGACAACCTGTGGGTGTAAAAATAAGGTATGAAAAGTGATTGTTGACTCAGGTTGTACTGATAACATTGTGTCTAATGAGATGGTGGAAAAGTTGCATTTACAAAGAGTACCTAGAGAAAGACCATATAGGGTGTCATGGGTTGGTGATAATCAGTCTTTGATGGTGAGTGAACAAGTAAGAATTGAAATTTAGATAACTCCATATAGAGATGAAGTTCTTTGTGATATACTCCCCATGAATTGTTGTCATCTATTGTTAGGAAGGCACTAGAAGTTTGACAGGTCAGCCTTCCATAATGGTAGAAAAAATGCATACATCATAGAAAAATATGGGAGAGAGTTTGTTTTAACTCCATTGAATGAGGGGATAAATGAGTATGGTGAAATCATCATGCTAGGGAGAAAGGAGTTTCTAACTACTAACAAAGGAAAGGGTATAGATTTGGTAGCCAACATAGGGAATGGTAAAGTGCAGACAAAGCATGAAGGTGATTTGCAGACAATGTAAAGAGAAATGTCTTCATGTGGAAGGAAAAAGTGAGTGGTAATGTGTCTCGGTCTAAGACAAGACAAAGCAAGAGTGAAGAGGCTTTGGGGAGGAAAGATAAAGGTGATAGGATCCTTGTATGGATAGTAAGTTTCCTTGTGGTGGCAAAAAGAGTGAGTGGATAGTTGAAGATAATAAGAGCACAAGTTTGTGAGGTTGAGAAGGCAAGGAAAGTGGTAAGAGGATGGTCAAGAAATGGTGAAAGTGATGGGACATTAAGCAAGTGGATAGAGATTTGTAATAAGAAAAGGATAGTGAGTTGTGATGTCATGAGAGTAGTTGATGGTGTTGACAAGATAGTGAAAGAAAATATAGGAAATCATGATGAGGATGGGACAGAGAACAAAATAAGTACAGGTCTGATAGAGCCAATAAAAAGTGAGTGTACAGTTGATGATGAGACTAACAGAGGAAAAGGTATTGGTGACAATAAGAAGAGTGCAAAAAGCGTGAGTATAAGAAAATGAAATAAGATAAATTTGGAGAAGAAAATGATGGAAGTTTTTTATAAAGTGAGTACAGTGGAAAAGAAAGATGTGAAAATAGTATTTGATGGTAAAGGAATGGGAAAGCACCCCACAGTGCAGCAGGACAGAGAGAAGTATGAAACAAATGAAGGAAAGGTCAAAGAAGATAAAGATAGGGAGAAGAAAAAACAAAATGAACCTGATGGAAGAATGCAAGAAGGTCAAATGCATGAAGAATACAAAGGAGGACATGTGACATTCATCTTTCCAAGGGACTTGGAAAAGGTCAAAGTTGGGGTGTATGGTGCAAGAGGGCCATTAGATAAATGTTGTCAAGTTAAGAAATTGGTGTCTAGGCTTTAGCATTTTATTGGATCTGCATAAAATAAGGTCTTAAAGACAATTTTAGATTGTAGTAGGTCATTTTTTATTCATATTAGGTGTTTTAGGGGGGTTCTTATTTTGACATTTGCAAAAATTGCATTTCTTGGCAAAGCTGTCAAAATAATAAAGTTGTTAAAGTTGGTTTTTAAGGGAATATGAATAGTGATAGAGTTCAAAGGGTAGTTAAGGGAAGTTAGAGAGTTGTTTTTCTTGGGAAAAAGTATAAATATGTGAAACTCCGTTGTAAGAAGTTTATTGAATATTTTTGAATATTGGAAAGAAAAACAATAAGCTTTGTGATTGATTTTTCTATTTTTGCACCTTTTCCAGCACTTGTAGAGGCCATACAACTTTTGGGTTCAAATATTTTTGGGGCAGCATAATATATTGTTTTAACCAGTATTTGAATCCTACTTTAAGGTTCCTTAAAAAATTATGTGCATTTATTTGACTGATCTCTTAGACCAGCCAGAAACAAGGCATTTGTGGTTTTGAGATCTCAATAATGAATTAAACCCATCCCACCTATTGTAATTGATGTACCTTAGTGGAATGGGTGTGAACTAACTAATTTTTTGGGGGATGATATTTGTGAGTGAATGGGAGGCCAAGGAGTGTGTTGGGCTTAATGCCCTAAGGTGAAAATCTAAGTCTTCCAAAAGGAAAAGAGTGTTTTTGGTAAGCAAAGAGAGAAATTGGTAAGGGCAACATTATTTTATGATGTTTTGAGTTTTTGCAGCTTATTTTGGACATGTTTGAATAATTTATAAGTTTGTAGGAGCACTAGGTGATTGATTTTCAATAAACCCCTAGTTTATAGGCTAGAAATGAAGGTTTTATGGTTTGTCCATTATATGATTGAGTTTCTAACAAACAAAGGTGGATTCTTTGGTTTGAGAACCTATGAATTTCTTCCCAATCTATTTTTCATGTTTTTTTGAAGGTTTGTGAGTAGCTCCTTTGGAAAAGAGGGCTAACTTGAGCCGTAAAAGGCATAAAACTTCTAATTTGGGAGTATTGATACAAAATGACTACTGGTGAATATTTGATATGTTTTCAAGCGCTGTAATGGGTCCCTGATGTGATTTTAGTTGTGGTATGAAATGGTGTTTTTGTGAAGTTATACCCAATTTAGTGGGTTTGCAATGCTACAAGGAAACAAAGGGGTTTGGTTGAGATAAAGAAAATTTGAAGAATTGGTGATATGATGGTTGTTTTGTTGATTTATTTTGTGTTTGAGTATGTGGAAAGAATCCCCTGATTACATCAAATGTATAAGATAAATGAATACACTCTTAGGCAGGAGTATGATAAAACCAAGATTGCATTCAGAGTCCACATCCTACCGAGATTTCTAGTAGAAATTGCAAGTCGGAAGATTGTAATAGGACAACATGATAAAGAGAATTTCCCTATTAACTATTTTGTTTCCTACTTCAAAAGGATCTTCTATTCCATTTTCCAAATAGTTGGTTATGATCCTATCTCTAGAAAGCCAATGGCATGTATGTATATGGATGCCCATATCCAACACCCCCAATATTGTGTAGTATATTATTATGTGGGGTTTCTTTTAGAAAGAATGCATGAAGGACTGAAAAGGTTGAAGAAGGATGAATTGGGAGTGAGATTTAGTTAGTATTAATTGTTCATTCACATGTTTATGTACAAAGGTGCAATTTACTTTGGACATAATATTTTCTTGGAAAGAAAGACAGGTGACTTGGATCTGCTAGTGCAATACTTGACCATAGTCTTGGACAAAGATGATAGGACATATGATTATGTGACATTCTAGAATTTGTTTTCTTCTGAACTGAAGAGAGTTTTGATTGTTAATTTTCTAGAATTCTCATAGATCTACATGATTTCTTAAGACCCAAGGAGAGAAAGAATGAGATAGGAGTTGATCACAATTGGGGAGATGCTATTTCATACCCTGATTACACTATATTAAGGGTATATGGTTCCATGGTAGTACTTCACTTGCTGCCAAAGTTTATACTAGAAAGAATTGGTTTCCTTGAGGTTATGTGGCAACTGGGAAGTGTAGAAAATGAACACTCATTGAATCAAGGAGAAGGAACTTTCCTTTGTACACTTATTTTTCTGATTTTGTAATGACCAAGGGAGGTTGGAATAACATCCTTGATATAATCAAAGCCTACTGCATGTAGAGGTCAGTTGAGAGGGTTAGATATGAACCTGAAGGTTTTATGGCTTGGCTGAAATAATGAAACAAAAGCTCCAAATTTGTCCACATTTTTCAATATCCAGAAGATGTAATAAGAAATGTGTCAGTGGAAAAACGAAACAAATAAGGTTATTTCTAATTAGGCTATGTCAGTTTGTCAAAAATTTGATATGGAGACATTGGAGATAAATATGGATATGTTAGCTCATGCTAAGACTATCCTACTATAATTTGATAAGCAAGCTAACTAGATTGTCACCAAGTATGCACCTTATAGATAGAGTGTTGATGAAGTCATGAATTTCGATTGGCCCACTAAGATGAATTCCTAGCATGGAAAGGAAGGTACTTGGAAGGAGTGGGGGTTTTTCATAAAGGTTGGCAAGTTATTAATTTGAAATTTTGAATTCTGAAACCATGATAAATAATAGATAAATGGGAATGCACTACATAGCCTGGATTTAATATAGATTAGGCTTGGGATAAAGTATAGAAAATATAATGCATCTTCTCCAAGTTGAATTGATGACAAGCCTGCAGACATTGACATATCTCTTGTCTTTTTCTTTTATGTTTCTTTCATGCTTTCCCTCTTTCACTTTGTGTGTGTGGGCACAAATTTTTAGGTAACTTTTTGGTTGTACCCATTTTGAAAATTGGACTAGATCTCCAACAATGAATGAAGACTACTTTCATTCTCCCACATTCCTCCCACCTCTTAGGAACACATTATAACTGAATGGAAAAAGTTATGTTGTGGTGGTCCAATAGGGTTTTGACATAAGTACTTTCTGGCTTGAGGCTTGTTTTTCTCCTTCGTTTCTATAAGAAGGAATACAGGGCTAGAAAGTAGGTGTTCATTGTTTTCTAATTAACACTGTGAATTGTAAGGGTAATACTGAGCATTTTTAGATTTTTTGTCATAATTTTAGATTTCATTGTTATGTATGTAATTTTGATAATAGTATAGCAACTACAATATATATTAATACCAATTTCATGGCTATTGTCTCTCCTTGTACTTGTTTTATGATTTATGAATGAAAGTAATCCAAGATTACTTTTTTTGTCTCTATTGTTTCTCAATGGATGTTAGATTTCATTCATGCTTATTGATTCAATGAATTAACGTAAATGATTGGATGGGATTGTTAACTCATAAGAATTAGGTGCTAGGATATTTGTAAGTATTAATGATCATGAATTTAATAGGGGAATGTTGTAATGCAATATTTCTTGTGACTGTGTGTTGCTATTGATGAGTTGTTGTCTAGTTATATAGGTTGATATTGACTCTATGATTGGGATAAAGGCACTGGTTCATGCAAAGTATTTGTGGCTCAATTTTTGTGTTGATTCATCATCTAATCACTTTTAATTTACAAGTTCTCATATGGATACCACCATAGTTGTTTTATGTTGAAGCTTTTTATTTTCATGCTCCAAGTATAGGACATTGCTAAATGAGCTGCCAACTTATTTGATGTACTATGTTGTTGGGTAATTTTATGAGAATTATTTGTTATTTCCAATGTATTTAGTTATAATTATATGAATTCCTAAGTATACATTGTGGGATCACCCTCTCAGGTTTCACAGAGCCTAAAGTGTAGGAGTAGAAGTTTTGTAGCTTCCACTCGTTCGTTGGCCAATCCCTTTAGAGTACAAATTATTGGAAATGGAAAATTACATAGGTATTTATGGAGATCATTTTGGTTCTTAAAAAATAATCAACACCACCAATTCCAACTACAAAATCATCTGGAAGCACTCGTAATGGGTTACTGACAAAGCAACCAAAGCTAGAACCAGTGCTGTCACCTCAACTAGTCAAGTTGCCATCACATTCAGGCTATGCAAATTTGTCTAAGATTACACCAAGTGAGAAAATAAAAATATGTGGCACTTTTCTCAACTCAGCTACATAGGAAACTACTGAAGCTTATCAGAAATGAAATAAGTTGATAAATTAATCCATTAGAGCTTTGTAGGAAACAACCCCTAGTGTTACCACAAATGGTTCCTTAGCGTTGATTGAGAATCCAAAGTGTGTAGTTGATTCTATTAAGGAATAATCTTCTAATCTTATGGTAAAGACTATGAAAGAGGTAGAGACAAGTATTCTAGAGAAAATACTACTGATTTTGCAAGACAAATGTGCAATTGCACATAGTGTGTTGCAAAGTTTAAAAGAGGTGAAAGACTATGATTACGAACCCCAATTATTATTTTCTTATTGCATGTAGTGGTTGGTTTCCACTTGAGGTATCAAGGAATTAATGGACTCAACTGAGCCTCAACTATGAAATGCCTTCAAAATCTACAAAGTTATAGATGATAGAAATTACATTGGTTGGAATTCGATTGCATACCTTCAGAAAAAGTTCATTCTGTAAAGGAAAAAGGAAGATACAATAAAACACTTTGGACAACTTGGAGAACTAGTTTAATTTCTAGACACATATCCTTATTAGGTGCCCTGATAGATGTAGAAATATTGGAGAAGATGAACATTATTCCTTCCACTTTGGAAGAAGGAGAAGGATGGTTAGTGGAACTAGAATCTCTACATAAATCTCTTACCAAAGCTAAAAGAATTTGGGATAATGGTAAGGTAGCTTGGGAAGAAATTATCAAAGAATACAAGGTTCCATCAGCTCTGGATTATTTATGTTTTCCTAACCTTTTTCCTTGATTTCAAAGGTGGAGAAGGTTGAAGGTTCAATGTCTATTTTTTTGGTTTTAGGTTTCAGTTTTGTGTTTTGAAAGGGGGTGTTGTATGAAGAATTGAACAAATTTTTGTTGTTGCACAATTTTTGTTTTGAAGTGAGTTTCACTTTTGGCACATGTTTCGATCAATGACAAAGGGGGAAATCATTGGAATAATGAAGAAAGAGACATCCAATTTGTTTTCTTTCTTTTCATTGATGCCAACATTGTTTTATGTTTGATTATCTACTCATCTGATAAACTATGTTCATGCTACACCAATCCAATAATTTGGTCCAAAATCTCTCTGAAGTGTATATCAGTTCATACAATTTTGATATGTTTTTCAAGAGTCTTAGATATAGTTGTGATTGGGTAATTAGCAATTTTAGTTAAATAGGTTGAAAGATTTAAATGTCAAAAGTTCAGCTTATAGTTGTATTGTGTTTCTCTTTTGGTTGACTTAAGGTGCATGTTTCATGAAGGATTATTTCTTAGGTAGATAGGCTAACCTAAATTGTGCCTTTCATTTTTATTTTTGAGTGCCAAAGAAGCTTTGTTTTTTTGTTGACAATATATTTTGAATTATGTATGCTTACATCCAATTAGGCCAACCTAATTGATGTATGAACTCTGTGTATATGGAATATCTTTGTATTGAGCATATATATATTTGAGATATACATAGATGTATGATTTTTGAGAGAAATACAGAGAGAGAGAAATGAAAACAAGTGGTGATGTGGGGTATGTGATGAAGTGATATGGTAGTTGATGATAGTTTTGTACACCTAAAATCAGAGCTTAATTGGAATTGTACTCGAAACTTAGAAGGTGCATTTCCTTTAGTTCACATCTCTGGTAGTGAGCCATATATTTCTATATTTTGGTGGTAAGCCATATCTCATGTACTCCGGATGTGAGCCTTTGAAGGAAAATGTGTCCTAGCAGTGTGTCATGTAATATTTTATAACTGGTTATAATATATTATGAGTTAATCCTCACCGTGGTTTTTCCTACTTTGGGTTTTCCACATAAAAATCCTGGTGTCTATTTTTTGTGTGATGTTATCTTTATTTCCATGTTTTTACTTATTGCTACAACAAGATACATTTTAATAAGTGGATGGTTAGAAATCAATTGGTTTGGTAGAATACTGATTCACCCCCCTCTTAGTATTTTATATGTTCAACACATTTTTCCATTATGGAAGTGGGAATACTTACACAAGGTTTGACCAATAAAAGCCCCTATATTGCACAACATTTTATCCCTCTTTAAATGTAAAGGTTACAGTTTTGGAAAGGATCAAAGGAAGATTGAAGGAAAATTTTCAATTGTTGCATTTGTTGTCACCAACCTTGTCAAGACATGAAAAAATGCCTACAAAATTTATTGATGACATTCTAACAAGTTTACAACCTGGAATTAGGAGCTTAGATCCAAAACCAAAGCACTATAAAAATATTTTTAGGACCCCTTATCAAAGACCCATTCTCCCTTGGGAAACTTAGTCCATCTACTGATGCTAAATTCAAATTTTGGTGATTTGTATGCATCAGTCCACACTTTCTATATCCACTTGCAAATCATTGTTTTCATTTGTTTATCTTTGATATTTTGTATTTATCATATTCTAGGTCATATAGTATAATTAGTTAAATCACTCTAAATCATTTCCAATTCATTCCTAAGACTCAAAAGGATCAAATCCAAGTCCGATTGACTCACCTAGGAGGTTGAAAGTCAATCTATGCACCTTGTTTATTTGTACATCCTAATGAAATCCTAGAAATGATAGAATTGCCATAGATTTTGGAAATTAAACTTAAAGTAACCCCACATTTTTATGTTTCAATAATAATGCCTCATCGTTTCCATCCTTTGTAGATAGTGCACCAACCATTATATTCTCCTTCACTTTCTTATAAAAAATATTAAAATCATAACCTAACATCTTAGTGAACCATTTTATTTATATTTTAGGCTATTCCAACCTATCTTAAATTTGAAGATTCTACCCATCTAATATGGTCTCCACTATCTCATTACACGATAACTACTCATAAATAGGTTGTAGTTGATTCTTACCCTACAAATAGGAACTTTTGAACATAATGGACCTACTTTACTACATGCTAACAACTTCATTCTATTTCCCCAAGTATCACGCCTGATAATAAAATCCTTAGTGTATAGAGTAGCTAGTATGAGAGTTGTATTGTTATGAAAATTTCCCCCCAAAGTAAAAATAAAGTTAAGAAATAACTAAAAGGAGATAGAAGAATAATGGATAAAATGATTTTGTTAAAATGAATGTTAATGATGAATATTTATGAAAATTATTTTAAAAGAGAGGAATAATTATATTTATTATATAGCAATTAAAAACAACCTATGTGAAAGGGTGTGATTTTTTGAAAATAACCCTTAAGTCCTATATAGATATTTTTTGTGAGACTTAGAAAGGGGAATGTAGATCACTCAAGGAAAAAAATGGTGCTTTGGTGGGTTGTGGGAATAGGAGAAGGGCACATAGAGTGTTTCTAGCTTGAGGTATAGAGTACACCCAGGATTATCCTATCCATGGGTTTTTTCAACTAGGCATGGTATGATTAGGCACAATTTTTTGTGTGAGTAAGCATAAATTGTATTATTACATATGTTCTCCAAATGTGCCATAGTAAATGCCAATGCCACTATAATCTTCCATTGGTGAGAGTGACCTTTTCGAATGTTGTGATTCAAATAAGTATTGAAAACCATTGCTACTAGAAGATGTTGAAAATATTATTATTATGATGTTAATTTGATTAAAACATGTGGTTGAGCTATTAAATTTATTATGTGAATAATTATTTTTAGATTTTTTATAAATTATCACATGTATATTGTAAATTGTTATTTATATCATTTTTAAAACATTAAATATTGCAAAATTATGTTAAATCTAATATTAACCATATTTAAATCATTTATAAATACTTAATCAACTTCAGAGAAAATTTTCATTAAACTTTAGTATCAAATCTAAATAGGTTGTATCAGTCATTTATATTATAAAGAATCTTAGTGTGCTATGACATCCAAATACTTTTAAAATATAATTGGAAATGTAGAAGAAATTTCAACAAAATGAGAAAAACTCTTCATATAATGATTTGCACTAACTATTACTAAGATGGATATGATTGGATATTAAAACTTCAATATATAGAATGGTTTGATTGCTAATTTTGTTTACAGTGATATCATTGCAAATTTTCGAAGCATAAATTTTTCTTACAAGGATGTGAAAGATTAATCCTATCATTCCTAATGAAAAGTATCCAATACATAAATATACAAAAGTTAGCACTTGAAAGTTAAAGATATAGTTTAGTGAGATCTCTACAACATGGTAGTGGGACCCTTATAAGGATCCACTTGCCTATTTTAACATCTAATGAAATTTTATTCTAACATATCTAAAACAATTATTGTATGACCCTATCCCTTATGGCCTTGTTGATCCTATTAGTTGTTGATGGTTTATACGCTATTGTATAGGAGTGAATTTGTAGCCCCCTTGCAAATTTCCCTTTAACAACCTTCAACTTAGAAAAATAAAATATGACCATGCAATTCCAAATCACACATCTATACTCCTTCCACTTGGCGCTTATTTTTAGTTGTTGAAGGAATTTTTGTCGAGGATGTGCATGTGGCACACAGACGTTTGTGTAACATCTAGAAAATGCAGAAAGAAAAGATTAAGAGCAAACATGCAATGCAATCTAATGCTAAGCAACAAAGAACAAAGGAAAGTAAAAAACTTAAATAAAACTTGAACAATCTCACCAAATTTGTACGTATTTCCATGATTCATCTCGATTGCCCTTCTCCTTTTTGCTGTTGTAGTATAATTGCCCTCAGATTTTCAAGATTTCATGCAAGTATAGCCTATGATAGTGATTTAGTAAAACATCAAAGATTCAAGATAGCTGTTACAAAAAGTCATAAGATTTTGAGAGAGATTGGAATGATGAATGACAGATCAATTTATAGAAAATTGATTATTCGAACGACAGGTCAGGATCACAAGATCAACGTACGGTTGAGATCAATAGATTAGTCATGCATTCTGATAACACTTAGTAATGACATGAGTGATATAAATTAGAAATAAAAATAAAGATTAAATAAATGATTGAATCTTTGAGTTTGGTATTCGAAAACAAGAGAATTATCTTTGCATGTCAAAGATAAAGATGGATTAAAGAAACTCTTGTTCAAATGCACACACAAATTTTAATTAATTAAATAGGAATATTTAATTAATCTGCATGTACGTGCAAATGAGTTAGAACTGGATGATTGAATGATTTGACGAAGAGATTACTCAAGAATGCCACTTAAACATTAAATCAAGAGTTAACTAAGTGATTTGAATAGATCTTTGAATCGAGTAAAAGTGAATACTTAGATAACTCACACAATTATCTAAATATAGAGGAATGCATTAAAATAGAATTCATGAATTAAATAATTCATTTAATTCGAGATTTGATATTTGAAGAATAATTAAATAAATAAGATTTATTTAATTAAGTGATGAAGGGATTTAAATGAATAATTAAATAAATAAAGAATTTATTTAATTATAGTTGACATATGATAAAGGGGTAAATTAAATAAGAATTTATTTAATTGAAGAAGAATAAGGTTAATTAGTAACATAATTAAATAAAAAAAATATATTTAATTAATCAGATAGAATAAAGAAAAGTGTGAATTAATTAAATAATTAATATTATTTAATTAATAGAAGAAATGAAGACTAGAGAATAATTAAATAATTGACATTATTTAATCATGATCATGAAGAATACGAATTATGAAAAATATTGAAGTCACAGGCTTAGATCAAATTTCGGTGTCTACATTTGTCCCTCTTTGATACAATGTCATTTCGGCATTGTGTCAAAAAAAATTGATCAAAATATGCCCCAGTAATGCCCCAGTGTAAAAGAAGTGAAAGATATGCCCTAGAAAAATTAGGATGAGGAAGGATGACAAGGAGGTAGTGGTATGCCCCCCGAGAGGACAAGTGGGTTCAAAGAACATGAGTGTGCTCTCGAAATCGATGAGAGAACTAGAAGATGAAGGACAAAAGGATATAGGAAAATGGATAAGGGTGGTGAAGATGTAGAAAAGAAGAAATGTTAGTGTGAAAATAAAGATGAATAAATAATAAAAGAAATGAGATGGATGGTAGTATTAGCAATCTTCGATATTTCTTTGTATCACTAAAGGAATTTCACTTTATCATCATTGGGTGGGACTAATAAAAATGGAGAAAAACACCATGATAAGACGTAGATCAAGGTGTGCAAGGTCATCCACTTGCTAATAACAGACAATTGCAGACAAGGATTGTCGTTAACTCATACTAAGGGAAAAATTTTCCCTAGTCTTTTTGTCAAGAAAAACCACATACAACAAACAAAGTAAAAGATGGGTCATGAGATATCATCACTCCTCTAAATCCTTCAGGGGACATCCTTGAGAAAACTAGTAACATGACTCAAAAATCAAATTTGAAAGACAGTTGACAAAGAGCAGTCAAAGAAAACAAAATTCTGATACATTGTTGCTTCTCTAAATCCTTCATGGGACATCCTTGAGAAATCTAGTAACATAATTCCCATCATAAAGTCAAATGAAAAGATAAGATAAATAAGCTGAAAAGTCAAAAATCCTCTAAAATATTTTCCAAAACTTGATCTATTTGTTTGATTTTTTTTCATTGATAGAAGGATTGATTGATAGAGCCTGATTTTAGGAGATACACATACTGGATAAGACTGTGAGTCTGGTTTCGATGTTATGACTATCTATATAAGGCATGACAAAGCCTGTTTTCAGAAAGACATGTATCGTATAAGACGTTGAGTCAGATGTCATTGATGTGATAACCTATGTAAGGCTATGCTTGATTGTTTGAAAATGTTGATTATCCCGGAAGGACTCATCCTGTATAAGACAAAAAAATTTGTTGATATCAATATTTAGGAGGGACTCATCCTGAATAAGACATCCTATAGTAGACATTAGTTGATTTGTTTTGATTGTTTCCTTGGCAATTTGGTTAATTTGACTTAGAGACATTGCTAACTTGTTCACCAGATTGATCCATGACTTGATATGATGTGTGGAAAATTGACTATGTGTGATGAAAAACCCTAAAGGACTGACCTAGTGTAGCCTCGAGGGCTCATCAATTGATGGCCTTGCCTACGCTATACACACAGAGACCTTGTAGTTCGACACGACCAATGACCTTGTCGTATAGACACATGAATTGAAGCATGATTTTATACATACAAACCTAAACATACTGACCTAAAGCCTCGGGGACACATCGGTAGATGGCCTTTCCTACGTCTAGTCACAGAGGCAACATAGTTTTTTTATTTTTGAAATGTTTTGATGTTTTTATGACCTTTTTGAAGTTTTATGATGTTTTTACATTTTCTCAAGTCATTTTGTGATGTTTTTGGATTTTTCTATGGTTTTACATCTTCAACACAACCAATAGAAGAATCAATATGACACACGTCAAGTGTTTTCCCCCAATCGAATATAAGACCAATTGATTATGAATAGGGTAAAATGGGGGATATGAAGTCTACTCAATGTCAATCGTTCCAAGTTATGGCAAAGACTACCACTTATTATGAATGGTATATACAAGTGATGGATACAAAAGATAAGGGATATGTACAGGGATAAGGTAGTATATACAAGGATAGGGTGTATGTACAGGGATGAGGAATATGTATAGGCAAGTGGACTATGTACAGGGATAGGTAGTATGTACATGGGTAAGGACTATGTATAGTGTAGTGGACTACGTACAGGGAAGTGGATGCCTACAAGCAAGAGAGGAAGCATGTGCAAGAATCCAAGGACAACCATGATCGTGCCCCTAGTCAAGCTGAAAACCAATTGACAGGTGATGAGGATGGTGACAATGTTGTTTGACGTGGGATGGACACATCCCAAAACAACATGAGGATGGAAATAATGTGACTAAAGGACCAAGGTTTGCAGCTAGGATAGAAAAAAAGCCAAGGAATGTTTTGAATGATGCACGAGGATGCATAGAAAGATTGTATGGATTGGGCTTGTTGCATTTGGAATGACTTTTAAGGATTAAATGGTATGATAGAAGATCCTTAGACCATTGACAAGGGAAAAACCAAGGCATGTGATAGGTATGAATAGATGATGGGTGGCTTTGGTAAAAGATAAGTGACATGAGGATTTTTGCCTAGAAAAATTATCATATGGTCTCCAAGGACTATGTCATATAAGGATAACTCATTTTCTTCAAGGTATGGGCTTGGAAAATGATATGAAGGCTATGACATGATATTTTGTGGATAGTGTATGACCAAAGGATAGACATGTCATGAGTTTTTCCAACGCATGATTTATGTTTGTACCCCAGTCCTTATCAAGATCAAAGTAGGTGGGAAAATCGACATGAGTGGTAGGGTTAAGATGGATAGATGGAAATGTCATACGAAGGGTATGGGAGATGAGACAACATGCCCCCAAGTGTAATAGTCCACATAGTTAATTTCTTACACATGACACCTGTTTACCAGGTTTTCATCATGGTACTTATCCAAAGTGTCATAAGAATGGTTTTCACTATTGGATGAATTTTTTCTCTTGACTTGTTTTTTTCTTTTTGGTGTCACCAAGATGCATGTTTGCCAGGTTTTCATCAAAGTGACTTTTTCTTTTCTTTTTCTAGATGGCCTTGATGCTTTAGATGATCATTTATTGTGCCAAATCCATTGATGGTGTTGTTGTGGAGAATGCTGCCATGATATGCCAATAATAACCTTCATGAAGTAGTTGCCTTGTCAGGATCATAGCACTTGCATACAATTGATTGATGACATTGTAATCCTTGTTGACACTAGAGTTGGCCTTATCAAAATATGCAAATCGCGATAGAGTGCCATGGGAGTCCTTACAATAAATAGTTGCTGCCAAGATTTGATGGATTTGTGTCATAGGATTTTTAGACTTTAGGTGAGATGTAGGATTATGATGGATGATGGTAGACACACTTGGAAATTTAGATGGAAGAATTTTCATATTCCAAAGTTGGGGTGATGGATGATGGAGACTAGGTTTTATATTGGGATAATGTTTGGAACCATGACTTTTATATTCCTTGTATGATGACCATTTTGAAGGAGGTGGACATTTATTATATGTGGGAGTCCTCTTTTCTTGTGGCTCCACATTTTGATTGAATTTTACTTTTGAACTATTTTCTTTGCTTGATCCATTTTTCTTTGGGATCCATTTTAACTTTTTTTGTCCACTTGGATTTTTGATTGATTCAATGGCCTTTGATATTTGATTTTGAACTTTGAATTTGTAAGAATTTTTTTTTGGTTGGTTCCAAATGGAAGGCTTATTCATGTTGGAATGAAAATTTATGGAATGGATGGAAGGAGTGTTGGTAACAACCTTATGGTAAGAACTACTCATGGCATCCATTTTGATGTTTGTATCAGATAAAGTTGCCCCCAATATTGAGAAGATACCATTAACATCATTAGATTTGCTGACTGAAGGATAACCAAGACCTTGATGTCTAGGATTTTCCTAAAACTGTACTGGTTCTAGAATTCCTTTCTCGTGTATGCCTAGTCCTTTTCCTTGATACTGCATGCTCTGACAGATTCTGTTTGTGATTGGATATTTTTTGTTTTGAAAGCAAGATGTTAATCCATCACTGTGCATGTGGAAACTATTACTTGGAATCTTCTCCTCTACAAGAAAGCTTGATTTGATAAAAGTGGATGATCCTAGTTGATAGGATGTCTTAGCTTCATTGACATGTTGGATATATTTGTTGTGATTTTGTGACATATCAGATTCAGAGGATTCTACTAGTGCTTCCAAGTCAATGTTGAAACCATCTTTATGGTCATTGTCATAGAGTCCAATGAACTCAGCTATAACTTGATCATTTGCAAATATGTTTAGAGTAGGAAACTCTTGTTCTAAAGGAATATCATCCCTATGTCCAAAGGAGGAAAGTGTCTCATTTTGGGAAATGGATGTGTTTGGTACTTGGATAGCTTCATCTTCAAATTTTTGATCATGAATGGCATAAAGGTCAAGGAGTGGATCATTTTGGACTTCTTGCTCAATAGTAGTGTCTTGAATAATATGGTTGGGAATGGAATCTTGATCAAGGATAAGTGTATTTTAGATGCCATGATTATCTAGAAGGACTTCTTGGATGGACTTAAAGATAGGGTCGTGGGATAGACTACTTTCATCTTGACATGAAGGTGAAGCCATGAAGTCATGCTTTGGACTTTCCATTTGACATGTATCCTCAAGTTTAGTAGATGGCTTGTGACTTTGGAGACCATGAATAGATGTATTTTCATGACTAGATGTAGATTGATATGGAGTGGCTTGGAAGGGATTAGTGGATGAAGGACTAGGATAGGACATGGAGGCTTGGAAGGGATTAGTGGATGAAGGACCATGATAGGATGTGGAGGCATGAAAGGGATTAGTGGAAGGTTGGTTTCCCTTATGAAGGTTAGGATAGGCATGAATAATAGATGTTTGTAGTGGATTAATGGAAAATATTGTGTCAAGTGACTCTTGATAGCGAGGGAAGATGGCTAAATGATAAGGACTTATGGATTGTTGGTAGGAAGGGTATGTAGGTAGTTGACCATGGGTTGACGTTGGTTGGAATTTGTATTCGATAAATTGTCTTTTGAAGTCTATGGCTTGTTGGAATTGACCATTATGGAGTAACTGGTATTCAATTTGACTAGCAAGCATATCAAGGTAAATTGCAGACATGGTGGTGAGGTTATGACAAAAGATGGAGTATGAATAAGGTATGTGATATGAGGCCTAAGGTATGACAATGCAAAGAGTAATTTAAGTCTAAGGTATGCAACCTAAGCTATGTTTTTGGGATTTTCTAGGTGCAAATAAGGAATGTTCTAGGATGACGCTAGTCTAAAATGACAATATCTAAAGATGCAAAGTCTAAGAAAAATTCTAAGGTAATCAATTTTGTAAACCTAAGACGAGGGTGCCAACTACCTAAAGTCTAACCAAGGCATCAATTTAATTAAGTCAAGGAACCAATGTAGGACGAGGATCAAAGACAAGTTGAGTTTCCTAACTAGACTGATGAGCTAGGAGGACTCTCTATAGGACAAAGGTTAAAATGATAAGACTAGGTTCAATGATAGATTTCGTTGACGCTATGATTTTTCTAGAGTGTAGATGGTGAACCTATCCTAAATTTTGTAAAACTGACCTTCCTAGAATTTTATTCTAAAGGAAAAAGGTACTCTAATATGAGACCAAACTCTGAATGTGAACAACTATGGTAATGACCAAATGAACCTAAAGGATGCAAAATTGAGCAAATCATTTCAGGTTTCTATCCAAGGACTATTTCTGGAAATACAACTAAAAAATTGGTATAACTGTGTTGATTGGGCAGTGACTATGAATTCTAGTTTTGTAATTAGGCAAATGCGTTGTAGTAGTTCACAGATGCGGTTCAGTTTAACAATTGCGGTTAAGTTTCACTGTTGCAGTTTTCTGATGATCAATTGTGTGTCCCTGATAAAGTTCAATGTCTGACTCAAAAAAATGTGGTTAAATTTTTAACAAATGCAACTCGTAATGACAATTGTGACTCAGAATATAACATATACGGTTTTTCACAAAGCAACAGTGAGCTAATCTGGCAGATGCGACTCTATGCCTAACAGATGTGACTCAAAGTTAAATAGATGCAACTCTAAAAAAAAATTGTGACCTTCTGGTGAATAGTTGTGGCTCTCTATGTATTTTTAGTGATATGAGATTTACAACTGACGCTGTTTTATGTGATCAAATTCTGGAAAAAAAGGAAAATCATAAGAAAAAGTGTTTTCAGTTTGATTCGGACTCAAAGAACGTGTAATATGACAAAAGAAAAGTACATCCTAATAGGCTAATAGGCCAAGGGTTTGTATACTTGGTATAGCCCACCAAAATACCCTGGATTGGTGATAAAAACCTTTCATTCTTGAGAGCGTATAGCTTAGAAATTTGGTGGCATTGGCTCCCCTCCATGGCTCATTAACATCATTCGAGCACACCAATTTCAAATTGTTTGGGAAATGACCTCCCAAGAACTACTATCTGTACTCAAGGGGATCAATAGTGAGTGTCTTTGGGCATGATATTGTACCCTGCACTATACCAAGCAATGGCAAAAAATGGTTGGTCTCTAAAACAAAAAGTATTTAGTACGGGCATTCCATTTTTGGGGCATGATCCATGCGGTGAGAGTCCCCTTTCAGATCCATCTCATCGGAACCATACTTGTGATTCTTGGGCTTTTCCTAAGAATTCACTTTTATATACCGGATGGAAGTCCCTCAAGTTCAGGGTGCTACCGGTCTGAGTCATCCTAGGGTGAGTACTTTTTCCCACTAGAACAGGCCTAAGTTCTAGAGTTGGTAACCATTTCTCTTACACCTAGGATCACACGGATGCACAAGGGGAGAGGATACTTCGATATACCAAATCGTGAGGGTAATTACACAGTTGTGCTTTCACACCAAATATAGTAGACACTTGTTAATTTTAATCCAAATGAAATATTTTCTACACTACCAAACAATCTGTTTCAGAAATTTAACTAGGGTCTTTGACATGCGTTCTACAGAAAGATTCATTAGTATTTTTTAGTATTGTCTTCGCCAATCATCCTGCAAAAACTCGTTAACTCCTCAAGACACACGCTGAAAATAGAAGATTAGTGCAAAATACTTAAATGAAAACATCAAACTAAAATAGTGATAACTTTTGCAAAACTAAACAAAATTTTAAACCGTCGATATCTATGGAAAACTAAGACATAGACCTTCAAAACAAAGAAAATGTTTTGCAAAATCTTGCAAGACAAAAGTGTTAGAAACAAAAGAAAATTTGGGTATGAACAACTAAATCTTAAAAGCTACGGTTACTAAAATGGCTATAGCTTTCTCAAATCTTAACGAAATATTAAACCATTTAAAGTTATGGAAAGTTGTGAATGAGATCTACAAAACCTAGATAAAGTTTTAAAATATTTTATGTGCCCATTTTCTGTGCTCAAAGGAAGATGACAGGATTTCATATGAATTCTTGGTTGTAACCTGCAAAACAATGAAAATAAACAAGGAAACACACTCTACAAAAACATCGGGTTCACCAATGTAATGTCTAGAAAATGCAAAAAGAAAAAATTAAGAGCAAACATGCAATGTAATCTAAGATCTCTAAATGCAATCTAATGCTAAGCAACAAAGAACAAAGGAAAGTAAAAAACGTAAATAAAACTTGAACAATCTCACCAAATTTCTACGTATTTCCATGATTCATCTCAATTGCCCTTCTGCTTTTTGCCGTTGTATAATTGCCCTCAGATTTTCAAGAGTTTGTGCAAGTATAGCTTATGATAGTGATTTAGCAAAACATCGAAGATTCAACATAGCTGCTCCAAAAAGTCATGAGATTTTGAGAGAGATTGGAATAATGAATGACAGATCAATTTATAGAAAATTGATTATTTCAACGACGGGTTAGGATTGCAAGATCAACGTACGGTTGAGATGGACAGATTAGTCATACATTCTGATAATAGTTAGTAATGACATGAGTGATATAAATTAGAGATAAAAATAAAGATTAAATAAATGATTTAATCTTCAAGTTTGGTATTCAAAAACAAGAGAAGTATATTTGCATGTCAAAGATAAAGATGGATTAAAGCAACTCTTGTTCGAATGCACACACAAAGTTTAATTAATTAAATAGGAGTATTTAATTAATCTGCATGTACATGCAAATGAGTTAGAACTGGACAATTGAATGATTTGACGAAGAGATTAATCGAGAACGCCACTCAGACATTAAATCAAGAGTTAACATAGCGATTTGAATAGATCTTTGAATCGAGTAAAAGTGAATACTTAGATAACTCACACAATTATCTAAATATAGAGGAATGCATTAAAATAGAATTCATGAATTAAATAATTCATTTAATTCAAGGTTTGATATTTGAAGAATAATTAAATAAATAAGATTTATTTAATTAAGTGATGAAGGGATTTAAATGAATAATTAAATAAATAAATTATTTATTTAATTATAGTTGACATATGATAAAGGGGTAAATTAAATAAGAATTTATTTAATTGAAGAAGAATAAGGTTAATTAGTAACATAATTAAATAAAAAACATTTATTTAATTAATCAGATAGAATAAAGAAAAGTGTGAATTAATTAAATATTTAAGATTATTTAATTAATAGAGGAAATGAAGACTATAGAGAATAATTAAATAATTGACATTATTTAATCATGACGATGAAGAATACGAATTATGAAAAATATTGAAGTGACAGGCTTAGACCAGATTTAGTTTTCTATAGTTTGTTTGGCACACTGTCGTCCTGACAAGATTCATGCCTCTAGAATTTTCAAAGGCATTATGTTCTTCATTGGAAACAAAATGTAATGCCTCGGTGCCTTCCTACCAACCTTTGAATGAATCCTTCCCTCCCATTTCATCTTCAAATGGCTATGCTTTAATTTTAATCCATCTTCTTAGAAATTCTTGATCTTCTACACATGATTTCACTCACTCATAATTCTTGCAACTTCAAGCTACTTGATGTACTATTGGCTTCACGATTGAAAAAATAGCAACATTCTTCACATCTACCATAGAAGTTGCAACTTGGTGTCTTGTGAGACTTCTTTTGGTGTTGTTATGACCACATTGACTTTGCCACAGTTTTAGACTTGTATTCCTCTCCCATTAGCCTTGAGTGCCTTTGGTCAAGGGTGGTATTGCTTCCTTACTCTTACTTTGTTGTTGGATTTGAGTAGTGTAGTTCCTCTCCAATGTTTGGTTTTATTTCCACTCCAGTATTTTTTTCTTTATCATATTTGTACATATTTATCTATCTAGTTTTCCATGGAGCTGGAAACACCAAAATGAGGGCTTGAATGTGGCAAGCCTCAAAACAACCCCAACATTTTTCCTCTCTTGTATGTGTGTAGGTGCACATTCCTATGGAGCTTTCTGGTGAGCTAGACCCTTCATGAGTTGAATCTTCACCACATTTATCTTTATAATCTTTTACATTATTTCAATTATTTCATTATTTATCATTTTAGTTATCATCTTTAAACCTCAACCACTAAGTTGTCAATAGGTTCTTCATAATTTTCACTTTCCTTTGCACTTTCTATCTATATGAACACCATTGCACATATAAGACACCAGTGTGTCATGTTTTCATCCCTATTCTACATTTTTGTCCTCTGGAAGAGAGTTGTCCAAGGTATAGTCTAGGTTCTAGGAATCTGCTCATTTAGCCCCATTAAAACTCTCAGGTTAGTAGAGTTACAATCACACTGAGAGTGCTCTTCATTCTCTATCCTTGACGTTCAACACTTGTTCAACTTGAGGTAGATTAGGGCAACCTTCCACTCTCAGATCTCTGTGACTTGGATCCTTTGTGTGATTAGCCCCCCTCTTCTACATTTTGGTGAACCTAATGTGAACAATTTTGATTCCATTAGGCAATGCTGAAAGACCCTTTCCTTGTATCCTAGGAGTGTTGTGGGTGTGAGTGTTGCAAGGTTCTTAGCCTTACAACCCAACCTACAACCCTTAGTGGCATAGCTGGAAGGTTCCCTAAGCATCATGGAATGAAACCTTGAGTGGGTCACCGTCTAACCCTTGGTGGCTCTATGAAATTTTTGTTTAGTGTATGTAGAAATGGCCTCCTTCTTACATCTACCCATCCCATCTGTGTAACCTACGAGCGGATCTCTTTCTATAAATTTCACCTCGTAGGACTTTTTGATGAGTTCCAACAAAGAACCATCTCCTCTATACATCCCCACATGTATCAATGGAAACACCATGACAGATGTCCTCATTGACCCTACATATCGGATGAATGTAATTATGGAGATCATGTTGATTAACTTCTTGCACAAGAATGGGTGTGATGAATCTAGGAGCACTATTCATAAACACAATGGGATTTTTGTCCTCCCATTGGTTGCATCACCATGTCGGTCCTCGTTGGGTCTAAAACCATAAATGCACTTTTTACATTATCCTGGGGTCTGAGCTCTTTAGGGTGAAACTAGGTATCCACCAGTTGGTCACTATGAATGCAATCCCCTTGGTAGTTCATAAATGTCTAAATTTTTCCCATAAGGGTTTGGTGCAAGTAGTCCACAACACTAGTTATAGACTATTGTTTGCATGTGAGGGCTACTCATTGCATCACTTTTTCCCTTCCCTTGTTGGTCTACTTCCTCCTAGTAAGGACCTCTTGTACCAGATCTATGTGAAGCACAAGAGTGGGTGCATAATTCCTAAGGTGAGATATCCTCCTTCTTCCTATGCCATTTTACATAGGGATTGCATGAAGGTAGAGCATGAGGTCACCTTGGCTAGAAAGAAAGAAGAAGAAAAACATGCCTAGAGCCCTTCTTCTTCTTCCTCCACTATTCCACCTATCTTTTCCTCTCTCCTTGTTGTGGAACCATCAACTTCTGCTCCTAGGTGATTGTTGGAGAGTTTGATGGTGTACACTTGGTGAAAGCAAAAGAAATATGAATTTGAACTTTCCATCTTACCCATGGTGCCTTATCCCATTTGATATGGTAATGGGAAGGGTCCCTATGAAGTGTCCTTTATGTCTCAACCTTTGTGGCATCCTATTGCTCTTACCTCTAAGGCAGTGAATGGGAAGAGGTTCGTTGCTGAGATGTTAGAGCTGGCTCCCCTCACCATTGGTCCATCATCCTCTCAATCTCTCCATCCTATTCTCATATAGGAGTACCTCCCTCCACTGAAAAAAGTTGTGATGGATACTCCAATGGTCGAATAGGAGTCTTTCATCCCATCTCAGACTGCAGCCTCTAGCTCCTATAGTCATAGAAATTCCCTTGCATGTGAGTACACGCATTGAAGGAAGGTTCTTTCTACTAAGGATGCCACCTTGAAAAACAAGGAAGAGGAGCTAGCAGCTCCTACCTCAACACCTCCTTTTGTGTCCTCTTTCCTCATCTCTACTTTAGTTCCTTTAGCTTCAATCTTGCTTCTAGTTGTTGCCATGAGCGTGAACAATCCTCATGTGAATAGGGTACAGGTGTTTATTGTTCCTTCAGTTGAGCCACCCCTTTTTCATGTCCCTCTCAGGCATCCTATCATTTTCAAAAATGTATGGACATGTTGAATATCTTGGTGGTGTCTATTTTAGTTTTCTCCTCTTCCTTGACACCCTCTACTGCACTTGTGGGGATCTAAAATTCCTTGATGAAGTTAATGATGGAGGATGACCCTACTAGCAATGAGGGTTCGAAGAAGGGTTCATTTTCTTTGGATGGTTTTTATGCATTATCTTGTGTTTTCCTAGTGACAGAAGAAGCCTTAGCATCCCTATATTTTTCACTACTCTTGAGTCTTTTGGTGAGCCTAGCAGTGGATCTTGGGTGCCACCTCCCTCACCCATTGAGCTGATGCATGAAAATCCTGTAAAGTGCATGTTCAACTATGTGGATGAGACCATGACCCTATCAATGATTTTCATGAGATCGTTGATGTTTACCCCAGAAGAACTGAGTGGAGAAGGCCTTGAGGGGTCTTCTTCCTTGGCTCTTGTTGCGGGAGGGTCGGAGGGTTACCCACTTGATATTCCTCCCTCCCCATACAGTGATCTAGATTGGGAGAATGATGACCTCTTGGTTGATGAGGATTAGGGGAGCCTCTTCTTTATCTATAGATTAGATTGTGTGTGTATGTATTGTGTTCCCCCCTACTTGTTTTATGTGTTCCTTGATGACCATTGTTACCCTTGTAGGTGCTTAGATATAGGAGTGTTTATGTGTTATAAACATTCCTCAATTTTTAGCATCATTATTCCTCTATTGTGTATTGACTTTTGAAAATTGGGGATGATGCAAAGTGCTGGGGGAATTTAGGCTTCCCTTCCATGTTGACCCAATTTTTTATTTTTATTTTGTCTTCATATGTCTTTCTTCAGATGGTCTAATATAGTAGGGGGTTGATGATAGTTCATTTGTATATATATATATATATTATACTTATTTATCTATATTTATGACCGGCTCTAACCCAAAAATATCAAATCACCCTATCCCTTGTTCATGAGGTTGTCTCTTCTCTCTTTCCACTTATCTTCCTTGATTGTTTTGTGATGTTTTGGTGCTCATGTGTTTTCCCTCACATGTGCGACAACATTACCACAATTACATCTCTTTATGTTTCATGGGCCACAATATCACTTTTTCATTATTGCTTTTCTCTCCTTAGGATGTCACACACCTTTGTTTTTTGCATGTACCCTCCTAAGGGGGGGGCTATCATGTCACTTCATTTTTTTAGAAAATGCATTTAGTGGGAAAAAAATATTTTTCAAATATTTTTCAAAAATCACATTCCTCAAAAAGGACCCCTAGCGGAATACGTTTCCTTCATCATGGTTTCGTAAAGAAAGAATTTAAAAAAAAAATCCATTGAGGAGGGAGCACCTTCTCCTGTGAGAAAATTTTTGACCTTCCCCTTGTGAGGGGGCTTTCTTCCTTTTGAATTCCTTGATGTTGAATTGATTTTTGAAAAAAACTGTTGCACTTTCAAACAACGTGTCCCTTGAGTGGACCCCTTTGAAAGATCTTCCTTCAATTTTTGATTGTCTACATGACTTTCTGCTTGCTTTCCTACATGGTTTTCTATTTTCTAACATGTTTTGTCTACAAATTAGTATGTTACTTTATAGGTACGCCTATGAAGTTGCTTTCCAATCTGACTCTATAGAGTCCCTCACATCAGGCTTCCCTTAGGAGAGAGTACTTGGGGGTGGCTTCTTTGTAGGTCCAAGGACCTATGAAGTGCTTACATCCTATGAGATCTATCCACTATTGGTCTACGGTCCTTCAGTGCACTTTTTTCAATCCTCCTCAGGAGAGAGTACCTATGGAGCCATTTTCCTTCCTTGCCCTTTTGAGTACGCTAGATTGTGGTATGCTTCCTTGATGGTTTACGTATATTTTCTTGGAACTTTTTCAACCTACTTTACTGAACACTCATTGGCTCACTAAAGTGGGGGAAAAATGTATAGGATTGAGTTTGCACCCCCTTGCAAATTCCTCTTTTACACCCTTCACCTTAGAAAAATAAAATCTGACCATGCAATTCCACATCACCCATCCATACTCCATCCACTTGGCACTTTTTTTTAGTGTTGGTGGGGGAATTTCTATCAGTGATGCATGTGTAGCACACTAACGTCTATGTGATGCACTACCATCTTGACAAGATTCTTTCCTCTAGAATCTACAGAGGCATTATGTTCTCCATTGGGAACAAAATGTAATGCCCTTACACCTTCCTGTTGAACTTTGAATGGATCCTTCCCTCCCATTTCATGTTCAAATTCCTATGCTTCACTTTCACTCCTTCATACTAATTCTTGATCTTCTAAAAATGATTTCACTCTCACTCCACATTCTTGCAACTTCAAGCTACTTGCTACAATATTGGCTTCATGATTCCAACAATCACAACATTCTTCACATCTAACATACAAGCTACAACTTGGTGTCTTGTGAGACTATTTTTGATATTGTTGTGGCCACGTTGACTTTGCCATAGTTGTAGAGTTGCATTCCTCTCTCATTGGCCTTGAGAGCCTTTGGTAGAGAGTGGTATTGATTCCTTACTCTTACTTTGTTGTTGGATTTGAGTAGCATAGTTCGTATCATAGTGTTTGGTTTCATTTCCACTCCAGAATTGGTTTCTTTATCATATTTCCACATATCTATCTATCTAGCTATCCATGGAGGTGAAAACACCAAAATGGGGGTTTGACTATGGTAAGCCCTAAAATAAACCCAACAATTTTTTCCCCTCTTGGTTATGTGTAGGTGGACGTTCATGTGGAGCTTGAGGGTGAACTAGACCCTTTGTGAGTTAAATCTTCAACACCTCTATTTTTATCATCTTTTACGTTATTTTAGTTATTTCATCATTTATCATTTTAGTTATCATCTTTAAACCCTCACCGCTAAGCGATCAGTAGATCGTTCCTCATACTTTTCACCATCCTTTCCATTTTTTATTCCTACAGACACCAATGCACTTGTGAGACACCAACGTGTCTTGTTCTCATCCCTATTATGTGGTGTTGTCATCTGGAAGAGAGCTATTTGAGGTACATTCTGGGTTCTAGGAATCTTCTCATTTAGCCCCATTAAAACTCCTGGATTAGTAGAGTGATAAAAGCACTGAGAGTTCTCTTCATGCTCTATCCTTGAAATTCAATACTTGTTCTACTTGAGGTAGATTAGGGTAAAATTCTACTCTCAACTGTTTGTGACCTAGAGCCTTGGTGTGGTTGATCCACCTACTCTATAGTTATATACTATGTTATTTTATGTTAGATAGTAAACACGAGTGATGGTTGTTGCTACACCATGAAGATATTCATATTCTTGATTAATCCTATCTAATAGTTGTGAATTCTTGTGATAGTTAGATGAGTTCCATTCTTTGTATACATAAATATGTAATGATCAAAATGCTCAATTATTGGTAATAATATTATTTATATTAAGTGGATTGCATTATGTTAGGTGATTACATATCATAGATGTGAGTGGGTGTGATTATGAAGACAATTATAGATATTCAATGTTACTTATAGTGGTATGCATTATATGTTAAATATTCTATTGAAATTGGTGGTGATATTTTTATAACAAATAATATTCACTCAATTTTTTATTGACTCTATAATAGGTATCATATCAATAAGGAGTGTTAATGTGTAGATTAGTGGATCTAATTTTATAGTTGATTATTATTATTGACAATTTTAATTCATAAGTCATTTGTTTTAATTATTATTAACCATGAGTAATACTAAAACACTTTCTTAGTTGAGTAAATAGGTTAAAAATTTGGTAAATGTTGATAACGGGGTCACATAGCTACTTCCTTTATTGTATCCTTTTGAAATATTATTCTTGTCATGGGCATGTGATTTAACCTTGTTTTGTGTGGTATGGGTTGTTTGTATGTGAGATTTGTTTTATTAGTCCCTTTGAGTTGCTTTATTAATATGATCACTTAATTTGTGTTTTATGAAGTCTTTATGTGGTATTATTTATTTAAAAGTTCTCTAGGTAATATGTTTGTGGGGTAGGGGTATTTTTATTCCATAAAATCCATTTTATAAAGTATGAAAACCACTCAAATTATGCACTTATGAAAAGTGATGAAAATTGAAGTTGAAAGGGTGGTTGGGAAGTTGAAAAGGTGGCTACCCTTTCCCCTTCCATTTATTCTTTTTATTTCTCTGGAGGAGGGGTTTTTTTGTCTCTTTTTATTTTTGAAATTTTCTAGATTTCATGTTTGTTTTTCATTCTTCATTTTGAGCTCTTTCCATGTTTGTGAAGAGGAAGGAGTAATGGAAGAGAGTGCTTGGAGAGATTTTTCCACAAGTTGGATAAAAAACTTTCTTGGTAAGGTCTAAGCTTTTAGATTATTTATGTTTGTTGATTTGTAAATGAGTTTTTTGTCATATGTTGGATGTTGTGGTGTGTTGTTTTTATGTGGTTGTGATTGATGTCAACACTATTAGCATTGTTGCATTATAAGTTGTATATGTTGAGGATATTGAGAAAATTGTAATAAGAAGTGCTATAGGTTATCAAAGGTGAAGTGAAGTTCTTTTTGTCGGTGTATTTAGTTTGTTGTTGTTCTAAGGTTGTGGACTAAAGGGTTTCTTGCATATTATATCTAGTTTATCCATGTCAAGTTTCAGAGATCCACGTGAAGATTTGATCGAGTTATTGAGACTTGTATTTTGACTATTTTTTTGTTACTTCAGTTTGTGTTCTTGAATGAAGATCATGTGATTCCAATAAGTTCAATTATTCTTTTATGCTTTCATGATTAATGATCAATTTTGATATTAAGGTTAATAATTTGAATAAGTTTGAAATTTGGTGACAACTGATTCACCCCCCCTCTCGGTTTTCTACCCTTATGTTGCGAACAATTGGTATAAGAGCTTGTGGTTTCTTGGAAGAATTTCAATAGCTTGAGGTGATCCAGGATGGTAACTTATAAGAAGGATAGTCCTAGATTTGATGGAAGACTCAAATGGAGTGCCATTTAAGATACATTGGTGAACCTTATTGGAGCATTACAAAAAATATATATGTTGTTCCATAGAATGGTCTTACTACTCTTGTTGAGATCGGGGATGCTGAATATAATATCAGGGCTAAGGAGGTGTTGTTGAGTGCTTTGACTGATATTGAGATGACAAATGTGATGGATCTGAAGACTACTTATGAAATCTAGAAAAAATTGGAGGCCTTCTATGAAGGTGATGCTAATGTGAAGATTTCTAAGCTGCAAAGTTTGAAAGGGAAATATGAAAATTTGAAAATGGATGATGATGAAAATGTTACTACTTTCATGCAAAGAGTGAAAGAACTTGTGTGCGGTATCAGATGTGTTGGAGGTCAGATAGATGAATAAGCAATTGTTGCTAAAGTTCTTAGATCCTTTCCTAATTCTTACAAAGTCAAGGCTAGTGCTATTGAAGAGCTTCGGACTATGGAAAATGTTACTAGAGATATGTTGATTGGTAAGCCTACTGCTTTTGAGTTGAGTGAATTCGGTGATGCACTTCCTAAGGTTGAATCTACATTCAAGGCTACTACTTCTAGAAGAGATAGACAAAGATATGATCCGAGTGAAAGTTCATCTAGAAAGACATTCAAGTATGAGGATGAAATGAGATAGCTTGATGAAGAAGAAAGAGAACTTGAAGAACTTGAAGCATTGATTGTGAAAAAAGAAGTCAGAGGACAATGTAATTATAAAGGTAAGTTTCCTATTAAATGTTTCTCTTGCAATAAGATAGGTCATTTTGCATCAAGGTGTCCTGAGAGAGTTTCCAAGCCAAGATTTAACAAGCCTAAATTCCAAAAGAAGTGTTACTATGTTGTTGATGAAGGTGTGACAGATGATGAATCTGACAAAGGAAATGCAAGTGAAGATTAATTTGTGTTTATTGCTATCAAGGAAAATAGTCTTTTGTCTAATGAATCTGCTAGTTGTACAAATGTGGAGAAAGCCCTAGCTGCTCAAGTTGAAGCGAAAGATGAATGGGTAATTGACAGTATTTTTTCTCATCATATGACAAGAGATAAAAGTAAGCTTGTGAATTTGGAAAAGTATGATGGTATTGTTGTGAGATTTGGTGATAATATAGCTGGTGTGATCCATGGAAGAGGATGCATTTCTATTGATGGTAAGCATAAAACTAAAGATGTCTTGTATGTTGAAGGTTTGAAGCATAATCTTTTAAGTCTTGGATGGATGGTTTATAAGGGGTACAATCTTTAGTTCATGGATGGAAAGTGCAAAATATTGGAAAATTCTAGAAATGTGATTGCATCAGGTACAAAAATAAAAGGTAATATTTTCCACCTAAGTGCTACTAGTAAAAGTTGTTTGATTTCTCAAATTGATGAAATTTGGTTGTGGCATAGGAGAATGTGTCATATTAACTTTGATAATATTTTCAAGATAAGTTCCACTAAGGTTGTGAGAGATCTTCCTAAGCTAATGAAGCCTACTAATTCCATATGCAAATAATGTTAGTTAGGAAAGTAAACAATAATTTCATTTCAGAGTAAACAACAAAATTCAAATGGGTTGTTGGATCTTCTACATACTAATTTATGTGGTCCTACTAGAACTATAATCTTACAAGGATATAGATACTTCATGTTGCTTATTGATGACTATTCAAGGATGATGTGGGCTACTTTCTTAAGGGAGAAATATAAAGCTTTAGAAAAGTTCAAAATCTTTAAGGCTATGGTTGAGACAGAGACAGGTTTGAAGATTAAATGTCTGAGATCATATAGGGGTGGTGAATTCACTTCTGGTGAGTTTAATTATTTTTGTGAAAAACATGGAATAAAGAGACAATTATCTATACCTTGGACCCCTCAACAAAATAGAGTTGTGGAAAGGAAGAACAAAACAATTCTAGATGCTGCTAGAACCATGATGTTGGAAGGAAATGTACCTCATATCTACTGGAGAGAAGTTGTTAGTACTGTTGGGTACAAACAAAGGAAAGAAAGGTCACAAATCAAGTCAAGTACAAATCATTCCGGTGAATCAGGAAGATCAAGAGGAAGGAGAAAATGGTAGAAGAATAGAAGAGACATCAGAAAGCCTAAAATTGAAGAACATTCTAAGAAGACTTTGAGATATGTAAGATTGAATCATTCAAAGGATTAGATGATAGGTGATAAGAACAAAGGTGTCTAGACTAGGAGAAGAATTGCAAAAGAATATTTTTTAATTTTGAAGACTGATCCTACAAGTGTGAATGAAGCATGCAAAGATGAACATTGGGTTGAAGCCATGAAAGAGGAATTACAACAAATTGAAAAGAATTATACATGGATTCTTGTTCCTAGACCTAAGGATAAGAATGTAATTGGAACTAAATGGTTCTATAGAAACAAACTGAATGAAAAAGGTGAAGTGGTTTGAAACTAAGAAAAACTCATATGTAAGGGATATTCACAAATGAAAGGTATTGATTTTGAAGAAACCTTTTCCCCTGTTGCTAGAATTGAAGCTGTGAGATTGTTTCTTGCTTATGTTGCTTTCAAAGACTACAAATTTTATCAAATGGATGTCAAGTCTACCTTTCTAAATGGAAAATTAGAAGAAGCAGTGTATGTTGAGCAACTTGATGGATTCCAGTTGATTGATCAGGGAGATATTGTTTGCTGGTTGAAGAAAGCATTGTATGGAATCAAACAAGCCCCTAGAGCATGGTATGCTAGATTAGATAAGTACTTGGTGAAGCTTGGATTTCACAAAGGCACTACTGATAGTAATTTTTATTTCAAGAATGATGATAAAGATTTGATTGTGGAATTTTTTGTTTATGATATCATATATGGAGGAGATGATAGATTGTGTATGAAGTTTTCTAATGAGATGCAAAATGAATTTGAGATGTCAATGATTGGAGAGATGAAATTCTTCTTGAGATTGCAAATTACTCAGTTAGACAAAGGGATCTTTATATCTTAATCCAAGTATGTGAAAGAATTTCTCAAGAAATTTGGTATGGAAGATTCAAATCTAGTTGGTACACCCATGGTTTCTAAATGCAAGTTGTTCTCCAAAGGAAAATTAGACTAGATATAGATCAATGATTGGTGGATTGCTTTATTTGACTCAAACTAGGCTTAATATCATGAATTTTGTATGTATTGTTGCTAGATTTCAACCTGATCCTAGAAAATCTCATGTGATTGTTGTGAAGAAGATTTTCAGATACTTGAAGGGGACATTTGATTTTGGTTTATGGTATCCTAAAGATGATGATCTTACTTTGAGTTCCTTTACCGATGCTGATTGGGAAGGAGATGTGAATGACACGAAAAGTACTAGTGGTGAATATTTTTTCTTGGGAAAGAAGTTGATTTCATGGTTAAGCAAAAAGAAAAATTCCATTTCTTTATCTACTATAGAGGCATAATACATTGCTACTACTAATAATTGTACTAAAGTGTTGTGGATGAAACATATGTTGAAGGATATCATAATTGTGTATGATGATTCAATTTCTATATTCTGTGATAACTCAAGTGCTATTAACATTTCTAAAAATTTGGTGTTGCATTCCAAGACCAAGCATATATCTATCAAGTTTCACTTTTTGAGAGAGAAAGTAAGTGAAAAAGAAGTCAAATTGGAGTATGTGCCTACTAAGGAGTAGATTGTAGACATATTTACCAAGCCATTTCCTAAGGATACTTTTGAGTATCTCAGAGGGAAGTTAGGGTTGATTACCCCTCCTAATCAAAACTAAGGATGCATTAATTTGCATCAATCTATGCATTTTGTGATCATATTTTGATCCAAATTCATGTTGTGGTGCCCGCTACTCAGGGGGAGTAGTCATATATTCAAATTTTTAGGTGTTCAGATATGTGGTTCAGAGCTTGTGTAGAGAAAAGAGATCTTTGTCATTGATTTCAAAGGGGGAGAAGAGCAATGTGAAAAATATTTTTGGGGGAGAAGAGTTGAGGAAAGAAGATTCAAAACCTAAGGAGGAGTAAGTGTAGTTGTGTTGATGGTATTTTTCACATCATGTGTTGCCATCAATGCCAAAGGGGGAGATTGTTGGATGTTGTGGTGTGATACTGATATGTGGTTGTCATTGATATCAACACTATTAGCAATGTTGCATTAGAAGTTGTATATGTCGAGGATATTGAGAAAATTGTAATAAGAAGTGCTACAGGTTGTCATAGGTGAAGTGAAGTTCTTTCTATCGGTGTGTTTAGTTCATTGTTGTTTTGAGGTTGTGTACTAAAGGTTTTCTTGCAGATTATATCTAGTTTATCCACATCAAGTTTCAGAGATCCGTGTGAATATTTGATCGAGTTATGGAGACTTGTATTCTAATAGTTTTTTTGTTACTTCAGTTTGTGTTCTTGAATGAAGATCATGTGATTCTAGTAAGTTCAGTTGTTGTGGATGCTTCTCTAATGTTTCATGATGCTTTTGAATGTTTCTAGTTCATGCTCTATATGTGTTGCATGTCTGCATTGATTGTTGTGCTCATGATCCGAGATTTTCTCTTGTGTGTTCATTTTTTCATGTTCTTCATCGACAAGATGTTGAAGCATGTTGTGTATCTTCAAGGTGTAATTAATTGAACTGGTTCATGCTTGAGGTTGCTTTTTTTTGTCTTCACTATGTTGTGGCCGACCTTGGCTGATTTACATGAATATTCTTTATGTGTTTTGGGCCGACTATTTTTATTCATTTTATTATTTCTTTGGAATCGACTTATAGTGATGAAATTTCTTATTGGGGATATATAAGAGTGATTGTTTTATCATTTTGGTAGTGTGGAAGAGCAAAAAAGTCTATGTTTACAAACTGTATAAGTCCTATGTGTGAATAAAGTTTAGATCATTTGAAGGAAAAGCAGAAGAGTGAAGAAGAGTGAAGAAGAGTTTATGTGCTTAACTAAAACTGTAAACAAGCATTAGCAAATGCTATTTTCTCAGTTCAAATTTTGATGGATTTAATGAAAACATTTCTGTAAGATAGTGTGTCTTCCTTTGGGCAGTAAGCCTATTTTGTATTTGAGCAGTGAGCTCTAGGCAGTGTGCCTGAATGCATGTGCATTCCCCATTTCATATTCTCTTATACTTTTAACATGATATAATCTTGTGGACTAACCTCCACCATGGTTTTTCCCCTAACAGGGTTTCTACGTAAAAAATCTTGGTGTTATGTTGGATTCTAATTTGTTGTTCTTTTATGTTTTCATGATTAATGATCAAATTTGAGATTAAGGTTAATAATTTGAATAAGTTTGAAATCCGGTGACAACTGATTCACTCCCCCCCTCTTAGTTGTATGCCCTTGTGTTTCTAACATCATATTGGTCTTGATTATAAAAAATCTATGTGAAATTTTACATTGAATCTCTTGTGTGGCTGCAAGTAGTGTGTTGGGGTTTTCATTGGTTGATTCTTCCACCTTATTTAGTTTAATTTCATTTATACCCTTTTTGTGTGTTAAAATAAAGAAATATGAATGCAAGTTGTTGTGATGTGCAAAGTAGATAAAGTGTAAACTTGTCTAGGAATCCTTGTGTTTAGTGATTGCAATGTGTCAAGTTTAGTTATGTGGATGTTATATGTTAAACTTTGGTTTTCGATCCTATGTGGAAAGGAATTTTTTGGAAGTGTTATGTGACCCTAGCTTGGGGGGGTTGAATCTCAATCCTATGGTTGGGTGGAGAGCCCATTGGACAATACTATGTTTTTTCTTCCTTGTGGATATTTATATTTCAAGTACATGTCTTGAAAAAAAATATTTTCTTGGGACTTTCAACCTATGGATTTCAAGAGAGAAACATATTGGTCTTGTGAAGGTTTGAAAAGTTATTAAGATCCTATGAATATTATGCCATTTGTAGTCCAATTATGGTTGAAGGTGTTATACTCTACTTGTTAAAATGGAATAGGGAGGATAAAGGTTAGTTGATTTGTTCTTGAAGGATTATAGAATTCAATGGATAAGATTAACTTAGAAATATCCAAGTTTTAATGAGATATTTTGTGTATAGAAAGTTATTATGGAAATGTTTAATACATACATTTTCCAACTATGCTTAATTTTATTGGAGTAAATTCTTTAATATATATTCTAGGGTATTTATGCAATATAAATAATCAATAAGAAGTTTAAAAAACAATATCAAAGACTCATCCTAACTCACTTAAATAATCAATTGTTGAGGTTACACTATTGATGGCCCTATGCCAAACAATAATCTATTTAAAAGTAGTTTCACATATTTAATCATAATAAATCATAAACATACTATTTAAATATATAATTTAATTAGTTTTTCAATTATTAATATTGGAAAAACATATCCAAAAATTGCATTAACCTAGATCATCAATTATGATTTATCAAGAAAATATTGATGTCCTTATTCACAATAAAAATCTCTCATAAAATATTCTTACAAATTTGTTCACAAAGATTGAAAGACAAAGAGTAAGATAATAAAATTTTAAGGGTTTCTAGAAATCCAATATTTTTGGAACGTATAATAAACATAGGGAAACCTAGTAAACCTAATAAAACTTATGATTAAAACATTATCGTCTCCTAATTTAAAACTAGAACAAAAAATGAGTAAAATCCCTTACATGGATTCTTAAGTTTTTTTAAAAATAGTTTCTAGTTATCCATTAACAACCCTAATTGAGTATTGCTTAGAAATATTCATTCCAAATTGTTGATTTAATTTATTCTTTTATTTTTAGATTTGTGTCCTTGTTAGAGAGTAATAGTTGAAGATAGTATTATCAATTGTAATGTTAATACCCATAGGGATGGTAACAAATAAAGGTAGTCCTAATACTAATATGGATGTTCTTGAAGATTATATTACTGTGGAGATTTAATGTTAACCTTATCCATAATATGTTTCATGTTTTTGTGTCATTTAGATAAGTACAAATGATGTTGTAAATTAGTGTGAAGATGTTGTCAATTAGTGTGAAGTTGGAAAAATAATGTTTGATTTTAAAAAAGAAAAAAAATTATTTGTTCAGAGTGTACAAGACTTCATCATTATTTTTATTTACTCATAACATTAGACAAGTTTTAAATTTAGGAGTTTATCTTTAATTATTGTATTTTATTACTTACAAAACTTATTTAGTTACTTTGTAGAATTTTATTAGATTAATCTTGGGAAGGGCATTACATAGGTATCAAAGCACTAGGTTGTGATGCTTTGGGGAAAAATGTAGGAAAAATAATGAGCATAGACATGAGAATACAACTTTGATTGCATTCCAAGCCACACAAGTTGAGTGAATCCTCGAACTGGTGAACAAAATACAAATGGGTATGTAAACCTATTTCAAAAAGCTGAATTAAAGGTATTTAACTCTAAATCCCAAAAAATTGATTTACATATTATATCTTTGTATACTTGTTGTTACTACAATTATAATAGATAGTAATTCATAAATTCATTTATCTCCCTTTGATCACTAAGAAAAAAATCCATCTTGTTCTTCCTCAACTAATTACTGATTTGAAATAATTTGTTCATTTTTTGTAATAATTTTTTTCAATTATAGCTTGTGCTTCAAATAATGATGTAGACTTATTGATTATAAATTCTTCTCCTTGTTTGATACTTCCCTAACTTGATCCTTTTCTATGATCGCCTCTTCTACTATAGAAATAATGTGTGCTTTACTACTAACATATCGATAACTTCATTTTCTTGAGGTAATTTCAAAATAGTCTATTTAGAGGATATTGTTGACCTTTACTTTGAATGAAAAATTGTGAGGTACTATACACTTTTACTAGAGTAAATTCCTGGTAGATGTTTAAATTTCTAGAATAGTGAAAAATGCTTTAATTGTAATTGCTTTTGTAAGAAGCTAAAGAAACTCATTTTGGATTGAAGAATGATGTAGATTCCTATTAAGAAAAATTCATAAGTTATCATGAAATTATTAATGTTAAGTAGGATAATAGTACATGTTGCGATATCCTTCGTTAAAGTATTATCAATTACTAGTTGTCAATTTGATATTGATGACTTCGTTACTTATTAGTTGATCTAATTCAACCAATATTATGTGAGAAAAGTAGGATATATCTATGTTTGGGTACATATTATAACTATTGAAATTGATGTAAGTGTTTATCATTCATTGGATCCTTTGTGTAAGAAATTTAACCTTTAGAGATTTATTTGATAGATATTAGCCTCAAATAGAGGTGGTATTTGATATAAGAGTAGAAGATATGGAATGTTGGTATATTTCACAATTAGTGATCAAAATTAGGTAAGATCTTAGTACAGTTTTCTTCCAAGAACTTGTTCCTTAATTAGATAAATCTGGTACTATAAAAGATTTATAATATTGATTGAAAAGTGATGATGAATACTAACAATTTGGATTTTTTCAAGTTGTGTTCAATTGAAGGATTGTTGTATATTGTAGTCAAACATTATAAGATCGCTTGAATAGCTATGAGTAATCTCCCTTTAATTAGGTATGAGAATCTATTTTGGGCTTAATGGTTAGAAGAAAATTTGAAAAGATCTTGGATTTTTGTATGTTAAGTAAATAATAAAATGATGTTGCATGATTTCATAATTCAAGAGAATTGCACCTCTAAAACAAGTTTGTAATAAAGGTAAAATTTGTATTCATCTAATTTACTTGTGACTATTAAGCTTGTTGTATTAACCGAGTATATAATGATAATTTTTATTCCACTTTTGATTGACCATGTTAATGGAACATTTTATATAATGGGAATACTTCATTGTTAAGGGAATTAGTAAATTTCTTGACTCAACTTATCATTTCTCTTTCACCTTTTTGTATACCACTCTTCCTAACACTTTGGTAGTTTGGTCTTATGAAACTCTAATATATTCTAGAAGGTAATTTTGTATTATTAATGCTCACCACCAAATAGAAGGAAAGGGATTTATGTGAAATTAAATTTTTCGATTTTAAAGAATTAATAGTATTGTTTATGGGTGATTTCGTTTTGGAGGTAGATAATTAAAGTTACTTATGTTAATCACTTTAACTTGCTTCATAATGGAGATGGATGCTAAAGTTATGTAGAGTCATTTCCTTGAGAAATTATTTAACGACTATTGTAGTAAAGTGGTCCATCATAATGGGATGCTCTCTTGGTTGTGCATTACAATTTCAATATAATCTAGTTATCCACCATAACACGTGGGTTGATTATTAAGAATATTGCTTACTCTAGATTTTGTTATTGTTACAATTTAGTTATGGAAACTATCTAGTTGAGTTGATGATTTTAGACAAGTGTGACCTTTTACTATGAATTTAATGCAAATTTATTCATATGTTGATGACATTCCTAAACTTTGGAAATATCAATGTTGACTGTTTGAAACTGAAAATTTTAACTATGGATGAAAATCTTGCTTTATTTTATTGGTTATGGTAATTCAAAGTTTAAAAGTTAAGCTATTCAAAAGATTTGATGTTTTAGTATTGCAAAATATTATCTTATTTCTCAAGTAGAAGATTGGAAATTTGATGAATTAGCCTCAATTATTAGTGATTATCTTGTTTCTAATAATGATTCTTAAGTTTGGTGCAATGGAACTATGCATTGAATCATGTTGTAAACAAGGAGTTTATCCTTAGTGGTATATTGTGTTTTGATATATGGTGAAATTATTTATTTTTCTAATGTGTTTTTTTAGATTCATGTTGGGGATTAAGAATTATGTGGAATTCCTTCTTGAAAATCCACTATGATAATGATGTAATTGGGTGTTGGTAATTGTTTCAAATTTAAACCAGCTCATGCCTTGATAGTGCTAAGGGGTATTTTTGTGTTGCAAAGTGGCTAAGTTTTTTTTTAATGAGTGTTTCGAGAGTTATCAAAGTGCATTATAATATGTGTTGTGAGAAACTAGTGAATGTTATGTTTGTGACTCAAGTTTGAGATATGGGGTATCCAACTAGGGATAAATGTCTGGTGGACATCTAGGATGATCCACTTGCTTATACCCTTGTGTTAAATTATGTGTGATGATATTGTATGTTTTGGTTGTGTGTTTTGGTTTAGACTAGAGTCTTGTTTGTGTAATGATGGTTTGGGTGTGACTAAGGAGCCAATCTTACTTAAGGGTTGGAATACTCCTTTGTTTTGGGTTGAGGGAGTTCCCCATTTTTTGGAGCATGGAAACTTTGTAATTCTTGATGCATCCCTATCCTAGCTAATGGACAAATGTTGGGAATTTGGTTCTCCCTTGGAATGTTGAGCCTAATCTACTCCCCCTTTGAAGACTGCATTTGTTGGTCCATAGTGTAAAACCTTTTTCCTTGAGTATATCCCATGGGTTAAGGATGGATCTGATGTGCCAAACTTTGGATGAGCTTCCACTTGGGCTACAACTGATACAAAGATTGGATATTCAGAGGTATGTGTATTAGATGTAGTGTTGTCATGGTATCAGTATTGGTTTATTCACATACCTGGGTAATTCTTTAACCAGTCATGGTCCATGAGTAGTGTTGGAAATAGGGGGAGAAGAATGCAATTATTTAATTCTTATTATCAAATTGAATAATAGGGGAATGGGGATTCTTTATAACCTAGGTCATAGAACACCACTATTCTCCAATTGTCATTCAAATATGTCATAGGATCCCAAATTGGATTGAATATCAACATGAAGGTGAGTCAATTATCAATAAGGAAGACCTAGAGGGGATCACTAGGCTTTGAGGGGTTCAACACCAAGCAAAAGGTTAGAAAAGAAAACTTAACATTCAACTCACAAAATCCACTAATGCAAGCCAAATAATGAGTGCAAATGATGAAATTGAGCAACAAGTTAGGATGTATGTACCTTGGAAGTCTAGAAATGTAATGAGGATTTTGGAAATGCAAAAATGTTGTCAAAATATGCTAGGGAGGACTAAGATTCCCTTACTTTTGTCTTAGTCCTGCTACTATTTTTTGGCGTAGATGTGGAATCTTCAGATGTTAGAACAAAATATGAGAGAATCTCTAAAAAATACCATTGGGAGGACTAAGATTCCCTTGCTACCAACTTACTCCCATCTATAATTTTTGAAATATCTGAATGTGATATTGAGGCTCAATGTTTGTGCTTCCTTCTTCTCAGATCTCAAGTCCTGAAACTTCTAGATCTGGCCTATAGGTGAGTTTTAGTGAAGATGACAACTTTGAAATGCAACTTTTCACTTCAAATGATCTTCACATCTTTAACCTAAATTTGTGAACACAATCATGCAAGAGAGGAAAAAAAATTTGATTGTTAGTGAATGGGGGTTTTCCTTGGTCAAACCCCTTACTGGTAATTAAACCTTAGAATCAAATAGAATGAAGAAGGGAAATGATGAATGAACAAAATGCTATGTTGCAACTCACCAAACCCTTGCTATGAAATCTTCAAACTTGTGTGAAATGGCTAGCTTGAATGTAGATATTGAAATGCTTGATAGATCTTGACTTGAATTGTTTGCTTGAATCAAAACCCTAAATCACAAATGTTAGCTCAAAAACACACATGATGCAATAATATATTTAACATGATGCTTGAATCTTGATGAATTGATCTTGAATACTCTTTTGAACTCAATTATGCTATTAGGAATGCTCTCACAAAAGTATTGTTGTGAAAATGAATGAAATAACCTTGTATTTATATTTATTCATGCTTAATATCCTAAAAGTATATCACAAGCTGACATATTAAATCATTAATTAAAGGAGGCTAAATATTGCGAAGATTTGAAATTAAATCCTGAAAAATAACCTAAGGGGGACTAAGACAGCCTAGGTGGTATCTTAGTCTTGGAGAATGAAACCTAAGGCACAAACTCCAAAAAGTGGCCCATTTAAGGTACATTTGAGATTAGGGTTCCAATACCTTTGGAGGAAAAAGATGCCCTAGGTAGCATCTTAGTCCTAGTCCAAAAATTAGGGACACAACTAGAATCATTAAATTATCATTTACCCTTTAATGTTTGTTGGGATTAGCCATAAAAAAATATAATTTACTAAGCTTTTAGATGCAAAATAAGACCAATTAAGACATAAATAAGGATAAACAAAGCAAGGAAAGCCCAAAAAGGTGTGAAAATGCAAGTGTATGCATTTTACTACACTACATTTAGCCCCGACTTTAGTGACAGGATGAACTTGCTTCAAACTCACACTAAAGTAGCCAACCACACAATCAAGATGGGTTCAAATGTATGAATGCTAATAAGATAGGATGACAATAATCAAGAGGGAAGTGAAGTTCCAAGGACCAGGATACTATGGAAAACCAACATAGGCACAAAGGAACACACTTCCAGATGATATATGAATCCATAACCATATCACAAATATACACCATCAAAGATAGAAAAAGGAAAAATGAAAAAGAAAAAAAGAAAAATGCAACAAATCAAACTTCAACTTGCCATCCAACACATTGTGGATCAGGTCTAGGTTGTCTGTCCAAAAAGGTTTATAAGTGGAACATGTTGTCCACTATGCAAACAAAATATATGCTCACAAGGGCTAGTGAAGCTAGTTGTCAACTAGGTGAGCCCCAAGAGGTCCATATCAAAGTCATACCCCCATGACTATGATAAAGAAAAAAGAAAGAAAATGCACACACACAAGGGCTAGTGAAGCTAGTTGTTCACTAGGTGAGCCCTAGGGGACCATATCAAAGCCATACCTCGATGAATTTAATAAGGCACAAAAATAAAAAATGCACACTTACAAGGGATAGTGAAGCTAGTTGTTCACTAGGTGAGCCCTAGGGGATGATATCAAAGCCATATCTCCATGACTTTAATAAGGAAAAAAATTGCATGCAACAAGAAAGAGGGATGTTCGAAGGGATTTTACTTAGTTCATGTGAGGTCTTAACCTTAGGGACATTGTTCTTAATGTCTCCAAGAGAGGACCAATCAAAGGATAAAAGATTCACAACTTTGGGAATGCAGTGTGTCACATCACCACTGAGAGGAATGTAATATGTTGAGATAGATCAAGCTCTTGAAGGGCATTACTCCCAATGTAACCACAAAGAGGAAAAAACATCACATGAAGTAAGAAAATCACATCAAGGAACATGAAATAAAAAAATTGCAAATGAAATCATGCCAAAATAATGCCACTATATGATCCCACTTTAAAGAAATTTCTAAACACCATGTTGTGAGAAATTACTTTAAAGTAGCCAAAACATGAAAAAGAAAAAAGAAAAGAGGGTTTCTCCCCATAAATACATAAGGGATCTATGGATTCGGGGTTAGTATCTATCTTTGCTGCAATGATATTAGAGAGCTCAGAACTATCATCATTCCCCAAATACACATAGAACTGGAAGAATGACACAAAGAGAGAAAAAAAAAATGAAAAACCTTTTGGGTCAACATGGAAGAGACATAGGGTGTCTCGACACCTTGCATCATTACCAAAAGGAAAACACAAGAAAAAAATGAAAGGAAAGTAAAGATAAATGAAAATGAAAGGTAAAGACCAATGAAAAGGTGAAAAAAAAAGATTATGACATATAGAAGAATGAAGGTAAAAATAGAGGAATGCACATAAAGAGGAAACACTAAACAATACAAGGGATCACATGACACACATGTAATCACACAAAAGAAAAGGAAAATGCAAAAGACTAGTAAAGAACATGTGATTCAACTATCCAATAGGTCATCCACACCCTAGTCTTGTTCAGTATATGCAAAATACATATCACTAGCAAGAGGGACAACATCAAGCTCTGAACTAGGAGAATCACTAAGTTCAACATGTGGTGAGTCACTCACTTTAGGAGGATCATCACGGTTGTTATCGATTAAGCTCATGGAAGAGCAGAATAACAAATTCAACTCATTTAGCACTTCCTCATCAATTTTAGTAGTTTCTTCATCGTCATCCAAGTTAACAAAAACATGAGAATAAATAATAATATCCATAGAAGGCATTGGTCCTTTTTGTGTTGGAGACATAGGGTCTGTTGGTTTTGGTGAGGGAGGAGGGTCATCATTTATTGCTTTTGTCAAATTTAGATTTAGATTTTCTATGTTTTTTTTCTCGTTCATATTTCGAGCAATAGCACAATGTCTACACCTATTCTCTCTAGGAATTCTATTTATTTTATTGTGATTTTCAAGTTGCATTTGTGTAGGAGTGGGTTTTTCAACCATAGGTTCCCTTTCTTCTTGTGAGGGAAGAATGGAAGACACCATGGAAGGTTGTTCAACCACTTACTCTTTTCCTTTATAAATATTTTTAGGAGTGTGCCGTAGAAAAGGAACCCTTGTCATTTTCATGGTCCTTTAGGCTTTCTTCACAATTCTTGTTCCATTTTTCTTTGATTTATTGATGTAATATGGCTTGACCATGCACATTTAGTTCCTTAAAATTCAAATTGTGATGTCTTGTGAAGGTGTTGTGAAGTGTTGTAAAACATTTCTACACTTTTCTAGACTCTATTTATTACAATTCACCTAAAAATTACCTTTGCATCACTAACCAAGTCCTATTTTGAAGTGTTCTAAAGTCTTGTAACAATATTTCCTGGTTTTCTAGGCATAATTTCACTATTTACACCTTTCTTATGCTCTATTTGACCCCTTTATGCCCTTATAAGGTTTAATTAAGTGCATTTTTTAATGTAAACCTGACAAATAACATTAAATGTGACTTAATTCCTGACTCCCATTTTCAAGCCAAAGGTAGGACCCATTCGCCATGGGTGGCGAATGAGTCCCTCTTGGCTCTAAATTCAAAATATTTCAAATTTCCTTTCGGGTTTTTATTCAAAATTACTTGATGTTGGTCTATGACGAGGTATCAATGGGTTAGTAAGGTGCAAGTGTGTATAAATAAGCTTTTTTCTTCTCATTTTACATCTCCTACAATTTTCTAATTCATTCAAGCATTCAATTAGAATTTGAACACTTTGCATCCTATAATCAAGCATCAATCAAGTGTTCAAGAGTTGCCATTGACATATCTTCATATTTTCTTCAACAAGGGTTTGGTAAGTTAATAGCATTTGCATGTTATTTTTTTATCATTCTCCTTCATTTCATTATTTCATTAAGGGTTTGATTACCAAAGTGGGATTTGACCAAGGAAAATCCTTATATCCTAACCTTTAACTATTTTCCCCCTTTTGTATGTGTGTTCGTAGGCTCGTGTATTTAGATTTTACAAGCATTTAGGTGTTGAAAAGTGGAAAATAAGTCAAAAAAGTGTTTCAAGTCAACAACATCTTATTTCAAGCTTGGAGAAGACTTTTTGTCCATTTTCTACAGATTTGACTTTGACAACTCGACAAGCAGACAACCTCAAATCTGGTGCTATAGAATTGTCCCCTGATTTCTCAAAATTTTGGGAGAGGACTAATTTTCCATCAATGGAAAATGAGTCCCACCTTAAGGAAAGAAACTAGGTTTTTTCAAATTCTGGATCCCAACACTCAGAAACTTGTTCCCAACAGTTTTCATTAGAAGCAAGACTCATTTGCCATCAGTGGCGAATGAGTCCAACTGGTGATTTTTTGTGATTTTAGGCAACATTTAGAAGATTCCAGATTCTCCATTTTTTTCCTAGGTGCACTCTGATTCAGTCTCTTTCTATTTTTTTTGCATTTACTCATTCATAGTTCATTTTTTGCATATCACATTGTGTTTTCCAGCATTGCATAAATCATAGGTTTTGCATACATAATTAGTCAATTAGCTCATATAACTACACTTAGATAATTCCATTTAGTTCAAATAATATCATACATTACATAACTTGAGTGAACCTAGCTAGACTTTTGGCCCTACTTTCTCCTTTTAGGTGAAAAACACTATAAGTGCTAGAAAGATCTAGGGTGCCAAAAATCTACGGTTCATTTTGGTGAACCTGCATATTGAACACTTTACATTTCTGATTTCAATTTCATCTTGCATCCTAGACTTCATTTTCATCAACATTCAATTAGGGTATTGTTTTTTTTTTGCATCCTATGGTTTCTTAACTTGCATTAGTGAAAGACTCATTTAGATTTCATTTTTGCATTACATATCATTGAAAAATGTTGAAAATCTACATCTGCATTCTTAATTTGCATCTAAAAAACATTAGAATCCCTTTAAATTTTTTGAAAAACACAAAAAAATATCGTACTAGGACTCATTGGCCACCTTGGGTGAATTAATCCACCTACACATTCTAGATTACATTTTTAGGCTTTTTTTGGGCATTTCCTACTTTTTTGTTATCTGTTGTTAGTTTTTTGTTTTAGTTTTCAAAATTTATGTTATTTGCATTTTGCACTCATAGATTTCATTGCATTTGTATTCACCCCATTTTTTGTGGTACTTGTATCAGTGTTTGGTGCCCCATTGATGATACTTTAGTGAGACGAACTTCTCGATTCATGGCTTCCTATGATAACACTTTCATTGTGGACCTTGGGATCTCAAGAGCTCCTACTCCTAGTATGGAAAATGGTGCATTAGGCATGGAAAATACCACTTTTATGCCTTCACCTTTCCATCCAATGAATGTTGACACACAAAACAGTTCCATCCCACAAGAAAAGGTCATTAATATTCATGAGGATTTTGCACACTTACAACAAGATTTTTCCCTTGAAAACATTTCCACCACTACCATACCAGCCATATAAAAACTTCATCGTTTGATTGAAAGTGATGATGGCTTACAAGTTATGAAAAGAATTGTTGAGATTTATGATAAACATGCTTCTAATAATCCCTAATCAACAAACATAGTTCCAAACCAAGGACCTCAAATTCCTCACCCTTCAACCATAGAATCTATACCAACTTATACCACTCCTCAAGTTACAACAACTATGCAACAAGTTAGTCATGTGGATCCTTCTTTCGCAATTCCAACTAGCTTTCGTAGTTATATTGTGGCATTGAAAATCCCCTCTACCACCTTCACCCCTCTTAGTGTTCCTTTCACTTCCCCTCACATTACATACACCCTATCACCATTTTCTCTTCCACCTCAAACCACTTACCCCTACCCCATCATTACATAGCTCCTTAATATTGTTTCATCCATGCAACAACAAATTTCCACCATTAGCCAAGGTCAAATTGCTCCACCCACATATCATGTTCATAGTATCCCCTTATCCTTAGAAATATTATGCACCCAAATGCCACAAGGAATTGAAATGCCTAGGTTTGAGAAATATGGAGTTAAAGGAGACCCTATTAACCATGTCAATGCTTATACAACTTTATGCAATGATTTTGTCCTTGATGATAAAATCTTAGCTAAAACTTTTGCTAGGACCTTGAAAGATACTCCATTAGAGTGGTTTTCAAACTTTCCTAATCATTCTATTTGGTCATCTAATGAGCTTTTGGATACCTTTTGAACCATTGACTTTCAGCTTCTATAGACAACTCTTGCTCTTCTAGGGTTTTTCACCTAAACGAAGAGAGATAGGAGCAAAAATGCTAATGGTTCATTCAAATTATGCAATGTGTGATGTTTTCTAACCTAAATGAAGTTAACTAAATGCAATTTACTTATCTCAATGAATAAAAATGAATGCAAAAATGAAATTAAAGCTATGTTTGAAAACACATTGTGATATGAAAACAATGAAGTAAATGAAGAAAATATGCATAACAAAAAGAAATTAGTTAAATTAGAGTGCACCTGGGTGAAGCATGATGAATCTAGAATGTTGTGGATGTTGGCTGAAATCATTGATTTTTCACAATGGGACTCATTCGCCCAGGGTGGTGAATCAGTCCTCCTCCTGGTGAAAAACTATTAGGAACAAGTTTATGTCTATCAAGATCTAGAATCTGAAATTTTTTAGATGTTGTCCTAAGGTGGGACTCATTCGCGACAGGTGGCGAATCAGTCCTCTCCCAAATTTCTAAAAAATCAGGAGACAACTCTGCAACACCAAATCTGGAAATCATTGCTTGTCGGGTTGTCAAAGTGAATTCTACAGGAAATGGACATAAAACCTTCTCCAAGCTTGAAATAGACTTGAGTTAACTTGAAGCACCTAGTTGACTTGTAAACCAATCTTCAACACCAAAAATCTTGTCAAATTTGCACACAAAAGGCTGCAAACAAACATGCAATAGGGAAAAAATTGTTTAAGGTTAGTGAATAGGGGTTTTCCTTGGTCAAACCCAACTTTTGGTAATCAAACCATTAATAAAATAATAAAATGGAAAGGAATGATAAACTAACAACATACAAATGCTATCAACTTACCAAACCCTTCATGATGCAAGTCTGAAGTAATGTCAATGGCTGCTTCAAAGTGCTTGAATAGTGCTTGAGAAGATGTAAAATGCTTGATTGCTTGGATGAATAGGTGAATGAGAGAACTTGATGAATTGGGATTGTAGGAGATGTAAAATGAGCTGAAAATCGCATATTTATACACACTTGTGCCTTAGTTACCGGTTCATACCTCATCATAGGCCGATGTCAAGTGTTTTTGGATAAAATTCCGAAAGGAAATTTATAATATTTTTGAATTTGGGGCCAAGGGGGACTCATTCACCACCCATGGTGAATGGGTCCCACCTAGGACCTAAAAATGTGTGTTAGGAAATATGTTGTATTTAATGTTTTTTGTCAAGATAATACTAAAAAATACACTTAATTAAGCATATGAGAGCATAAAGGGGCCAAATAAAGCATGAGAAAGGGATAAATAGTGAAGATGTGCCTAGAAAAGCATGAAATATTGTTACAAGACTTTACAACACTTCAAAATAGGACTTAATTAGTGATGAAAAGGTGATTTTTAGGTGAATTGTAATTAATAGAGTCTAGAAGAAAGTAGAAAGGTCTTACATCACCTTCACAAGATGTCATTATTTGAGTTTTAGTACCTAAATATGCATGTTCAAGCCATGTTACAACATAAAATCATAGAAAAATAGACAAACACCACGAAACAAGACCTAAAAGGCCATGAAAATGACAAGAGGCCATTTTTCTAAGACACACCTTCATAAGTCATTTTCAAGTCCATATGGCTCCTAAAAAGAGAATGGCTAAGGTTATGTGTAGGATCATCATGGAAAAAATAGGCCCTTAAGTGGCAAAATTTTTAGAAAATTAGAGTTAGGCAACTTGATGTACAATTTCAATAAGTTATCTATATTATTTTAAAAATATGTAAGAATAGAATCTGTAGAAAATTTAATGTAGTTTATAAACTACTAGGTATATTTAAAAAAAGAAATCTATTTGGTGAAAATTTGAAATTTCAATGTAGTAGTACTTAAATTTCAGGGCAAAAATAAGAGGTAGGTATCTGTCTAACCACCATAACCACAATAAAATGATAATATTTTTTAAAAGATTTTAGATATAAGTAGAGGACTCACACTATTGAATTTGACACCATTTTTCGATGGACGTTCATTGGTGGTTCGAAAAATATTTGTCAGTGTAGCGATGAAATGACAAAAAAAAAATTGTCGTTCTTTTTTCGTTGCACGTCTGATGATGAATTAAAAATCAAAATAACAATGCAGTATTTTCGGTCATCAGCATCATAAAATGGCTTAGATGTTCATCGAAATATCGATGAAATGGGTGTTGAAAGAACACCAGAAGTTCATCGCCAGTTTGATGAAATGAGCAAGTATTTACGACGAAGCCTTCGTTGCAGCTAAGCAACTTCGTCAGACCTTTTATGTAGTTAATTGGTGACGTTCATTGAAATTGCAACGAAAAGGGAAAGGAATTATGACGAGGTCTTTGTCACAGCTAAGCAACTTCGTCGAACCTTTTCTGTGATTCATCGGTATACTTCGTCGCAATGATGACGAAATTGACAAGGAGTTAGGATGAAGTCTTCATCGTAGCTATAGAAACTTTGTCGAACCTTTTTGATGATTCGTCTATTGCATTCATCAAAATTTTGACGAAACAATGTAATTTAAAAAAAAAATACATTTGTTGAAATGTACTATCGATGATAGATCAAGTAAGTTGCGTCCCTTCGTATTCAAATCTCGGGCAATTATTTTATTCGGTCATTTTCCATGTTTATTTTATTATTGATGCAGAGTGGCAGGGGAAGACAATCTCTTAAGAGCTTCTCTCAAATACTCTTTGATAGACTCCTTAATACACCATACAACTAATGAGCAACTTAAGCACTATTTTAACTCTACACACCCAAATGCAATCAGGAGGCTTGGAAATGACTCTGAATCTCTTAACATGTTTAAACTAAGCCAACAAACAGGACTTCTCACTTGGGAACACTCTTTCATCTATCGCTGCCATATTAGGCCTTGTAGCCCTTGTAGCCCTATCTAATGGGATAGTCAAGATAAAATCCTTCTAATGACTGAAACCAGACCAAACTACTAGTTTTTGACACTTGATACTATCCTCCACAAACCCTCAAAACCAAAAGTTTTGACTCCAACACAAAAGGAAACAAATGAACTTTTTTCTAATGCTACAAGGGGGCCTAAAAGACACTTTTCAATCCATCATCTTTTACATGTCTTTATTCACTCCTAGCGCTTCAGATAAATTTGTGTAAATGAGACAAAAATGTGAATCTTTTATGACAAAGAAAATTCTTAAAAGGAGGGGGGAGAGAGAAAAGGGTAGGGGGCAAGAGAATGCTTGAATGTATAGCAAAGTATAACATTTTGATCATTATAACAATGAAACAAATTTTAAGTTTGAAGCATTAATGTCATTTACAACATTTATGATCAAGAATGAATGTAAGCAGAGAAACTCTTACATACCTACAAATGGTACAAAATTTCATGGTTAAGTTGAAGCCTCCCATCAACAACAAGATCCAAATATCTGTGTATCTATCTCAATTGAGCCTCTAAACCCTTGAGAGCTGTCAATTTTTCCACTAACATGTTATCCACAAAAGTCAAATTTTAGAGTTATGTCACCACTAAAAATAGAAGAAACAGAGCTTTGAAACCAATTCCACACACAACACAATGTGGTATTCATACAAATCCATACAAACAAACTAAACTTAGAACATTGGAATGGAAAGAACTTAAAATTATGATGTAGATCATGGATTCAGGGCATAAAGAATCATTTTTCTGCCACCATAGTGAAAAATTAGCACTTTCTTTCACTTTGTATATTGGTTTGATACTTCAAACAATTCATTTCTTATATTGAAAAGTGCATTACCTTATTGAGCTTCTCTTTGTTTTGAGAATAGTTTAATATTCTCTACTTAATAGGGCCAACCAGGTGATGATGGAAGCTCATTTGGCCCCTCCCCCCCCATCACATTACTCTCAATTCCCCATACCTAATCATATAACATTAATAATTCATTCATCCATTAATGACATATAACATTCATTCATTCATCCATTAATAACATATAGCATTCATCCGTTCATCCATTAATAACATATAACATTCATTCATCCATTAATAACATATAAATTCATTAATTAAAATATAAAATTCATTAATTAACATATTCACATTCATTCATTAACATATAATATTCATTCTTTATTTTTTATATATTATCAAAAATATGGTTGTCATGATATGATTACAATCACTTTTTTTTTGTTTACTTTTTATAGCTACATAAAGCTGAAGTGGAGTATAATTTTCTATATCAATATCTGCCCCCTTTAGTTGTTCTACCCTCTGCTTGTGATCTTAATGTACGCCTAATCATCTGCTCATGACATCGATGCCGCCTCAAGGGGGGCTCTGCTGAAATAAGAAAGAAATGTTAAACTGATATGTTTTATTATTATTCTTACAAGTATTTCATTAATTAAAAGAACATTAGAGTGGTTCTCTTTACCTGATGGGTCCACATCATGTTCCTAAAATTTTGTTATAGACTCATGCTCAACATGCTGAACACCCTCTAAATCTTGATTTGTATTTGAAACATGAAAGGTTACATTAATTAATACACCAATTGTAATTAAATATGTTTAAAAGAACTTTAAAGTGGTCCTCTTTACCTGATGGGGCCACGTAATGTTCTTGATCTTCTCTAGCCTGATCATGCTCAACATGTTGATCACGCTCTACATGCTCTAAAGTACCAGGATGCACACCATGACCTTCATCTACAGGTTGTGCTCCACCCTCACTAGACTTCATTCCAATGTCGTGTAGTATTATCATTGCTTGAATGTTTAAAAAAATAGGCATGTAATTACTTTACGGTGGAAATTAATATTAAATAGATTGCACAAGTATTCAATTTTAAATAAACGATATTGAGTTTATTTACCTTCATGTCGGATGTAGTGGAAGGTTGTGTTTTCCCAGTCAAGACTCTTAGGTGTTTAGCCACGACTCCATAGCCTTGCTGGAAGGAAATCTTCAGGTCATCTTCTGTGGGAATTCTGTTGAATTCAAAGCCCTACATTTTTGCATAAGATCATGAATTTTTCTTCTATAGTGTGATAAAACCAAAATTGTTTTCAATTTATTATTTAGAAACTATATTTCATTTATTGATACTTACAATTCATGTGGCTAATTTCATATAACCACTAGAGCCAAGTTTGTGTTGCCTATGTTTTTCTAGTCTTTCCTTTGTTGCCTTCGATGTGTCAGGAATCCTATGAAAATTTTGAAATACGTTAGATTATGTAAAAAGAAAGAGTAATCAGTATACAATTATATTGTTGATAGTATCACATACCTTCCTTGGCTCGGTGGTGTCTTTCCTTTTTTTCTTTTCAGCCTTCTCCTTTCCATCCAACACCAAGTCCTTCCACTCCCTCTCCAAAATCATGGGGGATGCTCATACTTTTTGTTCTTCTCTAAATGTGACCTATATTGGTCCCTCGCCCGGTGGTTTCTTTCCTTTTCTCTTTTCAGCCTTCTCCTTTCCATCCAACACCAAGTCCTTCCACTCCCTCTCCAAAATCATGGGGGGATGCTCATACTTTTTGTTCTTCTCTAAATGTGACCTATATTGGTCCCTCACATACTTTAGATAGGTACCAGCTATCTGAAGGACCTTGGTTCGGTTGAATGTTTTATCACCAAACAACACAACTAAATGGTTAATGAGCTCATCTTTTAAATCTTGATTTTGGGTATTCCACTGTGTATGTATGGTGGGCCAGAAGAGCTCCAATGTAATATCACCAAACAACACAACTAAACGGTTACTGAGCTCATCTTTTAAATCTTGATTTTTGGCATTCCACCATGTATGTATGGTGGGCCCGAAGAGCTCCAATGTAATATCACTTAGATTTTTATAAAAAAAATCATTTCCTACAAAATGATCATCAGATCAATAGTCTAAAAAGAGTGATCAATAAGTAAATTTCAATTGGATCCTCTATATAATAACAATTAAAAAAATTTAAAGTACCTAGGACCCTCTCTATCTTTCTGGGAACGAAATCCTCAGTCACTAAAAGTGTGACCGACAATGTTCCCATACTAGTAATACAAGAAGATCTAGGGCTGCTAAAACATCAACCAGTACTAGTCACCTCTGCATCCCTAGGTACATGTCCTAACACATTTTGTGGAATGTGTTCACTGCTAGAGGGTGCATTAATGGATGCTTGCATGATATGTGTTTCTGACATTTCAGACAAAAATATAGGCATGGATGATGGGGTTAGATGATGTGATGTATGCATAGGAAGATTAGGATGGACACTTGTACCAACCCCTACTCCTCGGACAACACTTGTAGTACCCTGATCACGGCTAGGAGCATCATGAGGAGGCAAATAACCCTGTAAAAACAACACATATTTTATTTCATGACATAAAAGAGTACAAAATATAAAACCATGATTGAACTTATGTTATAATTAAAGACCTCATGAAAGCTTACTTGCAAGTTTTGTAATCTCTCAATCAATATTTTAACCCTCTCTTTTATCTCATCTATTTGAGGCACTATGAACATCAACTTAACCATTTCTTCATTGCATTTTTTTGGGACCTTCTTTATCATATTGAGAGGGTTTGCTAAATAAGTGATATTATCATCACAAAATATTGACTGCACCTCACTATGGATGCTCTCCTTTACTACTGGTGCCTTTCCATGATTAGTCAACTACAACAAGAATATTAAAAATATTATCGAAATTAACCCAAAAAAATGATGAGAAAAACATAATAATAATAAAAAAATCTTGTATCTAATTTATACAATTACAATGATGTAAACTTGTCAGGTAGAAGCACCTGAAGATACATCAAGATCTATACTTTGGGCTAGAGACTTCTCTATACGATCAATGTCCCGCTATGACAAAAATTAAATATAAAAAAACATTACCGAAATGAAACGAATAAACTTACAAAAAAAAACATAAGAATAAAATGGTATATTGGAGTCATTAATTGGAGGTTGGGTAAAATGGTACATAGTACATACCACCCCCATAGTAACTGTGTTTGTAACTAAGTGATTCAAATTGTAATTGATTATCAACTCTTCCCCTGCAGTTATTGATTTTATCATACATACGAATACACAGTTTCCCTCGCGCACCTCGAATATGCAATTGGGTTGATTATTTGTTGACCCAAGTCATGTACTGTTTATAAACCCTACAATATTCCCTGATGCTTTTGGCCTTCCCTTAATGTACATAGCCACTCCTTTATTTTGATCCTTATCTTTTAATTGTATATATTTTGCTGGAAATGCATACCTACGCATACTTCATGTATATCGAACCAGGTGCATCCAATCTTTGCAATTGTAATAGGGTCCGACATACTCCATCAATTCAGTAACTTTTTCATAACAAACCTTTATGCCATCCATGCAAAATAGGCCCAAACCCTATAATGATGATGGTGCTATGCGATATATCCTCTCGTTGACACAAAAATTAGTGTTTATTGGAGGAAGTTCCTTGGGTACCCATTGTTTCCGTCGATGTTTGTACCTTAAGGGCACCTCAATGTTGCCTATGCTCAAGGAAGATAGATCTGACAAATACCTATTTGGTGGTACCTGCATTCATAAGGATGTTGGATGAAGTTCTTTCATGGTCATGTGATCCCAAGGTGACATTATGATTAATCTATCATTTCATCGCTAGAATTTCATAGGCTATAAGGTAATCAAGTCTTGATAGATTGCAAACTATTGTTACTACCTTCCAAATGTGTCCATCACAAACCAAATCTACTTAATGTTTTAACTCCCAAACTTTTTAACCCTAGTGTTAAATGTGACTATGGTCCACCAGTTACACAACCAAGGCCTCAAATGTATTCTCTAATTGTAATCAAAGGAATTTTCCTCTTCATTCAAGTAAATAAACTTGAAGGGAAACACCACCAAGTGGTTTATTGGACACCTACATGACTAGAAATAGCAGCAAATTTAGATTTAATTTCCATATGTCTAAGTGGTTAACATGTAGGGAGTGTGTACTAGGCCTGGTTAAGTCATCATAAGTTTACACTTTGGTAATAAATTTTTTTTAAGTAATATTAAATCTTCCTATGTCTAATTGCTAGGAGATTTTTGGTATGTTTTAAGGTAGGATGATTGATGAAAGAGCCCAAAGACTAGCCTTTCTCCATGATATCTAGGTACACATAGCAGCAGTCTTCTCTTATACAGTTGGACATGATTTAAATAACTTAGCTAGGAATTATTCATTTAACTTAAGGTTTTCCCATAATGCCATCATTGGAAAAGTATGATCAAATTCTTCTATTATGAAGAATTGGTCTATGTGCCTCTAGTAATCACTATAAATGTTTGTAAGCATAAAATAACTAATTGCATCAGGTAGGAGAGAATCAACTTTTAGTTCTTTAAAGATTATATTCCTCTATTCATATTTTTTAAGGGTTGTGTGTGGAGGAGGTTATCACTACCAAGAAGGGAGGAGACCTTTCCTTGTATTCTTTTATAATTTTCATTATTCTTATTTATTTTACACCTACATTTACAAATACACATACATATGCATTTCTTGTTTTCATTTATTTCTCATGTAGTTTAATAGTTTGATCAATTTCATATTATATGTGTTGAAGATTTTAGAATTTCAATTACATTAATTTATGGATATGTTGTATCCATAACACTACAAAACCATATGCTCTTTGCATTTACACTTGCATTTAGAAATACACATTTATATACATAGATATATATTTCTTTAATGATATGTTGCATTTATTGTTCTAGGAGAGCATCCAGTAATTTCATTTACATTTACATTTAAAAATACATATACATACATACATACATACATACATACATACATACATACATACATACATATATCTATATATATGTGCATGCGTGTGTGTGTATGTATATCATTTATATTCAGTGTTCAGAAACAACCCATTAGGTCTGCACATGGATAAAAATTCATAAAATAAGATCTCCCATACATGTTTTGTTGAAACCTAGGCTTGAACCTCTCATTTCACATTCTTTTCTTGACAAAACTATTGAGGACAGCAGCCATACCTTCTTTATTTCTCATCCTACGCCCTATTCATGCATACTACAATTACAACAGTATCCATGGGGCCTCTTACACAAGCTACAATAATCACAAAAAGTTTAAGAGCCCCTTTATAACATGTTTGGACTAAAAAACCCTGAAAAACATGGTAACTCAGATTATGATTTGTTGGTGAGCTATATGGACAAAATCATTAGTAGCAACTCCTTCTTGGATTCTTTTGAAAGAGAAGCGAATCAGGTGGCAGTTAAGTACAAATCTTATAGTGTCAAGGTGAATCAGGTGATCAATTTTGATTGGCCAACTGATGAAGAGTACCAAAAATGGGTAAATGTATATTTAAATAAGGAAGAGTGAAAAGGAGTAGGTTGCTAAAGGTTGACAAATCAGTTGTTGCAGTTACAACAGATTCCAGTTTTGTTTTTTGGTGACAGTCTAGGCACAAAATTCTTGAATATTTTTGTTTTTGCATCAACCATTCTCAGTGGGAATGATGAACAAGAAGATTCTCTAGGGAGATTGATGTTGTAACAAATTTTTGGAATATCACAAGGTGATCCAATTGGTTGGTGACATGTGTGCTTTCTGGCCCGATGCTTGTTTGCTCCTCCTTTTTCTATAAGAAGGATTTCAAGGCCAGAAGTACGGGTTAGCAAGTTAGATATTTTTGGTCGAGTCTAGATGAAGTTGCTGAGAAAATTGTAAAGTCTGATAGTTTTAGGGAAAATGCAATTTAGGTTTTGAGTCATTCTATAGTAGGTTTTGAATTCATGGGGATTTGATGTTTTATGATAGTACTGCAAGCATATCTAAATTTTGAATAAAATGTTCAAGGGTTTTTTCATTCATCTCACTATTGTGGTGTGTATGATTCTTGTTTTAGGTTTAATTAAAGGAATTAATTAAAATTAGTGAATGGGATTGTAGGTGGATATGTTTTGTATAAGCTATTTTATTTTATTTTTCTTATCTTATACCATTTTATGAGAATCGGGGTGCCAATGTACAAGAAGATCTTTGGAAACTACACATGAAAATTGAAGGTTAAAGAGAATGGGGGTGTCAAACTTACAATACTCATTGCCCCTTGGTCATCGATTTTCCCTGAGTGCCCTCAACCTCATCCTCGGCGCTGGTATTGACCTTGTTTTCACTCCAAACTCTTCCTCAACGCTGATATTGACCTTCATTTCACTCCTCCAAACTCTTCGTCGGCGCTGGTATTGACCCTGTTTTAACTCCAAACTCTTCCTCAGTGCTAGTATTGACCTTGTTTTCACTCCTCCAAACTCTTCCCCGGTGCTGATATTGACCTTGTTTTCACTCCTCCAAACTCTTTGTCGGTGCTGGTATTGACCTTGTTTTAACTCCAAACTCTTCCTTGGTGTTGGCATTGACCTTGTTTTCACTACTCCAAACTCTTGCTCAGTGTTGGAATTGACCTTGTTTTCACTACTCCAAACTCTTCCTCGGCACTGGTATTGACCTTTCACTTCTCCAATTTGATGAGCTACAACTTGGTTTCGTTAGGCTTTACAGTATGTTAATTAAGTTCAAAATTTTGGCACCATTTAGCTAGGTTTTAATATACTACAATATAGTTAAGTATATATTAGCTATATTTTACATAATAAATAATATAATTATTCAACTTATTATAATTATATATTATATTATTTAACAAAATTATTAAATACATATAAAATTATTATAATTAATACAATATATATTTAATATAATAGTAATATATATTAATATGAGAGAGAGAAACTAAATTTTGATTGGTTGTTTCATGTAAACAATCTAAGGATGGCATGTGTCCTTGGGGAGTTATGCTCAAGGTAGCATGCCATTTGATTAAAGATATGATAATTCTCCTTTAAGACATCTTCAATGTACCCATTCCACACTTAAGGAGACAAAGATAAATATAGAGAAGAAAATATAGAGAGAGAGGGAGATAATGGCAAGCATACAAATAGAAAGGGAGATAAAGAGATAGAGAGGGGTAGAGATATAAAGAGATGAGGATGAATAGATAGAGATATAGGGAGGTTGATAGATATATCTCTCCCTGGCGCTCTTTATATCTCTATATCTCCCACTACCTATGTCACTCCCACCTCTTCCCCCCTCTATCTATTGAGCTATCTCTCCCTCTCCCCCCTTTCTCTCTCATTCACTCCATCTCTCCTACTCTATATCTCTCACCATCTCTCCCTCCCTATCCCCCCTATCCATCGAATCTCTATCTCCACCTCTCTTCCTTTCTCTTCCAATATATCTCCATATCTTTTTCTCTTCCCATATATCTCTATCTCTCTCTCTTTCTCTCCCCAATATATTAACTAAGAAGCCATGCAAGCATACAATAGTATATGTTGGTAAAACTATAATAGTGTTTTATTAAACTATAAGTAACACTTATCTTTCTAATGTCAAGCCTTCCTATAAAAATAGTGTTTTATTAAACTATAAGTAGATTATTGTCACCACTCTTCATTTAACATGAAATGCCAAATGTAGAAATTTTTTTTTTGCTTTTGTCAAGTTTCATTAACCAAGCTATTTACCAGGTTGAATAAAGTTGTGTTATGACCCTTCTTCTCTTTAAAATAATTATACAATATTAGTGAGATCAGGAAGAGGAGAAAACTAAACTCCTTCAAAATAGGGGTAGTTGTGGGTTTGTTGGTTTTCTTTGTATACTATATACATAGTTCCTCTAGGATAAATAAGTAACTTTAGATCATTTTCTTAGTTGTGTATCATAACTAATATAGAGTAAGATTTTTCATTTTAATTGACTACTACATAATAGTTTACGTGTTGAAAGAATTGTTTCCATTCTTTGTAGTTTTTACATTGGACTACTACCTGATTTAGACCTGGGTATGTGTAGGATCATGTTGGGCCAAAAAGTGGCAACATGAAAAAAGTAGCATTTTGAACTCACCAAAAAATGCGAAAATCCCAAGTTGAATTTTTTTTTGGGTTGGCTATCAGTACATTGCCCCATAGCAATTCCCAAGCCAAAGTACTACAAATCGGATATTTGATTTGTTTAGGATATCCAATTCATGTCTAATAACTAATTTGAAAAAAAAATAAAAATGTAATATTTTGGTGCTATAAATCGGACATCAAATTTTTGTACACATATACCCAAGAGAGAGAGAGAGAGAGAGAGAGAGAGAGAGAGAGAGTGGAGACAAAGATAGGGAGAGAACACTAGGAGGGGAAGGGAGGAGAGAAAAAGAGACAGAGAGAGAGGGGAAAGGGAGAGGGAAATGAGAGAGAGGAGGAAAGGGAGAGAGAGATATATAGAGAAAGAATTAGGAGGGGAAGGAGAGGGAAGAAGGGAGAGAGAGAATTAGGAGGGGGAAGGGAGAGGGGAAGAGAAGGCTGCAGAGGATAAAAGGCTTAAGGTTTTATGGTTGAGGTTTTAGGATGAGGGGGTAGGAGGGAGAGACTTGAGAGAGAGATAGAGGGAGGGAGGGAGAGAGATAAAGGAAGGAGGGTTAAGGGTAGAGGGTTTAAGGGTTAAGGGTCTAGGGTTTAGGGTTTAGGGATGAGAGAGAGGAGGGAGGAGTCAGAGAGAGATAAAGGAAGGGAGGGTTAAGGGTAGTGGTAGAGGGTTTAAGGTTAAGGGTTTAGGGGCCAGGAGAGATGAGGGAGGAGTGAGAGAGATACTCCAAGAGAGGGAGAGGGGTGACATTGAAGATACTTGAGAGAGAGAGGAGGAGAGAGAGACAGACTTCGAGAGGGAGTGGTGCTAGGAGGAGAGACTTGAGAGAGAGATAAAGGAAGGGAGGGTTAAGGGCAGAGGAGGGTTTAGGGTTTAGGGTTTAGGTTTTAGGGTTAAAGGAGAGAGATAGAGGGAGGGAGTCAGTGAGAGAGAGACCTAAGAGAGGGAGAGGGGGTAGGATATTGAATATACTTGAGAGAGAGAGAGTGAGGGATGGAGGGTTAAGGGTATAGGGTAGATGGTTTAAGGGTTTAGGGTGGAGGGTGGAGGGGAGAGAGATAGAGGGAGTGAGTGAGTGAGAGAAATACCTAAGAGAGGGAGAAGGGCAGGAGGGAGAGACTTGAGATTGAGTGAGCTTGTGAGTGAGAGAGAGACTTTAGAGAGGGAGTGGTGCTAGGAGGGAGAGACTTGAGAGAGAGAGAGCGAGAGATAAAGGAAGGGAGGGTAAAGAGTAGAGGTTAGAGGGTTTAAGGGTTTATGGTTTAGGGTAGAGGGAAGAGAGATATAGGGAGTGAGTGAGTGAGAGAGAGACCTAAGAGAGGGAGATGGGGTAGAAGGGAGATAGGTTTAAGGGTAGAGGGTAGAGGGTTTAAGGGTTTAGGGTTAAGGGTTAAGGGTTAAGGGTTTAGGGTTATGGGTAGAGGGGAGAGAGATAGAGAGAGAAACCTAAGAGAGGGAGAGGGGGTAGGAGGGTGAGACTTGAGGGAGAGAGGGAAAGAGGGAGGGAGTGGGAGAGAGATAAGGGGTAGAGGGTTAAATTTAGAGGGTAGAGGGTTTAAGGGTTTAGAGTTTAAGGGTTAAGGGTTTAGGGTTTAGGGGAGAGAGATAGAGGGAGTGAGAGAGAGAGGGGGGGAGAGAGAGAGAGGGAGAGAGGGAGTAGGAGGGAGAGACTTGAGAGTGAGAGAGGGTAGAGTGTTTAAGTGTTTGGGGTTTAAGGGTTGGGTATGTGCAGGATCATCATGGAAAAAATAGGCCCTTAAGTGGCAAAAAATTTAGAAAAATTAGATTTAGGAAACTTGACATAAAAATTTGAATAAGTTTTCTATATTATTTCAAAAATATGTAAGAATAGAATCTGTAGCAAATTGAATGTATTTTCTAAACTACTAGGTTTATTTAAAAAAATAAAAATCTATTTGGTGAAAATTTGAAATTTCAATGCAGAGTACTTAAATTTTAGGGAAAAAATAAGTAAGGTCTGTCTGACCACCCTAACCATAATAAAATGATAGTATGTTTTCATAAGATTTTAGACATATGTAGAGGACTTATGTCCGGATGTGATACATATTTTTTTGTAATTTTTTTCCAAGTAAATAATTAATTATGAATTTTTTATTTCAACTTTGAAAAAATATAAAGACTTGTCTGTCATACCACCTTAACTTGGTCGAAACTTCATGAAATTCAATTTTTCTTTTTTTAATCCTATAGTATGTGAAGCATAGAATGTGATGCATGTTTTGGATTCAAAAAATGTGATACCGTTTGAAAGCTATAGATGTTTTTCAATCAGCCTATCAATCAACTCTTTAGTCGTAATTCAAATAGAAAATAAATAATAATTATTTATTAAATTCAAAGTAAAACATAATTTATATTGGTGGAAAGCTGAGAATATCCTTTAAAAACCCTTTTCATTTCCTATAATATTGAGCAAGGCAATGAAAAATTCTTACCTCTGTTGTTGTCCTTAGAGTAGGCCAATTTAGGATGGCTTCCACTTTGCTGCTATCCATCTTCAAGTTACCATGTGATAAGACAAATCCAAGGTACACCAACTCTGTCTTGGTGAATTCACACTTTTCTAAATTGATCATCAATTTCTCCTCCTGCAACTTCATGCAAACCAACTCTATCTGTTTTAGATGTTCTTCTCTTGTTTTGCTATAAATTAGTATATCATCAAGATACACCACTACTGCTACGCCCTTAATATTATTGTACATCGGGTTATGAATATTTGGCTTGTGGCTATCTTAACTCTCTATTAAGTCATATTATCATTAGTATATTGTTATTTAGTTGTTTAGGTCAGCCTAAGTCTTATATAGGTGTGTCTAAGTCGGCCTAGGTGATATCCTTGGCATAAATAGGTATATATAGGAGGTTGTGAGTCTTATTTCATCATCAAGTGTGAAGTGTGTTCTCATTAGGGATATTTGGAGGTTTTCCCCCTCAAAGTGGCTTGTTATGCTCAGTTATTATCAAGTATTTGCAGCATATTTCATATCATATTCTTTTGTTGTGCAAGTTATTTCATAACAAGTGGTATCAGAGCATGATCTTGGCACCATAGAGGCAAGGTTTTTCTCAATTTTAAAGGCAATTTTGGAAAGAGCATATCTTTCACATTTTGGTGAATTTTTTTCTGATGTTTAAATGGTTTTTGAAGAACATATTGAAGAAGCTACAGTCTAGATTTCAGAAGAATTGGAGCAGAATTAAGCGAATTATTGCAGAATTAGGGTTTATACTCTATTTTTCTGGAATCTACATATCTCACATATCTTGTTGAATTGGAGTTTTATTTTTATTGGGTTTTTAAAGACATAATAAAGGAGATTACAGTAAAAAATTTAGAGAATTTAAGTTTCATTTGTGTGATTTATTTCAACATTAGTGGTTTCCATCATGTCGGGGCCTTCAACAAGGGATAAAAAAATGTCACTTCGGGGAAGACTCCTGATAAGGATGGTGAAACAATCGAGGATATTAATCATAATGAGGAAATAAATAAGGTCAAGGAAGACATTTTCTCAATCAAGATGGATATGTGTGACCTAAGAGGAGATATATCGGACATACGAAACATGTTCAACACCTACATGGCTAAATCAAGAAAGGAGTTCTCATGCGGCCAAGGTGAAAATTCTAGGTCAGCTACTACTAAAAAAAGCTTTAGTACTCCTATGGGATCTAGGAATTTATTTCCAAAGGTGAATATGCACAAGTTTGATGGTAAGGATCCTCTAACATGGATAAACCAAATGGAGATTTTTTTTGAAGTACACCAAATCCCAAATGGACAAAAGGTCACGATGGCTTCCTTATATCTAGAACCAGGTCAATTCATTTGGTATCATTGGATTTGAACTCATCAAAGTAAAAAGGGCCTCACCGTCTCATGGTCAATTTTTACAGAGGAACTCCAAGCACAATATAGCAATAGCGTCACAGACAACTTCTTCAGCTAGCTAGCTAAACTTCAACAAATAGGATCAGTTAAGGATTATATTCAGCAATTCCAAAATCTATCCTTAAGGGTGGATACAATTACGGAGGAAAACTTGAATGAACTATTCTTGGGTGGTCTCAAGGATCACATTCAACATGAGGTATGCATGTTTAGCCCTAGTTCCATAAATGAGTCTTTTATCTTAGCACGTAGGGTAGAGGAGAAGTATTTGATTCCTCAGAAGCAAGGGGCTAATGTGACAAGAGAGAAAGGATATTCAACACAACCTACTAAGTTGACTCCACAACAAATTGAGGAGAAAAGAGAAAAAGGCTTGTGTTTCAATTGTGATAGCAAATACAGTTGAGGACATAAATGTAGTGAAAAGAAATTGTTTTATATTGAAGGTCCCAATGAGGAAGAAGAGGAGGAACCCATACTAGAAGATGAAAGGGATTAAAATGATGAATCACATGATTCTCAACCAATAATTTCTTGTCATGCACTCTCAGGTTTCAGGGCTCCACAAACTCTCAAGGTGGTGGGGTTCCTAAAGAAGCAGAAGGTAACAGTGTTGATCGACTCAGATAGTACTCATAATTTCATCAACAAAAAGTTAGCTACTCATTTAAATTGTTTCATATATCCAGATCCAGAGTTTCAAGTTTTGATTGCAGATGGTGGTATAGTTAGTTTTTCAGGGAAGTGTCATAGCATTAAATTATCCATGGGATATTATCAACTTGATACCCCAATGTATGCGATATCCATGGGTGCAATAGATATTGTTTTGGGAGTACAATGGCTTACTACATTAGGAACAATTGAGATGAACTTCCAAGAACTATTCATGAGATTTCAATCGAAAGGAAGGCTAGTAGAGCTAAGGGGATTGAAGGAAAAATATCCACAAATGGTAAGCTCTCATCAAATGCAAAAGTTTCTTAAGAAAGGAGTGGATGGATTTGTGGCCCAACTATGTTCATTAGAAGTCTCTCAATCTAATACTCCTACTCATCCAGATTTGCAAGCTATAATTGATCGCCACTCAGTTGTTCTTGGAGATATGCCTAAAGGACTTCCTCCTAAGAGGGATCATGATCATGCCATACAGTTAGTCCCAGGGAGCCAACCAGAACATCAGGCCTTACGGTATCCACACATACAAAAGAGTGAGATAGAAAAGATTGTTGAAGAGATGCTAGAGGCAGAATCATCCGCATAGCCAAAGTGCTTACTCCTCTATGGTGATGGTACGTAAGAAGGATGATACTTGGCGCATGTGTCTAGATTATAGAGTGCTCAACATGTACACCATTAAAGATAAGTTTCCAATTCCAGTCATTGATGATTTGCTAGATGAATTAAATGGAGCTATGTTTTTTACCAAGTCAGATCTTAGGTCTAGTTATCACCAAATTCGGATTAAGGAAGATATTTGTAAGACAACATTTCAGACTCATGAGGGTCATTATGATTTTTTGGTGATGCCATTTGGTCTTACCAATGCACCATCTACATTCCAAAGTTTCATGAATTCCATTTTTAAGAAGTTCTTGAGAAAGTTTGTGTTAGTATTCTTTGATGATATATTAATTTATTGCAAGACTTGGGAAGAACATTTGCAACATGTGGACCAAGCATTAAAAATACTTGAAGATCATAAACTCTATGCTAAGCCATCCAAGTGTGCTTTTGGTCTTACAGAGGTGGAGTATTTGGGACACATAGTTTCACATGGAGGAGTAAAAGTGGACCCTAATAAAATTAAGGCTATCATGGAATGGCCTATTCCAAAAACCATTAAGAAACTGAGAGGATTCTTGGGATTGATAGGGTACTATAGAAGATTTGTGAAGAATTATGGTAGTATAGCAACACCTCTCACCACTCTATTGAAGAAGGATTCTTTTCATTGGAACGAGTCTGCCAATACAACATTTGAGAGATTGAAGGAGGCTATGTGTACAACTCTAGTACTTGCCACTCCTGACTTCACCAAGGAATTCATTGTGGAATGTGATGCTTCTGGAAATGGGATAGGAGCAGTGCTCATGCAAGAAGGTCGACCAATTGCTTTTCAGAGTTGTCAATTAAAAGGTAAGAATCAACTAAAACCTATTTATGAGAAGGAAATGCTAGCAATACTCCATGTAGTGAAACAATGGTGGCCTTATCTATTGGGTACACATTTCAAGGTTAAGATAGATCATGATAGCCTAAAATATTTTTTGGAACAACGACTATCTTCTGAAGAGCAACAAAAATGGGTCACTAAGATGTTAGGATATGACTTTGAGATTGTATATAAGAAAGGAAAGAAAATATTGTCGTAGATGCACTGTCAAGGAAGGATGAGAAGATGAAGCCTTATTGTGTGCCCTTTCAATATTACAAGCAAATTGGGTGGAGGAAGCCAAAGCAGAGTGGAAAAATGATGTTGCGACAAGTAATCTCATCGAGCAATTAAAAAGTGATCCTAGTAGTTCAGATAACTTTTGTTGGAAGGGAGATACTCTTTGGTATAAAGAGCGTTTGTATCTCTGCAAGAATTCCAACCTTAAAACCAAGATTCTCACAGAGCTGCATGAGTCTTTAGTGGGTGATCATTACGGATTTTTGAAGACATATCATCGAGTCAAGCAAGATTTCTTTTGGGAGGGGCTAAAGGGTGATGTTAAAAAATTTGTGGCTAAATGTTTGGTGTGCCAAAGGCATAAAGGGGAGACAATTAAGACACTAGGTCTCTTGCAACCCTTATCTATTCCTAGCCACCGTTGGGAAGAGGTATCCATGGAATTCATCACAGGGCTTTCCAAATCTAAAGGTCATAATGTCATCATGGTGGTAGTTGATCGACTCACTAAATATGCACATTTCATTGCATTAGCACATCCTTTTATAGCAAGTGCAGTGGCTAAATCTTTTTTGGAGAATATCCAAAAGCTACATGGTACACCTAAAGTTATTGTTAGTGATCGTGATCCTATCTTCACTAGTCACTTTTGGAAAGATTTATTCTCATGTTTGGGTACTCAATTGGCTCTTATCTCTTCATACCTCCCTCAATCAGATGGGCAAACAGAGGTTGTTAATAAGTGTTTGGAAGGATATCTACATTGTTTCACTTGGAGAAACAGCCTCAAGTGGGTAGATTGGCTTCCACTTCTGCAGAATGGTGGTATAACACTTCTTTTCATAGCTCATAAAAAATGTCTCCATTTTTGGCACTTTATGGATATCATCCTCCTTCCATCACATCATCAATTAAGGTGTCCCCAAGAGTTCGGGTAGAAGACCACTTGCTTCATCAACAACAAGTACTTTCAGGACTCAAGGAGAATTTAGCCATGGCACAAAATTGAATGAAACAATAGGCAGACCAACATCGTAGTGAAAGAAGTTTTGAAGTTGGGGATTGGGTCTTCTTGCGATTGCAGCCATATAAGCAATTCTCACTAAAGCAGAAAAGAAAGAATAATAAGTTGTCTTCAAAGTATTATGGTCCATACCAAATCATGCAGAAGATTGGTAGTGTTTCCTACAAGCTTGAGTTGCCACCAACAACAAAGATACATCCATTTTTTCATGTTTCCTGTTTGAAGAAGGTAATTGGGCATAATATTCCCACTCAAACAAAACTTCCTGAGCTGGATGAAGGAAGAATCATTTTGGAACTATAGTGCATTCATCAAACATGCACAAAGAAGCTGAGGAATAGAACTATCATTGAGTATCTCATCCAATGGAAGAAGTTACCAGTTGAAGATGCCACATGGGAAGACGAGGAGTTCATTCAAAACTTTCCAAACTTGATTAGCATTGAGTACAATGCTTCTTTGAAGAAGGGGGGCATGCTACGCCCTTAATATTATTGTACATTGGGTTATGAATAGTCAGCTTGTGGCTATCTTAACTCTCTATTAACTCATATTATCATTAGTATATTGTTATTTAGTTGTTTAGGTTGGTCTAAGTCGGCCTACGTGATATCCTTGGCATAAATAGGTATATATAGGAGGTTGTGAGTCTTATTTCATCATCAAGTGTGAAGTGTGTTATCATTAGAGATATTTGGAGGTTTCCCCCCTCGAAGTGGCTTGTTATTCTCAATTATTATCAAGTATTTGGAGCATATTTCATATCATATTCTTGTATTGTGCAAGTTATTTCATAACAACTACAAATTTTCCAATGTAGTCATTAAGGATTTCATTCATGAGTCTCACGAATGTGGAGGGGGCATTAGACAACCCAAATGGCATAACCAGCCAATCATATAAACCCTCATTGGTTTTGAAAGCTATTTTCCACTCATCTCCCTCATGTATTCTAATTTGGTGATAACCACTCTTTAAGTCTATCTTGGTATAGTACTTAGCTTCACCTAGACAATCCATTAGGTCTTCAATCCCAGGGATAGGGAACCTATATCTAATAGTTATCTTATTTATGGCCCTTGAATCAGTACAAACCCTCCATTCCCCTCCCTTTTTAGGTGCTAGGATAGTGGGTACTACACATGGACTGATGCTCTTCCTAATGAGACCTTGGTTTAGGAGCTCTTGTACTTGTCTCTAGCTATTTCCTCATTTTGTTGAGGTGTCATCTTGTAGGCTGCCTTATTTGGTAGGGTAGCCCCTAGTATCAAATCTATCCTATGACTTATGGCTCTTTTAGGGGGTAATGCTACTGGTTGTCCACTACTTACAATGCCTTCATAAGTCTGCAACATTTTATGTATTTCTTTAGGTAACTCTGGCTTCTCAGCTGCTTTGTCATTATTTACCTCTCTTGGCCTTAACATTATTGCATATCCAACTCCTTCCTCTTCTTCCAAGGCTTCTAAGAACTCTTTTTCGCCAACCATGAGCAGATTAGGGTCTATTGTCTTCACCTCTGCATCCTCTAACAGTGACTGAATTTTGAATGTTACCTTATCCTTCTTGAAAGTATAAGAGTTCTTCACTCCATCATGCATAGATTGGCGATCAAATTGCCATGGTCTACCTCAGAGCAAGTGACATGCATCCATAGGAAACACATCACATAAGACTTTATCCTTGTACCTTCCAATTCAGAACTCCACCCATGCTTGTTCATTTACCAGGACATGTTGGCGTTTATTGAGCCATGTGACCTTGTAAGGATTGGTGTGGGGTATCCTTGTCAACTTTAGTTTGCTGACTATCTCCTCTAACACAATATTGTCTGTAGACCCTGAGTCAATGATGACTCTACATACTTTCCCCATCATTTTACACTTTATCCTAAACAGGGACCTTCTTTGGCTTGGTTCCTCTTTAACTGGCTCCTTAATCAAAGTTCCCCTCATCATAAGATTCTCACCTTCCTCAAAATTTAATGGTACCTTAGAATGTTTCTCTATTGCATTTCTCTCATCATGAACTAGATTATTTCTCTTGTCACCTCCATGAGAAGTACTACCCGTGTCCGAACACCTATAGGCCGGGTGTCCCATTTGATTGCAGTGATAACACTTCATATTGGTAAAGTAATTGCCTCTTCCTTGTCCACCACTTCTTCCTCTAGAGCTAGAGCCTCTTCCTCTACAACCTATACTAGAGCTTCCTTCTTGCTGTTCAGAGTACCTAAATTCTCCTTGAGCCCTTAATTCTGAACTCCTTCCACCATAGCCACCTCTTTGTCCTCTGCTCTCTTTTCCCTTACCTCTACTCTTGGAGGTTTTCTCTTGCTTCCTTTTTCCTTTCTCTTCTATCTTTAAGGCCATTTGATAACATTGGCAGATAGTTTTTAAGTTCACTAGGCTCATGTCTTCTTCAATAGACCATTTAAGTCCATGCAAATACCTTGCTAGCTTGATGCTTTCATCTTCAAGCACCTTTGATCTAAGGCACAACTTTTGGAACTCCTCGGTGTATGCTTGAACATCCAAATCTTTTTGTCTAAGATTATGTCTCCTCCTATGCAACTAGACTTCATAGTCATCAGGTAGGTAGGTCTTCTTTGTTTTGGTTACCATGCCTCTCCATGTAACTATAGGACCCTTTCCTTCTTTCTCTCTTTCACCTTGCACAAACTTCCACCATGTGAGAGCTGAACCTCTCAACCTTGACTTGGCCACCTTCACCTTTTGGGCTTCTGTTATACCATCACATTCAAAGTGATTCTCTATGCTTTCAATCGAGTCCATGACTGAATCAGGATCCATTTGTCCACTGAATAGTGGCACACCTTCCAAAGCTTTGCCACTTAAGGCTTGCAGTGCTTTCAAGAAGGGTTCTTCAGAAATACCAGGGTCAGGTGTTGGAGCTTCCTCCTCCAAGTCCAATTCCTTTTCCTTTGCTTCCTTTTCTTCCTTCAAATCTATTTTATCCTTTACCTTGTCTACCTTCTCTTGGACTTCATCTAGTAGCTTCTCCATTCGGGACAATCTTTCTCTTAGCAAAAGATTATCCTCTTCTTGTTCTTCTACTTTCTTGGCTAACTCAGCATTAGTCACCATGGTTCTATATTCCTTTGCTGTATTCTCTCCTACTGATTTAGTGGGTTTAAACATCAATCACAAGCCTAATCAAACTTTGCTCTAATACCAATATGGTGTGAGTGTTCCAAGGCCTTCTTGCACCACTAACTAAGAATACTTTTCCCTATCTTTCTCCAGGAACCCGATATCTCTTAGGTCCTTGTTAGGCTTAGATTATTAACTAAGTCCTGTTTCAACTCCTCTCCAAGAGTTTTACTCCTTGTGTCTTACCTTGAAAGACTAACACCACTTTGTTATGAACAAACTCTCTTCTCCACTTAGAAGACTCTAAGTAACAACTTCACAAAAAACCTTGAACTGATTGCAAGGGTGTCAGAGATACTAGAAACATATGATACACATCCAACTGGTTCCATCTTGGAGGATTTTCAACCTTCTTTCTTACCGATTCCAAGTTTTGGTCTTGAGGAGGCCTAATTCCTTGTAGCCCTTTACAGTGACCTTTTTGTCTTTCTTTCCCAAACTTTCCAAACAACTTGAAAAAAAAAATTCACATTTAGATACCCTTTTTGATATTCTAAAAGATTCACAAGGTTTCAGACCCCTAAGTCCTCCATACACTGGTTTCCTATAATCTAGGTTAGATAGGGCTAAAAAACCTAATTATTAGGATTCTTCTGATTTCTTGTTCATCACCTAAACAAATGGATTGACTGGACCTCAATCCTTCTAGCATATGAAGATGTGACTATTCCCTACCTAGAATTGTACTTGTCCCATACTGTACCTGAATCCCCTACCTATACTCTTCAATTCTTCACTGACAAACCTCTAACCAAGCACTCTAAGCTCGCCTGGGGTTTGTTAATAAAAATTGCTGCTCGACTCTTCATGAATCCTACCACTAAATATGTATAGACCAATGGATCCCCTAACATTTCCATCTATTCTCAGGAAGATCCCGTGGTTAGATTTCATGGGGGAGCCATAAAAAGGAAAACTAGTCAGGACAGAACTAGAAAAACCTCTAGACCCTAACTTATGAATTCAAATCACTAATTTAACTCAAAACAATTTGACTACAGAATGGAAAATGCTTAAGACTACCTTGTGAACACAAATTCAATACCAAATCAAAACATCTAACTTATTTAATAGAACTGTCACTCCAAAGCATTCGGTATTCACAGAAAATGCAGAGTTATCTTCTATTCCAAAAAAAAAAAAACTTGATTACAAAAAGTCTATTCTTGAATTCGAGCCACCTCCCTTCATAGATTCCATTTACCATGTTTGTAGGGTGTGTTGGTCGATCCCACACTCCTATCTTTTAGGGGATCCAAGATAACAGAGTTGCATGCAACATTTGCCATAATGGAAAATGTTGCCATGACAACTTTGCAACAACATTTGGCAACTTGTCCTTATGCCATCATCCTAACTCTTAGGACCTCTAACTCCTGTATTTCGAGAAACCAACTCCCTTAACTACCTCATGGCATCTTTCTAACAACATTCATGTGTTTAGAACACATTTAAGACTCTAATTCCAACTTAGGCTAAACAAAGCAAACTATTAATGATGACTAAACATTGGTGAATCTTAGTCCTAATGACTAATTCACCTAACCACAACAATGACCTTCTAAGGTCCAAAACAAATACACAATAACTTTGACTTGGCTAATGTCAGATACAAGCCAAAATGTCCTAACTATGGAGGTTAGCCTAGGTGCTCCTGCACCATCCTCCCGAAGTAAAATCTTTCAATCCACCCTTGGATTGAGTAAGTTGAAATCAATGCCCAACTTCTTGAACTCTGATTCTTTGATCCATACTGCATCAACATCAGATTGAGCATTCCTTTTAATCAGATGTTCCTTGTATTCCTTGGTTCTAGTCCTCTTGTAGACCCTAGTATCCAGTATACTGTCAGCTTGTTTGATTGTAGCAGAAGGTAATTTGAGTTCTTCCACATCATGGATGACTTCATTGAGGCTTTGATCCATGTTTGGTGGTGGTCCTTTGTAATGAACCAGGTCTGCAATGTTGAAAACATGGGACAGACCACTATCTTCCAGTAGCTCCACTCTAAAAGAATTGTTTCCATACTTTTCCAAAATAGGACAAGGACCTATCCTCTTCATCTGCAACTTGTGAGGAACTCCTTTTTGTAACCTGGACTTGTTGAGATGCACCATCACCAAGTCTCCAACATTGAACTGAACTTCTCTTCTATGCTCATCCACCTTGTTCTTATGCTTCATGTTGTTTTCTGTCAATGTCTTCCTAATTGTATCATGAATCTCCTGCATTGCATAGGCAAAATCATCAGCATATCCACTTCCCTTAACTCCATCCTTTAAGTCTCTTAACTCATAGACTCCTCTAGGATGTAGACCATAGACAATTTCAAAGGGACTCTTCCCTGTTGACCTATTCACAGTGTCATTATAGGCATATTCAACTTGTCCAATCAACTGATCCCATTGTTGACCATACTCCTTGGTCAAGCACCTTAAAATATTTCCAAGGCTTCTATTAACAACCTCGGTCTGACCATCAGTTTGGGGATGGTATGCAAATCCAAAAGATAGATTAGTTCCCAATCTCTGCCAAAGATTCTTCCAAAAATGACTCATAAACTTGGTGTCTCTGTCTGACATAATGCTCATAGGTAACCCATGTATCCTTACTATCTCTTTGAAGAAAAGAGAGGCTATTTGACTGGCATCATTGGTTGTTTTGCATGGCACAAAGTGAGCCATCTTGCTGAATCTGTGCACAACTACATAAACATTGTCCATGCCTTGTCTTGTCTTGGGTAACCCAACTACAAAATCCATACTCAAGCATTCCCATGGCCTGTTAGCAATAGGAAGTGGTTGGTATAGGCCTGCATTTGAAGAAGTACCCTTGGCCTTTTGACACACTACACAACTTTCCACATACCTCCTAACATCTAGATTCATCCTTGGCCAATAATAGAACCTTTGAACAAGTTCTTGAGTCTTTGTGATCCCAAAGTGACCACACAATGCACCATTATGCTTTTCTTGTATCAAATTCTCTCTAATGGAACCTCTAGGGACACATAATTGATTCCCTTTAAACAAAAGATCACTTTGCAAAGTGTATTCAACATACCTACTATGAAAATGATTCTTGTATTCAGCACATAACTTATAAATGTCTGGAAAATCTTCATCATCTGCATATAGATCCTTGAAATGATCTATTCCCATGATCTTCAACTGAATTTCTTGTATGGTAAGAACTCTTCTACTCAAGGCATTTGCCACCTTGTTGAGGACTCCCTTCTTGTGCTTGATATTGAAGGTATAAGCTTGAAGGTATTCAACCCATTTCATGTGTTTGTGACTCAATTTCTCTTGTGAATTCAGGAAACTAAGTGATTGGTTGTCTGAATACACTATGAATTCCTTGGTAAGCAAGTAGTGCCTCCATTTCCTCAGAGCCTGGACCAATGCATACATCTCCAGGTCATAAGAATAATACTTCTTCTTTCCTTCACTTAACTTTTTTGAATGAAAATCCACCGGTCTGCCCGCTTGGCTGAGAATAGCTCCAATAGCCACATTGCTTGCATCACACTCAATAGTGAATAGCTTCTCAATGCTTGGTAACACCAAAATAGGTTGGGTAGCTATATTTTCTTTCAACAACTCAAAACTTTTGTTAGCTTGCTCATTCCACACAAATTTAGTCTTCATTCCTCCTTTAATGGTATCCAACATAGGAGCACAAATAACACTGAATTGTCTTATGAATTTCCTATAATATTGAGCAAGGCCATGAAAACTTCTTACCTCTGTTGCTGTCCTTGGAGTAGGCCAATTTAGGATGGCTTCCACTTTGCTGCTGTCCATCTTCAAGTTACCATGTGATAAGACAAATCCAAGGTACACCAGCTCTATCTTGATGAATTCACACTTTTCTAAATTGATCATCAATTTCTCCTCTTGCAGCTTCTTGCAAACCAACTCTTCTTGCAAACCAACTCTATCTATTTTAGATGTTCTCTTGTTTTGCTATAAATCAGTATATCATCAAGATACACCACTACAAATTTTCCAATGTAGTCTTTGAGGATTTCATTCATGAGTCTCATGAATGTGGAGGGGGCATTAGACAACCCAAATTGCATAACTAGCCACTCATATAAACCCTCATTGGTTTTGAAAGTTGTTTTCCACTCATCTCCCTCATGTATTCTAATTTGGTGATAACCACTCTTTAATTCTATCTTGGTATAGTACTTAGCTTCACCTAGACAATCCATTAGGTCTTCAATCCTATGGATAGGGAACCTATATCTAATAGTTATCTTATTTATGGTCCTTGAATCAGTACAAATCCTCCATTCCCCTCCCTTTTTAGGTGCTAGGACAGTGGGTAATGTACATGGACTGATGCTTTTCCTAATGAGACCTTGGTTTAGGAGCTCTTGTAATTGTCTAGCTATTTCCTCATTTTGTTAAGGGGTCATCTTGTAGGCTGCCTTATTTGGTAGGGTAGCCCCTGGTATCAAATCTATCCTATGACTTATGGCTCTTTTAGGGGGTAATGTTGCTGGTTGTCCACTGCTTACAATGCCTTCATAGGTCTGCAACATTTTCTGTATTTCCTTAGGTAACTTTGGCTTCTCAGCTACTTTGTCATTATTTACCTCTCTTGGCCTTAACATTACTACATAGCCAACTCCTTCCCCTTCTTCCAAGGCTTCTAAGAACTCTTTTTCACAAACCATGAGTAGATTAGGGCCTGCTGTCTTCACCTCTGCATCCTCTAACAGTGACTGAATTTTGAATGTTACCTTATCCTTCTTGAAAGTATAAGAGTTCTTCACTCCATCATGCATAGCTTGGCGATCAAATTGCCATGGTCTACCTAGGAGCAAGTGACATGCATCCATAGGCAACACATCACACAAGACTTTGTCCTTGTACCTTCCAATTGAGAACTCCACCCATGCTTGTTCATTTACCAAGACATGTGACCTTGTAAGGATTGGTGTGGGGTATCCTTGTCAACTTTAGCTTGCTGATTGTCTCCTCTGACACAATATTCTTTGTAGACCCTGAGTTAATGATGACTCTACATACTTTCCCCATCATTTTACACTTTATCCTAAATAGGGACCTCCTTTGGCTTGGTTCCTCTTTAACCGGCTCCTTAATCAAAGTTCTCCTGATCATAAGATTTTCACCTTCCTCAAAATTTAATGGTACCTTAGAATGTTTCTCTGCTGCATTTGTCTCATCATGAACTAGATTAGCTCTCTTGTCACATCCATGAGAAGTACTACCCTTCTCCGGACACCTATAGGGTGGGTGTCCCATTTCATTGCAGTGATAACACTTCATATTGGTAAAGTAACTGCCTCTTCCTTGTACACCACTTCTTCTTCTAGAGCTAGAGCCTCTTCCTCTACCACCTCTACTAGAGCTTCCTTCTTGCTGTTCAGAGTACCTAACTTCTCCTTGAGCCCTTGATTCTGAACTACTTCCACCACAGCCACCTCTTTGTCCTCTGCTCTCTTTTCCCTTACCTCTACTCTTGAAGGTTTTCTCTTGCTTCCTTTTTCCTTTCTCTTCTATCTGTAAGGCAATTTTATAACATTAGCAGATAGTTTTGAAGTTCACTAGGCTCATGTCTTCTTGAATAGACCATTTAAGTCCATTCAAATACCTTGCTAGCTTGATGCTTTCATCTTCAATCACCTTTGATCTAAGGCACAACTTTTGGAACTCCTCGGTGTATGCTTGAACATCCAAATATTTTTGTCTAAGATTATGTCTCCTCCTATGCAACTGGACTTCATAGTCATTAGGTAGGTAGGTCTACTTTATTTTGGTTACCATGCCTCTCCATGTAACTATAGGACCATTTCCTTCTTTCTCTCTTTCACCTTGCACAAACTTCAACCATGTGAGAGCTGAACCTCTCAACCTTGACTTGGCCACCTTCACTTTTTTGGCTTCTGTTATACCATCACATTCAAAGTGATTCTCTATGCTTTCAATCCAGTCCATGACTGAATTAGGATCCATTTTTCCACTGAATAGTGGCACACCTTCCAAATCTTTGCCACTTAAGGCCTGCAGTTCCTTCAAGAAGGGTTTTTCAGAAAGAACATGGTCAGGTGTTGGAGCTTCCTCCTCCAAGTCCAATTCCTTTTCCTTTGCTTCATTTTCTTCCTTCAAATCTATTTTATCCTTTACCTTGTCTGCCTTCTCTTGGACTTCATCCAGTAGCTTCTCCATTCGGGACAATCTTTCTCTTAGCAACCGATTATCCTCTTCTTGTTCTTCTACTTTCTTGGCTAACTCAGCGTTAGTCACCATGGTTCTATCTTCCTCTGGTGTATTATCTCCTACTAATTCAGTGGGTTGCAACATCAATCACAAGCCTGATCAAACTTTACTCTGATACCAATATGGTGTGAGTGTTCCAAGGCCTTCTTGCACCACTAACTAAGAAGACTTTTCCCTGTCTTCCTCCAGGAACCTGATATCTCCTAGGTCCTTGTTAGCCTTAGATTATTAACTAATTCCTATTTCAACTCCTCTCCAAGAGTCTCACTCCTTGTGTCTTACCTTGAAAGACTAACACCACTTTGTTATGAACAAACTCTCTTCTCCACTTAGAAGACTCTATGTTCCAACTTCACACAAAACCTTGAATTTATTGTAGGAGTGTCAGAGATACTGAAAACATACCATACACATCCAACTAGTTCCATCTTGGAGGATTTTCAACCTTCTTTCTTACTGATTCCATGTTTTGGTCTTGAGGAGGCCTAATTCCTTGTAGCCCTTTACAGTGACCTTTTTGTCTTTCTTTCCCAAACTTTCCAAACAACTTGAAAATAAAAATTCACATTCAGATACCCTTTTTGATCTTCTAAAAGATTCACAAGGGTTTAGACCACTAAGTCCTCCATAAACTGGTTTCCTATAATCTACATTAGATAGGGCTAAAAGACCTAATTATTAGGATTCTTCTGATTTCTTGTTCATCACCTAAACAAATGGATTGACTAGACCTCAATCCTTTTAGCATACTAAGATGTGACTATGCCCTACCTGGAACTATACTTGTTCTGTACTGTACCTGAATCCCCTGCCTATACTCTTCAATTCTTCACTGCCAAACCTCTAACCGGGCACTCTAAGCTCGCCTAGGGTTTGTTAATAAAAATTGCTGCTCGACTCCTCATGAATCCTACCACTAAATACGTATAGACCAATGGCTCCCCTAACATTTCCATCTATTCTCAAGAAGATCCCGTCATTAGACTTCATGGGGGAACCATAAAAAGGCAAACTGGTCAGGACAAGACCAGAAAAACCTCTAGACCCTAACTTATGAATTCAAATCACTAATTTAACTCAAAACAATTTGACTACAGAATGGAAAATTCTTAAGACTACCTTGTGAACAAAAATTCAATACCAAATAAAAACATCTAACTCATTTAATTGCACTATCACTCCAAAGCATTTGGTATTCATAGAAAATGCAGTGTTATCTTCTATTCCCAAAAAAAAACAAAACTTGATTACAAAAACTCTCTTCTTGAATTCGATCCACCTCCCTTCATAGATGCCATTTACCATGTTTTTAGGTTGTGTTGGTCGATCCCACACTCCTATCTTTTAGGGGATCGAGGATAACCGAGTTGCATGCAACATTTGCCATAATGGAAAATTTTTCCATGACAACTTTGCAACAACATTTGGCAACTGTTCCTTATGCCATCATCCTAACTCTTAGGACCTCTAATTCCTATATTTCAAACAACCAACTCCCTTAACTACCTCATGGCATCTTTCTAACAACATTCATGTGTTTAGAACACATTTAAGACTCCAATTCCAGCTTAGGCTAAACAAAGCAAACTATTAATGATGACTAAACATTGGTGAATCTTAGTCCTAATGACTAATTCACCTAACCATAACAATGACCTTCTAAGGTCCAAAACAAATACACAATAACTCTAACTTGGCTAATGTCAGATACAAGCCAAAATGTCCTAACTATGGAGGTTAGCCTAGGTGCTCCTGCACCAATATACAACCTAAGTGGACCAAATACTTATTGATAACCATAAATATTTGATATCTCTACCTTTTATATTCAACACATATGGACTAATAGTTGAACAGAAAAAATCTATTTGTTGTTATAAAAACAACACATAATGATTTAAAATACAACTTATATTGAACAAAAATGGACCAATAGTTGAACACTAAAACTTTTTGAAAATCCTTCACATTTAATGGGAAAATACATGTTATTTATTGTCCTCACCTTTTATATTTGTGATAGGAAAAACTATTAATATAAAATTATCCAATGCTTGTACTGATGGAACTTCAAATTTTGTTCTGAATATTTCATGCATGCCTTGCCTTATGTCACTGGTCTTTCATGGTGTTGGAAAATTTCTTAGGGCTGGGGTTTTAGCTTTGTCTTCATCTTAAACCCTTGTGTTTACCTAATGCCTTGGTCGGGATCTATTTTGCCATTACCTTTTTGAAGTGTTTTAAAAACATCTTATGCCCCATCGTTCCATCTAGGCTTGGTCCCTTTGGTCTTAATATTTTATTTCCTCCATGGGTTTTATTTTCCTAAGTCTAGGTTGGCCCTCTACTAAATGGTTTTAAAAAAACTTGTCATTGTTTTCCATCCAGCTAGTAATGTCCCCTTTCCCTTTAATGAATGTTTTATTTTTTAGAAGAATGAAATTTGAGCTATCGTCGATCAAAATGCATTCAAGATCAACAGTTGCTTGCCATCCCGTGATCAGGAATTATAGGATGGCGATATCACGGGTGGGAGGCACGTGTCCCATCTGGGTGATCAAATTTGCGCGACTGTTCATCAACTATCCTTTGATTTGAGTCATTCCCCACCATCCCACAATGGTGCTTTGGTTGATTATGAAATCATGGGCAGGTGCCACCTGGACTATACAAGGTGGGGCCCGAGGAAATTTTTGTGCGATATATTTTAAATGTTTCATTGCTTCCAAAGAAAAACATTTAAAATAAAATATTTGACAAGGCCGGGGGGCAATTCATTAAAAATGATCAAAAGCGGAGAAATTAGGGCAACTAGTCAAGTCAGGAGCAGGCTATGCAGCATACGAAATGGTATACCCATCCATGGCCTGCTTGCCTCTAACGGTCTGTCAACTATCAAAATGATAGGACCCATCTCGTGCCATCGCCAGTAGCCTACCTTCCGTGTAGAAAATAACCTAATTCGTAACCCTCACATTTTTTATTTTTGAGCCCACATACAATGGTTAAACTTTTATATATGTTTTGTTTAATATATTTAAAAAATATTTTATAAATTATTTATAAAATATTTATAATATAAAATATTTTTTTAATATATTAAACAAATATATATAAACTCTTTAATATTTTTTATTAGTGATTTTAATGGTATATTAAAAAAAAAAATCATATTTTGATAGTTGAATACATTCAAAATATTTCTTATATATTTCTAATTTTAAAAATATATTGTTTAATTTTTTAAATATATTTTTTTTTTCAAAAATATATTTTTATTTTTAAAAAAATATATTATACATACAAAATTACATAATCAATAATAGATAATAGATTTTGGTGAATATATCTAGGTATGTTAATACAATACACTAAAAAGTACATGCATTATAGCCAGCACCTAGGTGGGCTCCCCCTACCTCATTTCTTTTCTAATCCCCACACTGACATGCTAGGAGAGCTAGCTAGGAGTTGAGGTGGCGAAAAGGAAGGGGCTATGAGGGATGTAGGTGGGTGTGACTAGGAGGCTGGTCACATGATAGAGGTGGCAATTTTCTTCACAGAGCTCGAGGATGCCGTAGGAATCATTCTTTGAAGGAATTTTCATGCATATCAAACATGGAACATGTGGAGGGAAGTCATTTGGGTCCCATAGGCTTCTTTGGGCTCATGGACGTCATTAAAAATTTTCATTTCATTCCATTTCATATCGGTTGGTGGCGACTTTAGTGGCGAACATTTGCAAAAAAAATTATTTGTTCTGGCAGTGGCATTCATGGCAAAGTGATCTCTCTCTGTCATTGAAGTCTCTATGGATGGCCTGGAAAAGTTTGGTGCGGACACGCCAATCTCTTTGAAATCTTTAGCTAGACAAGCCTCCTTCAGAGAAGTTAAAGACCGATGACTGAAGTGGATTCTCTTAAACGAGGACCCGTTAGCTCTAGTGGTGACCAAAATGATCCTGGTAGCTGATCATTTGGCTAACAAGGATTTCGGCAGGGACCAATCTATACATCTCCTCCCAATTTTTGGAATCTCTTCTAGACAACGGTGAGTCCAAGGTTGTGACTAAACAGTTGTTGGTTAAGATGTTTTGCAAGGATCTCGTGGGAGGGGTAAATGAAGTTTTGAGTTTTGTGGTGGAGGGCAGAGGCATCCCAAGACTGAGTGACTTTGCAGCTATTCGAGGTTTGGACGAGGTCGTAAATTTTTTCCCGTTCCTTCTTAACTTGAGCGGTCTAGCATTGAGTAGACACAAAATGGTGGCAACAGTAGCCATTAAATTCCTGAAGAAATTCTTTGGCCTGATGGTTGTGGGTGATTTCAAGTGGGTAAAAGTTTTTGAATATTTTGTTGTATTAAATAATTTCCTGTGAATTCCTTGTATAGTTGTTGGTTCTGATAGTTTTTAGAGTTTATCTCTATGGTCCAGTGGCGTCTTTTAGTCCCATAGTTTATAAATTTGATTTCTAATGGCTAGTTTGGGAGTTTTGGGTGACTGGGGATTCGTATGTTTAGGGTCAAGGCCAAACCCTTATGGCATTTTGGGTTGGTAGTTGGCTTGGATAGCAGGGTGGTGGTTTCTGGATGGAGGGGTCTCCTTGTCTTTGGCTGGTTGGGTCTCGTTTTGACAATCTTCGGGGTGGTTTTTGGTAGTGGTATTTGGGATGAGTTTGCTGGTAATCAATGGAAGAAAATTTCCTGCATTTGTAGATGGTTGTACCTTTTTTAAGCTAATATATAAATCAATCTTGCGAATAAAAAAAAAATCAATTTTTAATCAATTTTTTAGTTTAAATTCTATAAAATATTCAATTAATTAGTTGTATTGTTTGTTATTGTTTTAATTATGATATAATTGGTTTTTAGTTTACGATTATAAATAATTTTTTTTATTTTAGGTAATGCATAAACAATAATGTGATCATCTTAGATCTAAAACATAAATCAAAAGGTATAGATATATAATTTTCAAAATTACATCTATATTTGATCTTTAATAAAAACATAAACTAATATAATTTAATTAACCGCAATCTAAATCCCAACCTTACTATTAACCCCAATCTTAAGCCTAACAATAACCCTAAGTGAACACTTATCCTAATTGAACCTTAACCCTAATTTAGCCCAAACCGTAACCTTAACCCTAACTCTAATTGAACCCTAACCTTAATTAAACTCTAGCCCTGATTGAAATCTAACCCTAATTAAACTCTAGCCCTAATTGAACCCCAACCCTAACCTAAACCCTATTTTTTCATAACTCTAGTATCTCACAAATATAGGATCGAGACCTTGCCAACTCTGATAAACCTTATTGGATAGTGATAAAATCTACCTTATCTTTCATTAAGGTAGAAAATTTTTGTTATACAACATGCCCCTTGAAAATTGGAGATAGGAACTACAAAAATAATGTAAACACTAATTAAAATGGTTAGTGGTATTGTGGAAGATGTGATAAAACTTTCCTTGAATGTGATTATAAATATATACTTCAATGAAAAGTGCAAGACCATACTTCATTCACTTGGAGTACAACTTTTCAAGTGGCAGAAGAAATTATGGGTGTTACAACAAAAGAATTGAACATTTTGAAGCATGAAAAACAATATGATGTTAAGTTTTCACACATTATACAAAAATTCCTTTTCAACAGATACATATTCAAACTTCAAGTGAAAAAAGAGACTTATAATTATGAACAAAGGATTAAATGCATAGTCATAAAAACAACAAAGTTTTATTATTCATCGTAGAGCAAAGCTTTATTAGACTCAATTTCAAAGCTATAGGTTTCATAACATTAAGATGCTTGAATGAATATAATGTTAAAAATGTATTCAAACATTTGAAAAAAAAAAATAGTTGATAAATCTAAGTTAGTTAATGCAATTTTCTCATGATATACTTCTTTGATGTTGTCACTACTAAATCTAATGATTGATGAACATTTCTTCTTTTAAATTTATTATTCTTGGTTGATTGTTGTTATAGACAAGCTGAGATGATTTCAAATTTTAATGTGTACCCTTATATATGGGAATTGAGATAAACAATAACACAAACAATAATGAAATCAAATTGATTGCTTTCCAAATTCATATTCATGAAAATGTAAGAATTTTTTCAAGTCAATAGGCATCTTGATAAAGATAACTCTCGGTGTGTTTTACATATATTATTAATTAATATAGGTATGATAGTTAATTAAATAATTAACTATATTTTATTTGTATTATATATTGAATTGTTAAAAGATGTAAAAATCTTAATACTAAATATATAGGAAAATGGTTAAAAAATTACATATTTTTCAAAAAATAAAATATAGTGTGTAATTTAAAATACAAATTATTTAATTCTTATAATATTTATATTATTATTTATTGAATATTTTATATAATTTAAACTAAAAATTATCCTCCTCTCTCTCCCTCTCTCCTCTACATATATCTCCCTCTTCCCCATCTTCTATCTCTCCCTCCTCTACATATCTCTCCCTTTCTCCCTCCCTCTCTCTATCTCTCCCATCTCTCCCTGATCTCTTGCTCCCTCCATATACCCTATCTATCTTCATATCTCAACCTATTTGTCCCTTTATCTTCCCATATATCTCTATATCTATGTCTTTCTCTTCCCATTTATCTATCTCTCCCTCTCTCTTTCTCTCTCTCTATCTCCCCCTATTTCTATCTCCCTCTCCATCTCTATTTGTCTTTCTATGCTTATCTCTCTCTCTCCCCTCTCTCTATATCTCCTTATATCTCTATCTTGCCACCTCTCTCTCTCTCTATATATATATATATCCCACCTCTATATCCCTATCTCTCTATATATTTATTTCTCCCTCTATCTCTCTCTATATCTCTATCTATTTTTATCCTTTTTCCTCTCTCATTCTATATTCATCTCTACCTCTATCTATAGGGAGAGATACAAAGGTGAAGCATTGGACCTTCCCAAAGATCCACCAATCTCAACACTACTCCCAACTATTTTGAGAATTTAAGTACATATTGTATGCTAGATTAGGAGGCATGTGTCAAAGCTCATATTTATTGATGCAAAATAGGTCCAAAGTCAAAATTTGAGGTAGAGTTAGTTATAGTTTTGTACAAAATTTCAAGTGCCACCTAGAGCAAAGATATTCCAGTTTTTTATATCATGTCATCAAATTTGGCACTTCATCAAGATTTGTATCTTCATCAACATTAACAAAAGCAAAGGTATGTACTTGAATCCCTTGCATTTAATTTTTCTATATATATAAATATTTTAATATTTTCCCTCAAATCCATAATATATATATTAGTGTGTATTTATTTATTGCAATAAAGAATTAACCTAGGTAACACATTAAGAATTCTAAGGATTTGTGCTTGGAAAAAATGCATAACAATTTTTTTTGTTGGATATCATGTTGTATAGTTTAGAAAAGCTCAAAATATGAATATGATTTTAAGGCCATATATTATGGTAGCTTACAATGCAAAAGAAGGAAGGAAATCTATTATCAATTTTAATTTACAATTTAATACCATATGAAAAATCACATGTAGTATTATCTAAAATTAATTCTTGACATATTAATTTCATAAAATACACTTACCATTCAATAAACTTCTCCCAAGAAAGAAACCCTAAGTGAACATCATGCCGCGGGTTATATTTATTAATGTCTTAATATTAGTTTATAAATTGAACATTAACTATAAATATTTTAAAATAGATTAAGTATTTCAATCTAAAATTTTAATATTTGACATTACAAATAAAATTAAACTAAATTCTAATTTTTAAAATCCGTAAAATATTTATTATCTATTTAGTTTTGCTAATTATCTAATAAAATTAAATTAAATATTCATTTTATATTAATTAAACAGTTATTAATTAGAATTTTAGAATAAATTAACAAATAAGATCTATATAAAATCAACTTTTCTATTTTTTTTGTTTGTGTCCAAATCATTTCATTTTCAAAAATTATACTAAATTCTAGATATCATAATTAAACACAAAACTTTATTCTATTCTAGTCCTAACCCTAGTTAAACCCTAACCCTATTTGGACTCTAACCCTTACCCTAATTGAACACTAAGTCTAATTGTAATTGACCACTAAGCATAATTGAATTCTACCACTAACTCTAACCCTAACTCTAACTAAACCCTAAACCTAACTCTAATAAAAACCTAACCCAAACCTACTTGATTCATAATCCCAACCCTAACCCAAACCCTAATTGAACTTTAAAACTAACCTTAATTAAGTATTAACCCTAATTGAACATTTATTGAACAGTAGTCCTAATTGTGCCATAACCCTAACTTTGAACTATAGTTGAACTCTAATCCTAACCCTAACACTAATTCTTATCCTAATTGAACCTTAACCCCAACCCTAACCTTATCCTTGACCCTATTTGAACTCTTATTGAATTCATAACCTTAATTAAACCCCAACCTCATCCTCAATCCTAACCCAAATTGAACATTAATTGAACCCTAAACCTAACCCTAAGTGAACACTAATCCTAATTGAACTCTAAATTTTTAGTTGAAAATATTAAAGTTCCTTATATTTTCCCATTCATTGTCATTTATCATTCAATTCCTAATTGAACTCCAAAAAATTATACTTTTATAATGTTTTAATACACACCTAATATTAAGGGTTTAGAGTTTAAGGGTTAAGGGTTTAGGGTTAAGGGGAGAGAGATAGAGGGAGTGAGTGAGTGACCCATTTACATATCATTACTTTATTCTTCATCAGTTAAATATTTAGTTACCCATTTACCGTTAGTAGAAATGACCCAAGAATTTAATAGAATGGACCACTCATATAATACCTTGCATTATGGAGCTCAATTCTCTGATATATTACTACTTATCAAATCTTTTGTAAATAATTGTAAACTTATGACTCCATTTAAGCATTTAATTCATTTTCTTGAATCAAAGCAAAAGCATAGACACACAATTGAACAAATGCTCAAAAGAAGAATGACAACATCATTAACATTTCATTCAAAATTCACTCAAATCCACATAAGGAGAGAAAATATATTAGAATTATACGTTTATTCATGCTTATAAGTCATATCTACATATAATTTAAGATAATTTGCATATATTCATCCAAAAATAAAAAATGGGCTATCTATTCTATTCCATCGGCTTGGGGTTTTAACAACCAATGGCAGCACAAATATCACTTCCTCATCAGAGGATAGATATCTTTCTACCCATATATTCAACTCAAAACCTAGCTAGAGCTTTCATCAATTCTCTCCCTACAAATGAGCCTTGAATTCCCTCTTATATGAAAAGGGAGCAACACGCTTTGGGCTCAAATGTAATTTCACCACAAATTTTCATTTGAACAAAATCTCCATTGCATTTAACTTTAATTTTAAAATTTTCGGGTATGTGCAGGATCATGATGGGCCAAAAAGTGGCAATATGATGGATATGTGGCTGATGACTTTTTTTTTACCCAAAATTGATGAAACGAAAATGGTTTTTGAAGGAGATTCTCAGCTTTCCACCAATATAAATTATTATTTACTTTGAATTTAATAAGTAATTATTATTCATTTTCTATTTGAATTACAACTAAAGTCCTGATTGATAGGCTGACTAAAAAATATCAATAGCTTTCAAAGGGTATCACATTTTTTGAATACATGCATCACACTCTATGCTTTGCATACTATAGGATTAGAAAAAGAAAAATTGAATTTCATGAATTTTTGACCAAGTTAAGGTGGTCAGACATATGAGTTTTTTATATTTTTTAAAAGTTGTAATAAAAAAATCATAATTAATTATTTACTTTGAAACAAATTACAAAAAAAATGCATCACATCGGGACATGAGTCCTATAATTATATCTAAAATCTTATAAAAATATATTATCATTTTATTGTGGTTAGGGTGGTCAGACAAACTACTTCATTTTTTCCCTAAAATTTAAGTACTAGTGCATTGAAATTTCAAATTTTCACCAAATAGATTTAAAAAAAAAAAACTTGGTAGTTTAGAAACTACATTCAATTTTCTACAAATTCTATTCTTACATATTTTTGAAATAATATAAATAACTTATTCAAATTTTTACATCAAGTTGCCTAACTCTGATTTTTCTGAATTTTTTGCCACTTAAGGGCCTATTTTTTCCATGATGATCCTGCACATACCCTTCCTACACGTTGAATCTACATGCAAGACATAGTGCTTGAACTAGGGAAAGCTAAAAGAAAAGGGAACACAAATTGTCATCAAAATCCCCTTTGTCGCTATCCACACAAAAATCTAGGCAACCAAATTTCCATGAAGGCACCACAACAACTTCTTATTTACTCACCACCCTTCCCTTACCAACACTCAAACTCCAGTATACACGTCCGCTTCTAGTTGTTGCCCAATATGGTAGACCCTCAGCCTCCTCTTCTCTCTTGTCCTTGCCCAATATGGTTCTAGTCCATCCGCTTGGGGTTTTAACAACCAATGGCACCTGATGTATCACTTCCTCATCAGAGGGAAGACCATGATTGAAGCGAGCTAAATACCGACAGTAGTCAGAGTCAGTCTCAGTTACATCATTAGAAGTGTTGCTCGTAAGGTCAATGGGAAAGTGTTGGCATCCAGAGGAGCCATGCCCATACCTTATTTTCCTACCGACACTAGTAATAGAGCACACTGACTGCTTGCCTTTTTCATCTACCAGTTGAGCAGCAACGTCCTAGAATTGCAACCTTCTACTGCATCTAGTCGGCACAAGCCTGGGCTTGTCAACCAAAGCACCTTCCTGAATAGTAGGACCAAGATTTTGTGAGCTCAAATGAACAGACCTCCTTACTGACTTACTCATTTTCTCTTATCAGACAAGCACTCAAACTTGATTAGACTCAGCCCACAAAGTGCTCTAACTGCTACAAGAATGACACTAATAGCAGTTAATTCCTCTTGTATTTATTGTGTGAGGTAATGGCAACCTTCATCAATGCTTAGTAATAATGCATGTGAAAACATGGCAATCTGGTGGCGTATGTATTGTCACCGTTTAACTAGAGCTGCATGAGAATCTGCAAATCACCCTTCATGATTGCCAACAACATCTTCACACAAATTGAGATCGACGTGAATACACATGCAAGGAATAATTCATTAATGCTTCACCAGTTGTATGATAAAACAACCACCATGTGATGTTTTCAAACTTTAAATACTTTCTGCTGATCTCCTGAAGAGTTGGCAGATCAAACGTTTTATCTCGAGCTAACTCAGTTTGACATCCAGCGAAGCATCATTCACCTTCCTCATGACCAATAACATTAATCCATGTTGGTAGGTCCTATGTACTTTGCAAATTGAATGGCTGGAGCTATGCATCGCAATCTCGTTGACCTCATGGCTTTTAACCAACCTTCATCTTCCTCCTGCGAGCTAGCAAGGAACAACATAGATTTACATTAGCTTTTGATCTTGGTTGTCGATCTATAACCATGGGTTATGAGCTCAATAATGGAGATTGGGCCCCACATTCCATATAGGACACACATCTACCTTTTGCTGACCTCGCACCAAATAACAGGGCAACACCTTAGGTCTGCGAATTGGCAGGGTATGATCGATATCGTCTCCCATATCTTCGAATCTAAAAAACCTACACATTGCACGATTAGTATTTAATGAAAGTCTTTGGATAAGCTGTTGGTGACATGACCACTGGGGTTAAAGACTTAGGCTTACATCACTGGATTAAAATTAAAACCCAGCTTTGATTTTATTACTTTATTTCCTCCACAGGGTTTTATTTCCTAAGTCTCGATTGGCCTTGTGTTTCATCTTTTAAAAAAAAACTTATGGTGTTTTTCATACACCTAGTAATGCTCACTTCTCCTTTTAATGAATTTTTTATTTTGAAATGTTTGATTTAGTGTTGTCGTTGATCTATTTCCTGCAGATATCAACAATACCCACCATCTTGTGATCAGGAATTGAAGGATCATGAAATCACAGGCGGGCGCCACGTGTCCTATCCGATGGATCAAATTTGTGCTATCGTTGAGCAATTGTAATTTGATCTGAGTCATTCCCTACCATCCCATGATGGTGCTTGGGTTGATTGTGATATCATGTGTGGGCGGCATGTGTCTCATCTGATGAACCATAAAGAGTAAAGGAAACACTAGCTGGCTTTAAATGTAGTAAGGGGTAGATTACTAAAGTGTTCTCAAGATGTACATGTTCTAAATTGATGGATATGTTATAATCTTGCTAGAAAAGCTTCTCAAAGGTTAAAAACATGGTTGGCAACTGTTTTAAAGGAACAAGATCATTGATGCTCAGGATCAACAGTTGACCACCATCGCACGATCAAAAGTTTCAGGATTGCAATATCGTGGGAAACCACCACGCAGACTTCCTTCATAGTGTATGGTAAGGTGGTCCCCTTATCACCGTGTTTGGAATTGTGTCAGTTTTTTTTGAAGGTGGTCATCAATGATTTGATCAAGCCAAAGAATCGATGGCTCAAATTTAAATTAGCATCAAATATGGTTGGAGTAGTTCGTGCAGTGCGAAAATGAGCTTTAATGGTGGATGTGACACTTGCTGGCATAATTTGATCGATAATAAAATCAATTTTCATGCTTGGTCTATATCACAAAGCATTCAACTATTTCACAGAGTAGTTTCAGAGCTGAAGGTAGAATTGCAAGTTTCTGTAACTAGAATTTGGGAGTTCTACGAACAAAGTTGTGAGTTTATTTTTTGTGCCTCCCAGTCATTTTGCATTTGAATTTGGGAAATGATTAGCTAGATGTGCTATGAGCTTGTTGATGAATGTGTTAGGGCTATAGTTTAATTATAGTTGTGAGAAATTGTAGTGTTTTGTCTTGTAATTTTCTATCTCTGGTTAGTCCTAGCTATCTGAATTATAATGTTGTAAAGAAGCCCTAGTTTGTCTGAGATGGCACCACCCAAGCAACATTCTGGCCAGACTGAATATTTGAAATAAAACCTATATGATGATTTCCTCGATCAATTTCCCTTTTCAACGAATGATAGGAGGAAGGGATTGGTCCTAATGCAAGGGAAAATCCCAGGGGAAGGGTTAGTGTATAACTACTCCAACATTGTCGATGCTAGGGTTCCCCTCACTGGCTTGGAATTGTTCAGATTATGGTATGGACAGAGGAATTTTCCTCACTCTTTTCAAATGGATGGATGTATGATATGGGGAATTTGGTGGTACCAAATGTACTCCCTGATGTAGACCTGCTTAGGATAGTGGCTACAAGATATGACCCTGTTACACAGATAATCAGGGACAATGATGGAAAGGTTCTATTGAGCATTAACAAAGAAGAGGTTCAACATATTTTTGACTTGAGTGAACGGAGTGAAGACTTGGTTCCTATCAACCTTGAGGAAATGAAGCAAGAGTATGCAAAGCTAAAATCTCTTTTTAGAGCAAGGTTGCTTCCACCTCATCTAGCTAGGGCAGGAGGTTCAAAATTTCATATCAACCCCAGTGACCAGGAACCTTTCAAATTAATTTTTTTTGCAAACCATTTCCTAGCCACTTTCTATTATTTATGTCAGATTTTTGGTTTCAATCCTAGTACGGTAATGCCCATTGCTTATATGTTCATGGGGGTGTAAATACAACACCCTAACTTCTCTGTGACCTATGACTTCACTTATTTCTTGGCTAAGAGGATGCATGAAGGGCTGTCAAAGCTGCAAAACAATGATACTGGCACTCAATTATTTTGGTATTCTATGCTAATGCATATTTTTTTGTTTAAGAATGCTGATTTTTTCTCTAAGAGGATGAAATTAAGGCAATCAGTTGATGGAGAAAGATTACCAATACAAATATGGGCTGCAGATTTATCTTGTAATAAGGAAAGCACTAGTTATGTACAATTTGATAATTGTTTTGCTTCCAAATTAAGGGCTAGATTAATGGTGAATATACCTAGGATCCCTAAGGAATTACATGATTTCCTCAGGCCAAAGGAGAGGAAGCCAAAATTGAAGGTTTACCATAACTGGGGTGACATTATCCCATACCCAGTTAGCACTGTCTTGAGAGTATATGGTTTTCAGGGAGCCCCTCATATACTGCCATACAATGTGCCACCAAGAGTGAGATTTGCAGAAGTTATGTGGTACATAGGTTGTATTCATGAGGACAACCTCACTGGAAGGGGTAAAGGAACATTTTTCCCAGATTATACAGTGGTGTCTGATTTTGTATTTTCAAAGGGAGGTTGGACGCATTTTGATAATTTCTTTAATGATTACCATTTGAGGTGTGGACCAAAGCAGCAACATGATCCCGAGGGTTTCTTGGCTCTTTTCAGACAAAGAAAAAAAGCTGGAATTTTTTTGCATGAGTTCAATTTCCCTAAAGACTTGATTAGATATGAATTTGACTTGAATAAATAGGAGTTGAACAAGGATAAATGGATAGCTTATGGTAAGCTACTAGATGTGCACAAAATGGATCCAAAATATGATCCACTGTTGGAGTTCAGTCCCCACCATAAGAAAACTAATTTTTTGATGGGAAAATTCAAGGAAATTATGGGCACATTGAGGAAAAAAAAGGTAAATTTAAAATTGAGTCTGGGTGTACAAAATCAAGGTGCCAGACCAATTGAAAGAAGGCCAACATACCAGCCTATGGAAATTTGGCCCATTTACAGGAGGAAAAATGATAGTAGCAGTGATGAAGAAGAAGTGGGCAAAAAAGGAAAATAGATTATGAAAGTGCCTCCACAACCAAGTCCAAAATTCAAAGTGCCTGGGGAAATCAAAATTATTGATTTAGAATCATTACCGGAAGACAATCCCTCATCACCACCATCCGAGCCAAGCCCTAAGAGGTAAAGAATTGATCAACCATAGGAGGATTTGATGGATGAGATTATTGTTAGTAATCAAGACATGGAAGTTGGTATGCCTTCCCTTCCTAGGCCAGTTGAATTAGTTTTATTTGATTTAGATATGAAAGGTAAAAATGTACAAGATGCAAGAATGGAGGCATGCAAGGAGTTTCTAGATGACAATACATTTGTAAAAACTCTTGTATTCTTGCAATTGGTATGGAGGATGAAGTTTGAAGAGTATCAAGATAAATGTAGGCAGAGAAGAGAACTAAGGTCTGATAGGTTAGACCAAGAGAATGATGAGGAAGTAAAAGCTAAATTAATGGAAGAATTCTAGAACATCACTCTTGAAGAAGGAAGAAAAATAGTTAGTCAGGCTAGTGTATTAATTCTTCCTGAATGGGACATTATAGATGCATTAGCCTTTAATGCTATTATGAATTCTAAGAATCCCTTTCAAGATTTTGAAGAGGTCAAGGTAGCATTACAAAACTCTGCGTTTAGTGAGGAATATGAAACTTTGGAAATTTGGGCATTGGCCCCACAAGGGAGAAAACCAGATGTTTCTAATATTAATCCAAATTTCAAGGGAGGATTGATAATAAAGAGAGTTTCAAAGACCTCAACTACTGAGGCCACTAATTTGACTGTGAATGTGGCCAAATTGGCCCAAAAGACCTAGGAAGCTGAAAGGAAGAGCTTAATGGAAAAATATAACCTTTTGATTGAGGAGTACAATAAGATGCAACAAAAAAATGTTGAGTTGCAAACTAAAGTGGAGAGGTTTAGGTATAAGTAGATTAGGGAGACATCAAGTGCTCCAGGAACCAATACATTACCTTCCATAGCAGGGTCAGTGCCTCTGCTTCTCCAATTGTTTCCACACTAGAATCTCCCCAGTCAGAATCATGTCCTCACCCTTTCTTTAGACGAAGTTGAAGAAGAAATAGAGTGCTCTGTCGATCCTACAAAGAAGCAGCTCTTGCAAAAAATTGATGAATTGCACGCATCATTTAAGAAAAGTGACGAGGGATCTCTCTTAAAGCAATAGGAAATTGTTACTACTGTTTTGAGGAATTTAAATGAAAAGGTTGATAGAAAATTGCTATATATACATTCTTTATATTCTTTGTTGTTAGAAGCAATAAAGAATATTGATAGGGATTAGGAAGTAGCGATACCAATAATTGAAAATTGGATCCCTAGGGCCAGTGATCTGGATATCATGTATAAGGCCTCAAGGTTTGATATAAATAATAGGCCCCAATCATTAAAGCCTACTCATGTGTTAGTAAAATCATTGCAAGGTTTTCAGACCTTACCAAATGACTTGAGTAGGAAGATTAGGGAGCTGGTGAAGAATTTCAATGATTGGGGTAACACATTGTTACCTGATATAATTGATGAGTAGGGGAAAATCAGGGCATTTCAACAATGGCAAGCTCAAGCAAGTGAGGCCATCAATGATCAAATCAACTCAATTTGTGATGACTCAGACTATGATTTATTGGTGAGATGTATGGACAAAATCATTAGTACCAGCTCATTTTTGAAATCTTTTGAAAGGGATGCGAATTAGGTAGCAGTAAAATACACACCTTATAATAGCAAAGGTGGATGAGGTAATTAATTTTGACTGGCTGACTGATGATGAGTACCAGAATTGGGTAACTAAATATTTGAATGAGGAGTAAAAGGAGTGAACTACTAACAAGTGGTAGATCAAATGTTGCGGTTGCAATGGTTCCAGTTTTGTGTTGACAACTTTCTTGGTCTAGTTTTCTTGTGGTTTTTTGCATCAATGTTCCTCAGCTGATATGATGACAAGAATATTTTCAAGGTGGCGGTTGTTGTAACAAATTTTGGAATATCACCAGGTGCTCCAATTTACTGGTGACAGGTGTACTTTCTGGCCGGGTGCTTGTTTGCTCCTTCATTTTCTATAAGAAGGATTTCGAGGCCATAAGTATGGGTTAGCAAGTTAGACAATTTTTGTCAAGTCTAGGTGAAGTTGCAGAGCGAATTGTAAAGTCCGATGGTTTTAAAGAAATGTAATTTAGGTTTTGAGTCATTCTGTAACAGGTTTTGAGTTCATAGAGATCTAATGTTGTATAACAATACTATCATTTCAGTTGAGATGAAAATTTGAGCTCATGTCTCTCCATTGTACATGCATATCTAAACTTTGAATGAAATAACTAGGGGTTTTTTAATCCATCTCACTATTGTGGTGTGTATGATTCTATTTTAGCTTTAATTCAAGGAATTAATCAAAATGCTTGAATGGGATTATAGGTGGATATGTGTTGTATAAGGATTTGATAAGTAGTCCTAAGCTAGAATGCATACTGATGAAATTGTAATGCAATATTGTCAGGGATCTTATATGTGATGTATTAAATCTGTTATAAACCTCTAGATGCTTATGAATTTGACTCTTGCAATGGATATATGGCATTGGTCTAAGTTGTAATTATTAGTGTAGTTCAATATTTGTTTTTCTTTGCATAGAGCTTGCTACAAATTGCAAATCATTAACTATATTATACAATGGATTGTGTCTAGTTATCTCACACTCCAGATAGTTGATATTCTCTATGAACAACCAATTCTAGTTGGTATTATCTTATCGTGTTGATCCATTAAGTGAGATCATCTACTATTTTTAATGGTGTTTATAATAATGGTGCAAAGGTTGTAAACACATTAAGGGATCACCCTCCCGGGTCTTGTAAAGCCTAAAGTGTAGGAGGCTTTTAAAGTCCTCATCAGTTGGTCCAGGTCCTTCAAGCTACCTTTGATTGGAATTGGAAATTCCATAGGTAGATTAGAAGACAAACCTGGTTACATTGTAAAAAGAACCAACATACACGTCAACCACTGAACAACCACCTCTGTAACTAACTTTTTAATATTTTATGATCACATGAAACATAAAACACACTAATTTGAAGGTTGTTAACATCACTATTGAAATGGTTTAATTTTTTGACCTTTCAAACATTAAAAAGTACATCATTAAATTAATTATATAATGGCATAAAAATTAAAAACATCATGAATTAATTATGTAACCACATAAGTCAAATATAATTCTATCAAGAAATTAATATCAAATAGATAATATAATCACATAACTTATACATTTCAATGTCATTGATTTTTTTTTTCGTCCAACTCTTGGTCTGTATCATCCGATCTAGATTTGACATTGTAAGGATTGGTCATATCATCATCATTGTCATCAATATCAGTTTTGATAATGTCATCAACCACATAGATATCATCTTCATGAACATTAACTCATACATCATCATGATCTAGTTCCTCCTCTTTGACATCTTCGTCAGGGACATCATCAACTAACTGTTGATCCTAATCATCATCTACATCATCTTCTAGTTCTTTTGTATCTTCTTCTTCCACCACATTATACTTTACTGGACTTCCTCTTGGATCATGTCTAACAAAAAATGACCAACCTGGTTTACCTGGAACCTCTAAGTAAAATACCTGCTCACATTGGCTTGGAAGAACATAGGGCTCATTTCCAGCTCGCTCAATGAACCTTGTATTAACCATGGTAAATCCATTATCATGTTCGATAACAGTTCTCTCAGGATCATTTTCATTCAATTGTAGCCTATACCATAGGATGACGAACATAATTAATCTGAAGGACTTAAAGTCACACTCAAGTATATCATCCAAAATCCCATAGTATTAATTTTCTGAGACTTTTGGATGTATGTCGCTTCTAGATGAAACATTAGTCACCTGAAATACTGTAGTTATACCAGAATCACAAGTTTTCTTCATGTCATTAAACATTTTGATTCCAAATTTATGACCATTGCACCAAATAGCCTTGTGGTGTTTCACCTACAATATTTAAAACATGTAAAAATTATTGCAATATCGTTAGTTGATAAACATATTTATTCTTTGCTGAAAGTATGCAAAGAAAACAATCTCAACATATATATATATATATATATATATATACATCAATATACTTGAAAACAATTAAATAATATGGGTGATTAATATATTTATACGTACCTGTTTATCTCTTAAACCATATGCTAAATCAATTTCCCTTTGTGTAACATTGGAATCTCCATTACGATGAGCTTCTTTAACCAATGAAGCCACACCTTCCCATATTAATGCGCAACCAAATTGTTGACATCGTTCAATCCATACCATCATCCAATCAAGACTATTGGTGATGTACAAATGTAGTGCATCCCACTCTCAAACAACTATATCAAAAAAAATTGAAATTCACAAACGATGTATAATTAGTTAAATACCACAGTATACAACCTTACTTTATAATTGATGTATATTGAAGATTAAAAATTAAATAAGTACAATATACATAAAAACCATATGTAAAATGTATTTCAATTAATCTCCATGACCATCTTTTAATTACCTATAACTTTCCTCATTCTACCTTTCCCCATCAGATACTCCCCTTCGAATTTTTTAATGGAGTTGGGATCCCAAATGCGATCTACATGGATCTTTGCTGCAAACTTAGGAAGATATTCACTAATGGACACCATGGTCTGGTATACCATATATCCCTCCACCATAGAACCCTCAGGATGTGCTCTTTGTCTAACCAAAGCCTTCAAAAATTTCAAGTTCCTCTCAACCATCTGCATTGATCTTGTGTGTATAGGTCCACACAATTCAATCTCCTCAACTTGGTGTATGAGGTAGTGTTTTTGTGCATTGAAAAATGTTGAAGGTAGACACTTTTTCATTTCACACATTAGATGAGAAATTTTTCTCTTCCAATAATTTATATCTTCTTGATGGATTTCTTTAGATGACAGCCATCTACAAGTGATTCAAAGTACAAATATATTAACGATATTTAACAAAAATATATAGTATATTACATAACAAGTAAAAAAAATGGCAATTATAAGATGTATACAATGAATTGAACAAATCTCGCTACTTACCTCATGTATTTTCCAAGATCATATATAACTTGCTTGACATTGTTGTCAAAGTTGTCTGGGAGAGATGGAGGTAGAACGTACTGCAACAATTATAAAATGATCTTTTCATTATTTTTCCAAAAGTAGTAAACACAATACACTAAAAAGTACATGCATTATACAAGTGTATATAATATACCGGAATAATTACCTTAATGAAGGTATGCCAATCATGCATTTTCATCCCTGACCCAAATTCACCTTTCTTTGTTATTATATTGTTTATGTTCACAACAAATCCTGTGGAAAATCAAAATTTTCATATGACTTCTTTTATAGCATTACTTTGTTGCTCTGTTAATAACCAAGGAAGGGTACTTATATTAATTTGGCCTCCATCACTATTTAATTGAATGACATTTTTCATTTCATGATTGGCTTCCTGAATGTCACTACAAATTTTGACAACTTTTTCTTTATCATGCCTTCAATCCAATATTTTCCATAATGTTTTTGTTATATTCTTTCCGATATGCATTGTATCAAACAAATGAACAATTTGTAGTTGCTCATAGTAGGGAAACCTACTAAATGTTTTGGAATAACTTTTTAGTCCCTGTGGAAGCCGACCATTAATGCCTTGATGACCTTCATGAAGCATATAAGTTAAACAAATTAACAACGACAATCATTGTCAATTACAACATGAGTAAACACAACACAATATAATTAAAAATATAAATTCAAAACATATCATATATGATAGATAAACAATTTGATCCAATGTATAACCTTGACGATTAATTCTATTATATTCCAACTTCCATAGGCGAGGTGTCATTCTTCGCGGTTTTGATGTAGTCTCCTATTTCCCATTGAAAAAATGTTTTTCAGTAGTTCGATACTTATGATTTGTATGGAGGAAGTGCCTATACTCATCAAACACCTACTTTCCTAAACTTGTTGAATGACGAGATTTCATCTTTGGACCACAAATTGGACATGCAATTTTCCCTCTATTTGAAGACCTGCAAGATCATATATAATTGGATTAAATATGTCAATTTTTTTAATTATATATAATGAATAGATTATTTTAAAAACATGCATGATATCTACTTCATCAAATTAAATATTGTTAAAGTGCAGTTGAATGTTATAACATAACACAAAAAATGTGTTAGCCCTGGGGCATTATGAATTTTCCATACAAGCATTGCATGCATTTGAAATTGTCTTTGTCCTATTGGTCTAGAGACATCATACATAGTGATGTCATTTCATAACTTTAGTAACTTGTCGATAAGAGGCTCAATATATACATTCATATCTTTAACTTAGTACTTACCTAGTTGAATGAACATAAACATTACATAATTATTATAATCATTTTACTGCAATATATATAAATTAATGTACATGACTATTGAATGAAAAAAAAAAAGTTATTATGTAACAAATTAGACAAATGAGATGCTACTAAGTTAAAGAAAATTGATGTAAACAAATACCTAGAACAATCATTGACAACATTATGTGCTCCCTCTTTATTGGTATCCATGGAGGAATGTTATTGTTGATAACTAAAATAGACCACACTGAGTAAATAGATTGCAGCTCTCCAAATGGATTGACATCATCCACTCCCAGTGAAAGCCTAAGATTATGAGGTTCTTCTTTAAAGTGTGGCCATTTTTCCTCCATGTCCCTTTAAATGCAAAACCATTCATAGGAATTCGAAGAATGTCATCTCCACTTCTATTTCATGTATGGTAATCCATAAATTGCACTAAGCTTTCGCACCTAAATAATTGTTGCATACATGGAATACTGGGAATATAACAAAGAACCTTGCGAGACACTTTTTTTATTATTTGATATGTTCGATATCTACTGATATGACATTCTAGGCATTCTGTTGCAAATTCATGTTGTTTATGATATATAATATGATCATTGGGATATGCATCTATTGCTTGATACTCCATTATGATATCTTTCATAATGGTACATAAATCTTGGTATGAGCGAGGTAAAATATTTGATGGTGGTAATAAAAATTCACCAATCAATCTACAATAAAAAATAATTTGCTCATATAAAGAATATTAATGGTACATATTTCAACCTTTATTTACTAGTGATGAACTAACAACAATTAAAATAGATGAAAAAATATGACATATATGACATACCTTAACATCTGTGAGATTGCTATGTTCAATAAACAATTCATAACCTTCAAGTTCAACAACAACAATATAGCAGAGAGAAGAGTTGTTTCAGAGCCTTCATAAAGGGGCTCGTATGCCTTCTCAAATATAGGTAAATCATGAACATCATCAAATTCATCTTGATCATCATGATCAGCTTTTCCACTAAATGTGTCATGGATCAATGTATTCGTACCATCATCTTCAATTTTTTTTTTGGCACATGATCATCTTCTTCCATAGGATCATTAAATTCATCTTTGATATTCACAACTCCATGTTCATCCGCTTGCAAAACCACATTCTCCGAGCCATGATAATCCATATCATCTACCCTAGGGCACCCCACCTTTATAATAATCATAGACACAAATAAACCATGATCATGATCAAGTGATTATATATATATATATAAAATGTTAAAGCGATATAAATATTTACAAATTCAATCAATATATTTTAACACATATAATGAACAACTTACCAATGGACAATAATCATGCCCCCCTTTAGCGTGACCATGCTACCTACAATGTTTCTCATATGTTGTGATTAAAATTTGTCTCATCTTTAAGCCCTTGCAATTATTGCAAGGACAATAACATTTCCCATCACCCTTTCTTTTCAATCTAGCCCACAATCTATCAAGTGTCTCTTCATTTTGTTCTAGACTAATATTATTTGGCATGATTTTTCTTTACGAAGTTTGACTATTTAGATCTTCAAAAAATATCAAACTCACACTCCAATAATTTTTATTCATAGATAGGTAACATAATCTAATAATTCTGATATTTTACACCAAAAAAATTTGGCATGCAACTACCCTTGCGAACGAGAAGATAGTCTAAAGTTAATGACTCCAAAAAACACTTTAAAATGCTAATTCCAAAACTTATTAAATTATGATTTTCCTATGATTTCCAACCGTTAAGACTCTTAAAATCAGAATATTGAACTTGATTGCAAACTTCCTAAAACAATGGAGGTAGCGAGCTAGTAAGAGCAAGTGACCCATTCCTAAGGAGCAACAAGTTGGAATCATCATTGCTAATATCAATACAGATTTATCCTTTTAGTTAAAGATGCAATGTGTCACTTCTTATGATGAGATTATCCCTAGGGCCCTCAACATTGAGAGAGCCCTAATAAAAAGCAACAGAGCATGATTAGGGTACAAACTGTAGGCCTCCATAGAAATATAAACAATAACTATAGCAGATTAGTGAGGTTGCAATACCTAAAAGATTGAGACATTGTAGGTAATAACAAAATCTTGCAGTCTAAAGATTGTAGCCAATAACAAGCACACTATGTAGCTTAGTGACACACTACTGGATTTGACACCATTTTCCAATGGGCGTTTGTCGGTCATTCAACAAATCTTTGTCGGAAGAGCGACGCAATGGAAAAAATATTTCCATCGCTATTTTTTCGTCGCAAGGTCGACGATAAATTAAACGTTGAAATAACGGTGAAGAATCATCGGTTGACGGCATCGTGAAATACCTCAGGATTTCATTAGAATATGGATGAAAACTTTGTTTATCCACTGACGAATTACACTAGAAGTTCGTCGCCGGTTCAATGAAATAGGCAAGCAGTAGCGTCGAAACAACAGAAGATTTTCGTCGAAAGTGCGATGAAATAATCTAGTAGCGTCAAAAGAACACCAAAAGTTTGTCGAATGTGCGACAAAATAGGCAAGTAGTAGCGTCAAAACAACACCAAGAGTTCATCGAATTTGCGACGAAATTAGCAAGGAGTAGTGTCAAGAGAACACCAAAAGTTCATCAAAAGTGTGACGAAATTAGCAAGGAGTAGCGTCGGGAGAACACCAAAAGTTCATCGAAAGTGCAACGAAATTAGCAAGGAGTAGTGTTGGAAGAACACCAAAAGCTCATCGAAAGTGCAACGAAATGGGTAGGGAGTTACGATGAAATCGTCATCGCAGCTATAGCAACTTCATCGAGCATTTCTGTTGGTTCGTCGGTGGTTGTCATCGAAATTGCGAAGAAGAAGCAAAATTTAAAAAAAAAATATATTCATGGAAATGTACCATTGCGGAGACTGACGAATGATCATACATACAGACTGCATATTGGTTTGATGCTTGAAACGATGCATTTATTATACTGAAAAGTGCATTACCTTATTGACCTTCTCTTTGTTTTGAGTATAGTTTAATATTCTCTACTTAACAAGGCCAACCACGTGACGGTGGAAGCTCATTTGGCCCCTCCCCCCCTCACATCACTCTCAATTCCCCATACCCAATCATATAACATTAATCATTGATTCATCAATAACATATAATATTCACTCATTCATCTATTAATAACATATAACATTTATTAATTAACATATTCACATTCATTCATTAACATATAATATTGATTCTTTCAGTTTTTATATATTATCAAAAATATGGTTGTCATGATATGATTACAATCACTTTTTTTTTGTTTCTTTTTCAAAGCTACATAAAGTTGAAGTGGAGTATCATTTTCTAAATCAATATATGTCCCCCCTTTAGTTGCTCTGCCCTCTGCTTGTGATCTTAATGTACGCGTAGTCGTCTGCTCATGACGTGGATGCTGCTTCAAGGAGGGATCTACTGCAATAAGAAAGAAATGTTAAACCGATATGTTTTATTATTATTGTTACAAGTATTTGATTAATTAAAAGAACATTAGAGTGGTTCTCTTTACTTGATGGGTCCACATCATGTTCCCGAACTTTTGTTATAGACTGATGCTCAACATATTGAACACCCTCTAAATCCTGATCTGCTGTTGAAACACGAAAGGTTACATTAATTAATACACAAATTGAAATTAAATATGTTTAAGAGAACATGAGGGTGGTCCTCTTTACCGAATGGGGCCACATCATGTTCCTGATCTTCTCTAGCCTGATCATGCTCAACACGTTGATCACGGTATACATGCTCTAAAGTTGAAACACAAAAGGTTACATTAATTAATACACCAATTGCAATTAAATATGTTTAAAAGAGCTTTAGAGTGGTCCTCTTTACCTGATGGGGCCACATCATATTCTTGATCTTCTCTAGCTTGATCATGCTCAACATGTTGATCCCGCTCTACATGCTCTAAAGTACCGGGATGCACACCATGACCTTCATCTGCACGTTTTGCTCCACCCTCACTAGGTTGCATTCCAATGTCATGTGCAGTATATATTATCATTGCTTGAATGTTTAAAACAAATAGGCATGTAATTACTTTATGGTGGAAATTAATATTGAATAGATTGCACAAGTATTCAATTTTAAATAAACTTTATTGAGTTTATTTACCTGCGTGTCGGATGCAATGGAAGATTGTGTTTTCCCAGTCAAGACTCTTAGGTGTTCAACCACGACTCCATAGCCTTGCTGAAAGGAAATCTTCAAGTCCTCTTATGTGGGAACTCTATTGAATTCAGAGCCCTACATTTTTGTAGAAGATCATGAATTTTGCTTCTATGGTGTGATAAAACCAAAATTGTTTTCAATTTATTATAATTTGGATGCTAATTTCATATAACCACCAGAGCCAATTCTAGTCTTGCCTTTGTTACTTCGATGTGTTGGGAAGCCTATGAAAAGTTTGGAATACGGATAGATTATGTAAAAGAAAATTAATTAGTATATAATTACATTGTTGATAGTATTACACGCAGCATACTACTTTTTAAAAAAATTAATGGCATTTCCATAGCATACGGACATTGAGCATATAAAATCTAGAGTTCAATCCATGAATTATAGAAAATAGATTTTTGTTGGTTATATTCATATCGCTGATTACATTGCACAAAACACACTACAACTACATAAATATTAGATGGTGACAGTTGTCTATGCTACCACATTTTTCATACAATTATAGAAAATAGATTTTTGTTGGTTATATTCATATCGTTGATTACATTGCACAAAACATACTACAACTACATAAATATTAGATGGTGATGGTT
>VDFB02373365.1:218833593-218852302 GCA_007258455.2 Sequoia sempervirens
CTAACTGAGTATATATCTGTTCAAAAGGACCTTTTGTATAATGTGTGAAAACTTAACATCATCTTGTTTTTCATGCTTCAAAATGTTCAATTCTTTTGTTGTTACATCATCACATTTAGGGAAAGTTTTATCACATCTTCCACAATACCACTAACCATTTTCATTAGTGTTTACCTTCTTTTTGCAGTGCCTATCTCCAATTTTCAAGGGGCATGTTCTATAACAAAAAATTTCTACCTTAATGAAAGATAAGGTAGCTTTTATCACTATCCAATAAGGTTTACCAGAGTTGGCAAGGTCTTGATCCTATATTTGTGAGATACTAGGGTTAGGAACAAATAGGGTTAGGGTTGGGGTTCAATTACAACTAGAGTTTAATTAGGGTTAGATTTCAATCAGGGCTAGAGTTTAATTAGGGTTAAGGTTCAATTAGGGTTAGGGTTAAGGTTGAATTAGGATAAGTGTTCACTTAGGGTTATTGTTAGGCTTAAGATTGTGCTTAAGATTTACTTATATAGTATTTTGGATAATAGATACAATTTTGATTGATTTAATATTTTCTAAATTCATTATTGAATTTAAATCTTATAATTTATTCTCTAAATTCATTATAGAAACAATGTATGGGAATTTATTCTATTGATTGTGAGGGTGAAAGTGTGGCTGCATATATAGGGTTTCTATACATAGTATTTGTAGGAGAATGGTATGTCTATTTTGAATTATTCTAAACATTGTTTCTATGTAGTAGTTTTTAAATTCATTTTGTTGTTATACTCTATAATTGGTAGTTTATATATTGTACTTTCTCTATACATGATATTTATCAAGATTGGGGAAACTAATAGAACCTTCACTTATTTTTTTAAAAAATACTAAGAAATGTATGAAAATTTGACAACATGAAAACCATGAAAATAAAAGTGAAAATAAAAATTTAACATAGTAAAAATGGCCAATCATGTGCCAAAAATGAAAAGAACCATTTGTTGTCACTCTAATATTTCAACCACATACTAAATTACCAAGTCCATTTTATAAATGTATCATGCAATTGGAGCACAATATTGGGAATCAATGTGAATGATTCTCATCAAGAAATTAGACAAGCTTTGAGATTGAAGGACCCAAAACTTTGAAGTTCCATCACTACCCATAACCCTAAACTCTAAACCATTAACCCTTAACCCTTAAACCCCAAACCCTTAAACCCTCTACCCTCTATCTCTCTCAAGTCTCTCCCTCCTACCCCCTCTCCCTCTCTTAAGTCTCTCTCTGTTTTCCTTCCTATCTTTTCGTTCACTCATTCATCATTTATCTCGATCCCTCCATACTCCTTAAACTTAAACCTTAAACCTCTACACCTCCCCTACTTCCTTTAACCCTCTACCCCATATCTCTCTCCCACTCCCTCCCTCTTTCTCTCTTTCCATCTTCAATCTTCATATTATGTTTCTTTGTCTTCTAATTTTTCATTTTAAATGAAAAAACTTGGTTTTACACCTTATTTAAGTCATTTAATCCTTGATTTTTGTCTCCAATAGATTTATTTAAAACTATAGACACCATCCAATTGAGCACAATATTGGGAATCAATGTGAATGATTCTCATTAAGAAATTAGACAAGCTTTGAGATTGAAGTACCCAAGCTCTTTGTAGGTTTTCAATGAAGATTTAATTAGCCACTAATAGGAACAATAAGAAAATAGAGATAAAGGGAAAATAAGATTCAAATATTGGTCCATTTTTGTTCAATATAAGTTGTATTTTAAATCATTATGTGTTGTTTTTATAACAACAAATAGATTTTTTGTGTTCAACTATTAGTCCATATGTGTTGTTTTTATAAAATAGAACACTCAAAAAAAAACTTTGAAGTTCCATCACTACCCATAAGGGTAGAGGGCTTATTAAGGGTTAAGGGTTTAGGGTTTAGGGTTAAGGGGAGAGAGATAGAGGGAGTGAGTGAGTGAGAGACCTAAGGGAGGGAGAGGGGGTAAGATATTTAAGATACTTGAGAGAGAGATAGAGGGAGGGAGGGAGTGGGAGACAGATAGAAGGAGGGAGGGTTAAGGCTACAAGCTAGATGGTTTGCTGGCTTAGAGTTTAAGGGTTTAAGGTTAAGGGTGGAGGGGATAGAGATAGAGGGAGTGAGTGAGTGAGAGAGAGACCTAAGAGAGGGAGAGGGGGTAGGATATTGAAGATAGTTGAGAGAGATAGAGAGAGGGAGGGAGTAGGGGAGAGAAAGACCCAAGAGAGGGAGTGAGTGAGTGAGAGAAAGACCTAAGAGAGGGAGAAGGGGTAGGAGGGAGAGACTTGAGAGAGAGACCTGAGAGAGGGAGAGGGGGTAGGAGGGAGAGACTTGAGAGAGAGAGAGGGTAGAGGGTTTAAGGGTTAAGGGTTAATGGTTTAGGGTTTAGGGTTATGGGTAGTGATGGAACTTCAAAGTTTTGTTCTCAGTGTTCTATTTTATAAAAACAACACATATGGACTAATAGTTGAAAACAAAAAATGGACCAATAGTTGAACACTATAACTTTTTGAAAATCCTTCACATTTAATGGGAAAATACATGTTATTTATTGTGCTCAAATTTTATATTTGTAATAGGACAAACTATTAATATAAAATTATCTAATGCTTGTACTGATGGAACTTCAAATTTTGCCCTGTACTGTGTTTCACCTATGCCCTACCTTATGTCACTCAGGCTTTCATAGTGCTGGTGCACTTTAGGCTGGGGTTTTAGCTTTGTCTTCATCTTAAACCCTTGTGTTTACGTAATCCCTTGGTCGGGATCTATTTCACGGTTACCTTTTTTGAAGGGTTTTAAAAACATCTTATGCCCATCATTCCATCTAGGCCTGGTCTCTTTGGTCCTAATATTTTATTTCCTCTACGGGTTTTATTTTCCTAAGTCCTGGTTGGCCCTATGCTGAACGCTTTTAAAAAAACTTATGTCATTGTTTTCCATCCACCTAGTAATGTCCCCTTGCCCTTTAATGAATGTTTTATTTTTCAGAAGGATGAAATTCACGTTGTCGTCGATCAAAATTCCTTCAAGATCAATGGTTGCCCGCCATCCCGTGATCAAGAATTGTAGGATGGCGATATCGCGGGTGGGCGACACGTGTCCCATATGTGGATCAAATTTGTGCAACTATTCATCAACTATCCTTTGATCTGAGCCATTCCTCGCCATCCCGTGATGGTGCTTTGGTTGATTACGAAATCACGGGTGGCTGCCACGTGGACTATACAAGGTGGGGCCCAAGGAAATTTTCCATCCACCTAGTAATGTCCCCTTTCCCTTTAATGAATGTTTTATTTTTTAGAAGGATGAAATTCATGTTGTCGTCAATCAAAATGCCTTCAAGATCAATGCTTGACCGCCATCCTGTGATCGAGAATTGTAGGATGGCGATATCACGGGTAGGCGACACGTGTCCCATCTGGGGATCAAATTTGTGTGACTATTCATAAACTGTCCTTTGATCAAATTTGCAGGATTAAATCACACACATGGTGATGTTTGCCAGGGAGATCAGTTGGAAGACATTCCTCAATCCAGTTGGTCATAATCTTCCTCTAAGAAGAAAGTCGGCAAGACCTTGTAGATGTCTTATGTTCATGGAGCTTAATAAGTTTTAATAATTTTTAGTCATTTTAAAGATTTTTATTTTTTGATAAAGATAGGTATATTCAGACTTTTGATGGCTTATGTACAATTATGCATATTCTTTTATTTATTATATTTTTTGCAATATCATGTTATTCTTGATTAATCACATTATTTGTTTGTCATTTTTATTTGTTTTGTTGAAAAATATTTTATCTTTATTTTACATCTATGATAATTTCAAAATTATCTAATTTAAAAATTATAAATAAAAAATTATTTTTTATTAATCTCTTCAAGTACCTAGGTCCTAATCTTTTGTAGATTAATAACTATATAAATAGCTATTTCTTTCCTTTATTTCTATAAATGTGTCTTATGTCTTTATTGAAATTTATGAGATGTGTATGTAACTCTTAGCACAACACTCTTAGAGATTAGGATTTATTTTCTATATCTATTTTCTTATTGTTCCTATTAGTGTCAATTAAATCTTCATTGAAAAACCTACAAAGAGCTTGGGTCCTTAAATCCAAAAAGCTTGTCTAATTTCTTGATGAGAATCATTCACATTGATTCCACATTGTGTCTAATTGCATGATACATTTATAAAATGCACTTTGGTAATTTAGTATGTGGTTGAAATATTAGAGTAACAACAAATGAATTTTCATTTTGGCACATGATTGGCCATTTTTACTATGTTAAATTTTTATTTTCACTTTTATTTTCATGGTTTTCATGTTGTCAAATTTTCATACATTTCTTAGTCTTTTTTAAAAAATAAGTGAAGGTTCTATTAGTGTCTCCAATCTTGATAAATATCATGTATAGAGAAAGTACAATATATAAACTACCAATTATAGAGTATAACAACAAAATGAATTTAAAAAATACTACATAGAAACAACGTTTAGAATAATTCAAAATAGAGATACCATTCTCCTACAAATACTATGTATAGAAACCCTATATATGTAGCCACACTTTCACCCTAAAAATCAATAGAATAAATTCTCATACATTGTTTCTATAATGAATCTAGAGAATAAATTATAAGATTTAAATTCAATAATGAATTTAGAAAATATTAAATCAATCAAAATTGTTTCTATTATCCAAAATACTTTATAAGTAAATCTTAAGCTCAATCTTAAGCCTAACAATAACCCTAAGTGAACACTTATCCTAATTCAACCTTAACCATGATTTAGCCCAAACCATAACCTTAGCCCTAACCCTAATTGAACCCTAACCCTAATTAAACTCTAAACCTGATTGAAATCTAACCCTAATTAAACTCTAGCCGCAATTGAACCCCAACCCTAAACCTATTTGTTCCTAACCCTAGTATCTCACAAATACAGGATCAAGACCTTGCCAACTCTGGTAAACCTTATTGTATAGTGATAAAAGCTACCTTATCTTTCATTAAGGTATAATTTTTTTGTTATACAACATGCCCCTTGAAAATTGGAGATAGGCACTGCGTAAAGAAGGTAAACACAATGAAAATGGTCAGTGGTATTGTGGAAGATGTGATAAAACTTTCCCTAAATGTGATTATAAATATATACTTCAATGCAAAGTGCAAGACCATACTTCATTCACTTGGATTACAACTTTTGAAGAAGTGGCAAAAGAAATTATGGGTGTAACAACAAAAGAATTGAACATTTTGAAGCATGAAAAACAAGATGATGTTAAGTTTTCACACATTATACAAAAGGTCCATTTCAACAGATATATCTAAGTTAGTTAATGCCATTTTGTCATGATATACTTCTTTGATGCTATCAGTACTAAATATAATGATTGATGAACATTTTTGCTTTTAAATTTATTGTTCTTGGTTGGTTGTTGTGATAGACAAGTTGGTATGATTTCAAATTTCAATGTGTACCCTTATATATGGGAATTGAGATAAACAATGACACAAACAATAATGAAATCAAATTGATTGCTTTCCAAATTCATATTCATGAAAATGTAAGCATTTTTTCAAGTCAATAGGCATCTTGATAAAGATAACTCTCGACGTGTTTTACATATATTATTAATTAATAAAGGTATGCTAGTTAATTAAATTATTAACTATATTTATTTGTATTATATATTAGTTGTTAAAAGATGTAAAAATCTTAATACTAAATATATAGGAAAATGGTTTAAAATTACATATTTTCAAAAATAAAATATTAATATCTTTCTCTACTTATCTCTCCCTCTCTCTCCCTCTCTCTATATATCTCCTTATATAGACTATCTTTCCATATCTCTCTCTCTCTATATATATATATATATATATCCCTCCTCTATCTGTATCTCTCTATATATTTATTTCTCCATCTCTCTCTCTCTATATCTCTATCTATTTTTATCCCTTTTCCTCTCTCATTCTATGTTCATCTCTACCTCTATCTATAGGGAGAGATACAAAGGTGAAGCATTGGACCTTCCCAAAGATCCACCAATCTCAACACTACTCCCAACTATTTTGAGCATTTAAGTACATATTGTATGCTAGATTAGGAGGCATGTGTCAAATCTCATATTTATTGATGCAAAATAGGTCCAAAGTCACAAATTTGAAGTAGAGTTAGTTATAGTTTTGTACAAAATTTCAAGTGCCACATAGAGCAAAGATATTCTAGTTTTTTATATCATGTCATCAAATTTGGCACTTCATCAAGATTTGTATCTTCATCAACATTAACAAAAGCAAAGGTATGTGCTTGAATCCCTTGCATTTAAATTTTTCTATATATATAAATATTTTAATATTTTCCCTCAAATCCATAATATATATATTAGTGTGTATTTATTTATTGCAATAAAGAATTAACCTAAGTAACACATTAAAAATTCTAAGGATTTGTGCTTGGAAAAAATGCATAACAAATTTTTATGTTGGATGTCGTGTTGTATAGTTTAGAAAAGCTCAAAATATGAATGGGGATTTGAAGGCAATATTATATTATGGTAGCTTACAATGCAAGAAGGAAGGAAATCTATTATCAATTTTAATCTACAATTTAATACCATATGAAAAATCACATGTAGTATTATCTACAACTAATTCTTGACATATTAATTTTATAAAATACATGTACCATACAATAAACTTAGAAACCCTAAGTGGCAGACATTAATTGAACCCTAATTGTAGATTCACTTAACTCTAATCATAACCCTAATTGAACCTAATTGTAGATTCATAACTCTAATCCATAACCCTGAGGGGCTTGAGATAGTAGTCTAATTGTACCACCGCCTAACTTTGAGACTATGGTTGAACTCTAATCCTAACCCTAACAATGAATTCTTGTATCTAATTGAACCTTAACTAGCCCTAAAACTAATTCTTATCCTAATTGAACCTTAACCCCAACCCTAATCTAGTTAACTTTTTTTTATAAAATTGTAGCAAGCCCATCTATACTTGGAGATTTATCCTTTTTATATATTCTAATATCCTTTACAATATCATCCTTAGAGATATCTCTAGTAGGCCAATCATTGTCTTCCTCTTTGATTTACCTAGGGATGACTTGTGCACAATGATCTTGGGATCTTTTATAGTCCACATTGCTATCTTCAACAAAGAAAATATTTTAATAGAAAGATTTAAATTCATTTATAACCAAATAAAGACCATTTATATGTTGATTATTCACCTAGATTGGTCCAATTTCTTATCTCCATTTTTTAGCCAATTTATTTTAGCCCTAACTTTTAAACGATGAATCTTCTTAATTTACAATATTCTCAAATTATGCTTGAATCTGACCAACTCCTCATTCAAGGACTCATGCAATTGAGATTAGATGGAGATAAAATCTTATTGAAGAAATTCTTTGATCTCCTTCCATCAAAGGCTCTTTTTTCTACACAACCCAGAATAGGGACCTTGAGTTGGTAACATTGCAATCCTATTTTTCAATTGATAACAGAGAATTTTTTTAGCAAGATCCTATCAATTAATTTTTTTAGCAAATATTAAATTCTTATATTAAAAATAATTTAAATATTTTAACACATGCATTAGATGGACCTTTGGTTTTTGATGATTTAGATATATTATGTATTGATAATTGTGTGATTGAAAGGTTTAACAAATATAAGTCATTTGGAAAAGCCTATGAAATCTAGGTTGAGCAAGTGATTAGATATGGACTCTTTTGCATTGAAAGAGGTGTAATATTATATAAGGAAATTGAGGGAAAGAAAAAGGAACTAAATAATGATCTCCAAATACTGAGAAAATAAGAATCTATCTAGAATTTAGTAATTATATATATATATATATATATATATATATATATATAAAATTGATACAAATACACAACTAAACAAAAAAATTCTCATATTTATTTTAAATGTTTGATATATGTTATTCATTACATATGTTTTTAAATTTCAATATGCTTTTGGTGGAGTTACTATTGGAAGGGAGAATATAATTGTAAACTATATATATTTTAAGTAAATCTATATCTTTTTAGTATTTAAAATTATAAATAGTTTCCTCATTGATATCTTGTTTACTTTAACATACACACACCATAATAAGAAGTTCACATGCACATCAATCTTAGAGAAAATATATATATTCATGCCTTTTCATTACTATTTTTGGTAAACTTTGAATGGGTGTCTTTGTTCAATAACAAGTCTACAAGTGGGATATTCTTGTGTGAATTAATCTCATGACATTACCCTACCTTGCATAAGATCTACTAGTGCAAACTTGACGTAGTAATTATCAACCCTACACATTTAAAATTTAAATTCAATTTAAATCTTGACAACACCCTCCCACTAATCATTGTGAGCTTACCTAATGCATGTTTATCTTGATTTTCATGTTGTATTTTACTTTAAAAAAATCATTTAAGCATTTAAAATGATCAAAGATTATTAGGAAAATGAGGATTTATCAAAAGAACATTTTCATTGAGAGAAATGTAATAACATTTTCTCATAACATATATCATCATGTCTCTAATCATTATTCCTATGTCATGGAATTGGTTTGCTTAGGGCTCTAATTGAGGAGAATAGAATCCTCACAATTTAGCACATTCCTTAAAAATGTTACTAAACACTTTCTATCTATATTGAGGTTCAAATATTAGAAGATCAACACAACTAAATTCTAAACATCAATTATTTGCTAGTTGATTCTTATGGTATAGATTTATATTTGCACACTAGTTCGGTTTCTCAGACATGGATATGAACCAAAGCAATACTTTGAGACATTTATTGACCATCTAGGGATCTAAATGAAGATAATACAAGCCTCACAATTTAGTAGATTTTTCAATACTATGTATATTCACTCTTATTATATTAATATATAAATATATAGGCTTACCGCCTTTGCTTTAAAAAAAATGATGTTTGTAAACATTGTCAATCCATAATAAAGTGTAAATGTTAAAAGATAAAAAACAATTTCAAAAATTATTTTTTTACTAGTTGATTATTGGAATTATAGATTGAAGCTTGTAGACTAGTTTTATTTTGTACACATATTTGAACCAAAGAAAAGAACACTTAATTTGCATATTTAAAAGCATTTATAAAATCAAGTCCAAAACCTCTTTTAACACTTCAAATAATCAAACATCTACATCTCAAAAAACATCACATTTAATTCATTTAATTTAAATATCAATCATCTAATATAAAAATAATATTATTTTTAAATAAAACATAATAAACATTTTTTCATTAAAATAAACAATTAAATATAACTAACATTAATAAATATTATAAATAAGATATAATCTTTTAAAAAAAAGTTATTATTAAAGTTATAAGAAAGATAAATCTTTTCTATTTCCTAACAAAGAAAATGAGCCGATACTTCATAATATAAAAGGAACACTCACCACAATTCATGTAATGAAATGAATGTGGGATTAAGACTAAATCCCCCAATCCAATGACCGAGAAAATGTGTAAAGTGGAAATGGAAAATGTGAACAGCTATGGAAGGAGAACAGGAATGGGAATGGCAAGTGTAAATTGCAATGGTGGAGTACTACGGAAACATAGATTTGAAATGGTGTAGTTAAAGAAATGCTACAGAAATGAGAGAGAGGTTGGGTTAAGAGGGCCCCACATGGTGTCGAACATCTAAGGGAGTGTACCCTTAGAGTGTGTCGGTTAAGCCCGACCCTCATATAATACCTTGCATCATGGAGCTCAATTCTCTGATATATTACTACTTATCAAATCCTTTGTAAATAATTGTAAAATTATGACTCCATTTAAGCATTCAATTGATTTTCTTGAATCAAAGGAAAAACATAGACACACAATTGAACAAATTCTCAAAAGAAGAATGACAACTTCATTAACATTTCATTAAAAATTCACTCAAATCCACATAAGGAGAGAAAATATATTAGAATTATATGTTTATTCATGCTTATAAGTCATATCTACATACAATTTAAGATAATTTACATATATTCATCCAAAACTCAAAACAGGCTATCTATTCTATTCTGCCCGCTTGGGGTTTTAACAGCCAATGGCACCACAAATATCACTTCCACATCAAAGGACATATATCTTTCTACCCATATATTCAACTCAAAACCTAGCTAGAGCTTTCATCAGTTCTCTCCCTACAAATGAGCCTTGAATTCCCTTTTATATGACAAGGGAGCAACAAGCTTCAAGATCAAATTTAATTTCACCACAAATTCTCATTTGAACAAAATCTCCATTGCATTTGAATTTCATTTCAAAACTTCCCACACGTTGAATCTGCAAAACATTTATAGTGCATGGACTGGGGTAGCGTAAAAGAATAGGGGAACACAAATTGTCATCAAAATCCCCTTGTCGCTATCCACGCAAAAAAACCAGGCAACCAAATTGCCATGAAGGCACCACAAAACTTCTTATTTACCTGCCACCCTGCCCTTACCAACACTCAGACCTTGGTATACACGCCCGCTTCTAGTTGTTGCCCAATACGGTAGACTCTCAGCCTTATCTTCTTTCTTGTCCTTGCCTAATATGGTTCAAGTCGGTCCGCTTGGGGTTTTAATTTGAACAAAATCTTCATTGCATTTGAATTTCATTTCAAAACCTCCCACATGTTGAATCTGCAAAACATAGTGGCGCACAAACTAGGGAAAGCTAAAAGAAAAGGGAGCACAAATTGTCATCAAAATCTTGGCACACGAACTAGTAAAAGCTAAAAGAAAAGGGAACACAAATTGTCATCAAAATCCCCTTGTCGCTATCCACTCAAAAATGCCAGGAAACCAAATTTCCACGAAGGCACCACAACTTCTTATTTACCCGCCACCATTCCCTTACCAACACTCTGACCCTGGTATACACGCCCGCTTCTAGTTGTTGCCCAATACGATAGACTCTTAGCCTCATCTTCTTTCTTGTCCTTGCCCAATACGGTTCGAGTCGATCTGCTTGGGGTTTTAACAACCAATGGCACCAGAGCTATCTCTTCATCATCAGAGAACATACCGTGATTGAACAAAGGTAAATACTGACAGTAGTCTGATTCGGTCTTGGTTACATCATCAGAAGTGTTGCTCGTAAGGTCAATGGGCGAGTGTTGGCATCCAGAGGAGCCATGCCACCCATACCTTATTTTCCTACCAACACTAGTAATGGAGCACACCGTCAACTGCTTGCCTTTGTCATCTACCAGTTGAGAAGCAACGTCCTAAAATTGCAACCTTCTACTGTATCTAGTGGGCACAAGCCTAGTCTTTTCAACCAAAGTACCTTCCTAAATAGCAGGACTGAGCTTTTGTGAGCTCAAACGAACAGACCTCCTTACTGACTTACTCATTTTCTCTTCTCAGACAAGCACTCAAACTTGATTAGACTCAACCCACAAAGTGCTCTAACTGCTAAAAGAATGACACTATTAGTAGTAAATTCCTCTTCTATTTATTGTGCGAGGTAATGGCAACCTTCATCAATGCTTAGTAAAAATGCATGTGCAAACATGGCAATTTGGCGGCGTATGTACTGTCATTGTTTAACTAGAGCTACATGAGAATCCAAAGATCACCCTTCATGATTGCCAACAACAACATCTTCACATAGATTGAGATTGACGTGTCTGCACAAGCAAGGAATAATTCATTAATGCTTCACCAACCTTCATCTTCCTCTTGCCAGCTAGCAGGGAACAACAGAGATTTACATTAGCTTTTGACCTTCATTGTTGATCTAAAACCATGGGTTATGAGATCAATAGTGGAGATTGGGCCCCATATTCCATACATGACACACATCTATCTTTTGCTGACCTCGCGCCAAATAACAGGGTGACACCTTAGGTCTGCGAGTTGGCAGGGTACGATCGAGATCTTCTCCCATATCTTCGAATCTGGAAAATCTACACATTGTATAGTTAGTATTTAATGAAATGCTTTGGCTAAGCCGTTGGTGACATGACCATTGGAGTTAATGGCTTAGGCTTACGTCACCAGATTGAAATTAAAACCCAACTTTGATTTTAATGCTTTATTTCCTCTCCAGGGTTTTATTTCCTAAGTCTCAGTTGGACCCATTAAATTCTTATCCCAACCCTAACAAGAACAAATGATTAAGCTAAGGATTGTATTTGTTGTTATAACTTTAGTTCTAAAGAATTCTTAATTACCAATTCTTATTTATGCATTTGTATATGAATCCAATTGAATGCCTTTCCATATCATTATGGAAAATTTTATTATTGCAACCCTAACTCTTAACACTAATTAAACCTTGAACCTAACCTGATTGACATATTATAACCCTAACTCTAATACTAATTGAACTATAATTGTAACCCTAATTGTATCAAAACCCTAGAGAACTCTAATTGAACCCTAACCCTAAAATAGACAATAACCCTTACCTTAATTGAATCCTAACTGCAATCCTAGCCCTAATTTAAGACTAACCTTAACCCTGACCTTAATTAAACCCTTATTGAATTATAACCCTAATTGATCCCTAACCCAAATTGAATACTAATTAAACCTTAACCCTAAGTGAATAGAAACCTTAATTAAACTCCAACCATAATCCTATTTTAATTTTGACCCTAATCATAACCATAATTCAACCCTAACCTTAATTGAACCCTAATCCTAAACATGAGTTCAATTAAGTTTAAGGTTCAAATAGGATTAGACTTTAATTAAAATTAGGTATAGGATTCTATTAGGATTAGGGTTGGGGTTGGGGTAAAGATTAAGGTTCTATGATAGAGCTTGGGGTTAGTGTTAGGGTTCAATTGGGGCAATGGTTAGTATTAGGGTTAGGGTTATGGTTCAATTAGGGTTTCATTAATGTTAGTTTTAGAATCATAGTTATGTTTAGGGTTGGATATAAAATTAGAGTTAGGTTTGAAGTTAATTAGTGTTAGTTTAGGGTTGGCATTATGGTTAGACTTATAATTAATGTTAGTATTGGGATTAGATTCTATCACTTTAATAAAATAATCTTCTATAGAAATTCATTTCAATTTTTTGAAATTATATAATTTAAAAATATTTTTCAAATTTACCTATGTTGATATATGAGAGATATAGCAAATCTAAACTCTATACAATTTATAGTTAACCCGGCATTGTGTATAAAAAGGTTTAAGTTATGAATCTTTATAATATAACAAGAGCTGCAGAGCAGCGAAGTTCCTGCCATAAAGTTTTAGAATAGTTTTGTTTGTATTTGTTGTGTATTGCAAAAGGCCTGGATCAAACATCAAAAATCTCAATTGAACCCATATGCTCATTTTGTTGATTGTAGAGTAGTGGAAAAAAGCATTGCAATATTCATTAGACCAAGACCACAAGGTAGATGATTAATTGATGAAGTTATTCTTGAATCCTCTTCATAGGAAACATGACCAACTAATTGGTATTCTCTTTTAGCACTAGGATCATACAAAAGTAGAAGAAATAGTTTTAATTTGCTATATATATATTTTTATTCAAGGGGTAAATGCTTTTGACTGGAGCTATGAACCGGATACAACCATTCAACAATACCACCCCAACGGGGTTTGAACCTTTGTGGAAAGAACAATAATTCCACCTATAAACCAACACACCATGCCAATACCGGCTTAATTTGCTATATATTAACCATCTTTTACTTACAAAGTTTTTTTGAAAAAGGCAGTTAGAAGGTGTCATACCTCTACTGCATTTAAGCCAAGATCAATTAGTATTGCACCAGGTTTCAACCAATCACCATGAACCAAATTTGGCTCGCCTACTATCTAGAATCACAACTACATACTATAGACTCATCACTATGTGAACTGATGTTTATCTAGGGTACTAATTGTTTAACTTAGACATTGATGTGTATACCCTTAGCTTCCAAATCTTCTTGTCTCATTTAAATTTTTGTCGACATCACTATCTCTTGATAAGTCAACCAAATTCTAAGGTCATCTCTAGATGGGAATGCTCTCTGCCAAATATGATGAACTAGGGCATGAATGAACTAAATGTGTTACATATCCATCAACGTTAAATTATTTGGATGATCAGAAAAACTTCAATAAATTGTAGAAATAAAGAGAAAGATTAAATAAAAACTAAATGAGATACACTCTTGACAATCTTTGTTTGGGATTTTCATTGCTATTTGGTTCTATGTTATATTATTTTCAAAATTAGAAGTTTTTTTATTATGATCAATTAGAATAGACTGTACAAGAAATGCATAAATATATTGTCTTGTGTAAGAATCCCACGAATAGAAATAATAATTTGTTGATAAATCGCAAGAGATAACTCTTTGCAGTCAAACACAAATCTCTAGATTTTTCACACTGATCCAATAATTATCGCCAATGAATCAGAATAGTAGTATCAATCTTAGTTCAATGATATATGTCAATGTCAGATTCATAATTAACAATAAATTTTAGATTCTCCACACTGGACACTAAAACAAATTGAAAAGTTGTCTTTATTTGCATCTCCTCTAGAAACTCATCTATCTTGTAAGTTAGGTAACATCTGCAAAAACTATGTACTGGCTTGTGCTGCTAGAATTGGAAGTCATGTAAATTTTTGTAACATATTGGCTAGTATAAGTTCTACACTAAGGGCCTCTACCACCATTTTGATGGAAAAAAACATGATGTGGGTCTCTTTAACCCTAATCCCTAATTTATGAAGAAGACCTATGGGGGATGATTAATCCAATTGAAAAGAAGATGAATTCATTATGCAATTAGTACTCCTCTGGTTGAAGTTGACAAGAGGTATATGCAGTATAGAAGTTGCCAAGTGAACTTATTAAAAGTTTTGGACATATCCAATTTGATAATCATTCCAGAATAACAGTAAAATCTTGAGAGATTGAATGGTTCTCTAGGTGTAAAATTTTGGATTTGCAAGGTGTACTTTACTCTGAAGCATTCTCATGAGGTCAAACACAATGATAATAAATATGAACAATATCTAAGGTATATAGAAATAAATGTTTATTGGGCTTCAACAAGGGGTCTTTTAAACCAAATTGGCATCTAGCATGGTCATGACTTAAAAATTAACCAATATTATTATGCCCTTATTGTACCCTACCCACTTTATTAAGCCTAATTTAAGCCCTAGCTCTACCATACCATGGCTCTAACCTTGGCTTCAAGTTTTATTCTAGATTAATAATTTTAATCCTAACTTAACATTAACCCTAACCCTATTTAAACAATAATCATAACCCTAATTAAATCCTAGTTAGACCTACTTGAACCTTAATCTAAATGAACCCTAACCTTAACCCTAATTGAACCATAAACCTAACTCTAATTAAACCTTAATTGTAAATTGAACTAAAATAAGCTTAATTGAACCCTAACTGTAACTTGAACTTGATTCTAATCATAACACTAATTGAATGCCAACCCTAACCCTAATTGAACTTGAACCCTAACTCTAATTGAACCTTGTTGTTGGGGTTAAATTAGGGTTCAATTAGCATTCTAGTTAAACCCGAATTGTAAGATTAACCAAAATAAGTGTAAATAAACCCTAACTATAACTTGAACTTGACCCTAATCATAACACTAATTAAATTCTATCCCTAACTAGGTAATTGAACCCTAATTCCAACCATAAACCTACTTGTTAAACCCTAACCCTAACTCTTATTGAACCTTATTTTTAGGGTTCAATTAGGGTTTAATTAGCATTCTAGGATGGAGATTAAGGTTAGGTTAGGGTTCTAGAGTTCTGAATATCTTAATATTAGCTTATAGATTTGACCCTAACTATAATCATAATTGAATCCTAACCCTAACCCTAATTAAACTCTAATTCTAACCCTAACACTAACCATAATTAAATTCTCACTCTAATCCTAACCGTAATTAAATCATATTGTTAGGGTTGAATTAGGGTTAGGTTTAGGGTTCAATTAGAGTTCTAGTATAAATCTTAGGGTTAAGGTTATTTATTTCTTGATATTAGTTTATAAATTATATTAATTATTCAATATAAATAAATTAAATAAAACTACATCCTATCTAATGTATACATCTATAAAGGTTTGATTTGGTGTATGCGAGGATTATTTGCAATGCATTGGTATACTAGTTGATCATTCTACTATATTTAATATAATTAAATAAAACTAAATATTATTTTCAAAATAATTCACCAATAAATAATTATAATTTGAGAATAAATTAAGAAAAGAAAAAATATATAAAATAACCTTTTTTATTTCTTTGCATCCAAATGATTTCATTTTGTAAAATCATATTAAATTCCAACTTCAAAAAATCATAAAATATTTTACATGCTTATTTTTATATTTTTGAGTTGAATTGTGTTATTCTTTAAATTTGAATAACCAATCATAAAGCAAATAAATAATCAAATCAACACAATATTTAAAAACTTAAATTTCATTTTAAAATTAAACTAAATTCTATTTTCTAAAATTCATAGAATATTTATTACTTAATTATTAAATTCATAATTAATTAAATTATAATGATTATGTGATATAAATGAATTAAATATTAAATAGAAGTATATGATCCTTTTAAAATAATTCAACAATCAAAGACTAAAATTTAAATTTAAAAGTATTATTTATATTGTATTTTTTTCATTTGTACATACAAAATATAAAATACTTGAAGTTGATAAGTTTTAAATTTATTAATTATGATGATATCCAAAAACTAACAAGAGCTGCAAAGCAGCGAAGTTCCTACCAAATTGTGCAAGAATAGTCATGTTTTTATTTATTGTGTCTACTATGTTTTAGCAACAATGTTGATATTATAACAACTTAATAATAATCTTGAAATTTTTCAAATGGTGACATGTAATACCGTAAACAATATCCAAAAATAAGACAAGTTGTCACAAATAAGAAACATGTATTGTCCTTTCAAAATTAAAAATCTATGTATTTAGATCAAATACAATGAACAACCTACATTGCTTATTAAAAGTGAAATTATAAAACAAATTGTAGATTTATTTTATTTTTCTTCTATAAATATAATTTTTTTATTTGTCGTCCGCCTAGTAATGCCTACTTCTCCTTTTAATGAATGTTTTATTTTGTAAGGGTTGATTTAGTGCTACCGTTGATCTATTTCTTGCAGATATCAATGGTGCCCGCCATCCCGTGATCAGGAATTCAAGGATCATGAAATCACGGGTGGGCGCCACGTGTCCTATCCAGGGGAGCTCAAGGGTTGATTTAGTGTTGTTGATCTATTTCCTACAGATATCAACGGTACCTACCATCCCGTGATCGAGAATTCAAGGATCGCGAAATCACGGGTGGGAGCCACATGTCCTATTTGGGGGATCAAACTTGAGCTATCGCTAACCAACTACCATTTGATCTGAGTCATTCCCCGTCATCGTGCGATGGTGCTTGGGTTGATTGCAAAATCACAGGCAGACACCACGTGTCTCATCCGATGAAGCTTAAAGAGTAAAGGAAACACTAGCCGACTTTAAATGTATTAAGAGGCGGATTACTAAAGTGTTCTCGAGACGCACATGTTGTAAAACCACAGATATGTTATAATCTCGCTGGAGAAGCTGCTCGAAGGTTAATGACATGGCTAGCGACTGTGTTAAAGGAACGAGATCAACGGTGCCCACTATCCTGTGATCAGCGATTACAGGGATTGTGATATCATAGGCGGGTGCCACGTGCCCTTCATAAAGGATGAAATCTGCATGACTATTGATGAGCTGTCTCTTCAAGATTGATGGTGCCCACCATATCGCAATTAGGAATTTTGGGATTGCGATGTTGCAGGTGCCTGCCACGTGTCTCATCCAATGAAGCCTAAGGAGTGAAGAAAGCGTTGCCAGTTTTAAATGTATTACGAGGCAGATTACTAATGTACTTGTAAGATGCACATGTTTTATTTCAACGTAGATGTTATGATTTTAAGGGAAAATTTGCTCAATAGTTAAAGGAAAGGACAATGACCATTTTTGAAGGAGCAGGCTTTATGGTAAAAAGATCGACGGTGCCTGCCATCCCGTGATGATAAATCAAAGGATTGCGATATCACGGGAAACCACCACATGGCATTCCTTCATGGTGTATGACATAGTGGGCCCCTTTATTGCCATGTTGGCGATTATGTCAGCCTATTTTGAAGATGGTCGTCGATGATTTGATCAAACTGAAGGATCAACGACTCAAATTTAAATATGTATAAAATTATGGTTGGAGCCATTCGTGCGGCCCACGAGTGAGCTTTAATGGTGGATGAGACATTCACTAGCAGAATTTGATCGACATAAAATCAATTTACTCATCTCATTTGTATCACAAAGCATCCAAGAATTTTGTGAAAATAGTTTCAGAGCCAAAGGTGAAATTGTGAGTAGCTGCTACCAGAAATTGGAGTTTGTGCGAAAAAAGTTGTGAGTTAATTTTCTCTGTTTCCCAGTCATTCTACACCTAAATTTGGAAAAGGGGGGGTCTACTATGCTTGTCACTAAGTTCATTAAAATCTTTTGTTAGGGCTATTGTTTAATCATAAATTGTGAGAAATTGCGGTATTTTTACTCTGTAATTTCCTATCT
>VDFB02373365.1:218852402-218922527 GCA_007258455.2 Sequoia sempervirens
TTTTATCTTTACTTTACATCTATGATAATTTCAAAATTGTCTAATTTAAAAATTATAAATAAAAACTTATTTTTATTAATCTCTTCAAGTACCTAGGTCCTAATATTTTGTAGATTAATAACTATCTAAATAGCTATTTCTTTCCTTTATTTCTATAAATGTGTCTCATGTCTCTATTGAAATTTATGAGATGTGTATGTAATTTTTAGCACAACACTCTTAGAGATTAGGATTTATTTTCACATTTATCTATTTTCTTATTGTTCCTATTAGTGGCTAATTAAATCTTCATTGAAAACCTACAAAGAGCTTGGGTCCTTCAATCTCAAAGCTTGTCTAATTTCTTGATGAGAATCATTCACATTGATTCCAATATTGTGCTCCTTGCATGATACATTTATAAAACTAACTTGGTAATTTAGTATGGTTGAAATATTAGGAGTAACAACAAATTGTTCTTTTTCTTACTTTTGGCAATACGATTTTGACATTTACTATGTTAAATTTTTTATTTTCACTTTTATTTTCATGGTTTTCATGTTGTCAAATTTTCATACATTTCTTAGTCTCTTTTTAAAAAATATGAAGGTTCTATTATGTTCCAATCTTGCTAAATATCATGTATAAAGAAAGTAAAATATATAAACTACCAATTATAGAGTATAACAACAAAATGAATTTAAAAACTACTACATAGAAACAACGCTTAGAATAATTCAAAATAGAGATACCATTCTCCTACAAATACTATGTATAGAAACCCTATATATGTAGCCACACTTTCACCCTAAAAATCAATAGAATAAATTCTCATACATTGTTTCTATAATGAATCTAGAGAATAAATTATAAGATTTAAATTCAATAATGAATTTAGAAAATATTAAATCAATCAAAATTGTTTCTATTATCCAAAATACTTTATAAGTAAATCTTAAGCTCAATCTTAAGCCTAACAATAACCCTAAGTGAACACTTATCCTAATTCAACCTTAACCATGATTTAGCCCAAACCATAACCTTAGCCCTAACCCTAATTGAACCCTAACCCTAATTAAACTCTAAACCTGATTGAAATCTAACCCTAATTAAACTCTAGCCGCAATTGAACCCCAACCCTAAACCTATTTGTTCCTAACCCTAGTATCTCACAAATACAGGATCAAGACCTTGCCAACTCTGGTAAACCTTATTGTATAGTGATAAAAGCTACCTTATCTTTCATTAAGGTATAATTTTTTTGTTATACAACATGCCCCTTGAAAATTGGAGATAGGCACTGCGTAAAGAAGGTAAACACAATGAAAATGGTCAGTGGTATTGTGGAAGATGTGATAAAACTTTCCTTAAATGTGATTATATAAATATATACTTCAATGCAAAGTGAAGACCATACTTCATTCACTTGATTACAACTTCTTTTGAAGAAGTGGCAAAGAAATTATGGGTGTAACAACAAAGAATTAACATTTTGAAGCATGAAAAACAAGATGATGTTAAGTTTCACACATTATATACAAAAGGTCCATTTCAACAGATATATCTAAGTTAGTTAATGCCATTTTGTCATATGATATACTTTTTGATGCTATCAGTACTAAATATAATGATTGATGAACATTTTTTGCTTTTAAATTTATTGTTCTGGTTGTATGTTGTGATGTATTGCTATATGATTTCAAATTTCAATGTGTACCCTTATATATGGGAATTGAGATAAACAATGAGACACAAACAATAATGAATAAATTGATTGCTTTCCAAATTCATATTCATGAAAATGTAAGCATTTTTCAAAGTCAATAGGCATCTTGATAAAGATAACTCTCAAGATGTTTTACATATATTATTAATTATCAAAGGTATGCTAGTTAATTAAATTATTAACTATATTTTATTTGTATTATATATTGAATTGTTAAAAGATGTAAAAATCTTAATACTAAATATATAGGAAAATGGTTTAAAAATTACATATTTTTCAAAAAATAAAATATTAATATCTTTCTACTTATCTCTCTCCCCTCTCTATATCTTATATAGACTATCTTTCCATATCTCTCTTAAGTATATATATATATATATATCCCTCCTCTATCCTCAGAGATCTCTCATATATTTATTTCTCCATCTATCTCTCTCTATATCTCTATCTATTTTTATCCCTTTGCCTCTCTCATTCTATATTCATCTCTACCTCTATCTATAGGGAGAGATACAAAGGTGAAGCATTGGACCTTCCCAAAGATCCACCAATCTCAACACCACTCCCAACTATTTTGAGCATTTAAGTACATATTGTATGCTAGATTAGGAGGCATGTGTCAAAGCTCATATTTATTGATGCAAAATAGGTCCAAAGTCACAAATTTGAGGTAGAGTTAGTTATAGTTTTGTAGAAATTTCAAGTGCCACATAGAGCAAAGATATTCCACCTTTTAGGAAGATCATGTCATCAAATTTGCACTTCATCAACATTTGTATCTTCATCAACATTAACAAAAGCAAAGCATGTAATTTCTGAATCCCTTGCATTTAAACAGCCATATATATAAATATTTTAATATTTTCCCCTCAACCATAATATATATATCAGTGTGTATTTATTTATTGTAATAAACAATTAACCTAAGTAACACATTAAGAATTCTAAGGATTTGTGCTTGGAAAAAATGCATAACAAATTTATTTGTTGGATGTCGTGTTGTATAGTTTAGAAAAGCTCAAAATATGAATAGGATTTGAAGGCAATATATTATGGTAGCTTACAATGCAAAAGAAGGAAGGAAATCTATTATCAATTTTAATCTACAATTTAATACCATATGAAAAATCACATGTAGTATTATCTACAACTAATTCTTGACATATTAATTTTATAAAATACAATTTGTACCATACAATAAACTTGGCCCAAGAAAGAAACCCTAAGTGAACATTAATTGAACCCTAATTCAGATTCATAATTGAACCCTAATTGTAGATTCATAACTCTAATCATAACCCTAAGGGAACACTTATTGAATAGTAGTCCTAATTGTACCATAACCCTAACTTTGAACTATAGTTGAACTCTAATCCTAACCCTAACAATAATTCTTATCCTAATTGAACCTTAACCCCAACCCTAAAACTAATTCTTATCCTAATTGAACCTTAACCCCAACCCTAATCTAGTTAACTTTTTTTTATAAAATTGTAGCAAGCCCATCTATACTTGGAGATTTATCCTTTTTATATATTCTAATATCCTTTACAATATCATCCTTAGAGATATCTCTAGTAGGCCAATCATTGTCTTCCTCTTTGATTTACCTAGGGATGACTTGTGCACAATGATCTTGGGATCTTTTATAGTCCACATTGCTATCTTCAACAAAGAAAATATTTTAATAGAAAGATTTAAATTCATTTATAACCAAATAAAGACCATTTATATGTTGATTATTCACCTAGATTGGTCCAATTTCTTATCTCCATTTTTTAGCCAATTTATTTTAGCCCTAACTTTTAAACGATGAATCTTCTTAATTTACAATATTCTCAAATTATGCTTGAATCTGACCAACTCCTCATTCAAGGACTCATGCAATTGAGATTAGATGGAGATAAAATCTTATTGAAGAAATTCTTTGATCTCCTTCCATCAAAGGCTCTTTTTTCTACACAACCCAGAATAGGGACCTTGAGTTGGTAACATTGCAATCCTATTTTTCAATTGATAACAGAGAATTTTTTTAGCAAGATCCTATCAATTAATTTTTTTAGCAAATATTAAATTCTTATATTAAAAATAATTTAAATATTTTAACACATGCATTAGATGGACCTTTGGTTTTTGATGATTTAGATATATTATGTATTGATAATTGTGTGATTGAAAGGTTTAACAAATATAAGTCATTTGGAAAAGCCTATGAAATCTAGGTTGAGCAAGTGATTAGATATGGACTCTTTTGCATTGAAAGAGGTGTAATATTATATAAGGAAATTGAGGGAAAAAAAAAGGAACTAAATAATGATCTCCAAATAGTGAGAAAATAAGAATCTATCTAGAATTTAGTAATTATATATATATATATATTGATACAAATACACAACTAAACAAAAAAATTCTCATATTTATTTTAAATGTTTGATATATGTTATTCATTACATATTTTTTAAATTTTGTATGCTTTTGGTGGAGTTACTATTGGAAGGAGAATATAATTGTAAACTATATATATTTTAAGTAAATCTATATCTTTTAGTATTTAAAATTACTTAAATAGTTTCCTCATTGATATCTTGTTTACTTTAACATACACCATAATAGAAGTTCACATGCACATCAATCTTAGAGAAAAAATATATATTCATGCCCTTTTTCATTACTATTTTTGGTAAACTTTGAATAGATTGTCCTTTGTTCAATAACAAGTCTACAAGTGGGATATTCTTGTGTGAATTAATCTCATGACATTACCCTACCTTGCATAAGATCTACTAGTGCAAACTTGACGTAGTAATTATCAACCCTACACATTTAAAATTCAAATTCAATTTAAATCTTGACAACACCCTCCCACTAATCATTGTGAGCTTACCTAGTGCATGTTTATCTTGATTTTCATGTTGTATTTTACTTAAAAAAAATCATTTAAGCATTTAAAATGATCAAAGATTATTAGGAAAATGAGGATTTATCAAAAGAACATTTTCATTGAGAGAAATGTAACAACATTTTCTCATAACATATATCATCATGTCTCTAATCATTATTCCTATGTCATGGAATTGGTTTAGTTAGGGCTCTAATTGAGGAGAATAGAATCCTCACAATTTAGCACATTCCCTAAAAATGTTACTAAACACTTTCTATCTATATTGAGGTTCAAATATTAGAAGATCAACACAACTAAATTCTAAACATTAATTATTTGCTAGTTGATTCTTATGGTATAGATTTATATTTGCACACTAGTTCGGTTTCTCAGACATGGATATGAACCAAAGCAATACTTTGAGACATTTATTGACCATCTAGGGATCTAAATGAAGATAACACAAGCCTCACAATTTAGTAGATTTTGTAATACTATGTATATTCACTCTTATTATATTAATATATAAATATATAGGCTTACCGCCTTTGCTTTAAAAAAAATGATGTTTGTAAACATTGTCAATCCATAATAAAGTGTAAATGTTAAAAGATAAAAATCAATTTCAAAAATTAATTTTTTACTAGTTGATTATTGGAATTATAGATTGAAGCTTGTAGACTAGTTTTATTTTGTACACATATTTGAACCAAAGAAAAGAACACTTAATTTGCATATTTAAAAGCATTTATAAAATCAAGTCCAAAACCTCTTTTAACACTTCAAATAATCAACATCTACATCTCAAAAAACATCACATTTAATTCATTTAATTTAAATATCAATCATCTAATATAAAAATAATATTATTTTTAAATAAAACATAATAAACATTTTTTTCATTAAAATAAACAATTAAATATAATTAACATTAATAAATATTATAAATAAGATATAATCTTTTTAAAAAAAGTTATTATTAAAGTTGTAAGAAAGATAAATCTTTTCTATCTCCTAACAAAGAAAATGAACCGATACTTCGTAATATAAAAGGAACACTCACCACAATTCATGTAATGAAATGAATGTGGGATTAAGACTAAATCCCCCAATCCAATGACTGAGCAAATGTGTAAAGTGGAAATGGAAAATGCGAACAGCTATGGAAGGAGAACGAGAATGGGAATGGCAAGTGTAAACTGCAACGGTGGAGTACTACGGAAACATAGATTTGAAATGGTGTGGTTAAAGAAATGCTATAGAAATGAGAAAGAGGTTGGGTTAAGAGGGCCCCACATGGTGCCGGACATCTAAGGGAGTGTACCCTTAGAGTGTGTCGGTTAAGCCTGACCCTCATATAATACCTTGCATCATGGAGCTCAATTCTCTGATATATTACTACTTATCAAATCCTTTGTAAATAATTGTAAAATTATGACTCCATTTAAGCATTCAATTGATTTTCTTGAATCAAAGGAAAAACATAGACACACAATTGAACAAATTCTCAAAAGAAGAATGACAACTTCATTAACATTTCATTAAAAATTCACTCAAATCCACATAAGGAGAGAAAATATATTAGAATTATATGTTTATTCATGCTTATAAGTCATATCTACATACAATTTAAGATAATTTACATATATTCATCCAAAACTCAAAACAGGCTATCTATTCTATTCTGCCCGCTTGGGGTTTTAACAGCCAATGGCACCACAAATATCACTTCCACATCAAAGGACATATATCTTTCTACCCATATATTCAACTCAAAACCTAGCTAGAGCTTTCATCAGTTCTCTCCCTACAAATGAGCCTTGAATTCCCTTTTATATGACAAGGGAGCAACAAGCTTCAAGATCAAATTTAATTTCACCACAAATTCTCATTTGAACAAAATCTCCATTGCATTTGAATTTCATTTCAAAACTTCCCACACGTTGAATCTTGCAAACATTTATAGTGCATGGACTGGGGTAGCGTAAAAGAATAGGGGAACACAAATTGTCATCAAAATCCCCTTGTCGCTATCCACGCAAAAAAACCAGGCAACCAAATTGCCATGAAGGCACCACAAAACTTCTTATTTACCTGCCACCCTGCCCTTACCAACACTCAGACCTTGGTATACACGCCCGCTTCTAGTTGTTGCCCAATACGGTAGACTCTCAGCCTTATCTTCTTTCTTGTCCTTGCCTAATATGGTTCAAGTCGGTCCGCTTGGGGTTTTAATTTGAACAAAATCTTCATTGCATTTGAATTTCATTTCAAAACCTCCCACATGTTGAATCTGCAAAACATAGTGGCGCACAAACTAGGGAAAGCTAAAAGAAAAGGGAGCACAAATTGTCATCAAAATCTTGGCACACGAACTAGTAAAAGCTAAAAGAAAAGGGAACACAAATTGTCATCAAAATCCCCTTGTCGCTATCCACTCAAAAATGCCAGGAAACCAAATTTCCACGAAGGCACCACAACTTCTTATTTACCCGCCACCATTCCCTTACCAACACTCTGACCCTGGTATACACGCCCGCTTCTAGTTGTTGCCCAATACGATAGACTCTTAGCCTCATCTTCTTTCTTGTCCTTGCCCAATACGGTTCGAGTCGATCTGCTTGGGGTTTTAACAACCAATGGCACCAGAGCTATCTCTTCATCATCAGAGAACATACCGTGATTGAACAAAGGTAAATACTGACAGTAGTCTGATTCGGTCTTGGTTACATCATCAGAAGTGTTGCTCGTAAGGTCAATGGGCGAGTGTTGGCATCCAGAGGAGCCATGCCACCCATACCTTATTTTCCTACCAACACTAGTAATGGAGCACACCGTCAACTGCTTGCCTTTGTCATCTACCAGTTGAGAAGCAACGTCCTAAAATTGCAACCTTCTACTGTATCTAGTGGGCACAAGCCTAGTCTTTTCAACCAAAGTACCTTCCTAAATAGCAGGACTGAGCTTTTGTGAGCTCAAACGAACAGACCTCCTTACTGACTTACTCATTTTCTCTTCTCAGACAAGCACTCAAACTTGATTAGACTCAACCCACAAAGTGCTCTAACTGCTAAAAGAATGACACTATTAGTAGTAAATTCCTCTTCTATTTATTGTGCGAGGTAATGGCAACCTTCATCAATGCTTAGTAAAAATGCATGTGCAAACATGGCAATTTGGCGGCGTATGTACTGTCATTGTTTAACTAGAGCTACATGAGAATCCAAAGATCACCCTTCATGATTGCCAACAACAACATCTTCACATAGATTGAGATTGACGTGTCTGCACAAGCAAGGAATAATTCATTAATGCTTCACCAACCTTCATCTTCCTCTTGCCAGCTAGCAGGGAACAACAGAGATTTACATTAGCTTTTGACCTTCATTGTTGATCTAAAACCATGGGTTATGAGATCAATAGTGGAGATTGGGCCCCATATTCCATACATGACACACATCTATCTTTTGCTGACCTCGCGCCAAATAACAGGGTGACACCTTAGGTCTGCGAGTTGGCAGGGTACGATCGAGATCTTCTCCCATATCTTCGAATCTGGAAAATCTACACATTGTATAGTTAGTATTTAATGAAATGCTTTGGCTAAGCCGTTGGTGACATGACCATTGGAGTTAATGGCTTAGGCTTACGTCACCAGATTGAAATTAAAACCCAACTTTGATTTTAATGCTTTATTTCCTCTCCAGGGTTTTATTTCCTAAGTCTCAGTTGGACCCATTAAATTCTTATCCCAACCCTAACAAGAACAAATGATTAAGCTAAGGATTGTATTTGTTGTTATAACTTTAGTTCTAAAGAATTCTTAATTACCAATTCTTATTTATGCATTTGTATATGAATCCAATTGAATGCCTTTCCATATCATTATGGAAAATTTTATTATTGCAACCCTAACTCTTAACACTAATTAAACCTTGAACCTAACCTGATTGACATATTATAACCCTAACTCTAATACTAATTGAACTATAATTGTAACCCTAATTGTATCAAAACCCTAGAGAACTCTAATTGAACCCTAACCCTAAAATAGACAATAACCCTTACCTTAATTGAATCCTAACTGCAATCCTAGCCCTAATTTAAGACTAACCTTAACCCTGACCTTAATTAAACCCTTATTGAATTATAACCCTAATTGATCCCTAACCCAAATTGAATACTAATTAAACCTTAACCCTAAGTGAATAGAAACCTTAATTAAACTCCAACCATAATCCTATTTGAATTTTGACCCTAATCATAACCATAATTCAACCCTAACCTTAATTGAACCCTAACCCTAAACATGAGTTCAATTAAGTTTAAGGTTCAAATAGGATTAGACTTTAATTAAAATTAGGTATAGGATTCAATTAGGATTAGGGTTGGGGTTGGGGCAAAGATTAAGGCTCCCATGATAGAGCTTCTTGGGGTTAGTGCTAGGTTCAACTAAAAGGGTTGCATTAGGTTAGGGTTAAGGGTCTCAACTAGGGTTTCATTAATGTTAGTTTTAGAATCATATTATGTTTAGGCTGGATATAAAATTAGAGCTAGGCTCTAGCTAATTAGTGCTATTTTAGGCTGGCATTATGGTTAGACTCTATAACTAATGTTAGTATCAGATTAGATCTCATCACTCTAATAAAAATAATCTTCTATAAATTCATTCAATTTTTTTTTTGAAATTATATAATTTAAAATATTTTCAAATTTACTCTATGTTGATATATGAGAGATATAGCAAATCTAAACTCTATACAATTTATAGTTAACTTGACATTGTGTATAAAAAGGTTTAAGTTATGAATGTTATAATATAACAAGAGCTGCAGAGTAGCGAAGTTCCTGCCATAAAGTTTTAGAATAGTTTTGTTTGTATTTGTTGTGTATTGCAAAAGGCCTCGATCAAACATCAGAAATCTCAATTGAACCCATATGCTCGTTTTGTTGATTGTAGAGTAGTGGACAAAAGCATAGCAATATTCATTAGACCAAGACCACAAGGTAGAGGATTAATTGATGAAGTTATTCTTGAATCCTCTTCATAGGAAACATGACCAACTAATTGGTATTCTCTTTTAGCACTAGGATCATACAAAAGTAGAAGAAATAGTTTTAATTTGCTATATATATATTTTTATTCAAGGGGTAAATGCTTTTGACTGGAGCTATGAACCGGATACAACCATTCAACAATACCACCCCAACGGGGTTTGAACCTTTGTGGAAAGAACAATAATTCCACCTATAAACCAACACACCATGCCAATACCGGCTTAATTTGCTATATATTAACCATCTTTTACTTACAAAGTTTTTTTGAAAAAGGCAGTTAGAAGTTGTCATACCTCTACTGCATTTAAGCCAAGATCAATTAGTATTGCACCAGGTTTCAACCAATCACCATGAACCAAATTTGGCTCGCCTACTATCTAGAATCACAACTACGTACTATAGACTCATCACTATGTGAACTGATGTTTATCTAGGGTATTAATTGTTTAACTTAGACATTGATGTGTATACCCTTAGCTTCCAAATCTTCTTGTCTCATTTAATTTTTGTCGACATCACTATCTCTTGGATAAGTCAACCAAATTCTAAGGTCATCTCTAGATGGGAATGCTCTCTGCCAAATATGATGAACTAGGGCATGAATGAACTAAATGTGTTACATATCCATCAACGTTAAATTATTTGGATGATCAGAAAAACTTCAATAAATTGTAGAAATAAAGAGAAAGATTAAATAAAAACTAAATGAGATACACTCTTGACAATCTTTGTTTGGGATTTTCATTGCTATTTGGTTCTATGTTATATTATTTTCAAAATTAGAAGTTTTTTTATTATGATCAATTAGAATAGACTGTACAAGAAATGCATAAATATATTGTCTTGTGTAAGAATCCCACGAATAGAAATAATAATTTGTTGATAAATCGCAAGAGATAACTCTTTGCAGTCAAACACAAATCTCTAGATTTTTCACACTGATCCAATAATTATCGCCAATGAATCAGAATAGTAGTATCAATCTTAGTTCAATGATATATGTCAATGTCAGATTCATAATTAACAATAAATTTTAGATTCTCCACACTGGACACTAAAACAAATTGAAAAGTTGTCTTTATTTGCATCTCCTCTAGAAACTCATCTATCTTGTAAGTTAGGTAACATCTGCAAAAACTATGTACTGGCTTGTGCTGCTAGAATTGGAAGTCATGTAAATTTTTGTAACATATTGGCTAGTATAAGTTCTACACTAAGGGCCTCTACCATTTTGATGGAAAAAAAACATGATAATGGGTCTCTTTAACTTAATCCCCTAATTTATGAAGAAGACCCTATGGGGGATGATTAATCGAATTGAAAAAGAAGACAATTCATTATGCAATTAGTACTCTCCCTGGTTGAAGTTGACAAGAGGTATATGTAGTATAGAAGTTGCCAAGTCAACTTATTATTAAAGGCTTTGACATATCCAATTTGATAATCATTCCTAATAACAGAAAATTTTGAGAGATTGAATGGTTCTCCAGTGTAGGTGGATTTGCAAGGTGTACTTTACTCTGAAGCATTCTCATGAGGTCAAACACAATGATAATAAATATGAACAATATCTAAGGTATATAGAAATAATGTCTTGTGGGCTTCAACAAGGGGTCTTTTAAACCAAATTAGCATCTAGCATGGTCATGACTTAAAAATTAACCAATATTATTATACCCTTATTGTACCCTACCCTTTATTAAACCCTAATTTAAGCCTAACTCTACCACTTACCATAGCTCTAACCTTGCTTCAAGTTTTATTCTAGATTAATAATTTTAATCCTAACTTAACATTAACCCTAACCCTATTTAAATAATAATCATAACCCTAATTAAATCCCTAATTGAACCCTACTTGAACCTTAATCTAAATGAACCCTAACCTTAACCCTAATTGAACCATAAACCTAACTCTAATTAAACCTTAATTGTAAACTAAACTAAAATAAGCTTAATTGAACCCTAACTGTAACTTGAACTTGATTCTAATCATAACACTAATTGAATGCCAACCCTAACCCTAATTGAACTTGAACCCTGACTCTAATTGAACCTTGTTGTTGGGGTTAAATTAGGGTTCAATTAGCATTCTAGTTAAACCCCAATTGTAAGATTAACCAAAATAAGCCTAAATAAACCCTAACTATAACTTGAACTTGACCCTAATCATAACACTAATTAAATTCTATCCCTAACCAGGTAATTGAACCCTAATTCCAACCATAAACCTACTTGTTAAACCCTAACCCTAACTCTTATTGAACCTTATTTTTAGGGTTCAATTAGGGTTTAATTAGCATTCTAGGATGGAGATTAAGGTTAGGTTAGGGTTAGAGTTCTGAATATCTTAATATTAGCTTATAGATTTGACCCTAACTATAATCATAATTGAATCCTAACCCTAACCCTAATTAAACTCTAATTCTAACCCTAACACTAACCATAATTAAATTCTCACTCTAACCCTAACCGTAATTAAATCCTATTGTTAGGGTTGAATTAGGGTTAGGTTTAGGGTTCAATTAGAGTTCTAGTATAAATCTTGGGGTTAAGGTTATTTATTTCTTGATATTAGTTTATAAATTATATTAATTATTCAATATAAATAAATTAAATAAAACTACATCCTATCTAATGTATACATCTGTAAAGGTTTGATTTGGTGTATGCGGGGATTATTTGCAATGCATTGGTATACTAGTTGATCATTCTACTATATTTAATATAATTAAATAAAACTAAATATTATTTTCAAAATAATTCACCAATAAATAATTATAATTTGAGAATAAATTAAGAAATGAAAAAATATATAAAATAACCTTTTTTATTTCTTTGCATCCAAATGATTTCATTTTGTAAAATCATATTAAATTCCAACTTCAAAAAATCATAAAATATTTTACATGCTTATTTTTATATTTTTGAGTTGAATTGTGTTGTTCTTTAAATTTGAATAACCAATCATAAAGCAAATAAATAATCAAATCAACACAATATTTAAAAACTTAAATTTCATTTTAAAATTAAACTAAATTCTATTTTCTAAAATTCATAGAATATTTATTACTTAATTATTAAATTCATAATTAATTAAATTATAATGATTATGTGATATAAATGAATTAAATATTAAATAGAAGTACATGATCCTTTTAAAATAATTCAACAATCAAAGACTAAAATTTAAATTTAAAAGTATTCTTTATATTGTATTTTTTTCATTTGTACATACAAAATATAAAATACTTGAAGTTGATAAGTTTTAAATTTATTAATTATGATGATATCCAAAAACTAACAAGAGCTGCAAAGCAGCGAAGTTCCTACCAAATTGTGCAAGAATAGTCATGTTTTTATTTATTGTGTCTACTATGTTTTAGCAACAATGTTGATATTATAACAACTTAATAATAATCTTGAAATTTTTCAAATGGTGACATGTAATACCGTAAACAATATCCAAAAATAAGACAAGTTGTCACAAATAAGAAACATGTATTGTCCTTTCAAAATTAAAAATCTATGTATTTAGATCAAATACAATGAACAACCTACATTGCTTATTAAAAGTGAAATTATAAAACAAATTGTAGATTTATTTTATTTTTCTTCTATAAATATAATTTTTTTATTTGTCGTCCGCCTAGTAATGCCTACTTCTCCTTTTAATGAATGTTTTATTTTGTAAGGGTTGATTTAGTGCTACCGTTGATCTATTTCTTGCAGATATCAATGGTGCCCGCCATCCCGTGATCAGGAATTCAAGGATCATGAAATCACGGGTGGGCGCCACGTGTCCTATCCAGGGGAGCTCAAGGGTTGATTTAGTGTTGTTGATCTATTTCCTACAGATATCAACGGTACCTACCATCCCGTGATCGAGAATTCAAGGATCGCGAAATCACGGGTGGGAGCCACATGTCCTATTTGGGGGATCAAACTTGAGCTATCGCTAACCAACTACCATTTGATCTGAGTCATTCCCCGTCATCGTGCGATGGTGCTTGGGTTGATTGCAAAATCACAGGCAGACACCACGTGTCTCATCCGATGAAGCTTAAAGAGTAAAGGAAACACTAGCCGACTTTAAATGTATTAAGAGGCGGATTACTAAAGTGTTCTCGAGACGCACATGTTGTAAAACCACAGATATGTTATAATCTCGCTGGAGAAGCTGCTCGAAGGTTAATGACATGGCTAGCGACTGTGTTAAAGGAACGAGATCAACGGTGCCCACTATCCTGTGATCAGCGATTACAGGGATTGTGATATCATAGGCGGGTGCCACGTGCCCTTCATAAAGGATGAAATCTGCATGACTATTGATGAGCTGTCTCTTCAAGATTGATGGTGCCCACCATATCGCAATTAGGAATTTTGGGATTGCGATGTTGCAGGTGCCTGCCACGTGTCTCATCCAATGAAGCCTAAGGAGTGAAGAAAGCGTTGCCAGTTTTAAATGTATTACGAGGCAGATTACTAATGTACTTGTAAGATGCACATGTTTTATTTCAACGTAGATGTTATGATTTTAAGGGAAAATTTGCTCAATAGTTAAAGGAAAGGACAATGACCATTTTTGAAGGAGCAGGCTTTATGGTAAAAAGATCGACGGTGCCTGCCATCCCGTGATGATAAATCAAAGGATTGCGATATCACGGGAAACCACCACATGGCATTCCTTCATGGTGTATGACATAGTGGGCCCCTTTATTGCCATGTTGGCGATTATGTCAGCCTATTTTGAAGATGGTCGTCGATGATTTGATCAAACTGAAGGATCAACGACTCAAATTTAAATATGTATAAAATTATGGTTGGAGCCATTCGTGCGGCCCACGAGTGAGCTTTAATGGTGGATGAGACATTCACTAGCAGAATTTGATCGACATAAAATCAATTTACTCATCTCATTTGTATCACAAAGCATCCAAGAATTTTGTGAAAATAGTTTCAGAGCCAAAGGTGAAATTGTGAGTAGCTGCTACCAGAAATTGGAGTTTGTGCGAAAAAAGTTGTGAGTTAATTTTCTCTGTTTCCCAGTCATTCTACACCTAAATTTGGAAAAGGGGGGGTCTACTATGCTTGTCACTGAGTTCATTAAAATCTTTTGTTAGGGCTATTGTTTAATCATAAATTGTGAGAAATTGCGGTATTTTTACTCTGTAATTTCCTATCTCTGCTTAGTCATAGCCACGTCAAGTGTAACATTGTAGTGAGGCCCTAGTTTGTCTAAAATGGTGCCAACCAAGTAGCACTCTGGTCAAATTGAGTATTTGAAAAGAAACTTGTACGGTGATTTCCTAGATCAATTTCCATTATCAACAAATGAGAGAAGGAAAGGTTTGGTGTTGATGCGAGGGAAAATCCTAGGGGAGGGGTTGGTTTGTAATAATTCCAACATTGCTGATGCTAGGGTTCCACTCACAGGCTTAGAAATGTTCAGATTATGGTATGGACAGAGGAATTTTCCTCATCCTTTTTCAAATGGATGGATGTGCGACATGGGAAAGCTGGTTGTTCCAAATGTGTTCTCTGATGTGGACTTACTTAGAGCAGTGGCCAAAAGATATGACCCTATCACATGGGTAATCAGAGATAATGATGGAGGGGTTCTATTGGAAATTAACAGAGATGTTATCCAACAGACTTTTGATTTGAGTGAGCCAAGTGATGACTTGGTTCCTATTAATCTTGAAGAAATGAAGCAGGAGTATACAAAATTAAAATCTCTTTTTAGGGTTAAGCTACTTCCACCTCATCTGGTTAAGGTAGGGGGTTCACAATTTCACATCAGCCCTAGTGACCAGAAACCCTTTAGATTGAATTGTTTTGGAAAGCCTTTCCTAGCTACTTTCTATTCACTATGTCAGATTTTGGGTTTCAGCCCTGGTGCAGTAATGTCGATTGCATACATGTTCATGGGGGTGCAAATACAACACCCTAACTTCTCTGTAACATATGACTTTACTTCTTTTTTGGTGGAGAGGATAGAAGAAGGACTATTGAAGCTGGAGAATGGTGATACTAGTACTCAATTCTTTTGGTATTCCATGTTGATGCATATGTTCTTGTTTAGGAATGCTGATTTCTTTGCTAAGAAGATGAACTTAAGACAATCAGTTAATGGAGAAAGATTGTCAGTATAGATATGGGCTGCAGATTTGTCCTGTAATAAGGAAAGCACCAGTTATGTGCAATTTGATAATTGTTTTGCTGCAAGATTGAGGGCTATATTGATGGTAAATGTACCTAGGATCCCTCAGGAACTGCATGATTTCTTTAGGCCAAAGGAGAGGAAACCAGAATTGAGGGTTTTACATAACTAGGGTGGCATTATCCCATATCTAGTCAGCACTGTCCTGAGAATATATGGATTTCAAGAAACCCCTCACATACTGCCATACAATGTGCCACCAAGACTAGGGTTTGCAGAAGTTATGTGGCAGATGGGGTGTGTTCATGAAGATAACCTAACTAGAAAGGGGAAGGGAACATTATTCCCTGATTATACAGTAGTGTTTGAATTTACATTTTCAAAGGAAGGCTGGACACATTTTGAAAAATTCTTTGTTGATTACCATTTGAGATTTGGTCCAAGGCGACAACATGATCCTGAAAGTTTCTTTGCTCTTTTCAGATAAAGAATAAAAGGTGGCAAATTTGCACATAAGTTCAATTTCCCTAAGGACCTGATCAGGAGTGAATTTGATTTAAATAGACAGGAATTGAACAAGGAAAAGTGGATAGCTTTTAGTAAGCTACTGGATATTGTGCATCAAATGGATCCGACGTATGATCCATTGATAGAATTCACTCCATAACACAAGAGAATTGATTTTTTAATGAAGAATTTCAAGGAGATAATGGACACCTTGACAACCAAAAAGATAAATTTAAGGCTAAGTCTGGATATGCAAGGAAAAAGTGATATGCCAATTGAAACAAGGCCAATATGTTAGCCTATAGAAAGGCGGCCCATCTATAGGAGAAAAAAGGATACTGGCAGTGATGAGGAAGAAGTAGATAGAAAAGGGAAGAAAATAAAGAAGGTGCCTTCACAACCAGGCCCAAAATTCAAAGTACCTGGGGTTGTCAAAATCATTGAATTAAAATCTTCACCAGAGCGTAGTCCCCCATCACCACCACCTAAGCCAAGCCCTAAGAGGCAAAGAACTGATCACCTACCTAAGGATCTCACAGATGAAATTATTGTTACTGATCAAGACATGAAGGTTGGTATGTCATCCCCTCCTAGGTCAGGTGAATTGGTTCTATCCAATTTGGATATGAAGGGTAAGAGTGTGCAGGATGCAAGAATGGAGGCTTGCAAGGAGTTCTTATATGACAATGCATTTGTAAAGATTCCTATATTCTTGTAATTGGCATGGAGGATGAAATTTGAGGAATATCAAAATAAATGCAAGGAGAGAAGAGAACTAAGGCCTGACAGGTCAGATCAGGAGAATGATGAAGAAGTCAAAGCTAAACTAATGGAAGAGTTCAAAAACATCACTCTTGAAGAAGGAAGACAACTAGTGAATCAGGCTGGTGTTTTGATTATGCCTGAATGGGACATCTCAAATGTAGTGGCTTTCAGTGCCATTATGAAGTCCAAGAATCCTTTTCAAGATTCTGAAGAAGAAGTTAAGGCAGCATTACAAAACTCTCTTCAGTGAAGAATGAGACCTTGGCAATTTGGGCATTGGCTCCACAAGGAAGAAAGCCAGACATTGTTGATATTAATCCAAATTTTAAAGGAGGATTAATAATAAAGAGGGCTTCAGAGACTACAACAACCGAAGCCACTATTTTAACTATGAATGTGGCCAAGTTGGCCCAAAAGACTGCTGAAAGGGAGAAGGCTGAAAGAAAGAGCCTAATGGAGAAGTATAACATTTTAATTGAAGAATATAGTAAAATGCAACAGAGGAATGTTGAGCTGCAAACTGAAGTAGAAAGGTTCAAGAATAGACATACTGGGGAAACATCCAATGCTTCAGGAACCAACACATCACCTCCCACAGCAGGTTCAATGCCTCCTGCTTCTCCAAATGTTTCTACACCAGGGTCTCCCATTCAAAATCTTGTTCTTACCCCTCCTCTAGAACAAGTCGATGAACAAACAGAGTGCTCTATTGATCCAACAAAGAGGTAGCTCATGCTATAAATTGATCAATTACAGACATCACTAAGGGTAAAAGAGGAGGGTTTTCTTTCAAAAGAAAAAGAAATTGTTACTCTTGTTTTGGAGCATTTAAATGAAAAGGTGTATAATAAACTGCCCTCTATACATTCTTTGTATTCTTTGCTATCTGAAGCAAAAAAAAATATTGATAGGGATTAGGGGATAGTGATTCCAATAATTCAAAATTGGATCCCTAGGGAAAATAATCTAGATGTTATGACTAAAGCTTCAAGGTTTGATGCAAATAACAGGCCCCAATCATTGAAGCCTACTTATATATTAGTTAAATCATTGCAAAGTCTGCAGACCTTACTAGATGATCTAAGTAGGAAGATTAGGGAGTTGGTAAAGAACTTCAAGGATTGGGGTAACACACTGTTACCTGATATAACTGATGAGCAGGGGGAAATCAAAACACTCCAACAATGGCAGGATCAAACAAGTAAAGTCATCAATAATCAAATTAAAATAATTTGTGATGACTCAGATTATGATTTGTTGGTAAATTGTATGGATAAGATTATTGGTACTGGCTCATTTTTGGAATCTTTTGAAAGAGATGCTAATAAGGTAGTGATAAAGTATTTGCCTTATAGTACAAAGGTAAAAGAGGTGATTGATTTTGACTGGCCAACTGACAAAGAATACTAGAGGTGGGTTGATGATGAGTAAAAAGAGTGGGCTACCGATAGGTGGAAAATCAGATGTTGCGGTTACAACGTTTCCAGTTTTGTATGGATGACTTTCTTGGCATAGGTTTCACATGGTTTTTTGTTATTGCATCAACCTTCCTCCACCGACATGATGAATAAGAATATGCTCTAGAATGATTGTTGTTGTAACAATTTTTGAACAAGAATATTTTTCAAGGTGGTGGTTGTAACAAATTTTGGAATATCACCAGGTGCTCCAATTGAGTGGTGACAGGTGTACTTTCTGGCCTGGTGCTTGTTTGCTCCTTCATTTTCTATAAGAAGGATTTCAAGGCCAGAAGTACAGGTTAGCAAGTTAGATAACTTTTGTCGAGTCTAGGTGAATGGTTTTAGAGAAATGCAATTTAGGTTTTGAGTCATTATGTAACAGGTTTTGAGTTCATAGAGATTTAATGTTGTATAACCGTACTAGAATTTGAGTTGAAATGAAAATTTGAGCTCATGTCTCTTCATTGTACATGCATATTTGAACTTTGAATGAAATAACTAAGGGTTGTTTTATCCATCTCACTATTGTGGTGTGTATGATTCTATTTTAGCTTTAATTCAAGGAATTAATCAAAATGCTTGAATGGGATTATAGGCAGATATGTGTTGTATAAGGATTTGATAAGTAGTCCTTGGTTAGAATGCACACTGATGAAATTGTAATGCAATATTGTCAGGGATCTTATATGTGATGTATTAAATTTGTTATAAACCTCTAGATGCTTATGAATTTGACTCCTGCAATGGATATATGGCACTGATCTAAGTTGTAATTATTTGTGTAGTTTAGTATTTGTTTGTCTTTTCCTAGAGCTTGCTACAAATTGCAAATCATTGACTATCTTATACAATGGATTGTGTTTAGTTATCTCACACTCTAGATAGTTGATATTGTCTATGAACAACCAATTATAGTTGATATTATCTAATCATGTTGAGCTATTAAGTGAGATCATCTGCTATTGTTAATGTTATTTATAATAATGGTGCAGAGGTTGTAAACACATTAAGGGATCACCCTCCCGGGTCTTGCAGAGCCCGAAGTGTACAAGGCTTTTAAAGTCCTCGTCAGTTGGTCCAGGTCCTTCGAGCTGCCTTCAATTGGAATTGGCAATTCCATAGGTATATTAGAAGACAAACCTGGTTAAATTGTAAAAAGAACCAACATACACATCAACCACTGAACAACCACCTCTACAATTGAATTTTTAATCTTTTATGATCACTTGAAACATAAAACACACTAATTTCAAGGTTGTTAACATCACTATTGAAATGTTTTAATTTTTTGACCTTTCAAACATTAAAAAGTACATCATTAAATTAATCGTGTAATGGCATAAAAATTGAAAACATCATGAATTAATTATGTAACCACATAAGTCAAATATAATTATATCAAGAAATTAATATCAAATAGATAATATAATGAAACTTATACATTTCAATTTCATTGATCTTCTTCTTCATCCAACTCTTTGTCTGTATCATCTGATCCAGATTCGAAATTGTAAGGATTGGTCATGTCATCATCATCATCATCAATATCAGTTTCGATAATGTCATCATCCACACGGATGTCATATTCATGAACATTAACTCCTACATCATCATCATCTAGTTCCTCCTCTTCAACGTCTTCGTCAGGGACATCATCAACTAACCATTGATCCTGATCATCATCAACATCATCTTCTAGTTCTTTTGTATCTTCTTCTTCCACCACATTATACTTTACCGGCCTTCCTCTTGGATCATGTCTAATAAAAAATGACCAACTCGGTTTACCTGGAACCTCTGAGTAAAATACCTGCTCACATTAGCTTGGAAGAACATAGGGCTCATTTCTAGCTCGCTCAATCAACCTTTTATTAACCATGGTAAATCCATTATCATGTTCAATAACAGTTCTCTCAGGATCATTTTCATTCAATCATAGCCTATACCATAGGACGAAGAACAAAATTAATCTGAAGGACTTAAAGTCACACTCAAGTATATTATCCAAAATCCCATAGTATCAATTTTCTGAGACTTCTAGATGTATGTCACTTTTAGATAAAACATTAGTCACCTGAAAGACTGCAATTATAACAGAATCACAAGTTTTCTTCATGTCATCCAACATTTTGATTTGAAATTTACAACCATTGCACCACATAGCCTTGTGGTGTTTCACCTGCAATATGTCAAACATGTAAAAATTATTGCAATATTGTTAGTTGATAAACATATTTATTCTTTGAATGTATGCAAAGAAAACAATTTCAAGATATATATACATCAATATACTTGAAAATAATTAAATAATATGGGTGATTAATATATTTATATGTAACTGTTTATCTCCTAAACCATATGCTAAATCAATTTCCCTTTGTGTAACATTGGAATCTCCATTACAATGAGCTTCTTTAACCAATGAAGCCACACCTTCCCATGTTAATGTGCGACCAAATTTTTGACATCGTTCAATCCATACCATCATCCAATCAAGATTGTTGGCAACATACAAATGTAGTGCATCCCATTCTCGACCAACTGTACCAAAATAAATTAAAATTCACAAACGACGTATAATTAGTTAAATACCACAGTACATGACCTTAATTTATAATTCATGTATATTGAAGATTAAAAATTAAATAAGTACAATATACATAAAAACCATATGTAAAATGCATTCCAATTAATCTCCATGACCATCTTATAATTACCTATCACTTTCCTCAATCTACCTTTCCCCAATAGGTACTCCCATTCGAATTTGTTAATGGAGTTGGGATCCCAAATGCAATCTAAATGGATCTTTCCTACAAACTTAGGAAGATATTCACTAATGTACACCATGGTCTGGTATAACATATATCCCTCCACCATAGAACCCTCAGGATGTGCTCTTTGTCTAACCAAAGCCTTCAAAAATTTCAAGTGCCTCTCAACCATCCACATTGACCTTGTGTGTATAGGTCCACATAATTCAATCTCCTCAACTTGGTGTATGAGGTAGTGTTCTTGTGCATTGAAAAATGTTGAAGGTAGACACTTTTTCATTTCACACATTAGACGAAGAATTTTTCTCTTCCAATAATTTATATCTTCTTTATGGATTTCTTTAGATGATAGGCATCTACAAGTGATTCAAGGCACAAATATATTAATGATATTTAACAAAAATATACAATATATTACATAACAAGTAAAAAAAATGGCAATTATAAGATGTATACAGTGAATTGAACAAATCTTGCTACTACCTCATGTATTTTCCAAGATCATATATAACTTGCTTGACATTGTTGTCAATGTTGTCTGGGAGACATAGAGGTAGAATGTACTGCAACAATTATAAAATGATCTTTTCATTATTTTTCCAAAAGTAGTAAACACAATACACTAAAAAGTACATCCATTATACAAGTGTATATAATATACCAGAATAATTACCTTAATGAAGGTATGCCAATCATGTGTTTTCATCCTTGACCCAAATTCACCTTTCTTTTTTATTATATTGTTTATGTTCGTATCAAATCCTATGGGAAATCAATTTTTTTGTATGACTTCTTTTATAGCATTACTTTGCTGCTCTATTAATAACCAAGGAAGGGCACTTATATTAATTTGGTCTCCATCACTATTCAATTGAATGACATTTTTCATTGCATGATTCACTTCTTGAATGTCACTACAAATTTTGACAAATTTTTTTTTGTTGTGCCTTCCATTCAATATTTTCCATAATGTTTCTATTATATTCTTTCTGATATGCATTGTATCAAACAAATGCACAATTTGTAGCTGCTCATACTAGGGCAACCTACTAAATTGTCTGGGATAACTTTTTAGTCCTTTTGGAAGCTGGCCATTAATGCCTTGACGACCTTCATGAAGCATATAACTTAAACAAATTAACAATGACAATCATTGTCAATTACAACATGAGTAAACACAACACAATATAAAAATATAAATTCAAAACATATCATATATGATAGATAAACAATTTGATCTGATGTATAACCTTGACGATTAATTCTATTATATTCCAACTTCCATTGGTGAGGTGACATTCTTCGTGGTTTTGATGTAGTCTCCTCTTTCCCATTGATACTTATGATTTCTATGGAGGAAGTGCCTATACTCATCAAACACCTGCTTTCCTAAACTTGTTGAACTACGAGATTTCATCTTTGGACCACAAATTGGACATGCAAATTTTCCCTTTGTTTGAAGACCTGCAAGATGATATATAATTGGATTAAATGTCAATTTTTATAATTATATATAATGAATAGATTATTTTAAAAATATTCATGATATCTACTTGATCAAATTAAATATTGTTAAAGTGTAGTTGAATGTTATAACATACCACAAAAATGTGTTAGCCTTGGGGCATCATGAATTGTCCATACAAGCATTGCATGGAATTGAAATTGTCTTTGTTCTTTTGGTCTGGAGATGTCATACATAGTGATGTCATTCCATAACTTTAGTAACTCGTCAATAAGAGGCTCGATATATACATTCATATCTTTCACTTGGTACTTACCTAGTTGAATGAAGATAAACATTAGATAATTATTATAACCATTTTACTGCAATATATATAAATTAATGTGCATGACTATTGAATTAAAAAAATATGTCATTATGCAAAAAATTAAACAAATGAGATACTACTACGTTAAAGAAAATTGATGTAAACAAATACCTGGAACAATCATTGACAACATTATGTGCTCCCTCTTTATTGACATCCATGGAGGATTGTTATTGTTGATAACAAAAACAGGCCACATTGAGTAAATAGATCTCAGCACTCCAAATGGATCGACACCGTCTGCTCCTAATGAAAGCCTGAGATTACAAGGTTCTTCTTTAAAGTGTGGCCATTTTTCCTCCATGACCCTAAATGCAGAACCATCTGCAGGCATTCAAAGAATGTCATCGCCACTTCTATTCCATGCATGGTAATCCATCAATTGCACTAAGCTTTCACACCTAAATAATCGTTGCATACATGGAATAATGGGAATATAACAAAGAACCTTGTGAGACACCTTTTTTGTTACTTGATCTATTTGAAATCTAATGATATGACATTTTGGACATTCTGTTGCAAATTCCTATTGTTTATGATATATAATATGATCATTCAGACATGCATCTATTGCTTGATACTCCATTCCAGTATCTTTCATAATGGCACATAAATCTCGGTATGAGTGAGGTAAAATATTTGATGGTGGTAACAAAAATTCACCAATCAATCTACAACAAAAATAATTTGTTCATATAAAGAATATTAATGGTACATATTTCATCCTTTATTTACTAGTGATGAACTAACAACAATTAAAATAGATGAAAAGGGATGACATATATGACATACCTTAACATCCGTGAGATTGCTATGTTTGATAAACCATTCATAACCTTAAAGTTCAACAACAACAATACAGCAGATAGAAGAGTTGTTTCAGAGCCTTCATAAAGGGGCTCGTATGCCTTGCCAAGTATAGGTAAATCATGAACATCATCAAAGTCATCTTGATCATCATGATCAACTCTGCCACTAAATGCGGCATGGATCAATGTATTCGTACCATCATCTTCAATTGTGTTTTCTGGCGCATGATCATCTTCTTCCATAGGATCATTAACTTCATCTTCGATATTCACAACTCTATGTTCATCTGCTTGCAAAACCACATTCTTCGAGCCATGATAATCCATATCATCTGCCCTAGGGCGCCCCACCTTTATAATAATGATAGACACAAATAAACCATGATCATGATCAAGTGATTATATATATATAATGTTAAAACAATATAAACACATATAATAAACAACTTACCAATGGACGATAATCATGCCCCCCTTCAACGTGACCATGCTGCCTACAATGTTTCTCAGTTGTTGTGATTAAAATTTGTCTCATCTTTAAGCCCTTGTAGTTATTGCAAGGACAACAACATTTCCCATCACCCTTTTCTTTTCAATCTAGCCCACAATCTATTAAGTGTCTCTTCATTTTGTTCTGGACTAATATTATCTGACATGATTTTTCTTTGCCAAACATGACTATTTAGATCTTCAAAAAATATCAAACTCACACTCCAATAATTTTTATTCATAAATAGGTAACATAGTCTAATAATTCTGATATTTTACACCAAAAAAATTTGGCATGTAACCACCCCTGCAAAAGAGAAGATTGTCTGAAGTTAATGACCCCAAAAAACACTTTACAATGCTAATTCCAAAACTTATTAAGTTCTAATTTTACTATGATTTCCAACCGTTAAGACTCCTAAAACCAGAATATTAAACTTGATCACAAAATTCCTACAACAATGGAGGTAGCTAGCTAGTAAGAGCAAGTGACCCATTCGTAAGGAGCAACGAGTTAGAATCATCATTGCTAATGTCAATACAGATTTATCCTTTTAGTTAAAGATGCAATGTGTCACTTCTTATAACGAGCTTATCCCTAGGGCCCTCAACATTGAGAGAGCCCTAATAAAAAACAACAGAAGCATTGGTAAGAGCATTATTAGGGTACAAACCCTAGGCCTCCATAGAAATCTAAACAATAACTATAGCAGATTAGTGAGGTTGCAATACTAGAAAGATTGAGACATTGAAGGTAATAACATCTTGCAATCTAAAGATTGTAGCCAATAACAAGCACACTATGTAGCTTGCTGACATTTGTAAATGCAATCTATGGTAAGAAGAATGACAATCACTTGAGATGTGACAATCAAAAACAGGCTAAGTAGTGACAAGATAATAAAGCTCAAACCCTTCATAGTAAAGTGGAGATTTTAACAGTGATTTTCCTTACCCCCTTGCTGACCTTAAGGGTTTTTCAAATGCTTTTGGTGGTGTTAGACAAGGCAAATTCAATCAGGGAATGACTGTCAAAATGAAGTAACAGTGGTAATCATAGGTTCAATGTTTCTTCTTAGCCATTAATATTGTATAATGGAGGTAGTGGATTGCATGTTTGAGCAGTGTTTTGAGACTCACCAAAGAAGGGAAAATAGTGAATAATACCTTGTGGACTGTGAAGTAGTGTCAATAAGGTTGAAGGATCTTAAGAACTACAATACCATGAAACAATGAGTCCCCTGTAGTAAGTAGGAAGTCTATAGGGCATAGTTTGATTTTATAGAAGGATGCTCATGAAAGGAATCTTCAAATGATAGTGAGTGAGCTATTTGAGATTGCAGCTGAGGGTGCAATACCTAGTTTTAAAGGAAGTTAGAAAAGCAGTAAATGTGCAAGAAAATTGAATCGTACACAACAAACAATTCACAATGTTATCTTCCATAATCCCTTGAGTTTGAAGACAAAAATCTCATTGTATCTTCATGATGAAAGTGGTGAGCTTAATGGTCAATCACTGGCAACCATGATTTTAAAACATGCTATTGTGCTTATGGAGGCAACATTTTAAGCAAGTTAGTGAGTGGTGGTTTGGAACAATGGCAGGTAGGAAGGACTCGCTTTATATTCATACTATTAAGTCTAGCTTAAGACAACATTCTTAGAAGAGATTGAAGGTGGATTATGGAACTCAAGGGTTACCATGAAAAGGATTAAAGCAAAGACTAAGATCTATTTAAAATCCATGCTTATGAAGATATTAAAGATGTCACATGCAAAAACCTAGTAGCTGGAGTAATGAATACATTGCCAAAGAGGATAGTGTGCAAGGGCAGATTTAGGAGATCTCCACATTATCTAATTACAAGGAAATACATCATTTATTTATTTTTTTAATTAAAAGAAATCATTCTAAACCCTATATAGGATACATTGAAGCTTCAAAAGCCTCTGAAGGAATTTTAGATTATGCAAATATATGTCAAGTAACATTCATAAGGTTTAGAAAATCTTGATCACTCTCTAGAATAGCCCATTAAACATGGGTTGTGCTTGAATGCACTACATAATTTATATAACACAACCACTCTACATATCAACCAGAGTTATAGGCTCTTTATTGTAGCAAGAGGTAATCACTCTTCGATCATGTTATAATTGCATCCTATCCTGTTAAACTTGGGACAACCTAAATGCACCCAATGATGATTGACACCTACATTATAAAACCTGAATTAACTACATTATATGAGTGCCTCCATTTCTATCACAACATAGCCACATTAAACTTGGGTCACACATGAATGCATCTTGTATTTGTTATAGCACAATTGTGCCACATCACCAATACAGTTATGGATCACATAATTATAGTCACAAGAATTTGTTCCTCCGTTGTGATCTTATGGTGATTCCACACAACAAAATTTTGACATTAAATTCTGAAAACCCTTAACCTCTAAAAATGAAATCTGATGAGATATTGCTTTAAAATATGATTTTCAAACCTGGAACTACAAATCTGACTTCACAACTGAATTCTGCAAAAAGAAAATGACTACCCTCAACTTGGCGATATCTTCTTGAATTTTTTCTGATTTTTACCAATAAAATAATCCTTAGTTCTCCACAAACTGTCTCAAGTAGAGCAAAACACTGTCCCAATAAATCAGGGACGAACTCACTTTTCTTTATGTCGGCCACAATTTGATTTTTTTTAATTTTTCATGTTTGTCGAAAATTCGACGAAAATAATAGCCAACATTTCGACGAACCCCAGGTTTGTCGAAATTTCAATGAACATCGAGGATAAACTTTCAAAAAAATGGAAATTACACATCAAATTTTACAAGCACCCGACGAACATCGAATTTTACATTTTTCATCAGATAGTTTCATCATATTTTGCAATCTATTGTATTAGTGACATTTGTAAATGCAATCTATTGTAAGAAGAATGACAGTCACTTGAGATGTGAGATTCAAAAAGAGGCTGAGCAGTGATAAGATAATAAAGCTCAAACCTTGCATAGTAAAGTGGAGATTTTAACATTGAGTTTCCTTACCCCCTTGCTGACCTTAAGGGTTTTTCAAATGCTTTTGGTAGTGTTAGAAAAGGAAAATGCAATTAGGGAATGACTATCCAAATGAAGTAATAGTGGTAATCATAGGTTTAGTGTTTCTTCTTAGCCATTAATGTATAATGGAGGTAGTGGATTGCATGTTTGAGCAGTGTTTTGAGACTCATCAAAGATGGGAGAATAGTGAATAATACCTTGTGGACTGTGAAGTAGTGTCAATAAGGTTGAAGGATCTTAAGAACTACAATACCATGAAACAATGAGTCCCCTGTAGTAAGTAGGCAATCTAAAGGGCATAGTTTTATTTTATAGAAGGATGCTCATGAAAAGAATCTTCAAGTGATAGTGAGTGAGCTGTTTGAGATTGTAGCTGAGGGTGCAATACCCAGTCTTAAAGGAAGTTAGCAAAGCAGTAAATGTGCAAGAAAATTGAATCGTACACAACAAACAATTCACAATGTTATCTTCCATAATCCCTTGAGTTTGAAGACAAAAATCTCATTGTATCTTCATGATGAAAGTGGTGAGCTTAATGGTCAATCACTATCAACCATGATTTTAAAACATGCTATTGTGCTTATGCAGTCAACATTTTAAGTAAGGTAGTGAGTGGTGGTTTGGAACAATGGCAGGTATGAAGGACTCACTTTATATTCATACTATGCAGTCTAGCTTAAGACAACATTCTTAGAAGAGATTGAAGGTGGATTATGGAACTCAAGGGTTACCATGAGAAGGATTAAAGCAAAGACTGAGATCTATTTAAAAGCCACTGTCATGAAGATATTAAAGATGTCACATGCAAAAACCTAGTAGCTGGAGTAATGATACAATGCCAAAGAGGATAGTGTGCAAGGGCAGATTTAGGAGATCTCCACATTATCTAATTACAGGGAAATACATCATTTATTTATTTTTTTAATTAAAAGAAATCATTCTAAACCCTATATAGGATACATTGATACTTCAAAAGCCTCTGAAGAAATTTTAGATTATGCAAATATATGTCAAGTAACATTCATAAGGTTTAGAAAATCTTGATCACTCTCTAGAATAGCCCATTAAACATGGGTTGTGCTTGAATGCACTACATAATTTATATAACACAACCACTCTGCATATCAACCAGAGTTATAGGCTCTTTATTGTAGCAAGAGGTAATCACTCTTCGATCATGCTATAATTGCATCCTATCCTGTTAAACTTGGGACAACCTGAATGCACCCAATGATGATTGACACCTACATTATACAACCTGAATTAACTACATTATATGAGTGCCTCCATTTCTATCACAACATAGCCACATTAAAATTGGGTCACACATGAATGCATCATGTATTTGTTATAGCACAACTGTGCCACATGACTAATAGAGTTATGGATCACATAATTACAGTCACAAGAATTTGTTCCTCCATTGTGATCTTATGGTGATTCCACAAAACAAAATTTGGACATTAAATTCTGAAAAACCTTAACCTCTAAAAATGAAATCTGATGAGATGTTGCTTTAAAATATGATTTTCACACCTGGAACTACAAATCTGACTTCACAACTGAATTCTGCAAAAGGACAATGACTACCCTCAACCTGATGATATCTTCTTGAATTTTTTCTGATTTTTACCAAGAAAATCATCCTTAGTTCTCCATAAAATATCTCAAGTAGAGAAAAACTGCCACAATAAATTAGGCACAAACTTACTTTTCTTTATGTCGGCCACAATTTGATTTTTTTTAATTTTTCATGTTTGTCGAAAATTCGACGAAAATAATAGCCAACATTTCGACGAACCCCAGGTTCGTTGAAATTTCGACAAACATCGGGGATAAACTTTCAAAAAATTGGAAATTACACATCAAATTTTACAAGCCCCTGATGTACATCGAATTTTACATATTTTTTCAGACAGTTTCATCATATTTTGCAGTCTAATGTATTAGTGACATTTGTAAATGCAATCTATGGTAAGAAGAATGACAGTCACTTGAGATGTGAGAGTCAAAAAGAGGCTGAGCAGTGATAAGATAATAAATCTCAAACCTTGCATAGTAAAGTGGAGATTTTAACATTGAGTTTCCTTACCCCCTTGCTGACCTTAAGGGTTTTTCAAATGCTATTAGAGAATGACTGTCCAAATGAAGTAATAGTGGTAATCATAGGTATAGTGTTTCTTCTTAGCCATTAATGTATAATGGAGGTAGTGGATTGCATGTTTGAGCAGTGTTTTGAGACTCATCAAAGATGGGAGAATAGTGAATAATACCTTGTGGACTGTGAAGTAGTGTCAATAAGGTTGAAGTATCTTAAGAATTACAATACCATGAAACAATGAGTCCTTTGTAGTAAGTAGGTAGTCTAAGGGGCATAGTTTTATTTTATAGAAGGATGGTCATGAAAGGAATCTTCAAGTGATAGTGAGTGAGTTGTTTGAGATTGCATTTGAGGGTGCAATACCGAGTCTTAAAGGAAGTTAGAAAAGCAGTAAATGTGCAAGAAAATCAAATCGTACACAACAAACAATTCACAATGTTATCTTGCATAATGACTTGAATTTGAAGACAAAAATTTCATTGTATATTCATGATGAAAGTGGTGACCTTAATAGTCAATCACTGGCAACCATGATTTTAAAACATGCTATTGTGCTTATGGAGGAAAATTTTTAAGCAAGGCAGTGAGTGGTGGTTTGGAACAATGGCAGGTATGAAGGACTTGCTTTATATGCATACTCTGTAGTCCAACTTAAGACACCATTCTTAGAAGAGATTGAAGGTCGATTATGGAACTCAAGGGTTACCATGAAAAGGATTAAAGCAAAGACTGAGATCTATTTAAAAGCCATGGTTATGAAGATATTAAAGATGTCACATGCAAAACCCTAGTAGCTGGAGTAATGAATACAGTGCCAAAGAGGATAGTGTGTTGGGGCAGATTTAGGAGATCTCTACATTATCTAATTATAGGGAAATACATCACTTATTTATTTTTTTAATTAGAATAAATCATTCTAAACCCTATATAGGATACATTGATACTTCAAAAGTCTTTGAAGGAATTTGAGATTATGCAAATATATGTCAAGTAACATTTATAAAATTTAGAAAATATTGATCACTCTCTAGAATAGCCCATTAAACATGGGTTGTGCTTGAATGAACTACATAATTGATATAACACAACCAATCTGCATATCAACCAAAGTTATAGGCTCTTTATTGCAGCAAGAGGTAATCACTCTTCGATCATGCTATAATTACATCTTAACCTGTTAAACGTGAGACAACCTCAATGCACCCAATGATGATTGACACCTACATTATACAACTTGAATTAACTACATTATATGAGTGCCTCCATTTCTATCACAACATAGCCACATTAAACTTGGGTCACACATGAATGCATCCTGTATTTGTTATAGCACAACTGTGCCACATGACCAATAGAGTTATGGATCACATAATTACAATCACAAGAATTTGTTCCTTAGTTGTGATCTTATGGTGATTTCACACAAACAAATCTGGACATGAAATTATCAAAACCCTAAACCTCTAAAAATGAAATCTGATGTGGTGTTGCTTGAAAATATGATTTTCAAACCTGGAACTACAAATCTGACTTCACAACTAAATTCTGCAAAAATTCAATGACTACCCTCAACCTGCCGATATCTTCTTTAATTTTTTCTTATTTTTACCAAGAAAATCATCCTTAGTTCTCCATAAACTGTCTCAAGTAGAGCAAAACACTGTCACAATAAATCAGGCGTGAACTCACTTTTCTTTATGTCGGCGACAATTTTTTTTTTCTATTTTTCATGTTTGTCAAAAATTCGACGAAAATGATAGCCGACATTTCGACGAACCCTAGGTTAGTCAAAATTTTGACAAACGTCAGGGATAAACTTTCAAAAAATTGAAAATTACACATCAAATTTTACAAGCACCCGATGATACATCAAATTATACATATTTCGTTGGACAATTTCATCAAATTTTGTAGTCAAATGAGTTAGTGTCATGTCCCAATGTGATGCATATTTTTTTGTAATTTTTTTTCAATTAAATAATTAATTATGATTTTTTTATTACAACTTTTAAAAATTATAAAAACTCATATGTCTAACCACCTTAACTTGGTCAAAAATGTATGAAATTCATTTTTTGTTCTTTTAATCCAATAGTATAAGAAGCATAGAATGTGATGCATGTTTTGGATTCAAAAAATGTGATACCAATTGAAAGCTATAGATGTTTTTCAATCAGCCTATTAATCAAGACTTTAGTCATAATTCAAATAGAAAATGAATAATAAGTACTTATTAAATTCAAAGTAAGAAATAGTTTATATTGGTGGAAAGCTTAGAATCTCCTTTAAAAACCCTTTTCGTTTCATCAATTTTGGGTAAAAAAAAGTTGTCAGCCGCATACCCATCATATTGCCACTTTTTAGCCCATCATGATCTTACACATACCCCTAACCTAATGCGTTGTAGACAAAATGCCGATGAAAACATAACTAATTTCATTTCATGTTATCAGTCATTGTATGCTCAAGTTGATGTCAAAATTCCCGATTCACATCTGTAGAAGATTTTTATCGAAAACTTGCACACAAACCTTTAGGATAAGTTAACTATGATGAAATTCCCTTCATTCATACACTTACGCACAACCCTTTGTGAATATCATAACTCTATTTCAAGTCGTTATTCAAAGTCCACTTCTAACTGAGTTGAGAAATATGAGAAAAACAATTGAAACAATGCACAAAACTTTAGAAAACCAAATAGAGGCCTTTTGCAGTTCAATCTGCCTCCTCAACCGCAACCAACCCAACCTATTCCAAGTCAAGTGGTAGTTGTTAAAGCATCAGTGCCTTATACCTATGGGGATTCAAAGAGACAATTTACTCCCCTACTCGATACCCTCCATAATACAATGAACCAATTTATCCAACAACAAATGATCACCTTGCCTATCGTCAAACTACTTGATACTATCAAACCTTTACCACCCACCTTTAAACCTAATTCTTGTTAATATTTTCATCACCACAATGGCCATGACACCAAACAATGTAAGTGGACCTCAAACACTTAGTTCAAGACCTCTTTTATTTGGGTCATTTTTCCATTGCAGGTGTCAATGATCAAGGCAATAAGTCTATTGCACCACCTAACCAAAATTTAAAAAATCTTTACTAATCCAATGCCTAAACACAATGTTTCATTTGTCAAGGCTAGTGAACCTTCAAACCCTCAAGTCATGAAAATCGATACAAATAATGAACAATCTAATATCACTCCAAATGTTACTCAAGTTAATCCTATGGATGAACTTGTGGGTGTCTAGATGTTATCCCTCGTAAGGGCCCAACCAACAAAACTCTTGATATCAATTTTTATTCTAAAGATATACTTCAAAAACTTCCTGATGGCCCTCTTTACATAGCTAGCAGAATCTATGATAAGCCCACCAATGGGATATTAATAGATCCTTCCTATGGAAAGAATGTGATCACAAAAAAATTTCTAGTATTACATGATCTATATCAAGATGATTATAGCAAACCAAATGCATGGATTAAAAAATATACTAGTTTTACATGCCCTATGATTGGATTGATCGTACTCCCCTTACAAATAGGATCCAAAACTTTTTAGGTAACATTTTCTATCATTCCACAATCAGATCAATTTTGTTTGCAGCTTGGCCACCCTTGGCTTTGCTCAATGAAAGCGGTCCCTTCAGTTGTTCACAAATGTTTAAAGTTTCGACATGATAATGAAATATTTACCAGAAACCATAGTGGCTTTAATCCATTATCGTCTAAAGGTAAATTTTCCTTGGAAGCCTTTTGGCTTGCACCTATGGAACCCATCACCCCCTATAAATATTTCTTTTTCATAACTTATCAAAAGTTCAAAGCCAAATGAATAGTCGAGTTGTCTCTTCATAACATGTTCCCGTCCACTTCCATTCCTCCTATCCTAGATGAAACCATGCTTCAACCTGAGTCTGAATTCGAACAAACCTTACAAACTCATGAACAACCACCCTTAGACACTTCTTTTCCATTGTTTAAATGACCAAGGGAAAATGAAACCAATCTTGTCATACCTCCTCATATAAAACAAGTGTATAAAGCTAAAGAGAAAGTGATTGACCTTTCTTCTTCAGTTTCTTCTATTCTCTGCCCTCTAGAAGAAAAGGAACCTATGATGGATCAACTCACTTCTACACCTTAACAACTTCAAAATAAAATAAAATGAAACCATGGTCCTAGGGAGTGTAGGCATGGTTGTTGTCATCTCCTTGCTCGCTAGTCTTGAATAGAACAAAAAAAGAAAACAAATCTCTACCTGTGATAGAAGAAATAGATGACCACCCTCTTTCACCTAACTTGCCACAACAAAATCCAGTCCAACCCTCACAACAAAATGAACCAATCTAATAGCCATAACTTTTGATACACCCCTCCTTGGAGATTACCCTTCGCCCTCCCATTGTAATTAGCCTTCATGATGATGAAGACAAAGAGATCACAAAAATAGATGAAGAATTTCATAATGATTTAAACTCTTTATTCTCATCTACCATGAGATTAAATGATCAATCTACTATACCAAGTGAAGAACTTGCTACATCTCCTAGTTCGGAACTTGCAATCCTTCCTTTGGATAGCCAACCGCAGTCGCAATACACTGAACATGATTGGGAAGCAGATGACTTGTTAGATGGTTGACTTGCATTCCCCTTACTAGCCTATTATACCCATTTTTATTTTATGTGCATATTGTGTTCACCCATATCGTGTGTTTGATGTTTTCCCTCTCATTGTATACTTCTTCTATTTGTACCTCTATTCTTCTATTTGTCATGCTTTTCCCTTTTTCATTTTTTCTTTTTGTTTTCCTTTTGGGGATGATAAAAATCATAGAGACACCCTATGTATCTTCCATGTTGACCCAAAAGGTCCTTTCTTTTTTTGTTTTTTGTTTTTTTTTTCCTTTTGGGGATGACACAAAGCATAGAGATTCCCTATGTCTCTTCCATGTTGACCCAAAAGGTCCTTTATTTTTTATTTTTTTTTGTTTTTCCCTTTTGGGGATGATGCAAGCATTGAGATTACCTATGTCTCTTCCATGTTGACCCAAAAATTCCTTTTTCCTTTTCCATTTTTCTTTTTTTGTGTTTTCCTTTCTAGGATGATGCAAGGCATTGAGACCGCAATGTCTCCTTCATGTTGACCCAAAATATTTTCCTTTGCTTTTTCCTTCTTTTTTTTTTGCTTGTGTTTTCCTTTTGGGGATGATGCAAAGCATTGAGACCACAATGTCTCTTCCATGGTGACCTAAAACAAAGTTCATTTTCCTTTTGTTTTCAATCTCTTTGTTTCATTCTTCTAGTTTTATGTGCTTTGGGGTATGATGAATGTTCCACACTCTTTCATAAAAACATTGTAGCAACAAACATACTAAACCCAAAGCCAAAGATCCTTTATGTGTTTAGTGTGTTCCTAAGTTCTGTGGGGAAAACTCCTTTTCTTTTTTTCTCTTTTTCGTTTATATGACATAACCTAACTCAAAAACATATGACTTTGCATAGGGATTTCTGAGTTGGCTCCCATGTCTTTATTTTACCTTTTTCATTTTTCCTTCACTAATTTAAAGTAATTTCTCACAAAATGATGTGTGGAAATTCCTTTAAAGTGGGGGGGCATGCTTTATCATATTTCATTTTGCATTTTTAGTTCTTAGTGTACCCTTGTCATCTCATATGATGTGTTTGTCACTTTGTGGATGACATTAGGTGTGATTTCTTTCATAAGTGTGATATATATTAGCATATTACATTCCTCTTGGTTGCCTGATGCGACACACTACATCCCCTAAGTTATGAATAGTTTATTATTTGATTGGTCCTCTCTTGGAGACATTAGACACAATGTTCCCTAAGTGATAGACCTCGCATAAACTTAACAAGACTCCTTTGAACACTTTTACATTTTACACTTTTCACTTTTTTCCACCTTGCATAACACAACTTGCATGCCTGTGGTACCTTGCATTTTTTCATGAGTTCTAAACATACAAAGCTTTTCTTGTATCATGAAGCACAAACCAACATTTTCCTTTGTAGCACCTTGTTAAAGTTATCAAGAGGTATAAATTTAATTTGGTTGAGCAAGAAGCCCATTCAGTGGCACAACTTTCCCTGTATCCACCTTTGTGTTTGTGAGTGCATGGGTATGTGCAGGATCATGATGGGCCAAAAAGTGGCGATATGATGGGTATGTGTAGGGTATGTGGTTGACAACTTTATTTTACCCAAAATCGATAAAATGAAAATGGTTTTTAAAGGAGATTCTCATATTTCCACCAATATAAATTATGCTTTACTTTAAATTTAATAAATTATTATTATTCATTTTCTATTTGAATTACGACTAAAGTCCTGATTGATAGGCTAATTGAAAAACATCTATAGCTTTCAAATAGTATCACATTTTTTGAATCCAAAACATGTGTCACATTCTATGCTTTGCATATTATAGGATTAAAAAAAGGATAATTGAATTTCATGAAGTTTTGACCAAGTTCAAGTGGTCAGACATACGAGTTTTTATATTTTTAAAAAGTTGTAATAAAAAATTCATAATTAATTATTTACTTACAAAAAAATGCATCACATCGGGACATGATTCCTCTACTTATATCTAAAATATTATAAAAAAAAAAATATCATTTTATTGTGGTTAGGGTGGTCGGATAGACACCTACTTATTATTTTTTCCCTGAAATTTAAGTACTACTACATTGAAATTTCAAATTTTCACCAAATAGATATTTTTTTAAAATAAATCTAGTAGTTTAGAAACTACTTTCAATTTTCTATAGATTCTATTCTTACATATTTTTTAAATAAGATAGATAACTTATTCAAATTTTTACGTCAAGTTGCCTAACTCTGATTTTTCTAAATTTTTTGCCACTTAAGGGCCTATTTTTTCCATGATGATCCTACAAACACCTGCATACCAACTAGTGCATGTACTTCACATTTTTGGGTCTTATCACCCAGCAAACCACCATGAGTCTTGTCACCCCAGAGTGAGCATGCATTCTCTCTTTTAGACAATTAGCCTAGATTAATCCACAACTACTTGTACAAATGATTGAAGCTTCATCCTATCCCTTCATTTCAACATGTGTGTTCCTTTGTTCTTATGCTTAGTTTTTCATGGGATCTTCATCAAGGGGGGCTTGATCATCCCTCTTGATTGTTGTTATTCCATCTTGCTAACATAAGTGAATTAGGACCTTTCTCTCGATATGCATGGCCACTTTAGTGTGAGTTTGAAGCAAGTTCATCCTCTCACTAAAGTGGGGGCTAAATGTGCCATATAAAAATGGCCCCTTATCATTTTCATGGCCCTTTAGGCCTTTCTTCATGATGCTTGGTCCATTTTTCTTTATTTATTGATGTAATATGCCTTGAAAATGCACATTTAGATCCTCAAAATTCAAATTATGATGTCTTGTGAAGGTGTTGTGAAGTATTGTAAAAAAATTCTACACTTTTCTAGACTCTATTTATTACAATTCACCTAAAAATCACCTTTTCATCACTAATCATGTCATATTTTGAAGTGTTGTAAAGTCTTGTAAGAAGATTTGATGCTTTTCTAGGAATAATTTCACTATTTACACCCTTCTTATGCTTTATGTTGATCATCAAAGCTTGGGCTTCTCTGACAGTCTTATGGAAAATTTAGCGAGCGGGGGACAAATTGCATCTCACTGAATACCTTTGGGTTTTTATAGAAATTCAACTCTTCTCTTGGGGTTTCAACATAAGGGAGAAAGGAAATGTGGATATAAAATTTAAAAGGCGATGCACCAAAGCTTTTACAACATTTCAAACCCAAAAAATTCCTATGATTGATATAAAGGACATAGAATGCAACAACTCCTCATTGTTGGAAAGGGAAAAAACAACAAAGGCTAACTTCAAGCATAGTGCAGACTTTCAAATCTTTTTGCAGGCAGTGTCTATTGAGGTCTGATCAAACATAAAGATTCCTTAGAGTAAAAGAATGATATTCCAGAAAGTACAAGAACTCTATCTCCTAGTACAACATAGCATAATAGAATAAAAACTTTAAGGAAAATAGAAAAGTCCAATAACATAGTCCAATTCTCCTAAGCTACTATTCCATCACACAAGCATAAAGCATAGAAACTCGCTATTTAAACTACTTGAATATAGCTTACACATTGTTTCATTCAAAATGACAATATAAAGAAAGAAAGTTTGAAAAAGGCCATACATGCACAGTCTCAATAAATTCCCCTCAATAGTTCATGCTTTAATTAAAACTGAACTTTGAAACAAAGGTCGGATGCCAATTCGACAATAGTTTAAACCTTAATAGATATAAAATGCATGAATAAAGTAGTTCTATAACTTGCTTCTAAAAAATAGTTCTAAAACCTTCAGAAAACTAAAAAGAAACACTTCTTTTAACAAAGGAAATAGTTCCGCTTGGAAAATCTCTAACTTTTTTTTGTCATCTCCCTCCATATAGCCGCCAAAGAAAGAAACACTACCTCAAATTAGAAGTAATTGTTGCCAGATGTTGATACCTAATAGCTTACAATTTGATTTGTAAACCCTTCGTTAGGCCACAAAAGATCTTTGCATTAACTCTTTAGCTACTACATTAATGTCTTTTAGATATTTTAAAGATAAAAGCCTATACACGATCAAATCTTAAAAGGAATAGTTCAGCAAAAGAATCCCGCTGACTAATCACATCATCTTGAAGCATCAACTCGAAGATTCTGTCCCAAAAAACAAGAAAAGAAAAGCCAACGATTTTTGATAGTCTTCAAAAGATATTACTTTATAAAAGAAATAGTCTTCCTTTGATAGAGAGATGGCACATCACATGGTTAGAACCTTATGCTTTCTGAAGAATTTTTTGCAGCAAATTTTTTCCATCCTGACGCATGTGTTGGATGCTCCTCTGAAAAGAAAATGATAAGGGAAAACCATGCATCCACCCCATGGTGCATTGCTCATCTTCCTTACCAGCCTTACATTATCTCAAACACTTTTGTAATTAAAAAGGAAGCTGAAAATTGGAAGGATAGGGAAATAATAAGAAAAACCACTTCACAGTTCTAGTGAATCATAGGGGCCTTTGCTTGCGAAGGTACAAACCCAACTCTCTGGAAATTCCTAAAGTTTGAGGAAGGATGAATGGTGCACCTGTCATTCTTCTTTAGTTGGTAAAGACATACTACAGATGAGCATGTAGGCTTGATAAAGCTGGAAAAATTCTTTGAAAGACATGACCCCCCATCTTGCAGTAACCACTCCAAGGTAATGATAAAGGTGGGAAAGGAAAAAATTCTCATGCTCAACCTCATCAATTGTATGCACCGTGCTTGAACTTGGGAGTTCTATAGTAGTCTGATCCTTCTATCTGATAGCTTCTATAATCTGCTCCACTATTTACACATTTTCATTCGGGGAGAAAAGGGGAGGTAGCCCGTAGTTGATAAAAACATTAAAGTACTCTTTAATCTCTTCAACTCTCCTTTCCAACACCACCTAGAAATTTGAACACCTTTTAGCAACCTTCTGGGAGTTGACAATTTCACTGACCTTGATATAGGCGGTTCTTCGGTCAACAATTTTGGCATCTTTAAGAACCTCATTAGAAGCCACACAAAGTATGAAAATGAAACTTTGTGATTCTACCACACGAGAGTCACATGCCTATAGAACATGATCAGTCGTTAAGACAATTTTCCCATTTATTTCCTGGACATCCTTCAAGAATTGAAAAACGGGCCTAAGAATAAGAACTACAGCTGCAATTCATTCCCAATGTGAAGATACCAATCTTTTTAGCAACGGGAGAGACCCGACCTCTTGAGCAAGAGCCAACTCTTGATTGAGTTGAGTCTCCTTAGTCTTTTCATTTTCCTCTATTTGACTCTTTTCCTTAAGAGTTCCCCCTAGCTTGGAGCTCATTCTTTGTACCTCTAAATCACAAGTCTACAATGCAAACACGACATCTTGTTTTTCTAGCATCAATTTTTCTATTTTTTCCCTTGCCTTCCTAATAGCATCAGAGAACTAAGACCAAAAATTTCCCCACTCATTCTGTAAATTTTCTTGAGTTCTTTTGTACCCCATGTTGGTCTAATGCTGGATGGCGAGATCAGCTTTTAGCCTCTCAATTTTGGCATGTAGTTGAACCTGATGGCTTTGCACTTCTTCAAGCAATCTGGAGTCTTCCCCTTGTTTGCTCTGAATCTACATTATGCAGGCTAACTCAACATCCTAAGCCTTGAGCTCCATTTACAATCTTCCCATTGTTTCTGTTACGTTTACTAACTTTGTCTCATGCTTTTTTAACTTTCTACCTAGCTTTTCATAGTCTAAATATACCACCTACTGGGTGGTCTTAGCTAATACTACCTTGTCGCATGGACGCATTTTTGTTAGACCTAGGCCCATTGTCTAGATGTCATAATCCTCCAGCTGCATCTGCCCTTCAGGCTTAGCCACGAGTGGTGTCATGGTGTTGATCAAAAGAGAATTTCGCTCCTTGTTGTAACAAGCCTCGATCTTCTTAGCATCCGACAACTCAACATTTTTCTTGAGATGCCTCTATTTAGCATTTCGTTAGGCCATCTTTGTTGCATTGAAATGATCTTGGAGGGTTTGAGGAATGTCAATGTTCTATGTTGCAATAGGGGCACTGAGAGGGAAACCAATAAAGGTAACAGAGGGGGAGACCTTAGATGTATGAGTAAGGGGAGAGGCGAAAGGAAGCGTTATCATGGAAAAGGGTGGCACACCCAACTGAGATTCAGCAGGGGATTTTCCAGTAGAAGTAAACAGAGACGTAGGCGAGAAAAAAGGTGTTTGCTCAGGAGTTATCAAACCAGGAGTGGGTGTTAATACAAATGTTTCATATTTTTCAAGAGGGTCCTTTGATAGGGTGAATAAAGAGTTAGTAGTAGTCAAGATGGATGTTGCTCATTCAGTGTGTGGGGTAATCTCAGAAATTTCATTCCAAACAAGAAAAGATGTATTCAAGATTATTAACTTAGGGCTTGAGGACAAAGAATTCCTTTCCAAGGGAGGAGGAGAGGGGGTAATCAAAGATGTGGAACTAGGAAGAAAAGGAGTAAAACTCATTTGAACCATGATGGTCGATGCATCTTGGAAAGAAAACTTCACTTCTTCTTCACCTCAGAGTGACGTATCAGATATGCGTAAACCTTCAACTTGTCTTCTTTTTTCTCAACTAGAACTGACATGCTCTATTCTCTTGACCATCGATCCCTCCACAATTTGGCCCTCAGTGACTACAACGAATGACGCTCTCATGGACCGTCAGGGTTTATTTCCTTTACTTTGGGCACTAGAAGCAGACGGAGCCCACAAATCCTTTTTCTTTGAATCTCCCTAACTATCAGATTCTTGAGGTCAGTGGTTCCAGCGGGGAACTAGCCTCTTTATCATAAATATACTCGAATTCCTCATCTTGTGGGAATTGTTCGACAAGAATGTTGAGACAACACAACTCCTATCGGAACCTCTAGAAATCTACCTTCTTTCTTTCCGACCACCCCTTCTTCTTTATCTGTGTATTAATGGACTTATTTATTGGAAGGTTCCTGTCATAATGGACCTTTTTCATGTAGAAACTCAACCATTTTGGTCGCTTGAAAGGAATATGCTTCAATTCGATGTATACCTGCACACTTTCTTGAGTCATGTTCTTCCTTTTTTCAAATTATTCCTGCTCTTCATGCTTCATGCTATAAATTCCCCGTGGATTATAGTCCCAGTTATCACAAATGATGACTAGTCCCAAAACCGCTAATAGATTCTTGAGTTCCTCTTCAAACAATTGCTTTGTAAGTGATACTTGACTATTAGCAATATTGAGAGGGAGTGAATACAAATTCATCTTGTTTATTCCCGCGTTGTAGATCTAGTCTACAACAGTCAACTGGCAACATGCTTCTAGCATGAAAACATTGTTTGTTACAAACCTGGGGAGTCAAAAAGACTTATTGGGAAAATCATGAAATCTAATAAATGTGAAATCCAAACCTAAGAAGTAATCCATTTGGTTTGGTGGGATCCTTATCCATTATAGAACCTCAGGATGGAAACGCCTAGTAGGGCGAGGTAACAATTCTTGGAGCATGGGCCTCAAAAATTAGTCCAAAAACCCATAATAATCCCTTGTTATAGAAAGAAAATGGGTCCATACAGAAATAGGTTGATGACAGGTCCTTTCATCCAACCTAGATACTGGCACATTTTTCCCAAAATATTCAAAACTTTGATGTAAAACTAAATGAGCTAAGAAGGAAAGGTACCCAAATTTAGAGTCAGTGTAGTAATTTTTTAGCTGGTTCAACATGTTCCTAGCTATCACCTCGGTAAAATCATAGTGCCTCTATAATTTTTCTTTCTTTAGCTTGAAAGCCAAGCCAAACTAGAAAGGAAGAACCTGGGCATCATTGTCAAGACCAAATACCCAAGCCAACATCGAGAATACTACCTTAGTGTCCCTCTTGAATATATCATATTATAGAGGGAAAGGAACATGACCTCTATATCTAATCATTCCCTTGTTTCTTCTTCATAAAAGTTTGTTCTTCTAGCCTTTTCTTCCCTGAAAAGATCCATCTTTTCCTTATTAAATATCTCTAAATCCCAAGTTGTAGGGATATACAACATATCCTGTATGGCTTGAGCAGAAAAGGTAATCCTAATCCTGCCACTTTGAATAACCGATGTTACCTCATCGAATTTCCTAGCACATACATCGACTAATTCAGGCATGGATGTATAGTGGGCAACATGAACTATGGTAAATTGCAATCCCATAGTCGAAGCGCAAAACCCTCAAATGTCCCATACTTTTCTTTTCTCTAAAAAGTGTCTTCTCTGAGGCTTTTAGGGTTGCCTGACAACATAGGATTAAAAACATTATCGGTGATATCTTGTACTGCTTCTCTTTTCATAGGTTTATCCACCAACACCTTCTTGTAGCACTCAAAATTTCGTTCCTCCATAGTTGGGGCATTGGCGAAAGACTTCCGCCCAAAAACATTGGCATAAATAGGTTGTTGGCTTGAAGCTATAGCCTATCTTCAAAAAGTTGAGGGTTTTTCCATGACCATATCAAAAGTTACAGAGAACCTCTTAGAGATAATGGCCAATGGCCCTTTTCCTTCAAAATAAAAGCATACTTTTGGGCGTAATTAATTTTTTTTCTAGTACATGCACTTAAGGCTATGTTATTACTGTTGGGTTATTAAATGATGTCACTGGGATGATACGTGTGGACTAAAGATTTGTATCCCTTGGGAATGCCAAAAATGTTATGAGGATAAAATTAGTACATTCCTTTCGCCACCTCTTAATTAAAAAGAAACATTTCCTTGAGAAGTGTGCTTTCCATCATACCAAACATGTCAAAGTGGTGCAAAGTACCCTTGAAAAATGTAATCATCAATCTACCAGAGATTTTTCATTTTTAACATGTTAACCCTGTATTTTCTCATTAATGAGATAGTTGGCACTAATGACAATGATGGACACATGTCAACAATCGACGCGTGAGGGAATTTACTCCCAACACCCTAATTTATTTCTTAAGATTTTCTATGGGCTCCTCCATATGTTTTATCTACCTTGGTCCATTCTACCTCAAATTTTCCCATTGTCATCCGGCCAAAAATAGATATTCCATTGGTTAAGTTTGCTAGTTGGCCTTTTCTATATATAGTCACGCTACCTTTCACAACATTCATTCAAACATAAAGTTCTCTAACTTAGTTGACCTTCCACCCACTTTCTTTCTATTTTTCTATAATTCGTCGTCTTACCAAAATTTCTACTGGCTTGGGGACCCCTACTCGGCTCCTTCCACGAAGGCCACAATATAGTTTTGTGGGAGAAATTACTAGTGATAAAATCAAACGGCTTGTCAAGAAATGTGACCCACTTATCATGATTGCATTCAAATGGGTGATGGGTATTGACTTCATTACTGATGAGAACCAACTTCAGAGCAATTGAATGTGATTTCTCAATTCGTGATGTCACTATTGGACCTAAACGTATCCAAATCTATGATAATTGAGTTATGCTGAGAGATGTTTGACATCTCGCTGATGGAAGGGCTTGGTGAGATAGTGCAAGTAGCCATCCCCTTTTTTGGCATCTTGAGTGCCATGGACCTCCAGAGACATGTGGACTTCGGCATAGACGTTCTCTAGCTACCCTTTCTCTCTGACTTCTACACTATGGACATTGCAACACACTTATATTCTTCACAGCCAGTGGCCATTTTTCTACTTCGTGAGTATGGTGTGGAGTGGGTTATAGGACTAGCCTGGAGGAAACACTTTGACTTCCTAGTGCAAAGTAGTAATGAGTAGGCTTTGGGCCTACGTTCATGTATGTTGTTCCTTTTGGCCCTCCTTTTGCAACCGGAAAGAGAAGAGAAAGAAAGAAAAAGAAATAAAACCTGATAATGAGTCTTTTATGTTTCCTCGGTGATGGCCAAGGGCACCTCCTAACTGATTTTGCATGTTACTCCTTCCTTTTGAATCTTTTTCTTTGTAACCCCTTTTGGGCTCACTTGAGGGAGTCTCATGCTTGAATCTGAGCCTCGGGCTTTCATATATGTAGAATTATTGATAAATATAATTCAAGCTACTTAATTCTTAGTGTCCTTCTTAGGTTTTATTCTAAACAAAAAAATTGAAATTATTACAAAATTTTACATATGGTACATAACTGTCAATTTTTTCAAAGAACCATGCATTCAATGGAAAATCTTTAGATAAATACTGTTCACCGTTATCCCTAAAGAATTTCCTTCCATATCTTCAAGTTCATATGCATTCATTTCTTTACATGCATTGATTTGGAAGGGTCCCTTCCACAATGCTTCAAATTTTGTGTGTTGTCTTGGTTTTACAATACATTCATCATACTTTAGCACTAAGCTCCCTTCCTTAAATTTTGGACTAGAGGTATTTTTTTCAAACCATCACTTGACTGCCTGTTGTCAGTTGATCATGGCTCTATGGGCCTTTTCTCTATCTTCCTCAAATTTGAGGAGTTTTGCTAGTCACACTTCCATTCTGCCATTTTCTTCAACTTCTAGGGCTTTCAGTAGTTGTAGAGCAAGAATTTCTATGGAAATAGGTATTACTACCTATTTTTCGTACACCAAAAAATAAGGAGACCTGTTCAAAATTTTCTTGGGGGTAATTCAATTTGTACCCATAGGGCTGCTCATAGATGCTTGTGCCAGTCCCTTTTCCATTTTGACCCAATGCATTTAATTAACCTAATTAGTTTTTTTTTGTTGGAATTTGCTAGCATGTTCCCTTGTGGGTAGTAATTTGATGAGGTTTTAAGAAAAATTCCATGCCAGATAGCAAAATTTGACATGCCTGACCCAACAAAAGCTCTGGCGTTGTTGGATATGATGGTTTTGGGCAGCCTATATCTGGTCACCACCTCTTCAAGGAGATTAACAATATCTCCTTCTATTGCATTCTTTAGGGCTATGAATTTCATCCACCTTCTAAAGTATTCAGTCATCATGAGGATCCACTTGTGTCTAGCACTGGAAATAGGATCTATCATACTAATAAAATTTAGACCCCACCAGGCAAAGGGTTCCTCGATTATAATTGGGCTCAGGGGTTGAGCGACATTCCTCCTTTTGCCAACAAAAAATTGGCACTAAGTACACCTTTGTACTAGATTATGCGCTTTGGTAAACATAGAGGGCGAATAATATCCTACCCTCATTATTTTCAAATTGGTGGTCTTGGCAGAAAAATGCCCACCCTCAAGACTATGGTGAAATTCGTTAAGAACCCTCTCTTCCTATAGGTTGTCAAGCCATCGGAGTAGCACACCATCATAATTTTTTTTGAAAATTACATCTTCAATTAGTATATACCTTGTGCCTTGCAGTCGGTAGTACCTTCTTTTATTGGATGACAGAATGGTTGGGTAATATCCATTTTGCATGTGTCCTGTCTGATCAGCAACCCAAGATTCGTCAAACTCAAATTGGTTCAAGTAAACTCGATCAATATCTCTTTCAACCATGGGACTCCTTTCCTATGTAAAGTATTCACACAGACCTCTTCCTCGAACTAGCTTAGTTGGTCAGATATCTACATCATACTCTAGGATCTTAGTGATCTAGTTTGCTCTTTTTTCAGTAATCTTGCCCTCAGTGATATACTACCACATGCTGGGATGTGCTACGAGGATAGTGATTTTATCAGCTGACACCAAGTGTCAAAATTTCTTCAAACTTTTAACTATGGAAAAATCTTGCTTTTCCCCAAAGTTGTAACTCATCTCATACCCTTTCAAAGTTCTATAATGGAATGCGATAGGATTTTCTCCTTTATTTTAATCGCCTTTCTGAGTGAGTACTGAAGCTATGCTATCCTAAACACTATACACATAGAGTAGGAAATCTTTGGAAAGTATGGATTAGCTAAGACTGGAGCAGCGAAAATCACAATCTTTATTTTCTCAAAGGCCTCTTTCCCTTCAGAGGTCCACTTGAATGGTAGATTCTTTTTAAGCATTAGAATAATAGGCCTTACAATACTAGAAAAATAAAAATTGAACCTACTGATAAAAAAATTGATTTTCCTCAGGAATGATTGGAGTCCTTTCTGGTTTATGGCAAAGGTAATTCCATTATGGACTTAACCCTTTCGAGATCTATTGATATCCCCTCTTTTGAGACTACAAAGCCAAGTAGCTTACCTTGAGGCACTCTAAAGACACATTTTTTTTGGATTTAGAGAAATCCCAGATTGTTTCAACATTTTTGGAAAACCTTTTCCAAATGGTCAAAGTGATCATATTTTGATTTTGAATAGATTGTTAAGTCATATAGATATATCAAAATGACCAGGTTAATTAAACCTTTGAAGGTGATATCCATTGATTGTTGAAAGGTTGCACAAGCATTTCACAAGACAAATGGCATCTTAGCATATGAAAACATTCCCCACTTAGTGGTAAACATTGTTTTGTGTTGGTCACTCTCCTTCACATATACCTAGTTATATCCTAAAAAACTATCAAGTAGTGAGAACATTATGGACCCAACTATTGTTTGTAGAATTTTCTCCATTGAAGGCAAGGGGTAATGGTCCTTAAGTGATTCCTTATTTAAATATTAAAAATTGACACAAATTCTTATATCACCATTCTTCTTTCGAACAGGTACCAGGTTTGACACCTAGGTGGAATGTTTGATTGGATATATTATCTTGGACTCAACCAACCTGGTAAGCTCTTCTACCATTAATGCCTCAACCTTTGAGTTGATAGGCCTTTTCTTCTGTCAAACAAGTTTATACCCATCCTCCAATTTTCTTGTATGTTGAATTATACTGGGGTCATAACCTCTAAGATCATCAAGTCCAGGCCATAACTCCATTGTATTCATAACATAGATCCCTTAGTATTTCTTTAAATCTTTAGTCGGAACCTCCTTTCTGACTTTCAAATTTCTACCACCCCTGACAACAAGTTCTTCATAATCTCTCTCATCTACCATAAACCTTCATTTGTCATCTCTTGCATCTTCACAGTCAAAGAGATTCTTGAGGGAAATCAATCCTCTTGGAAGCTTATTCCCTTTTAATTGGATGACCTACCCATTGAAAAATTCCATCCCTAGGGTTGGAGTGTTAGGAATCATTCCTCCCTTTTGTATGAAGGTAGCTATCTGAGTATCGTTGTTAAAAATCTACAAATTTTCATCATTTTCAAGAATTGAGGGTCAGACAATAACCTGTACTACAATTTTCCTAGTTGAGTCAAAAGCTAGTTCGAATTGTGACCTGACTAATTTGATCAACTATGTTGTTCTAGGATCAGGGAATAACTTGTACATTGAAGGCATCAAAATTTTTAATCAAGTCCCAAACTTGGTGTTTGTATGACCTCATTCAGGTATTCTTTGGTGTTACTTCATTATGGACTTGGCTCACCACCAGCTCTGAATCTCTAAAAAATTGTATTCTCTTTATACTCATTCTTTTTGCAAGGTTTAGGCCGTGAACTAAGGCCTCATATTCGACATCATTATTCAAGCATGAGAACATAAAATGGTAAGCTCTAAGTGTCTCAGATCCCATTGGAGAGAGTAAACAGACACCCGCACTGGCACCGTCCTTACACTTGTCACCATAAATAAAAGGGTCCATCTAATTATCAGATGGGTCATCATTTTTCTCCTCATCCTTTATTAGTTTTAGAAAAGTTTGATCACCATCAAAAATTACATAAGTGTCAAGCTCGGTTGCACTAAAAATGTTGAATTGATCAGAATCAATGAATTGGTTAAGCAGCACTTCTTCCTAAGGAGTTCGCTCACTTGTATCCTCTTCATCCTCTAGCATTTCAACACAATGTTTCTCCTATTGAGATATAGCAATATGTGCAACTTCAAAGTAGAGAAATGCATTGTTTGCAATATGTTAAGGATTAAAAGGCTCCAAAAGAATCATCATCTTTGCTTCGTGCTTAGTTCTCAAAATGAACTGGGACCAGTCAAGTGCCAGATACCCACCGAGTTTGGTGGTGAAATCCCTTGAGAGACACATCCTGAAAACTGATGAAATGTCTATTACTACCACTTCTTGAGTGATGTTTTGGCTTGGGAAAGAGAAAAGAGTCAGAGATAGATCCTTTATCCAACAAATGGTCAGGACCTTCTTTCCATCTAGTTGCATGATTCCCTTTTCAAGGGGTTGATACTTAAGCTTTAAAGCATCTGCCACTTGTTTTTGCATAATAGTCGTGCTAGCCCTCGAATCAATCATATTATTATGAAACAATTTATCTCCTACTATAAGCGTTAAAAAAAAAGGCATGAACTTTGTTCTGCTTACCTCTTTATCTTTAATGTCATTCACATTATTTCCATAAGTCATTACTTTTAGAGCTTGAGGGGGAAGCATGAATCTGCCATTTTCACTCTGATTGTTCAACTGAGTCGCGCTTTCCTACAAACTTTTCCCTTCCACCTTTAATGCTTCTTGAAGCAGGGTTTTCTACTTAGGAATTGATATGGCATCCCATAATGAAATATTGGCAGGTTCCTTCTTCAATTGCTCCGCTACATTAAGCATCCCAACTATTTGGGCCTTTGGCTTAAATTTTGGTATTTCTTTTGTTTTTAGGAGAAAAAATTCCATCATGATTGGGCCTGGTGCTTTATTCGCCTCCTTTTCTACTAATGGTACATTAGGTGGCTATGAGCAAGGTCAGATGATGGGTGGCGAAGCCTGCTTCTCTGGGGGGAACAGTTGATGTGGCTATGGGAATGGTGGAGCTTGTTGTAGATATTCCCATGTGAGCCTTCTTTTAGATCTTATGTTGTAATATGACCGTACCGGGGAAATGCTAGTCATCAGAGCTTCATTTTCATATATTGTATCTTCTTCCTCTGACCATGAGAACAATGCTTGGTCAGGTGTTATGTTTGCCTCTTGTTCCAGGGACATCCCTTGTAATTGCACTCCAAAACAAGCATTCTCCATTTTGGATGACTCGCACTCGTCCGCATTCGGGGGTGGGCCTTTGCTTCTTTGTTCTGACATCCCTTTTTGCATATTTCTCTTCAGGAAATTTTGTGGGAAATACCATCATTGTGTGGGATGCACCAATCGTCACCCTCTTTTGCCAAATTATTCTGGCCTTGGCTCAATTCTCTACTTTGACTAACTTTTATCATTTGAAGTGGCATGGTAACCAAAACTATCTAGTTCGCGGATGCCATCTGTTGGATTCCTCCTCAGAGAAAACCTTGGTAAGAGTTTTGTTGATAAGGAAGCTTGCTCTCGCCATAGGTCTGAGCGTTCACCTTTGAAGGAATTTCCTGCTGCCATTTGCGAATAACCAATTCATTAACAAGAGTCTGCTTGAGATTCTTCATGTCGTTAATGTTAGTCGTGACTAAACTTGAACCCGACATGTTGCTTTGTGCGAAGGGATATATATACATAGACTGGGGTGCATCTGACATGATGCCTTGTATAGCGGGCGTACTTGAACCAACTCCTTCTTATGATGTTCTGGAGGGTTCCGTGAACATAGGCATGGGAGGTCAAGGCAGGAGTTTCCCAGCATCAATTAGACTATTTTTTCGCTCGCACCACCAACTCATAAGCACCGAGCAAGATATCTCCCCTCATGGAATTTATCATAATTGTGATGTATGGATTGATAGCCTTTAGATAGAACATGAACGCCATCACAGCTAGAGGGTGAGCAGTCAAGGGAATCTTTCACCAATTTTTATCGAACTTGGTGTTGAAGTCGATCATGGCTTCTCTTGGGGCCCTTTTAATGGTAATTAATTGATGTAATAGTGAAGAGCTATCTCCCTTTTCTAAAAAATGTTCAAACAAGCATCCTCCGACCTAGTCCTAGGAGATGATAGAACCTGAGACCAAAGATCGATACCAATCTTGGGCCTTTCCTTTGAAAGATGCGGCTAACAGCCTTATAGTGATATTTTCCTCCACTATATTATTTACCCTACATACCTCCACTATATCTTGAAGGAGTTTGGAAGGGGTTTTAAAATCTTCTCTAGAAAGCTTTGGAATAGCTTTAATGGCATTAGCAGGTATTGCGAGCCATACATCTAGGAGTATCAATGGTTGTAATTAGCTACCTCTATCCCATGTTACAAAATTTCTAGGAGTAGGAGGGGGTACATAAGTCATGGAGAAATGATTCCTATGAATCGAATATTTAGGTAATCTTATCTGGAAATTTAAGCCTCCAGGTGGAGTAGATAAGGCTCTAGATACTATGCTCTAACTTCTCGCTCTATTACTCCTTACTGGTGATATAGAACTGGTAGTTCTTCTCCTTCTAGGATTTGAGGCAAGTAGCTAAGAGTACTAGAAGCGACCTCTCGAGGATGCTCTCGTTTGGAATCTGGGCATGAAACTTCCAGTTTCCTTCCTTAGCCTAATTTAAGAAATATTTTTGACTTCTCATCAAGCATTTGGAAAAAAAATTGTCCCACTGGGCATGCTAGACAAAGAACTGTTGATCATCATAGCTTACGCTTCTCCAACAGTTTTATGGTAAATTCAGCAAGTGGGGGAAACATTGTGTCTCACTTAATACCTCTGGGTTTTTTATAGAAAGTTGGCTCTTCTCTTGGGGTTTTGAGATAAGGGAGAAAGGAAATGTAAATATAAAACATAAAAGGTGATGGACCAAAGCTTTTACAGCATTTCAAACCCAAGTTATTCATATGATTGATATAAAGGACACAAAATGCCACATCCCCTCAATGTTGGAAAGAGAACGAACAAAAAAGGCTAACTTCAAGCATAGTGCAGACTTTCAAATCTTTTTGCAAGCAATGTCCATTGAGGTCCGATCAAACATAAAGATTCCTTAGAGTGAAAGAACGATATTATAGTAATTACAAGAACTTTGTCTCCTAGTACAATATAGCATAACAAAATAGCAACATTAAGGAAAATAGAAAAGTCCAATGACATAGTCCAATTCTCCTAAGCTACTATTCCATCACACAAGCATAAAGAATAGAAATTTTCTATTTAAACAACCAGAATATAGCTTGCAAGACACAATGTTTCATTCAAAATGACAATATAAAGAAAGAAAGCTTGTAAAAGGCCATACATGCACAGTCTCAATAAATTCCCCTCAATAGTTCATGATTTAATTAAAAATGAACTTTGAAACAAAGGTCAAATGCCAATTCGACAATATTTTAAACTTTAATAGATATAATATGCCAGAATAAAGTAGTTCTATCACTTGCTTCTGAAAAATAGTTCTAAAACCTTAAGAAAACTAAAAAGAAACACTTCTTTTAACAAAGGAAACAGTTCCTCTTGGAAAATCTCTAACTTTTTTGTGTCATCACCCTCCTTCATATAGCTTCCAAAGAAACACCACCTAATGTCAGAAGTAATTGTTGCCAGATGTTGATACCTGATAGCTTTCAATCTGATTTGTAAACCCTTGGTTAGGCCACAAAAGATCTTTACATTAACTCTTCAACTACTGCATTAATTTCTTTTAGATATTTTAAAGATAAAATCTTATACATGATCAAATCCTAAAAGCAATAGTTCAGCAAAAGAATCCCGCTGACTAACCACATCATCTTGAAGCATCAACTAGAATCTTCTATCTAGAAAAAAAAGAAAAGAAAATCCAATGAGTTCCAACAGTCTTCAAAAGATATTACTTTATAAAAGGCATAGTCTTCCTTTGATAGAGATGACACATCACGTGGTCGAAACCTTATGCTTGTTGAAAAATGTTTTTGTAAAAAATTTCTGCCATTCTGACACGTGTCTTGGGTGCTCCTCCGGAAAAAAAAATGATAAGGGAAAACCATGCAGCCACCCCATGGTGCATTGCTCATCTTCCTTACCAGCCTTACATTATCTTGAACACTTCCGCACTTAAAAAGGAAGCCAAAAACTATAAGGCTAGGGAAATAATAAGAAAAACCACTTCACACTTTATTTAACCCCTTTAAATTCCCTTATAAGGATTAATTAAGTGTATTTTTTAATGTAATCCGAAGAAATAATATTAAATCTGACTTAATTCTCGACACCCATTTTCAAGCCTAAGGTGAGACCCATTCTCCATGGCTGGCAAATGAGTCCCTCTTGGCTCTAAATTCAAAATATTTCAAATTTACTTTTTGGTTTTTATTCAAAATCACTTGATGTCAAACTGTGATGAGGTATCAATGGGTTAATAAGGAACAAGTGTGTATAAATAATTTTTTTTCTCCTCAGTTTACATGATCTCCTACAATCTTCTAACTCATTCAAGCATTCAATTAGCATTTGAGCACTTTGCATCCTATATTCAAGAATCAATCAAGCATTCAAGAGCTGCTATTGACATATCTTCATATTTTCTTGAACAAGGGTTTGGTAAGTTAATAGCATTTTCATGTTATTTTTTTATCATTCTCCTTCATTTCATTATTTCATTAAGGACTTGATTACCAAAGTGGGATTTGACCAAGGAAAATCCCTATATCCTAACACTTAATAGTTTTTCCCCTTTTGCATGTGTGTTTGTAGACTCATGTATGTAGATTTAACAAGCATTTAGGTGTTAAAAAGTGGACAAGAATTCAAAAAAGTTTTTCAAGTCAACAACATCTTATTTCAAGCTTGGAGAAGACATTCTGTCCATTTTCTGCAGATTTGACTTCAGCAACCCAACAAGCAGACAACCTCAAATTTGGTGCTACTGAATTTTCCCCTGATTTCTCAAAATTTTGGGAGAGGATTGATTCACCATCAGTGGCAAATGAGTCCCACCTTAAGGCTAGAAATCTAGGTTTTGTCATATTTTGAATCCCAACACTCAGAAACTTGTTCCCACTAGTTTTCATCAGAAGCGTGATTGATTCACCATCAGTGGCGAATGAGTCCCACTGGTGATTTTCTATGATTTCATATAGCATTCGAAAGATTCTAGATTCTCCATTTTTTTCCCAGGTGCACTCTGATTCAGTCTCTTTCTATTTTGTTTTACATTTATTCATTCATAGTTCATTGTTTGCATATCACATTTTGTTTTCCAATATTGCATAAATCATAGGTTTTGCATACATAATCAGTCAATTAGTTCACATAATTGCACTTAGATCATTTCATTTAGTTCAAATAACATCATACATTACATAATTTGAGTGAACCTAGCTAGACTTTTGGCCCTACTTTCTCCTTTTAGGTCAAAAACTCTAGAAGTGTTAGAAAGATCTAGGGTGCCAAAAATCTACGACTCAAGGAGGTAGACTAGGACTTGTTTGGTTCTCTCTTGGCCTTTTTTTGGAAATAGGTAAAGTATTTTTGATGGATGGGTCTTGGTTAGTCCGAAGGGCTTTAAGATCGATATTGTTTTCTTCAAGGGGTGGAGGTTCAATCAGAGGTGGAGGAAAATTTTCAAGGGATAACTTGGCTATGCATTTTTCTTTGAAGCTTTGGTCTGATAAGAAAAGGAAGTCCTCATGGGGTCTTATAGGTTCCATGGGCTCAGGCCAAAAATATTCTAAGGAAAATTTTTGATAGGAAGACATAGGTCTAAAGCCACTATGGTTGAGGGTTAATATTTCATTGCCAACTGGAAACTTTAAGCACCTATGGACAACGGATGGGACCGCATTCATGGAGCGAAGCCATTTGTAGCCTAATTTCACACAAAATTGATCTGGATTAGAGATGATGGAAAATGATACATTTAATTTATTTTTTCCTACTTGTAAAGGGAGTGTGATCAAGCCCATCATAGCACAAGCAAAACCATCATGCAATTTAATCATGCTTTTAGTTTATCATATCTATCTTAAGTGAGTTCATGCACATAGAGAGTTCTTTTGTGATCACATTCTCTCCACATATGAGATTAATTAAAATTCCTGGAGTGGGCTTGTCATTGATTTTATCGACTATGTAAACAGGACCATCAAGTTCATGTTTGATTGTTTCTTCTGAAGAGAAAATAATGCCAATAGGAATTTTGATTTGTTGTTTATGAGTCTTTATTTCAATCACTCCTATCATTGTACTAGTATAACTCTGGTCATTAGTATCCATAGGATTTTGTTCATTATTGTTCATATTCTTATCTTTTGTGTCAACGCTCATCATATCGGGCTTAGTTTCACTAGCCTTAATAAATGCAATATTATGGTTAGGCATGGGATTGGTAAAGATTTGCAAGTTTTGGTTAGGGGGAGCTACAAATTTATTTCCTTTTTCATACACACCTCAAATTTGGATGTGATTAGAATCAAGAGGTCTTGCACAAGATGTTTAAGACACTTGCAATGTTCTGTATCATGTCCTTTTTGTTAGTGATAAGCACAATAGTAATTGTGTCTAAAGCTCATAGGTAATGGCTTGCTAGGGTCAATAGGTTGAATTGGAGGTAAGGTAAGCATGTTTTTGTTTATTAGTTGAGTCGTGATATTTTGAACTGTGTTGGGTAAGGGAGTAAACTATCTTTTTTGATCCCCAAAGATATAAGGATTACTCTTCTTTATAGTAGCTACTTGGGTATCAACTTGTTGGGTAGGTTGGGAGGTGGAATTTAGTTGAAGGAAACTTTTATTTTGTCCTCTAAAAGGCTAGTAGGTGTTTTGGTTTGAAGGTTTGGACTTTTCAGGATGGGTAGAGGTGGGTTTTGGTTCACAACTGCCTACAAAATTATGATAATCTTGAAGGGTGGTGCACAATTTCATAAAGGAAGGGAATTTCATCATGGTGAGCTTGTCTCATATCTTACTTTGTAAATTTTCTATGAACATCTTTTCAAGGTGAGAATCTAGAATCTTCACACTAATTTGGGAATAAAGTGATTGGTAACGTGAAAAAAAGTTAGTGACTTTTTCACCCTCATTTTGTTTACATCTCATCAAATCAATTAATGTCATTTCAAGAACCATATGTATTTACAAATGGTTAATAAAGGCTTCAACAAGTTCATTAAATGAACGAAGTGAGTTATTTCGTAATGCAGAAAACTAGTCCAAGGAAATGTATTCCAAGGATAGAGGAAAAAGCTTAGCCAAAATTTTTTCCTCAAGGATAAAGTCACTACACAAGGCAGTAAAGGCATTAGCATGATTAGTAGGATCTCCCTTTCCTCCATATTTCTCAAATATAGGCATCTCTATACCTTGTGGCACTGAAGTTCTCAATATCTCCAAGGATAATGGGTTACTTTTCATATAGTATGAAGGTGGACCATTTTGATTTTGATTTATGTTTGAAACTTGACATTGAATGGATGAAATTCTTTGTAAAAGGTGGTTAATGATAGGGTCATTTTTTGTGTTTTGAGATGGAGGTGAATATAGTGGTGGTGTGTATGTTTTGGGAGGACAAGTGAATGGATTGCTTATGGGATAAGGTTAGATGCCAAATAGGTATAAGGAGCACTAGTGGAAATGTTCGCAGTAGGAAAGATATTTCTAGTTGGTTGCATGATTGTGGTCACTTGAGGATTGGTATAGGTTGGAATAGAGGTTATGGTTGAATGGGGAGGAGTTTTATTTCCTCCTTGACTTTGCACATTGTTTGAAGCTTGAACACCATTGGTTGTGGAAGGAATATGTTTTCCAAAGATTTGAGCTATGTTACACACAACTTCCAATCCTTCATCACTTTCCATCATGTGGTGAATACTATCTATGGCAGGTATAACAGTGTTGCAAATGTTTTTAGTATCCACACTATCTTATAAATGGGATAAATATTCATGCATTTTCATTATGTTTTATTGAGGGATATGATCAACCATTGTTTGGGAACTTGGCATAGAACATGTAGGTAAGGTAGGCATAGAAAAAGAGGTATCAAAGGTACAGTCCATACCTAGTGAACTATTAGCAACACTAAGAGTAAGAGAGCTAGATAATCCAAGATCCACAGTGAGTGTTTTATCACAAGATTCCATGAGTCTCGCACTTTGTCTCACCATAGTATTGATAGTAGGAAACCAAGTAGTACATCTCATGCAAGGGGTAAACCAAAGAAAGTGTAATGAACACAATATTCTATGCTCACAATTACACTTGAAATGAAAGAAATTGAAATAAAAACTCTGCAATCCATAACAAAAAACTAAAAGAAGCAAATAGAAACACAGAAAAGAAATTTCAAATCCTGAAAACTAGAAAGTCAAAGTCAACAGGGACTAAAATGCCAATAAGGGTGTCTTAGTCATACTGATGGAATTATGAGGTTCCAGAAACTGCAATAGGAAGCAAACAACACAAACAGGGTTCTAAGCCAAAAACCCATAGAGGGACAAAGATGCCAGTAAGGGTGTTTTAGTCCCAATAAAGGTTTTTTTTTCAAAAACAACAAAATCTAGATTGTTTACAGTGTTCCCAAGTTGCCTATTCAAGGACCTGATGTTGAGAAATAGGAAACTGAGAAAAGTAACTAATGACAAGCAATTTGATGCAAAGTTGAATGAATTTTTTTTCAATTTTGTATGTAATAACGATGTTCCTAAATGCAATTAAGATGATTGGCAATGCAATTTTCAGTTTTTCAATGAGATAAAATGATGCAAGAAAGAAAAAATGCAACCTATACGCAGTTTCACAAATGCAAATGTAAAAAACCCTAGATGCATTTTCACTCATGCAAGATGCAATGCAAGAACGAATGCAACCTAGATCTAGGATCCTAATGAACTCCAAATCAGAAAAATGAATGTTCTAAAATGTTAGGTTCACCAAAATGAACAATAGGGGAATGGGGATGCTTTATAACCTAGGTTATAAAATGCCACTATTCTTCAATTGTCATTCAAATATTCCCTAGGATCCCAAATTGGATTGACTACCAACATGAAGGTGAGTCAATTCTCAACAAGGAAGACCTAGGGTGTGATCTTTAGGTTTCAAGGGGTTCACCACCAAGAAAAATTTTGGAAAATAAAACTTAACATTCAACTCACAAAACCTAGTAATGCAAGCCAAATAATGAGTGCTAATGATGAAATTAAGCAACATGTTAGGATGTATGTACCTAGGAAGTCCAGAAATGTAATGAGGATTCTAGAAATGCAAAAATGCTATCAAATTATGCTAGGGAGGACTAATATTCCCTTACTGTTGTCTTAGTCCCACTACTATTATTCGGGGCAGATGCAAAATCTTCAGATGTCGAAACAAAATCTGAAAGGAACTTTGCAAAATACCCTTGGTAGGACTAATACGCCCTTGCTTCCGACTTAGTCCCATCTTGAATTTCTAAAATCTCTGAATGTGATCTTGAGGCTCAATGTCTGTACTTCCTTCTTCTTAGATCTTAGGTCCTGAAACTTCCAAATCTATCCTATAGGTGATTTTCTATGAAGATGACAACTTTGCAAGGCAACTTTGCAACTTTACAACTTTTCACTTCAAATTATCTTCAAGTATTCAACCTAAACCTGCAAACACAAACATGGAAGAGAGGAAAAACTTGTTGATTGTTAGTAAATGAGGGTTTTCCCTAGTCAAACCCCTTGTTGGTAATTAAACCTTGGAATTCAAAATAGAATGAAGAAGGGAAATGATGAATGGACAAAATTCTATGTTGCAACTCACCAAACCCTTGTTATGAAATCTACAAACTTGTGTGAAATGGCTAGCTTGAATGTAGATCTTGAAATGCTTGAATGCTTGATAGATCTTGACTTGAATTTCTTTCTTGAATCAAAACCCTACATCACAAATGTTAGCTCAAAAACACACATGATGCAAGAATATCTTTGACACGATGCTTGAATCTTGATAATGGCTCCAAATGCTTGATGAATTTCTCTTGAATGCTCTTGTGAACTCAATTATATGCTATTAGGAATGCTCTCACAAAATTCTTGTTGTGAAAATGAATGAAAGAACCTTGTATTTATACTTATTCATGCTTAATATCCAAAAATTACACCACAACAAGCCAACATATGAAATCATTAGTTAAAGGAGGCTAAATCTTGCCAATATTTGAAATTAAATCCTAAAAATAACCTAAGGGGGACTAAGATGCCCTAGGTGGCATCTTAGTCTCGAGGCATGAAACCCAAGACATAGACTCCAAAAAGAGGCCCGTTTAAGGTGAATTTGACATCAAGATCTCAAGACCTTTGGAGGAAAAAGAAGCCCTAGGTGGTGTCTTAGTCCTGGTCCAAAAATCATGGGCACATACCCATAATCATTAAATTATCATTTACCCTTTAATGTTTTTTTGGGATTAGCCATAAGAAAAGATATAATTTATTAGGCTTGTGGCTATAAAATAGGACCAATTAATACATAAATAAGGATAAACAAAGCAAGATGAGCCCAAACAAGTGTGAAAATGCAAGGGTATACATTTTCCTACACTACAATAGTAATTGTTGAAAGAATATAAAATGACAAAATTTAAGGCTTGTGACAATAAAGTATTACATCATTTCTTAAGTCATATGATTTAAAATGATTATGATAGAACTACAGGGATGATTACAGAGATATGTTTTGGTGAATGATATTCTCTTGGGTAAGCTTTAGTGTGTAGCTAATTTCTTTTATAGGAAACTTAAGATATATATGTTTATGGCTATTTGGTTGGCATGTCCTAGGTTGTGTGGGACTATGCTTGGTTACTATATGATTATTTTGTGGTGGAAGCCTACACTATCAATTATAAGTGGTTTGAGACCACTATGTTTTACTGGCTATGTAGTTTGAGAACAACCATTCCCCTCCACCCCTTGAGTGACTTGGAGAAGTCACATAGTGCATGCAATGTGTCAATTTTTGTGAAATGTCTTAAATTTTGAAGATTATTTTGTTTTTTTTCCACTAGTATTATATTTTTTGATATTTAATTTGTGTGGTCCCTTTTTCCTCAAGGACATAGTTTGATTTTTTTTTAAATTATTTGGATTGATATTCTTCCTTTGTACTTGATTTATTTTTATTTTATTTTTCTTTACTTCTTGAGATTTTGTTGTAAATTTTGAAATATTATTTTAATCTTCTTAATTTTGACCTACTTCTTTGAGCTACTGGCATACATGCCGTGATGTGAACTATGTAAACTGTTCTATCTAGGAGGGATCCTTGGCAAGTCTTATGGGGGTGCAAATGCACTAGGAAATTTATCTTGTGAGGATGGGGATGTAAATGGGACCGGTATGGGATGGCCATAATCCATTCTCCCCTACTATGTGATTCTTTGTGTACCTTCCTTCTTGGAGGCTAACCCCATTATAAAAAAAGGGGAAGGTACTAGGAAATGTATGGAGGGGTCCTAAAGAGGGCCTCAAGACCATCTTTCCTAATATTATCATGATTACATAGTGATGACAATTACTTCAAATCAATGATATGTCATTTGGCATTGTTCTTACTCATAAATCCCATTCCCTGAACTATGTCATATGCCATTGTTGTGTTGATGGTTCTAGTGTTGTAAACCAATATCTATGGTTCTTATGCGTTAATCTTCGACATTTTCATGATAAAAGGAAATGGATGATTGCTTATGACATAAATTCATTATATTGTGAAATGATTGACTGATTTCTCAAAGTAGTGATGATTGAAGTGAATATATATGTAAAGAGTAGAGCTTAATAACCTTATAAGTGATGAATAAAGTAATTTGAAATTGATATCTATAATATTGTTGTGTATCATAGAAGGATCATCTTTGAGTAAATAGTTAAATTGTAAAGTTTCTTAATATTTTAGAATACTTTGGAAGATAAAATTTTCTATTAAAATTTTGCATAAGACATATTTAAAAGTGTTTTTTGCGTGTGTTTACCTTCACTTTTAGGAACTTCCAAGAGGAATCCCAATCCTGGGGGGGAGAATGTAAGACCCTATCCCTTTTGGCCATGTTGATCCTATTAGTTGTTGATGTTTTATATGCTATATTCTATTTTCTTTTATGTTGGATAGTAAACATGAGTGATGGTTGTTGCTACACCATGAATATGTTCATATTCTTGATTAATCATATCTAATGGTTGTTGTTTTTCTTGTGATAGTTAGATGAGTTCCATTCCTTGTCTATATAAATATACAATGATCAAATGCTCAATTATTGGTAATATTATTATGTATATTAAGTGGATTATAATATGTTAGGTGATTACATATATCATAGATGTGAGTGGATGTGATTATGAAGACAATTATTGATATTTAATATTACTTATAGTGGTATGCATTATAAGTTAAATATGCTTATTGAAATCAGTGGTGATATTTTGATAAAAAATAGTATTTACTCAATTGTTTCTTGACTCCATAACATGAATAATATGAGTAAGGAGTGTTATTGTGTAGATTAGTGGATCTAATTTTCTAGCTAATTATTATTATTGGAATTTTTAATTCATAATTCATTTGTTTTAATTATTATTAACTATGAGTAATACTGACACACTTTCTTGATTGAGTAAACATGTTAAAAAAATTGGTTAATGTTGATAAAGGAGTCACATAGCTACTTCCTTTACTATATCCTTGTGAAATATTATTCTTGTCATGGGCATGTGATTTAACCTTGTTTTGTGTGGTATGGGTTGTGTGTATGTGAGAGTTTTTTTATTAGTCCTTTGATTCTCTTTATTAATATGGTCACTTATTTTATGTTTTATGAAGTCTTTATGTGGTTGTATTTGTTTAAAAAGTTCCCTAGGTGATAGGTTTGTGGGGTAGGGGTATTTTTATTCCATAAAATTCCTTTTATAAAATCTAAAACCCACTCTAATTACCCACTTATGAAAAGTGACGAAAATTGGAGTTGAGAGGGTCGTTGGGAAGTTGAAAAGGTGCTTTCCTTTTCCCCTTCCATTTATTCTTTCTTTTTGTCTGGAGGGGGTTTTTCTCTCTTTTTCTCTTTGAATTGTTCTGGAGTTCATGTTTGGTTTTCATTCTTCATTTTGAGTTCTTTCCATGTTTGTGAAGAGGAAGGAGCAATGAAAGAGAGTGCTTGGAGAGATTTTTCCACAAGTTTGATATAAAAATTTCTTGGTGAGGTCTATGCTTTTAGATTATTTATCTTTGTTGATTTGTAAATAAGTTTGTTTTCATATTCATCTTGCTTATAAAAAATCTATGTGAAATTTGATTTTGAATCCATTGTGTGGCTGGAAGTACTGTGTTGGGGTTTGTATTGGTTGATTCTTCCACCTTATTTAGTTTAATTTAATTTATACCCTTCTCACATGTTAAAATAAAGAAATATGAATGCAAGTTTTTGTGATGTGAAAAGTAGATGAAGTGTAAAATTCTCTAGGAATCCTTGTGATTAGTGGTTGTAATGTGTCAAGTTTAGTTATGTGGATGTTATATGTTATACTTTGGCTATGGATCCTATGTGGAAAGTAAATTTTTTGAACTTGTGCTATGTGACCCTAGCTTAAGGGTGGATTGAATCTCAATCCTATGGTTGGGTGGAGAAACCATTGGCCAATACTATTTTTTTTCTTCCTTGTGGATATTTGTATTTCAGGTACATGTGTTGAAAAAGAAATATTATCTTGTGACTTTCAACCTATGGATTTCAAGAGAGAAACATATTGGTCTTGTGAAGGTTTGCAAAGTTATTAAGAACCTATGAATATTTTGTCATTTGAAGTTTAATTATGGTTGAATATGTTATACTCTACTTGTTAAAATGGAATATGGAGGATTAAGGTTAGTTGAATTTATCTTGGAGAACTATAGAATTCAAAGGATAAGATTATTGTAGAAAAAGCCAAGTTTTGATGAGATATTTTGTGTATAGGAAGTTATTATGTAAATCTTTAATACATATATTTTCCAACTATGCTTAATTTTATTCGAGTAAATTCGCTAATATATATTCTAGGGTATTTATGCTATATAAATAATCAATAAGAATTTTAGAAAATAATATCAAAGACTCATCCTAAGCCACTCAAATAATCAATTGTCGACGTTACAATATTGATGCCCCTATGCCAAACAATAATTTGTTTAAAAGTAGTTTCACATATTTAATCATAATAATTAATAAACATAATATTGAAATATATAGTTTAATGGGTTTTTCAATTATTAATCTCAAAAAAACATATTCAAAAATTGCAATAACCCATATCACCAATTATTATTTATTAATAAAACATTGGCATCCTTATTCAAAATAAAATTCTATCATAAAACAGTCTTACAAATATGTTCCCATAGAATAAAAGGAAAAGAGTTAGATGATAAAATATAAAGGGTTTCTAGAAATCCAATATTTGTAGAATATATCAAAAAATTAGGGAAACCCAATAAACCTAGTAAAACTTATGATTAAAACATTAATATCTCCTACTTTAAATCTAAAACAACAAAATGAGTAAAATCCCTTACATGGATTCTTAAGTAAGTTTTTTTAAAATTAGTTTCTAGTTATCCATTAACAACCTTAATTGAATAGTGCTTAGAAATATTGGCTCCAAATTTTTGATTTAATTTATTCTTTTATTTTCAAATTTTTGTCCTTGTTAGAGAGTAATAATTTATTTGGTATTATATACATATAACTAATGATAATGTTAAGTGTGAAGTTGGTAATGTTATCTTTATTAAATAAACAGGGATAATATAAAATGAGTGTTTAATGGGGGTGGTAGACTATATAGAGTGTTGAAGATAGTATTATTATAGTTTTAATACCCATAGGAATGGTAACAAATAAAGGTAGTCCTAATACTAATATGGATGTTCTTGAAGATTATGTTATTGTGGAAATTTAATGATAACCTTGTCAATAATATGTTTCATGCTTGTGTGTCATTTAGATGAATGCAAATGATGTTGTCAATTAGTGTAAATTTGGAACGGTAATGTTTGATTTAAAATATATATATATTCATTTGGAGTGTACAAGACTTCATCATTATTTTTATTAATTCATAACATTAAACAAGTTTTAAATTTAGTAGTTTATCTTTAATTATTCTATTTTATTACTGACACCTCTTACTTAGTTACTTTGTAGCATTTTATTAGCTTAATCTTGGGAAGGGAATTACAATGATGCATTATCCTTATTATCCTTAATTGGTTGCTAAAGATTTTAAGTTAAGGACTGTGTATCTATAACTCTAGTATCACTCACAAGAAAAATATGAGTGCCTCACTCAATTGCAGTCTTGATTAAGTGCCTCGTGTTGGTCGAGTGTCTTGTGATGGTTGATTTTTTGATTGAGTACATACTAGATGAGTACTAGCTTGAATGGATTAGATGGAATGGATAATACAAATGTAGCTTACTAACAACCTTTGTAGAATAAATATTTTATTCCTACCTCACTATCAGTTAGAGCACTATGTGGATGAAAAAATTGGTCATTTTCTCACTCAATTTATAATTCCATATAGCAATGAAGGTATCATTTATGGTAAGATAAAATAAAATCTATTCAAAATATAATAGTTTTTGATTAACAATGATTTTTTTTTTTAAGGATACTTGAAACCCTGAACAAAATAGACAGTGACAGTAAAGATAAAATAGTTAAAGTTGCCCATCCAAAAGAAATAAAAATCCAGTTGATTAACAGACCATCAACAAACCATCAGTAGACTAAAACAACCAACACATAAAATAGAAAGACACACCACACAACCATTAGAGCAGTTCTTTAAGCATTTTTGTCGCATCCAAATCCTTAGATGCTAGCCTGTCATGCATCTCCATGATTTCCTCAACATTCTGGGTAGGGTCCTTTTTACTTTTCTTTGTTTTACTCCGAGTACGCAAACTCCAGCCAGCCTCTAAATCGGTAGTATGCACATCCATCCTAGCATCCTCCCCATGTTCCATAGCTGCATGGTCATCAAACAGACCCTTCCCAATCAATTCCTTCACCTTCTAATTGAGGAAAATCATTCCTTCATTCAAGGCCTCCAACTTCTCTTTGCTAATGTTTATGATTGTGTCCAAATCCCTACGAAGCTCCCTTTTCTATTTTTCTAGCATAGCCACCCTTAAACCATAATCACTCTTCAAACTAGCAAGCTCATCCACCACACAACCTACACTGGCATTTAAAGATATGGTAAGCCCAAAAATAAACTCCTTCTCCTTAAGACTGCATAGAGTAGAAATGTTACAATGGGAAATGGTGTCATGCTTTTTGTGGAGGTCCTACACCTCTTGGACAAGCCACATAAGCATATTAAAAGAAATATCTACCCCTTCTTTAACCAAACCTGATGCTTGAGAAAAATCCATCGCTCCCCAAAACACACCCCTGCTCTAGTGTGAACCAACCGAAGGATCCTTCTCATGCACACCCTCAGAAAAAAAATTTGCCTTTCCCTATCCTTGGATGCAAACACCTAAGAAGATTCTTCCAGATTAACCACTAAATTCCTCTTACCAGCCACAAGGGATCCACCAATCCTAGAATCATTACCTTGAATATTCCCTGCCACCTCCTAAAATTTATCATCCACATCGTTTACACGACCCTTAGACCTCTTACCATCATAGCCCTTGACAACACCCTCCATCACCTTCAACTTGCATTTACCACATGGATTAGCCTTGGAAGTTGAGGGCTTAACACCACCCATTGATGGCGTATAATCCATATTAGTAGCATAGCCATTGGACCAACCCTCTGACTCCTCCTCTAACTTCGTACCCTCTAAATCCTGAATTTCTTCAATCCTAAATTTCACACTTCCTTTCCCCTTCTTCTTAGAAACAGGGGACCGAGGGGTTCTAATAATGCAGTTTTCTTTGATAAACTCAACAATAAACATCAAACCTTTATGCAAAACAGGATTTCTAGGGTTTTTCCTAAAATTAAAAATACCCTCTTCTAGAGACATCAACAGGTAAAAAGGGAAAGACACCAGCTTACCATGGTGAAAGTGGTTGAGCAACACAAAGTGATGACCATATAGCGTCATATATCTGCCATCAAGAGTGAAGTAACGCATCAATGCCACTGCAACCTCTGACCAAATTGGTTTAGTATTGGTTCTATCATAGCCCTTGCAATCCAAACAAACCATTTTAGCCCTTTCTCTATCACAAAGAAAATTATTTCTGGCTAACTACAAAATTTTCTTATCCCTATAAAAAAAATTGCCTTCCATTGGCATACCCATGACCTCAATAATAAAATCATCATTAATGGTAGTATCCCTACCTTGAACATACTTAGCACATGGCCATGCCAAGCGTTGAAAAATTCCTTAGACACAGAGGACTTAAAGCCATTCAATCTCTCCATGAAGGAAGTAACACCACCTCTCTGCAAGATAGCCCAAACGTTGACATTGGCTCTAGTTTCATCACAAGACAAAGGCTCCATTCGACACCTATCCCCATCCATCATAAAATAGTTATTTTTTAAGTTAATTTTACTTAATATATAATAGTTTCAATATGACACAATTTTATGTCTAAATTGTTTATCGTGAACAAAATGAATTATACTCTTTTGAATAGGATGCTCTCCTCTTGTGCATCATTTTTTTCATAAATTTTTTAAAAGTTCTTATTAGCCTTATGTTTGATTATAAACATCTACTTGTAGTAAATTAGAAATAATAATGCTGATAATAATTTGTAAAAATAATAAAATATTAAGAAATAATTTGTGAATTCAATGCTTTGAGTCCTACTAAAGGGTATTTTCAAATTTTTATGAGAATATACTTGGTTGGATAAATGTGAAGTTAGAGATACTTTTTTTGAATTTACCAAAATAGGAGAGGCTAGGGTGACACATGGGCTACTAGCTCAACAATTTTAGGAAAAAGAGTTTTGGTTGAAACCCTCTCACCAAAAGTATTTTTTCTTGAACCAATGAATTAAAGCTGGTATCAAAGGGTGTGCGATTTTTTTTTACTTTTTTATTTTATTTTAGTTGAAAGGGTTTTAGTTGAACTCAAAACTACATTGGTAGCCCAAAGTGGGACACAACTCTAGATGTTCACCTTGTGTTGAGAATATACTGAGACAATTATGGTAAAACAAAGATAAAGAGAAATAACATAAAATTTGGTGAATTATGTAATTTTATTCTACTCACTATGAACATGGTATGCCATTGAAAATAATGTAGGACTATTTATCTTCTATTTCATATTCATTTCCTAAATTATATTAAAAATATATGTATATATAAAATTTAGGTTCATTTCATGGATATTAGGAGTTATTGGGAATTTGATCCATCTCATTTAGAAGTGGAACTATTTCCTTGATTGATTTCTTATTTGTTAACTTGATTAAAAATTTTAATTGATTATTGGCATTATCCTTGATGAATTGGAAAACAAATTGACATACAACAAAATTTGTGGGTGCCTCCTTGGTTTCCATGTTGACCACACTATTTGAATTTGAATTCTACAGAGTGACACTTAGGATGATTTGTGTGCCATAGAAAAATGAACCCTTGACATTTTCATGGTTTTTTAGGTCATTCTTCATGATTCTTGGTCCATTTTGATTTGATTTAATGTTTCAATGTGACTTGAACATTCACATTAGGTCCATAAAACTAAAATTATGGCACCTTGTGAAGCTATTGTGAGGTATTGTAAAAAATTTCTACACATTTCTAGACTTTATTCATTACAATTCACCTAAAAATCACCTTTTCATCACTTATCAAGTCCTATTTTGAAGTGTTGTAAAGTCTTGTAACAATATTTCATGCTTTTCTAGGCTTAATTTCACTATTTACCTCTTTCTTATGCTTTATTTGACCCCTTTATTCCCTTATAAAGCTTAATTAAGTGTGTTTTTGAATGTAAACTCAAGAAACAACATTAAATCCAAGATAATTTCCGACACACACTTTCAAATTGTCCAAGGTGGGACCCATTCGCAATGGGTGGTGAATGAGTCACTCTTTTATCAAAATTCAAAATATTTCAAATTTTCTTTCGGGTTTTTATTTAAAATCACCTAATGTCGTCCTATGATGGGGTATCTTCAAGTTACTAAGGAACAAGTGTGTATAAATAAGTTTTTTTAAATCCATTTTAACCCCCATTCACCAAGTTCACTAATTCACTCATTCATTCAAGCGTTCAAGCTCTTTGCATCATTCAATCAAGCATTAATCAAGTATCTTGGAGCAAGCATTAATATATCTTCAGATTTCTTCAACAAAGTTGGTGAGTTTAGGACATTTGCATGTTGTTTATTCATCTTTCCTTGTTAATTTCATTCCATTTCTTCATTAAGGGTTTGATTACCGAAGTGGGATTTGATCAAGGAAAATCCCTATAACCTAACCCTTAACCATTTTTCCCCTTTTGTATGTGCGTTTGCAAACTTGTGTATGCAAATTTATCAAGAAATTAGATGTTGAAAGGTGCTCAACAATTCAACAAAGTGTTTCAAGTCAACTACAACCTATTTAAAGTTTGGAGACAACCTACAGTCCATTTTTTGAAGATTTGACTTCGTCAATCCGACAAGCAGACAACCTTAGATCTGGTACTACAGAATAGGTCCCTGATTTCACCTAATTTTGGGAGATGAATGATTCACCATCAGCAACGAATGAGTCCTGCCTTAAGGCTAGAAAACTAGATTTTGTCATATTTTGGATCCCAACACTTAGAAGCCTACTTCTAGAAGTTTTCATCAGAAGCAAGACTGATTCACCATCAGTGGCGAATGAATCCTATTGGTGATTTTTAGTGATCTTTGTCAACATTCAAGACACTCCAAATTCTTCATGCTCTACCTAGGTGCACTTTGATTCAACCTTCTTCTTTTCTTTTTTGATTTTTTTCATACTTTAGTTCATGCTTGCATATCACATTGTGTTTGTAAAGATCAATTGTTTCTTAGGTTTTGCATTCATAATCAGTCAATTACTTAGCTTAGTTTCATTTAGATCATCTCATTTAGTCATAATAACATCATACACATCTTAATTTGAGTGAACCACATTTATTTTTCATGAGGTTTATCTCTCTCCTTTTAGGTGAAACATCCTAAGAGTGCAAGAGTAGCCTATAAGCCTCACGCCCAAAAATCTATTGTTCATTTTGGTGAACCTGCATATTGAACATCATATCATTTTTATTTGCATTTATATTTGCATCCTAGGACTTAATTTCATTGTCTTTTGCATTTCATTTGCATCCTAGGGTTTCTTAAAAGTGCATTAGTGAAAGACTCATTTAGACTTCATTTTTGCATATCATATCATTCAAAAACTAAAAATATGCATTTGCATCCTTAGTTTTCATCTGAAAATCATTAAAATCACTTTAAATTTTTTGAAAAACACAAAAAAATATCATACTTGGACTCATTCGCCACCCAGGGCAAATCAATCCACCTGCACATTTCATACTGCATTTTCAGGCATTTTCTGGGTATTTCCTGTATTACAATTTTTTGTAGTTGCTTTCTATTTTTTTTTCTAGAATCTTTGTTTTCTACTATTTCTTGCATCTTAGTTTACTTTCATTCATTATCATCATGGAATTTTCTTTTAATAAGTTTTGGAATTCATTAAAATCCTTGGTAGACATGTCCAATTGTGCCTCTGGTTGTGACCCTAATGGCCTTGATCTTCCTCATGCTCCTTCCATTCTTCATGATGTACACATCATTGGAGAAGATGATGATAGCATGAAAAAGTTGTTCAAAAAATGTCTTGATAACCTTGAAGCCAATGAAACATTTACCCATCCATGAACCCACCAAATCTTCCTACTGTTGCACCTCCTAATCACTTTGGATACCTACATCCAAAAACTCAAGTGGGACCAAAGATCTCTCCATAAAGTGGACATAGTTCCTTTCAACAAACACATCCTCAACCATTTTATGATCACAAAGTCACAAACACTCCCATTAACCTCGAAGAAACATTTGGAAAAGGGTATGTGTACTAGGATCATCATGGAAAAAACGGGCCCTTAAGTGGCAATGAAAATTTAGAAAAATCAGAGTTAGGCAACTTGACATAAAAATTTGAATGAGTTATCTATATTATTTCAAAAATATGTAAAAATAGAATCTGTGGAAAATTGAATGTAGTTTCTAAACTACTAAGTTTATTTTATTTTTTTAAAATTCTATTTGGTGAAAATTTGAAATTTCAATGCAGTAGTACTTAAATTTTAGGGAAAAAATAAGAAGTAGGTGTCTGTTTGACCACCCTAACCACAATAAAATGATAATATTTTTTTATAAGATTTTAGATATAAGAGTGACCTACGGTTCGATGTATGGTTATTTTCTTTTAATTTTTTTTTCTAAGTAAATAATTAATAATGAATTTTTTATTACAACTTTTAAAAAATATAAAACTTGTATGTCCGACCAATCTTTAACTTGGTCAAACTTCATGAAATTCAACTTTTTTTTAATCCTATAGTATGTGAAACATAGAATGTGATGCATATTTTCGATTCAAAAAATATGATACCATAGATATTTTTCAATCAACCTATCAATCAGGACTTTAGTCATAATTCTAATAGAAAATGAATAATAATTATTTATTAAATTCAAAGTAAAGAATAATTTATATTGGTGGAAAGCTGAGAGTCTCCTCTACAAACCCTTTTCGTTTCATCAATTTTGGCTAAAAATAAAGTTGTCAGCCACATGGACAAAGTCTAGAAAAAGAAGGTGAGTTGTCAAACATGTTTTTTGCGTTGACTTCTTAGGATTAGCATGTCCAAGACAAATACCAAAACAAGCCCAAGGCTAATACCTAGGCAATAAATTCTTTGTCAGAAATATCGGATATCTGTTTCAAATCGAATATCACTTTCAATCGGATATCCAATTTGGTTTATATATGATTTTAAAAAATGTTTTATGCTTTATAATATATGATTTAGAAAATGCAATAAATATTTTATAGTTTATTTTGATATATCTAGTTTAGAATATACAATATAGTTTATAATTTAAT
>VDFB02373365.1:218932161-218950375 GCA_007258455.2 Sequoia sempervirens
TCCGTCCAAGCCCCCAGTTCTATCTAGGCCAGGTGCTTTGCTTGGTGGAGCGGCACCACCAGCGATGCCACTAGCGTTGCCACCAACACCCAGCCCGCCTGCCACCCGCCCAGTGGCGGTTTATTTTTTACAAATCTTTGCCCTGCGGTCATATGGTGGACTAGGGGCCAGAGTAGAAGGGGCCAAAAATTTTTCCCACAGTTAGCCTTTGAAAATCCTATTTTGCACCAATACAGCTATTTTTTTCATTTGATCATAACTTTTGATCCCGAAGGCATTTGTTTGAAACAAGATATCGCCAGAAAGCTGGTGAGCCCAATTTTCTGATGGTACAGTCTGTTTCTAGAAATTTTGCTATTTGATGGGATATTTTTCTAGTTGAAGTCAGATTTTTAAATTTCACTTTGGAGGGCATATCTTTTGACTCGGTGATCCTTTTTTCGTCATTTTTGCGGCATCAAAAAGCTGATTATATCCTCCACAAATCTGACATCAATTTCTATTTTATGTTTTTATATGCTCTCCTTTTACAATTGGTGGGTTATTGTAATAAATGAACTATGATAAAGTTCCATTTAGGGGGGTTTTTTGCATATCCATATTCATCTTGATTTGTTGGCAACTCGCATGGGTTATCTGGTCTCCTTGTTTCTTTTGGCCACTTTTTTTGCTATTGCTTGACACATATCGGATTCATCGGTTCACACTTCAGTTGAGAGATTATGTTTCTTGATCCTCATTGGTTTGGATTCTTCTCAGTTTGAGGGCCATGTTTTTATGGTTATTGTTCTAGAGTCTATTTTTGGTACTCCTTCCCATGGAAGAGTTTCAGTCACAGTTTGGCATCAACATCGAGATACACGGCTTCCAGATTTTGTCATCATCTCGTCTACTGTTGCTTCATAGATTCCAGGGTTGTTCCAGTTTGTGAGTTTTCCAGTGTTTTGTGGCATTGGGTCTACTGTCACATTATCATGATTCCAGTTTTGGTTTCAATTGTAGACAGAAGTATCTTTCCTTGCTTGTCAGATTGCAGTTCCAGTGTTACTCCAGAGTGATCTTCCAGTGCTTCTTTGCAACAATCATCTCATTGTAGGGGGGTTTTGTCCCATTGGGTTTTCCTTCTCTACCTCATATTGCATTTGTACTTGGGTACCTGATCAGGCCTTGTTGTCGGAACCCATTCATGCTTTCTTGCATTCATCTTAGTTTTAGGTGCATGCTTTATTTGCTTCTCCCTAAGTTGCACTTATTGGGGGGTGTTGGTGTAATTAATATTTAATTACACTTTGCATAAGTTTACTTAGGATTTATTTAATTCCTAAGTTTTAGGCTTTCATCTTTATCTTATCAAGCTATCTTGTTGCTCAAGATAAGACTAAGTTTAGGCATCTTTTCTTTTATAAATCAAATCATATCTTGTAATTAATTGGATTCTCGAATAATAATATTTGCACTTCTTGCAAATCTCTGCCTTTTCTGATTTTTCTCTTCTGTGGAAGGATATTTTGGTTTACAAATCTAATCATGGGTTTCTAACATTGTGTACTTATTTGTGCCATGTCATGGGGCGCTTATCAATGCACATGATAGGTGGATTTCCTCTTCCTTTCCTATATATGTAAGCTCATATTGTACATTTTAGTCAACTCTTTTATTAATCTATTTGATAATGTAAATAAGGCTCATTGTGTGCAAGTGTTTTTGTGGAAGTTTCAAGTCATTTTTGTTATGATTTTGTTAAAAATCCTAACATGGTATTAGATCCATACATGCAAAAACCTTTCCAAAAGCTTGCATCAAGTCTAGTTTAGAGTTCCATGGATTTTGATCTACATGTAAAAGTGATTTGAATGGTATGATTCATGGAATTTTTCTTGACTTGATCCTTCCTTAACATGGGAGAGCATGTTATCGAAGTCTAGAAAGGTTGTGAGAGCTTCCACATTAGCCAACAACCTCCATTTTATTTTCATGTACTGTAATTTTTACCTAGTTGATCTCCTCAATGACTATTCCCTCTTAAATTCCCCATCTATTACCAATTCTAATGCAATTATTTGACTACAATATGCATTTTATGTGTAAAGAGAGGATAGTGCTCATACAATCCTCCATCACCACTTTCACACCAGGTATAAGGCATATCAAGGTTTTGGTCATAAAAAATGCATTTCCATTTGTTGAAATTTTTCACAAAGGAGTTTTGGTGATAAAATTATAGAAGTAGCACGGATTTTGCCTCAATTTTTAGCATCTATTTTAATACACCACCTCTGACAGTCTCCCTTGCATGTCTTATATGCCAACCTCTACACCAATTTTCATTGAGGATTTGAGAGTTTCCTACACAAATTATCTATGCTCATGGCCTTAGCAAAGCAATATGTTGAAACATGTTTATTTTTGCACAAAAAGATTGAAATTTGTTAATTCTTGATACAAATGCTAGAGATAAATGGATCCACAGGAAGTAGTTAGCCCATTTCCCAAATCCAAAGGGAGACACTAGCAATCAATCCAACAATCCCCCCTTAGTGTCACCCGAGGGGATTCAATCTCACATCTATAGCTCTAATACCATTTGTTGCAACATTTTTATCATGCACCAAAATATCAATCTATTAACACCTAATATAAATGCTAGCAACACAAGGGCGAACAACTGAGAGGGGGGGTGAATTAGTTGTCATAGAAATTCAAACATATTAAACTTATTAACCTTTTTCTTAGATCTGATAAATAAACATGAAAGCATAAACCATTACCACATCAGAAACACACATAACACCAAGAATTTTTATGTGGAAACCTTGTAAGGGGAAAATCCATGGTGGAGGTTAGTCCACAAGATTATACCCTATTAAAAGTATAAAGGAATAAATAGGGAATGTACATGCATTCAGGCACATTTCCTAGAGCTCACTACTCAATTACAATAAGGCACATGCAAGATTTTGAAGTGAAAAAATAGCATATGCTAGTGCCTGATTACAGTTCTGGTTAAGCACATGAACACTTCTTCACACTCTGCTCACTCTTATTCACACTCTGCTTCTTCCTTCAAATGATTAGGACATTATTCATGTAAAACACTCGCACATATCGCACACCACTTGCACCATTCCTTCAAATGGTATAAACAATTGCTTATATATATTCGCAACTAAGAATAAGATCATTTCCATTTCAGATTTAACAAAATATAAATGTATACAAACTGTCGGCCCAAAACATAAATAATAATCAATGTGAATTAGCCAATGCTAGCCACAACATAGTGAAGACCCCAAAAAACATCCTCGAACATGAACCACCTTCAAAAATTATTCCTCGAAGATCCACAACACGCTACAATCACCATGTAGTCCATGAACATGAAAAAAATGAACATGTAAGAGAAAACCACCAATCACGAGCACAAAAATCAATGTGGATCGATAACACAGATAGAGAATGATCTAGAAATATCCATGAGCATCATGAATCACTACAGGAGTATTTTCAACAACTCAACTTATTAGAATCACATTATCTTCTTTCAAGAACACCAAATGAAGCAACAAAATAACTATCAGAACACAAATAATCATAACTCAATCAAATCTTCATGTGGATCTCTGAAACTTAACATGGATAAACTAGATATACTAAAAACCAAACCCTTTAATCCACAATCTCTGATTATCAATATACTAAGCTGGCCAACACACTGAACTTCACTGCACTTCTAACAACCTACAACTTATTTATTAAAATTTTCTCAATATCCTCGACATATACAACCTCTAATGTCTTTAAGGCCAATAGTGTTGACATTAATGACAAACACATATCAGCAACATCTAAGAATCTCCCCCTTTGGAATTGATGGCAACACATGATGTGAAAAACACCATCAACACAAATTTCTCTAAGCACTTTCTCCCCCCTTAGGTTTTGACTCTTTTCTCCTCAACTCTTTCACACGACTCTTCTCCCCACAATTTTTTTCACGTGTCTTCTCTCCCTTTGACATCAATGGAAAAGATACATTATCTTTCTCCACACAAGCTCTGAACCACATTTCTAAACATCTGACTACTCCCCCTGAGTAACAACCACCGCAACATCAATTTGGATAAGGATATGACTACGAAATGCATAGACTAATGCAAGTCAATGAATCTTAGTTCTAATTAGGAGGGGTAATCACCCCTAGCTTCCCTCTGAGATACTCAAAATTATCCTTAGGAAAAGGCTTGGTAAAGATAACTGCAATTTGTTCCTTAGTAGGCACATCCTCCAATCTGACTTCCTTTTCACTCACCTTCTCTCTCAAGAAGTGAAACTTGTTAGATATATGATTGGTCTTTGAATGCAACACCAAATTCTTAGAAATTTTAATTGCACTTGGATTATCATAGAATATAGCAATAGGTTCATCATACACAACTCTGTTATCTTTCAACATTTTCTTCATCCACAGTACTTGAGTACAATTGTTAGTAGCAATAATGTATTTTTCCTCTGTAGTAGATAAGCAAATCACATTCTACTTCTTACTTAACCATGAAATCAACTTATTTCCCAAGAAAAATGTGCCACCACTAGTACTTTTTTTTTCATTCCCATCTCCTACCCCAGCATCAATAAAAGAACTAAAAGTAAGGTCATCATCTTTAGGATACCATAGGTCAAAATAAATTGTTCCCTTCAAGTATCTAAAAATCCTCTTCACAACTATCACATTAGATTCCTTAGGATCAGCTTAAATCTCACAACAATATATACAACATTCATGATATCAGGTCTAGTTTAAGTCAAATAAAGCAATCCACCAATCATCGATCTGTATCTAGTTTGTTTTTTCTTAGGTGAACCATCATCTTGTGTCAACTTACATCCAGTCACCATAGGTGTCCCAACTAGATTTGAATCTTCCATACCAAACTTCTTTAGCAATTCTTTCACATACTTGGACTAAGATATAAAGATCCCTTTATCTAGTTGAGTAATTTGCAATCCCAAAAAAAAATTCATCTCACCAATCATGATCAATCTTGAAATACAGATTACTATCAACAATATCTTTATTAAATCCAAGCTTCAACAAATACTTATCCAATCTGGCATACCATTCTCTTGGGCCTTTCTTGAGTCCATACAATGCTTTCTTCAACTAACAAACCATATCTCCCTGATCAGTCAATTGAAATCCTTCAGGTTGCTCAACATACACTTCTTCTAGTTCACCATTTAGAAATGATGACTTGACATCCATCTGATAAACCTGGAAGTTTTTGTAAGTAGAATAAGCAAGACATAGTCTCACAACTTCAATCCTAGCAACTAGGGCAAAATTTTCTTGAAAGTTAATTCCTTCCATCTGAGATATCTTTTACATACCATTCTTGCTTTGTTTCTAACAACTTCACCTTGTTCATTCAATTTTTTTTTAAAGACCCATTTAGTTCCAATTACATTTTTTTCCTTAGGTCTAGGAAATAGAATCCATGTATCATTCTTCTCAATCTACAATAGTTCTTCTTTCATTGCTTCCATCGAATGTTCATCTTTGCATGCTTTGTTGACACTATTAGGCTTAGTCTTTGAGATCAAACAATATTCTTCTACAATTCTTCTCCTAGTCTAAAAAAATTTGTTCTTATCACCTATAATTTGATCTTCTAAATGATTTAATATTACATACCTTGGAGTCTTAGGATGTTCTTGAACTTTAGGCTCTTGTGATCTCACTTCTGCACTTTCACTAGTTCCTTCCTCTTGATTTTCCTGATTCACTAGAATGATTTGAACTTGATTTGAAGTCTAAAATTGCTTTCCTTTATCTGAACTATCATTTTGATCATCTGAATCATATCCATAGGTTCTAGATGGTCTAAATATTTCTTCATCAACCTTGACATTAGCACTTCCAACTACTTTCCTCAATCTCTTATTGTAGCACCGGTAGGCCTTGCTTTTAGTAGAATAACCAAGAAAGATTGCTTTTAGTAGAATAACAATAGGCTTATGATCATACCATATCTCATAAGGAGTCTTACTGGTATCACTTTTGACTTGTACCCAGTTGAGAGTGTAAACAATAGTACTCACTACTTCTCTCTAGTAGATATGAGGAACATTTCCTTCTAGCATCATAGTCCTAGTAGCTTCTTCAATTATCCTATTATTCCTTTCCACAGCTCCATTTTACTAAGGGGTCCATAGCACAAATAATTTTCTCTTTATCCTATGCTCTTCATAAAAATAATTAAACTCATCGAAAGTGAATTCACCACCTCTATTTAATCTCAGACATTTAATCTTCAGATCTGTCTCTATCTCAACAATAGCCTTAAAAATATTAAATTTCTCCAGAGCTTCAAGTTTTTCCCTTAAGAAAGTAACCCACATCATTTTAGAATAATAATCAATGAGTAACATGAAATACCTGTAAACTTGTAAACTTCTAACTCTAGAAGGACCACACAAGTTATTATGCACAAGCTCCAACACTTCGTTTGAACAATGTTGTTTGCTCTGAAATGAAACTCTAGTTTTCTTCCCTAATTGACATTCCTTGCATATGGTATTAGTAGGTTTTCTCAACTTAGGAAGATCTCTCATTGCCTGAGTAGAACTTATCTTGATAATATTGTCAAAGATAACATGACACATTCTCCTATGCCATAACTAACTTTCATCAACTTGAGCAATCAGACAACTTTTACTAGCAACACTTAGGTGAAAGATATTACCTTTTTTTTTGGTACCTGATGTAATCACATTTCTAGAACTCCCCAATATTCTACACTTTCCATTCTTGAATTGAATATTGTATCCCTTGTCAACCATCTATCCAACACTTAAGATATTATGCTTCAAACCTTCCACATATAAGACATCATCAGTATTATGCTTACCATCAAGAGAAATGAATCCTCTGCCACAAATTACACCAGCTCTGTCATCAGTAAATCTTACAACACCACCATCATATTTTTCCAAGCTTACAAATTTACTTTTATCACCTATTATGTGATGAGAGCATCCACTATCAATCACCCATTCATCTTTTTCTTCAACTCAAGCAACCAGGGATTTCTCCACATTTGTACAACTAGTCGATTCAGCAGGGGCTGGATCATTTTCCTTGATAGCACTATATACCTATTCGTCCTCACTTACATTCCCTTTACTAGATTTATCATCTGTCACACCTTCATTAGCAGCAAATTAACACTTTCTTTGAAATCTAGGCTTGTTGGATCTTGGCTTAGGAACTCTTTCTAGACACCTTGAGGAAAAATGACTTATCTTATTGCAAGTAAAACATTTAATAGGTAGCTTCCCTTTATATTTACCTTCTCCTTTGGCTTCCCTCTTGACAATAAGTGCTTCAAGGTCATCTAATTTTCTCTCTTCTTCTTTAATCTCTCTCATTTACTCCTCATACTTGAACATTTTTCTAGAAGAAATTTCTCCTGGATCATATCCATGCTTACCTTTTCTGGAGATAGTAGCTTTGAATAAAAATTCTATCTTAGGAAGAGCATCACCAAATTCACTTAACTCAAAAGAAATAAGCTTACCAATTAACATGTCTTTGGTTGTATTTTTCACAGTCTGGATCTCCTCAATAGTAGTAGCTTTGGCTTTGTATGTAGCAGGAAAGGATGTAAGCACTTTAGCAACAATATCTAATTCTTTCAATGTTCCACCAACACATCTGATACTACACACAAGTTCATTCACTCTCTACATAAAAGAAGTAATTTTCTCATCATCTCCCATTCTTAACATTTCATATTTCCCTTTCACACTTTGCAACTTAGAAAACTTCACATGAGCATCACCTTTATATAAAGTTTCCAAACTTTTCTAGATCTCGTAAGTAGTCTTCAGATCTATAACATTTTTCATCTACGAATCAATCAAAGCACTCAATAATGCTTCCTTATCCCTGATATTTTATTTGACATGCTTAATCTCAGTAGTAGTAGAAGCATCATTATGTGGGATGATATACCTATTCCTTGTAATATTCAAGTAGAGTTCACCAATGCATCTTAGATGACACTCCATTTGAGTATTCCATAGAGAATAATTAGTTCCATCAAATCTTGGAGTATCCTTCTTATGTCTCCATCCTAGATCACCTCAATCTATTAAAATCCTTCCAAGGAACCTTCTTTGATACCAATTGTTAGCAGCACAAGACCAAAAAACTGAGAGGGGGTTTGAATCAGTTGTCACAAAAATTTAAACTTATTAAAATTATTAACCTTATTCTCAGATCTGATAAATAAACATGAAAGCATAAACAATCACCACATCAGAAACACACATAACACTAATATTTTCTACGTGGAAACCTTGTTAGGGTAAAAACCATGGTGGAGGTTAGTCCACAAGATTATACCATGTTAAAAGTATAAAGGAATAAATAGGGAATGCACATGCATTCAGGCACCTTGCCTAGAGCTCACTACTCAATTACTTGACAAGGCTTACTACCCAAAGGAAGACACACTATCTTACATAAGAATTTGGATTACATCCACAATATTTTGAATTGAGAAAATAGCATCTGCTAATGCCCAATTACAATTTTGGTTAAGCGCATGAACAATTCTTCACACTGTACTCACTCTACTTCACACTCTACTTCTACCTTCAAATGGTATAAACAATCACTTATATATATCCACAACTAAGAATAATATCATTTCCATGTCAGCTTTAACAAAATATAAAATGTATACAAGTTGTCGGCCCAAAACATAAATAATTATCAATGAGAATCAACCAATGTCGGCCACAACATAGTGAAGACCCAAAACAACATTCTCGAACATGAACCATATTCAAAAATTATTCCTCAAAGATCCACAACATGCTACAATCACCCTATTGACCATGAACATGAAAAACATGAACACACAAGAGAAAACCACCAATCGCGAGCACAACGATTAATGCGGATCGACAACACAGATAGAGCATGATCTAGAAACATCCACGAGCATCATAAATCATTGCAGAAGCATCTGCAACAACTCAACTTAATAGAATCACAATATCTTATTTCAGGAACACCAACTGAAGCAACAAAATAACTATCAAAACACAAATACTCATAACTCGATCAAATCTTCATGCGGATCTTTGAAACTTAACATGGATAAACTAGATATACTCGTCAACAAACCATTTAATTTCCACAACCTCTAATCATCAATATACTACGTTGGCCAACACACTAAACTTCACTGTACTTTTGACAACCTGCAATGTATTTTATTAAATTTTTCTCAATATCCTCGACATATATAGCCTCTAATGTCTTTAAGGCCAATAATGTTGGCATCAATGACAACCACATATCAACAACATCCAATAATAAATGTCAGAGATAAATGGATCCACCAGAAGGAGTTAGCTCATGTCCTAAATCTAAAGGGAGATGCTAGTGATTAGTTCGACACTATAGCCTTCCATGTGAAACACCCTTTTGTATCCCTCACATGACCCATTTTCCATTGATGTTGATGGAATCATTGATTAGACAAGAAGCACCCAAATATGAACATGGTCAGAGTATGGCACCCAAATTTGAGCAACAAGGTGTAACATAATTTTAAAATTGGGGGTATGAAAATATGAGAGGAGGAGTGAATTATTGATGAAGTATACATGTAGGTAAATGAAAGGTAAATGAGTTGTGAGACAATGGACCTTTATCACTTGCACAGCGACCAATTCCAACAAAACACTCTCTCCATCAACACCCACTTGGCACAGAGAACTCAAATTTGGTGGTTTTATTTCTCTTTGCCACACTCCCCAAGCATAGTCATGTAGTCATTTTATTTACTATTAATCATCAAATTTGTATTGATAGTCAAATTTTGTAAGGAAAGAGAATTTTTTTTCCATAATTCACAAAGTGTTGTACGGGGGGTCATATTTTAGGGGGGTCATTGTTTGAATAATGGGGGTTTTGATTTTCTAGTTTGTCACTTTATTGAGGTTTGAAAGGCTTACTTCATATATGTCTTCTATTTCTAGCTCATGGCATAAACTTGTAAGGGCTCAAAACAATAAATAAGTTTATAAATGCTTTCATATAAAGTGCCACAACAACTGAATGTGTGTTCCTAAGGGAGGGAATTTTGTAATTACACTAAATTATTATTAAGAAAATGTGTCTCAACCTTGCAATTACATAAGGAATTTCTCATTCAATGAAATTGGAGGGGTGGGTGGGTGTGGGGGGATCATCCCTAGATGGGGTTGAGGGGTAGTGTGCCCTAACAAGGGCTTAGGAGCAACACCCTTGAAAGGAAAATTTTATTTATATTTTATTATTGTAAATATGTACTACTCATCATTATGTCTCATATTTAAAAACTAATATTTTATTAGCTTGAGTTTCCCTAGAAGGAAACCCTATTTTATGAGGATGTTGTATTATGGTTGTGTATTGCGATGTATTCTAAAATTTTGATAGTGGCCGTGTTGTTTTTGGTTCTTTGAGTGGTGATACTCTTGTGAGAAGCTTTCTCTGCAAGTATATTGTAATTTTTGTGATTTCTAAATAATATATTAGGCAGATTTTGGAGTGTGGGGTTTTTCTCTTGAAAGGGTTTTTTCCCAAATAAATCATTGTGTTGTGGTATGCATGATATTTATGTCTATTTTTGCTTAATTTTTTGTAACTATGAAAGATTTGTAAAATGTTTGCATTATTCTCCTATCAAGATTAGTGTAGGAAGTTGTTTCGCTACCTTAGCTTCCTTACAAGTAGTATCAGATCTTGATCACCTCTACTTTTAGTTGTGGGTTTTTGGATTTTTTGAAATAATCTAGATTTGAGTGGGAGCTTGTGAAGAAGAAACTTTGTGATCCTGTTGCAAGAATTTTTAGATGAAAAGTTCACCAAGGAGAATAGAGGTGGATAAATTTTTTGGAAATAATTTTAAAATGTGGAAGCTGAAGATGGAAGATCTGTTGATAGATCGAGATTTGTTGGATGATGTTGACGATAATGTTTCAAGGCCTACATATCCTACTCAGGCTGCTCAATATGATGTTATGGGCTATAAAGCCAAGGTTCTAATTAGATTGTTCTTGGAAGATTTTTTTTTAATCAATGTCCATGAAGAGACCTTTGCACACAAACTATGGAAAAAGCTTGGTGAGATGTATCAAGCCAAATATTTAGTGAAAAATATTTTCTTGAGGAAGAAATTGTATTCATTTAGAATGGATGAGGGTGGAAAAATTATAGACCACTAGGAAGCATTCAATATGTTGGTAGATTAATTGGCATCAACTGATGTTAAAATAGACGAGGAAGAGAAATGTTAGATCCTAGTTTTTTCTTTGCTTGATTCATGGGATTCTCTTGTTATGGCTATTGGGAGTACTTATGTTATATTCAAGACTCAAGATGTGGTGGGTTCTTTGCTTTCTAAAGAGATGAGGAGGAAGGTATCCATCAGTGCCAAGGATGCCCTGAATGTTCATGGAATATCTAAGGAAAAAGGAAAGAAGAATGGGAATAGTGACAAATCCAAGTGCAAGGGGAGATCTAAGTCTCCTAGAAAGTCCAAAGTTCTTTGTTGGAATTGTAGTAATCTTGGACATGTTTGTAAGGATTACAAAGAAGAAATGAAGAAGATAAAGAAGAATTTTGATTTTGATTTTGAGTCTATGATGGAAGATAGTGACACATTGATTATAGCTTTGGCAACTCATGTAGGTAATGATGCATGGTTAATTGACTCGGGTGCATCTTTCCATATGACCTTTAATAGAGATTAGTTTTCTAAATATGAAGAATTTGATGAAGGTAAGGTGTATGTGGGTGACGATTCTCATTTGGAAATTGTTGGTCATGGTAAAGTTAAAATTAGGTTTCCTAATGGTAGAATAAAAAGGATTAATGATGTGTTGGATATCCCTAGTTTAGCATGAAATTTGTTATCTATGAACAAATTAATAGATGCAAATATTCAAGTAGCATTTTCTGATGTAGGATGCAAGATGGTTAGAGATGTAATGGTGATTGCTAAAGGTGTCAGATATGGCACATTTTATAAGCTTTATGCATGCACTATTGAGTGCAATAGTACTTCTATGAAAATCAAGTCTGTGGAAGAAGTGAGAGTTTTAGCTTCAACAGATGGTCATGGATTTTGTGTACCAAAGGGTAAGCTTTCTTCTAAATCCAAGTTATCTATAAAAAAAAGTATGGTATGCCACTAGAGACTTGTCCACCTTGTAGAAAAGGATCTAAGGAAATTGAAAAATAAAAACCTTGTTGAAGGTTTGTTTCATTGTAATTTTGAATTTTATTTCTGTGAGCATTGCATTTATGGAAAATAAAACCATGTTCAATTTTACTTGAGTTCTCATAAATCTTGTGGTCTATTGGATTTTATTCATTCTAATGTGTTTGGTCCTATAGATGTTCCTTCAATCAGTAAATCCACATAATATGTTTCATTTATTAATGATTGATTAAACATAAATAGGGTTCCACCTTTTAGGAGATGGAACTTAGGACCCATTTCACACTTAAATCATTGGAAACCTAGATACCTCAACCAAGTGACTCAATTGAGGGAAGGACTAGGGGTTTCCTTGTGAGATTGGATGGGGGTTCACCATTACAATGATGCTTCAAAGGAGAAATGATAACACTAATGCACAAAACCCCAAAAACTTGAAGACACGAAATTATATTGATAAATAAAATAAAAGAGAAAAGTACTTGGAAGAATGATGAAGCCAAATTTAGGTATAAAAACCCTAAAAATTATTAAATGAAAACACTAATGCACAAAACCCCAAAAACTTGAAGACACGAAATTATATTGATAAATAAAATAAAAGAGAAAAGTACCTGGAAGAATGATGGAGCCAAATCTAGGTATAAAAACCCTAAAAATAATTACTTTAAGGTGCACTGGGACTCATATGCTAAGCTAGGTGATTTAGTCTTGCTATAGGAATTTGCGAAGGATCTGGAATCTTCTAGTGTCTGCTTAGGATCTACAAAAAATTGGAAAAAGGGTTGTACTAGGACTTATACTCCCAAATAGTTGCAAAGTGTCCCCAAAAAGTGAAAAGTGTCCTTGGAGCAAAATTTTGAATTGAAACTTTGTGAGCCTTTGAAGATAGATTAAATAAGCACTTTCCCACTAGTTTCATGTAAATAAGTTGGATATCTTGCTCCATATTTGAGTTTCCATGAGACTTGAAAACTTCTTATGACAACTTTGGCAACTTTTGCAACTTTTTCTTCAAAGGATCTTCAAGCTCCAATTCACCTAGATCTAAAAACACACATTGAGAGAGAAAAATGTTGTGTTAGGGAATAGGGATTTGCCTTCGTCAAACCACATTTTGGTAATTAAATTTTGAAATGAAATAGAAAAGCATGAAGGAATGATGAATGAAAAAATGTAATGTTGCAACTCACCAAACCCTTGAAATAAAGGTAGCAATCTTGTATGAAATAGATCTAATGGATGTGGATCTTGAATCTTGATTGATTTCTCAAAACTTGATCTTGAATGCTTGCTTGAATCATGAAAGCTACATCACAAATGTTAGCTCACAAACACACATGATGTATGAAGACTTTGACATGATGCTTGAAATTTTAATGTTGCTCCAAATACTTGATGATTTACTCTTGAATTCTCTTGTAATCAATCTTGATCATAATATTTGTTATAGGAAGGATTGCATGAAAATTCTAGGTGAGAATATGTGAAATAACCTTGTATTTATACTTGTTTATACCAAATTTCCCCAAAATTACAACACTACAAGATGAAATCCTATGTAGGATCATAAGATACTACCAAGAATTTAAATAAGAATAGGTCCAAGTTAAAGTGGGACTCATACAATAGGTTGGAATATGAGTCCTAGTGGCTTAAACTTGGGACACAACTTTGTAAGAGTTTCTTGTTCAATGTGCAATTTGAAATTAGGTCCCAAGACCTAGGAGGGACCCATACACTCGAGGTGGCATATGAGCCTGAAATCCCTAGATCTAGAACACATAACTAGGAGCATTTAATTATGATTTTCCATTTGTTAAGTGTCATGATTATCCTAAAAAAAATGCATTTAATAAGGCTTATCAATACAAAATAAGACCAATTAAGGAACAAAGAAGCCAAATTTTAATGAAAAGGGCCCAAAATTAATGTGAATATGTAAAACATATTACAACACCAAATTAAGGCATCCCTTATCTCATTTTGTCAATTAGTCCCAAATTAAGTGAGGAAAAGGGATACTTTTTTTGTCACTACATTTAACCTCCACTTTAGTGAGATGAGGAACTTACTTCACACTCTCATGAAAGTAGACACTCAAGATGGTTCGAAGTGTACCAATTTGGATGGTATAGAATGACAAGGATTAAGGGGATGTTCAAGCCCTCATGATCCAAGATCCTATTTCAAACCAATATAGGAACAAAAGAACATGCATGCAAATGATGTATGAAGCAACAACAAGATACAAGCATACACCGTCAAAGACATAAAGAATAAATAAAAATAAAAAGAGGGTGGATCAAGCCTCAAACATTTGTACAACATGATGTGGATAAGATATAAGTTGTTTTTCAAAAACAAAATGTTTACAAGTGGAACACGATGTCCACTATACAAACTGAATGCACACTCACAAGAACTAGTGAAACCTCATGCCATCCACTAGGTGAGCCCCCAGAGACACATACACACATAGTCGGTATGTTCTCACATAGACAAGCAAGTAGCTATGGGAAAGTCATGCCTAATTTTGGCTCCCATACATACTAACCATATCAAAGCCATACCTTTTGGTAAATTTTATAAGGCACCACAAAATGAAACTTCAAGCTTATGAACAACATGTAAGTAAAAATTTGTTCAAAGGTGCTTTTCTTAGTTCGTGTAAGTTCTCTACTTAGTGAAAATCATGTCTAATGTCTCCAAGAGAGGAAAAATTAAAGAAATATCATGTTCTTGGAGGAAATCAAGCCCAATGACACCACCAAGAAAAGGACACATCACAATAATAAAGAAAATCACACAATGAAACATGAGAAATGTTGAAAGATAATATTTTTCAATGTATGCCCCCAGTTTAAAGTGATTTCTAACACCATTAATATGAGAAATCAGCTTTAAAATAGCCAATGAAGAAGACGTGAGAGGTTATTCAGAAAGCGCTATGCCAAGTCACATGTTCTCAAATGAAACTACATCATGAACAAAAGGTTGCCCCCAAAATGTAATGCTAAACATAGAAAGATAAGTATGTCACTTGTGATCCAACTTAAGGCATGTCATTCACATCTAAAGATTTCTCTTCTATATACATGGAAGGCAATCAACTATCCAAAAGAGACAATGACAAGTGTTATACGGGAACAAGGCTACCTAACCCCCTTGCCCCCACTAGGTGCAAGACAAAGATGAGAAAAGATGATTGATGAAAACCTTGGAAATCAATATCAATTAGAGGAGATAAATGCTTTAACACAAGGAAGAGCACCACAATCCTTAAGATGTTGAATTTTATTACCCAAATCCATACATTCATTAGTAGAATGACCATGAACTCTATGATATGCACAAAATGAACTCTTGTAGTAAAATTTCTTTCATGTTTTTGGAGGGATAGGTATCAGGTGATATAGGAGAATTCTCGACAAGATACTCTCTTGGTCAATATAATATGTTCCTTAATTTTGCAACAAAGATATCTCTTGCTTAGTACTAGGTGTCATATTTACACAAGACTCTCTAGATTGCAAGATTTTGTTCTCTCCTTGAAGGGAGAGTGTAAAATCTAATGAGCTCCTATTGTTACTAAGACATGTCCTAGGAGTAATTTTTGTGATGTGTAGTGTAAGAAAATGGACCCATTTACATTTTCACACTTGTTTGGGCCCTCCCTGCTAAAATTGGGCTTCTTTATGCCTTATTTGGTCCTATTTTGCATCCAAAAGCCTTAATTAATGCATTATTCCAAGAATAATCCTGACATATATAAATTAAACATTTATATTTTAATGATTTTGGATTGTATGTCCCATATTTTGTGATCTAGGACTCATATGACACCTTGGGCATATGGATCTCACCTATGTTTCGGGGCCTAGATATAAAATTTGGCATAAAATTAAACATTTCTTGAAAAATGTGTCCCAAGATTTACCTAATGGGACTCATACACCCCAACTAGAATATGAGTCCTACTTAGCCTAGACCTAATTTAAATTCAAATTCTTGGCGGGGTTTTATTCTCCTAGATCTAATGTCGACTTGTAGTGTTGTAATTTCATGAAATTTGACATAAAAAAAGTATAAATACAAGGTTATTTCACATATCTTCTCCCAGAAACTTTAACATGAGAAAGTGTGACATAAGTATTCAAGCATTATAGAAATTAAAGAGCATTCAAGAGAATTCAAGAGTTGATTATTAATAATTTTGGAGCTATATTCAAGATTCAAGCATCATCATGCATCAACTTTTTGTTTGAGCTTACATTTGTGATGTAGGTTCTTATGATTCAAGCAAGCATTCTATTCAAGATCCATATAATTCAAGAAAGATTCAAGATATACATTCATGCTAGCCATTACATACAAGATTTCAAACTTTTATTCAAGGGTTTGGTGAGTTGCAAAGTAACATATTTCTTCATTCATCATTCCTTCTCTCTATTTCATTTCATTTCAAGGTTTGATTACAAAAAGGGGGTTTGACTAAGGAAAACCCCTATCCACTAACACAACAATGTTTTTCTCTTTTTTAGTGTGTGATTTGTAAATATAGGTTATTTAGGTTGAACATCCATTGAAGAGAAAGTTTGGAGAAAATTTTCAAGTTGTCAAAGTTGTTATCTACATTACAAGATCACAAAAAGTCACCTACATAGCAAAATATAGTTATTTAGACTTAGAGATTTGATAGGAGAGAAGCTACAGGAGAATACTAGAGGATATTAGAGTTTTGGTTCTACCCTAATACTGGGACTAAATTACCACTTGTGGCATATGAGTCTCAGTAGACCTATATTCAAGCATTTTCTATAGATCCTAGTTTAGCAGTTCTAGATTCTAGTTTTGGCCTAAAACCCTAAATTGTGACTAAATCGCACCTACTAGCATATGAGTCACAGTGTACATCAAAAAGAAACATTTCCAATATTTCAAACCTTCATTCAAGCCTCTTCAGGTTTCTAGGTGCACCTCTATACTTTCTCAATTTACTGTTATGATTTGAATTCATTTCTAGGATTTACATTTCTTTTCTTTTGAAGCCCTAGCTTGGTGGTGAACCCTCTTATTGTATTTAATTACACCCTAGGAAACCTTCTTATAGATCTCTTTCCCTAATTCCATCCTTGGATTGAGATCTCTAGGGTTTTCTTAAGTGAAACTTGTAGAAAATTGGTTGTTCTATGTCCTAAAAACACATCTATCCACATAAGAAAACCATTTTCAAGGTTTCGTTTTGGTGAACCTATCCTCTAGAGCACCTTATTTCTGATTTGGAGTCCATCATAGTCCTAGATCTAGTTTACATTAACTTTTCATTAGGTTTTTCATTAGTTAATTTTCATCTAGGGTTTCTAAATCTTACATTAGTGAAAGTGCATATAGGGGTAAGTGCACCAAGATGGTTCCCAAAAAGGGGGCTTAAGTGGCCACTTTTTTTCTAAAATCAGGAAATGTTGACCTTGAACGTGAAATTGAGGATAGTTACACTCAAAATTTTGAGATGGAACAAAAACAAGGATTGAAGTGCTCTGAGTCTACTTTCTAAACTACTAATTTATTTTGAAAATGGTTGAGATTAAGGGGTTCAATAAAGGGATGTACACAAATTGGTGTTGTTTTTGTTAAAAAAAAATAGCAACTCATGTACGATGTAAGCATGGTGACCTTTTTTTTAGTATTTTTAAAATCTCTATGGTCAAAAGTTAGCTAATAGTATCTAGTTGGTGCACAATTTTTCTGATAATTTTTTAATGAATATTTGATTTTTTACTAATTTTCTAAGTGGGCACTTGCTAAAAAGCATAATTTTGGCCGTGCTCCCCCTAAAAATTTTGGGAAGTAATAGATTTTTTAAAATTTTTATTTCTTAAAAGTTTTAAAATGGAGTCTAGCTTCTAAAAATATAATTTATTTAAAAT
>VDFB02373365.1:218950475-219278739 GCA_007258455.2 Sequoia sempervirens
AAAGATAATTATAAGGTCAGTACTAATGTTTTCTCACATTTTGTTTCCTTTTTGCTTGATATTCAAGTCCCTAAGCAAATGATTCTGCACCTGATAATGGAGATCTTTCCTAAGTGTTACATTGGTGGCCTTCGTCAAGTATTGATGAATGAAATATATGGCCTTAGACTCCCCATGGTGAGCGACCTCCACCGACACATCAAAGAAGATGCAGTGGTGCCATGGGTACCATTTCTAAGCGGGTTCCACATTCTAACACATGAAGAGCCCTGCAAGAGGGTCACTTGTGCCTGCCACCTCTTGCTACGTTGCTACAATGTGGTGTTGTTCTATAATGTGAAGTGGTATACTGACTTTGAAGGACTTGGTATATCCCCCGCCACTGGCCATTGTTGATGCTGATGCTCCTATTGTTGTTCCTAATGCTACTAATGATGCTCCCATTGCTGCTACTTAAGACTTAATACTTTTCATATATTTTATATATATATTCCTAAAAAATGATTTTGTCATATATAAAAACTACTTAGTACATAGATATACTTTAAAAGTATGGCCTCAAAGCCATTTTAGAAGTGTAAAACCAAAGTATATGATATTATTGAATTAATATACAACTTTAACTAAATTTTTGTCTCTTTTGCTTCCTATAATTCTGCAATATGGGTTCCCTTTTCTCCTTTCGCATATGGGTTCTTTTTCATTTTTTGCATATCGGTTCATTTTAATCCTTCATAGGTTGCTTTTGGAAATACCAGCCGAACAAGAAAACACAAATGAAAACTTATAATATTTACATAAGCAGAACAATTAACAAGCTTAATTAAAAAATTTGAGGTGGATTCTGTTTACTGGAATCCCCAATGCTTCTTTCTCAATATTTTCTAATTTGAATGTGTTGTGTTTCCTACATTGAATTATTCTAAAGCAAGCTTCCCATAGACAATCAAATTTTCTATGTTGGCTAGGCTGTGCAGCTCTCTCATTGAACGCCAACACTACATCTCTGCATTTAAGACCCAGTTATGAGGATTTCTTGTCAAACCATCTTTTCACCACCTATTAGTGGTTAAACATAATTTTTAGGGCCTTTTCTCTTTTTTCTTGTACTTCTAGTAACTTGGCCAACTGAACCTCCATGGCTCCATTTTCCTCAACTTCTATGGATTTGAGCAACTATAGTGTAGGAACCTCCATGGAGATGGGAAATAGCACTTCTTTCCCATATACTAATTCATATGGAGAAGTTTTGAGAATTTTCTTAGGGTTTGCATGATCTACCCAGAGTGTTGCCCAAAGGTTCTTGTGCCGCTCCTTCAAATTTTCTGACCCGATTCTTTTAATGAGTTGAACTAAATTTTTATTAGTCAACTTGACCAAGCCATTCCCCTATGGGTAGTAATTTGATGAAATTTTTAAGAATATTCCATGCACGAGTGCGAGTTAACATACCTTATAACCCAATAAATACTTAGTGTTGTTAGAGATGATTGTCTTTAGCGGGCTGAATCTCATTACTAGTTCCTCGAGGAAGTTCACAATCTTTGGCTCTATTTCATTCTTTAGGAGCATGGCCTCGCTCTATCTAGTAAAATAGTCAGTAGCCATGAGGATCCATTTGTGTCTGGCACTTGAAGTGGGATTAATCATCCCGACAAAATCAAGGCCCCATTGAGCAAAAGGTTCCTCCTTGGTGTAAATAATTGGCATTCCTTGTAGGCCTTAACTAAAGAGTGTGAGGCATTGAATAGCATAGGCTTGAAATATCTGGCACATATAATTTTGATAGTGGTGGTTTTTGCAGAGAAATTTTTGCTCGCATGACTACTATGGAAAGTGTCAAGAATTCTCTTTGCCTGTTAAATGGTGACACACCATAGTAGAACACCATTGAAGATGACCCCTTCAAGAAGTACATATCTACTATTCTACAATCTATAGAATCTTCTCTTTTGAGAAGGAAGGCCAAATGGATTTTTTTGATATACATGAATCTTACCCTATCTGCTAGCCAATAGCCTTTGGACTTAGGTTCATTTGTTAGAACAAGTTTAGGTTGCTCTTCTTCAGCTGCCATTTCTTCATCATGTTCTAAATACTTGCACAATCCTCTTCCTTGGACATTCTTTGTGGGCTTGACCTTAATATCATATTCGAGGATCATAGAGATCCAATTGGCCATTTTTTAGTAATTTTTCCTTCCATGATATACTCACGCACACTAGAATGAATGACATATACAATCACCTTGTTGCAAGATATGAGGTGTCAAAACTTCTTAAGTCCCTTAAAATTGGTGAATTCTTTCCTTTTGATGAAGTTGTAGTTCATCTCATAATCTTTTAAGGTCTGGGAGTGAAATGCTATTGAATGTTCTCCCTTTCTTTCATCATTTTTTTGGTTAAAACAATAGTGATCTTGGATTTGCTACTAAATACATACATTATGAAGTCATTTGATATGTTTGGATTCACCAACTTAGGAGCTGAAGAAATAGGATCCTTAACCTTCTCAAACGTTTCTCTAGCTTCCTTTTTCCATTTGAAAAACTGATCCTTTTTGAGAATTAGGGTGATAGGTCTAATTATTCTTACAAAATCATAAATGAATTTTCTCACAAAATTTACCTTTCCTAGAAAATACCGAACTCCCTTCTTATTGACTCGAAGGGGAAGCTCTATGATTTCCTTCACCCGCTCCAGATGGATTGCAATTCCATCTTTGGACACATTTTTTCAGGTTTAGGGATATCTTGTTCAAGGTGATCAAAATGATCATCCTTATGCTTGGAGAATACTGTAATATCATCAAGGTAGATCAAGATGATTTTATTGATTAACTCATTAAAAGAAATACCCATTGCTTGCTGGAAGGTGGCTCTTGCATTTGAGAGGCTGAAACACATGTTTTCATATGAAAACATTCCCTACTTCGTAGTGAACCTTGTTTTGTGTTAGTCCTCTTCTTTTACCCAAATCTTGTTGTAATTAGAGAAGCTATCCAATATAGAAAACATCTCTGACCCTGCCACTATTTGTAAGATAGACTCTATGGAAGGAAAGGGGTAGTGGTCCTTTAAGAATGCTCTGTTCAAGTCCTAGAAATTGACACATAGGCAGATGTCTCCATTCTTCTTTTAGACCAGAACTAGGTTAGATACTCATATACTGTGCTTGATTGAGAAGACGATCAAGGACTGAATTAACTTTGTCAGTTCTTGAGCCATCAAGGCTTCAATTTTTGGATTTACTCGCCTTTGCTTATGGTAGACAGGTTTTGCTCCTTTTGTCAACTCTATAGTATGCTAGATGATTTCAAGATCATATCCTTTGAGGTCATCATATGACCATGCCACTACCCCGTATTTCTCATAGAAATGGATGAGTCTTTCTTTATGATGATGTGAGATATGTTTTTCGACTATAAGCTTCCTTCTATCTCCAACCTGAAGATCTGTAGTCACTTTTGTCTACTACAAACTTCCTCTTTCCATTTCTTGCATCATCACAATCAAATAGGTTTTTGAGAGTGACTAATCGTTTTGGAAGCTTGTTGGACCTTAATTGAATAATTTTCCCTTCATAGGCTTTGACAATTTTTGGTTGGATTTGCACAGTGAACTCTCCTGACTGTTGGATGAATGAGGCAATGTGTTCATCACTTTTGAACACTTGCCAGCATTTACCATTAACTGAGATTTCCAGTTAGATGATCACTCATATAGAGTGTGTGTTATGAATTAAGTTGGAAGTAGGATCAAATTGAGATCCGATTGCTACCATGTGGTCCGCATTTGTTTTTTTTCTCTCTAGGCACTATCTAGATATTGAAAGCTTCGAAGCCCTTGATTAGGTCATAGACTCTATGTCTATAGGATCTCATGTAGACATTCTTGGCTACAAAAATCCCTCAAACTTGATTGACCACTAGCTTGAAGTCTTCAAACACCATTATTTGATTAATACCCATCTTCTCTACAAGGCTTAGACCTTGCACTAGGCCTTCATATTCAGCTTCATTGTTCGAACAAGTGAATTGGAAGCGAAAGGCCCAAAGCATCTTTTAATTGAATGGGGATGTCAAACATATCCTATTTTCTATGCCAACTTTCCATCTTACTCCATCAAAGTTCAACATCCATAGCTTTGAGGCTTGACTACTCTCCGGTTCCTTTACGACCTTCAGAAGCACTTGATCTTCATCATAGATGACATAGGTCCCCAATCCAATGGCATGATAGTTTCTGAAAGGATCAGTGTCTATAAATTTACTCAAGAGGACCTCTTCTTGATTGGTTCAATCCTTGATCACCTTTTCATCCTCTAGTAGCTTGGTAAAGTACATTTCCTCTTTGGTGAAAGAGGTATAGTGGCTTCAAAGTTGATCATGGCTTCATCGGCCACATGTTCTAAATGTAGAGGTTTGAATTCTATTTTTATTTTAGCTCCATGCTTGGTCATGAGGATCAAGTGTGACCATTCTAAGGAAAGATATCCACCTATCTTTGAAGTGAATTCTCGAGATAAGTAGAGACCAAACATGGGGGGAACATCTATGATCAAAGTATCTTGTGGAACTATGATACTAGGGTAGGAGAATAGAGTCAAGGGGAGGTCCTTAATGACACCTACAATCTTGACCTTGTTCCCATCAAGCTACATAACCCCCCTTTTTAAAGGTTCATAGCTAAGTCCTAAGGTTTTATCTATCTACTTGGGCATGACTATGGTGCTAGCACCAGAGTCAATCATGGAATTATGCAATAATTTTTTACCCATAATAAGAGTTAGGAAAAATGGCTTTGGTTTCAACTTATCTCTAACTTTAGTAGAGGCTTACTCTGTACTATTTGTGTGAAATTTGGCCATAGGTGATGGATAAACGACCTTTTCCTTAAGTGATTGCTTTGTTGTCTCAATGATTGCATCTTCCCAGAGGGCCTTCTGTAGCAATGAATTTTGCTCTGGAATAGCTAGGATATCTTACAGGGACTCATTAGTAGATGATTTTTTCAATTTTTTAACCACATTGAATGGTGGGGCATTTGAAGGCTTCTATTCCTTAGCCCTAGTTATAACAATTTCTCTTCATGGCTGAAATTCCTGTGCTACTATGGAGGTACTAGGAGTCTGGTCAGAGGCACTTTTGGGTTGCGGGATGACTGGTTTTCCTATGAATCTCCTCTTTGAGTGAGTGATGTAATTAGACTACACTTGCAGGGCTTTCCATGTGGATGCATCATTTGCAAATGCCACCTCTTCTTCTTTCATCCATGAGAAGAGTGTGTGATCAGGAGCTATATTTGTTTCTTGCTCTAAGGACATCCCTTGCATTTGTGCGGTGAGTACCGCATTTTCCATTTGCTGACATCATGCCTTGACTATGTTGTTTTGCCACCTTTTGTTGTAGGTTGTTGTGCGGGCTGTTTTGTGACATATGTGGGTTGCCATATGGGAAGCACCAAGAATTGATGTCATCAAAAAGATTGTTTTTCCCCACCGTCATCTCTCTACTCAAGCTTGGGTGAGCACTTTGTAGTGTAGTAGGCACTGGCACTATTTGAATAGTTTTTTGGGTGTGCGGATTTGTGCGCGAGCCTCCTTGGAATTGGTTTTTCTAGTAGGAAGATCTTCCACCTTTATAATTTTTTTAGGTTGGCTTTGGAGGCACCAACTAGTTCCACTTGATGGTAGTTATTTCATTTTAGATATTCTGTAACAACTTCTTGACATCACTCATCTCATCTTTTGAAGAGCCAGATGTGGAAGCAACATTTTGTGGTGCACCCGAATATGTGTACATGGATTGGGGAGGAGTGAGCACACTGGTAGATGATATTTCTTGGGTGGGAACTGATATTTTGAGAAATATAGGCATAATGGGATGACGTGGAAACTTCTTGGCGGCTATCAGATTATTCACCACCTTGACAACGACACTATATGCATCTGGTAGAGTGGTCTTACCAAGATACTCTATCATCATTGAGATGTCGGCATTGACGGATTTCAAGTAGAATGTGAATTCCAACTCAGTTGACGGGTGAATAGCAACTTGGATTCTCTACCAAGTTATGTGGAACTAGGCATTGAAGTCAGTCATGGCTTCATATGGGGCTCACTTTATGGTTGGCAACTAATGATATAGCAAAGACCAATCTCCATCATTCAAAAATATTTCATAGAAAGGATCTCCAAGCTGATCCCACGTATTGATAACTTGTTAGCTTGCAAATTGCAGTACCAATCTAGCACCTTACCCCTGAAAGAGGCTATTAGCAACCTTAGCGCTATATTTTGGTCAGTAACACCATGCACCAAACATACATTTGCTACATCTTGTAGGTATTCAAATGGTGTTTTTGAGCCATTCCCGTTGGACTTTGCTATAGTTTTAAAGAAAATACTGGGATAGGGGCCTAAACGACCGGTTCTACTGGTGCTACAAGGGGACTTCTGGCATCCAATGCCACATAATTTTTGTTAGCAATTGGAAACAAGGCTGGTGGAGGGATCATAGTATTCATTGAATGGGTTCTAGTTTGTACTATTTGTAGTGGTAGCACTAACAGGCTAGGGTTATTCACTTTTTGGGATCTAGTAAATGGCCAATGGCTCATACACCAATTTAGGTTTAGGTACATTTAGACAATCCCACCGGGCATGCAAAAAAAAAGAAACTGTTGATGCCAAAATTTGACAAGTAGTAGCCTAATGGGAAACTTAGTTAATGAGGGACCAATTGCATTAAACTGAGTGGCCTCTAGGTTTTTAAAGAAGTTGAATTCTTCTGTAATTTATGGTTTTAGAATGGGAAAAGCTAGTAGATATAAAAATAAAGATCTAACTAAGGTGATGTGCCAAGATGTTGGTGTAGGCACGGTAAATATTTCTTTTGTATGCAATTTAAAGGCCCATTCAACAACCTACATGTCCCAAAATAAAAAAAATCACAGATGAAAACTTGAATAATTTATCTAATAACATAAAATAACTCCCATACACATTTACTGAAAAGAAGAGTTCAAGAGATGGTCTAAATTATCAAAATTATATTGAAATCATAGAAGTTCTACAAGTAAAATACTCAGTACAGTAATGACACAATATAATGTTTTTTCAAATAGGTAAGAAACACAAGGCCAAACAATGGCATAGTCTGTGAGTCTTATACAATAATCTAAAAAAAATACAAAAGGATTGGTGTCTTTTTACAATTTTTCTATATGTTCTAAACTCATTTTCAAAAAGAAGAAGCAATATACATAGAAAATAATCCCACTGCTTGAAAGCCAATAACAAAAAATGATTCCCTCATCACAAGAAATGATGTCCATAGAAATGATTTCCCAAGGTCGTTGCAAGAGAAAATTTTCTGAGCCATGGAATGTAGTCGCCCTTGAGCCAGATGCATCCTCTACAAATGATGTCAGTGACCTTAGTGTAGAAGCAATATAACCTCATGCAGACATGTGTCGCTCACCCACAAAGTTAGTTAGGACTTGTGGCAATATGGAAAGGCTCATTGCTCGCTCCTTCCTTCTCTTCGATGAAATCCCCATGGAAAAGACATGTGGAGAAGTCTTCGTTGCTAGCGCTAACTGTGAGAAGTGAAGGGAAGCATGCCTTCAAATGTCTGCATTGCTAACACATGGAAGCATGGCAGGGCTTAGAAGAGAAGCGAAGGAGGAAATCCTTGTGAGGAGTGCCCGATGGACACGTAACGGTAGCGGGTGAAGTTCTCGAAAAAGGGGCCAGGGCTATTCAAATGTATGGGGCATGGGCAGAAGCCAAGAAAAATAGTATTAACATGAAAAGAGATTGAGGGATTTTAAATCCACAAATACAAGATAAGATTGGCATGATGAAGTTTCCTTCCTTTGTACACTTTTGTACCACCCTTAGTGATTATCAAAACTTGGTTAGTAGTCATGACATAAAACCCATCTCTGGCCATTCTAAAAAATTCAAATCTATTAATCAAAACAATTATCAACCTTTTAGGAAACATAATAAATGCTTCCTTCAACTAAATCACCCTCAACAAATAACTCAACATGTAGATACCTAAGTGGCTACTATAAGGAAGACAACTCATTTTGCATTTGGGGATCTGGCTAGAAAATTCATTTGCTTACCTGATACCATCAATAACACAATGTCAAAACTTTTAGAACAAAAAATGATCACTTTTCCTCTTGTTAATAGGGTATGTGCAGGATCATCATGGAAAAAACAAGCCCTTAAGTGGTGATGAAAATTCAAAAAAATCAAAGTTAGGCAACTTGATGTAAAAATTTGAATAAGCTATATTATTTCAAAAATATGTAAGAATAAAATCTATAGAAAATTGAATGTAGTTTCTAAACTACTAGGTTTTTTTTTAATTCTATTTGGTGAAAATTTGAAATTTCAATGTAGTAGTACTTAAATTTTAGGGAAAAATAAGAAGTAGGTGTCTATTTGACCAATCCTAACCACAATAAAATGAAAATATTTTTTATAAGACTTTAGATATAAGCAGAGGACTCATGTCCCGATGTGATGCATATTTTTTTGTAATTTTTTCCAAGTAAATAATTAATTATGATATTTTTATTAAAACTTTTAAAAAATATAAAAACTCATATGTTTGACCACCTTAACTTGGTCAAAACTTCATGAAATTCAATTTTTTTTAATCCAATAGTATGCGAAGCAAAGAATGTGACACATGTTTTGGATTCAAAAAATGTGATACCGTTTGAAAGCTATAGATGTTTTTCAATCAGCCTAACAATCAAGACTTTAGTCGTAATTCAAATAGAAAATGAATAATAATTATTTATTAAATTCAAAGTAAATCACAATTTATATTGGTGGAAAGTTCAAAATATCCTTTAAAAACCCTTTTCGTTTCATCAATTTTGAGTAAAAAAGAGTCATCAGCTACATACCTTACACATACCTATCATATCGCCACTTTTTGACCCATCATGATCCTACACATGCCCGTTAAAACTCCTGATCCTAATAAGCATTTACCTCCAAATTTTATCTCCAATTCCTATTGCCATTATCACTTACAAAATGGACATGACACAAAACATTGTGTCTTAAACATCTTGTGCAAGACCTTATAGATTCTGATCAACTTCAAATTGGAGGTGTTAATGATCAACGAAATAAGTTCATTGCCCATCCTAACCAAAACTTGCAAATCTTTACCAACCCTATGTTGAATCACAACATTTCATTTGTCAAAGCTAGTAAAACTAAGAAGAATGATGTGATGAATGTTGACATGGATGATGACAAAATGGATACTATTGAACAAGGTCCTATCGATATTATTAAAAAAGGTTTGATTACATTGTTCAAAACTTAACCTCATAAGGGCTGACCTAAGAAGCCCCTTGACATTTATTTTTCACCTAAAGATATACTTAGAAATGCACTTGATGGTCCTCTTTACATAGCTGATCAAATCAATGACAAGCTGACTAATGGGATATTAATTGATCCCATCTGTCGAGAGAATGTGATCACTAAGGAATTCTTACTTGTGCATGAACTCTAAAAAGAAACATATGATAAGTTGAAAGCATGGATAAAAATATATAATGGTTTCACTTGCCCTACAATAGGATCAATTACCCTTCCTTTACAAATAGGACCAAAAAAATTAGACGTCTCATTCTCCATCATCTTGACATTAGATCAATTTCTTGTGAAGCTTGGTTATCCATGAAAATTGTCCCATCGGTCATGCATAAATGCATAAATTTTCCTTTTGATAATGAAATTGTTATTGTACATCATAGTGGCTTTAATCCTTTGTCTTCTTGAGGGAACTTTTCATTAAATTTCTTTTGGACCAAGCCTATGGAACCTATTAAACCTTGTGAAGAATTCTTTTTCAAATCCTATCAAAAGTTCAAGGAGAAATGCATAACAAAACTATCCCTTACAAACATGCATCAACCTATGATTAAGCCTCCTATCCTTGATGAAACTATGATTGAACCTAAACACATTCCAAATAATCAAGACAAACCCAAGATTGATCGTTTTCATATCTCCTACAAAAGACCAAGAGATAATGAAAATAATCTCATTATGCCTCCTAAGATAAAAAAAGTTTATAGAGCTAAAGAGAAAGTGGTTGAAATACCTCCCATGGTTCCTTCAGTTCCTTGCCTTAGAGAAGAAAAGAAACCTATGGTTGATAAACCCACTTCTACACAAACACAACTTGAAAATTGTACTAAAAGAAACATAAATGCTAGAGAGCATAGGTGTAGACTTCGTGCTCTTTCTTGAAGGTTAAACAAGGAGAGAAAATAAAATCATAATCCAAACTTGATTGAATCAATACATGACGAGTCTCCCTCTTTGCTGCAATAACAAGATCCTATACCACAATAGGAGCTAAATCCTTCTCTAGACATTATCATTTGACCTCCCATTGTGATTAACTTGGATGACAATGATGACATTGCTCAAATTGATGAAGTGCATGTAATGAATTGACTACATTATTTTCCTCTTCTATGATTTTAAATGATAAATCTCCTAGGAAAAGCGTTGAACTTGGTAATGACCCTAGTTCATCATTTTATATTGTCCCTTTTGCAAGTTGTCTACCTTCCATATATGATGAACAAGATTGGGATGTAGACGACTTGCTATAGGTTGACTCGCATGTGCCTTACTAGTATTTTTTTTTTTCTTTCTTCATGTTATGTGTGTGATTGCATGTGCATAATGTGACCCCCCATACTATTCTATTTTATGTATCACTCTCTTTGTGACATTCTTCTCTATGTCTTAAATATTTTCCTTTATCTTTTCTTTGTCTTGTGTTTTCCTTTTGGGGATGATGCAAGGTGTTGAGACATTTCGGCCTCTTCCATGTTGACCCAAAAGGATTTTTCTTTTTTTTTTTCTCTTTTTGTGTCATTCTTCCTATTCTATGAGTATTTGGGGAATGATGATAGTTCCAAGCTCTACAATAACATTGTAGTAAAGACATACTAACCTCGAATCCATGGATCCCTAATGTGTTTGGAGATTCATTTTGGGGGAAACCCCTTTTCATGACTTAGCTTTATTTGTAAACATATGCCATGGCATAGGGCTTTCCAAATAAGCTCTCATGTCTTTATTGTTAGAATTTATTATTTGCTACTTTAAAGTAATTTCTCACAACATGGTGTTTAGCAATTTCTTTAAAGTGGGGGCATACAAATTGGCATTATTATTTTTTTAACTCATGTTTCATTGTGTAGTCTTCTTACTTCATGTGATTTTTCTTTCAATTTGTGGTGACATTGGGTGTGATGTTCTTCAAGAGTGTGATATCCCTTAGAATATTATATTCCTCTTAGTGGCTTGATGTGACACACTATATCTACTAAGTTGTGAATCTTCTATTCTTTGATCAATCCTCTCTTGGATACATTAGGCATGATGTCCCCTAAGTTAATACCTTATATAAACTAAGAAAAAATCCTTTGAATGTACCTTACACTATTTTACATGACAACCTTGCATAACACACTTTGCTTGCTTGTGGAGTCATCTTGTTTGGTCATGGGTGCCAAGCATACGAAGCTTTGCTTGCCTCATGGAGCTTAAAGTTCATCATTGTGTGTTTCCTTGTCAATGTTATTAATAGGTATAGCTTTAGTATGGTTGTACATATGAGATCCAAATTTAGGCATGACTTTTCCATAGCCACTTGCTTATCTGTGTGAGCACATACCGGCCAAATGTATATGTGTCTTGTTGGGGGCTCACCTAGTGGATAGCCTGAGGTTTGACTAGCCCTTGTGAGCATGTTTTTGGTTTGCATAGTGGACATCATGTTCCCCTCATATACTTTCTTGGACAAATAGCCTAGATCTGATCCATAGAGTGTGGGAGAAATGATTGAAGCTTGATCCACCCCTTTTTTAAATTTTTTCTTTCTCTATGTCTTTGGTAGTGTATGCTTGTGCCTTGTTGTTACTTCATACATTATTTTTATGTGTATTCTTCTGTGTCTATTTTATTTTTTCATAGGATCTTGATCTTGGGGACTTGATCAACCCTCTTAATCGTTATTTTCCTATCTCACTTGTATTGGTACATTTCAACCCCTCTTGATGTGAATTTGTCTACTTTAGTATGAGTTTGAAGCAAGTTCCTCCTCTCACTAAAGTGGGGGCTAAACATAGTGTAGGAAAATGTACCCCTTTACAATTTCACACTTTTTTGGGCACTCCTTGCTAAAATTGGGCTTCTTTATGCCTTATTTGGTCTTATTTTTGCATCCACGAGCCTTAATTAATGCATCTGAGGATAATCCCAACATATATCAACTAACCAATCATAATTTAATGATTTTGGATTATATGGCCTAGATTTAGTGAAATAGGACTCACATGCCACCTTGAGCATATGGGTCTCACCTATGTTTTGGAGCCTAGATATGAATTTGGCATAAAATTAAACCTTTCTTGAAAATCGTGTCCTAAGATTAGCCTAATTAGACTCATACACCCCAACTAGCGTATGAGTCCCACTTAGCTTAAAACTAATATAAATTCAAATTCTTGGTAGGATTTTATTCTCCTAAATCTTATGTTGGCTTATAGTGTTATAGTTTCAAGAAATTTGACATAAACAAGTATAAATACAAGGTTATTTCACATATTTTCTCTTAACAACTTTAATGAGCAAGTATGACATAAGCATTCAAGCATTCTAGCAATTCAAGAGAATTCAAGAGAATTCAAGAGCACTCAAGAGTTGAATATAAAGCATTTTGGAGCTATATTCAATATTCAAGTATCATCATGCATCATGTTTGTGTTTGAGCTAACATTTTTGATGTAGGTACTTATGATTCAAGCAAGAATTCAAGTCAAGATCCATATTATTCAAGCAAGAGTCAAGATCTACATTCATGCTAGCCATTACACACAAGATTGCAACCTTTTATTCAATGTTTTGGTAAGTTGTAATGTAGCATATTTTTTTATTCATCATTCCTTCTTTTTATTTCATTTCATTTCAAGGTTTGATTACCAAAATGGTGTTTGACCAAGAAAAACCCCTATCCAGTAACACAACAACAATTTTCCCTCTTTTTTGTGTGTGATTTGTAGATCAAGGTGATATAGGTTGAAAATCCATTGAAGAGAAAGTTTGGAGAAAGTTGTCAAGCTGTGGAAGTTGTCATCTACATTGCAAGATCATAGAAAGTCACCTACAAAGTAGAATCCAGTGTTTTAGAATCGAATATTTGACAAGAGAGAAGCTATAGGAGACCACTAGAGGATATTAGAGTTTCAAATCTAACCTGATACTAGGACTAAATCACCACTTGTGGTGTATGAATCCTAATATACCTATTTTTTAGGCATTTTCTATAGATCTTGGTTTAATAGTTCTAGATTTCAATTTCAGCCTAAAACCCTAAACTAGTACTAAATCACCCTACTAATGTATGAGTCCTAGTGTACATCAAAAAATATTATTTCCAATATTTTAGACCTTCATTGAAGCCTCTTCAAATTTCCAGGTGCACCTCTATACTTTCTCACTTTACTGTTCTGATTTGAATTCATTTATAGGGAATTTACTTAAGTCTTGCATATCATTTGAATTTCTTGTCTTTCCAAGACCTAGCTTCATGGTGAACCCTCTTATTGTCTTTAATCAAACCCTAGGAAACCTTACTATAGATCTCTTTTCTTCATTCCATCCTTGGATTGAGATCTCTAGGGTTTCCTTGAGCGAAACTTGTAGAAAATTGGTTGTTCTATGTCCTAAAAACACATCTATGCACATAAACAAACCATTTTCTAGGTTTCATGATGAAATTAATGTTAAGGAAATACTTCTATGTTTCTTTCATTTATTTTGAAGGAAAATAACCAAGACCACTAGTTTATATCAATTCAAGATGCACTAATGTTAAAGTTGTCTTAGAAGAATTTTTTGTAAGAATGTTGATATTGAGTGAAGGCTTGTTTGTTTCCTTTGAGGGACAATAACCGAGACCATTAGTTTTTTCTTGTGTGCTAGGATCTATAGGGAAACAAATACCTTGTTCTCTAGCAACACATCCTTTTCCACTATACCCAATTTGTTTCATAAGTTCATAACCTCTTCCATAAAGCTTTTTCATTTCTTTCAGATTCAGTGGTTGCCCATAATCAACTTCATCAAAGTTTGTTGTGTAATTTTATTCTTCTTCTAAAGTGGTTGAGGTGGATTCTTTTGAATTTTGTGTTGACATTACCACTTTTTCTTTTCCCTTTTTAGAATATTTTGTTATGATATTGTATTCCCCTATGAATGTAGGTGTAAAATATAAGGAACCCCAATCATCTTCCAATAACTTCATAACTTCTTCAATATGCTTCTCTTTTTTCTTCTCTTGCATGTGTTCCACTTGTGTAGTTGGTGTTACCATTTTCAAAGGATCTTCCTTGCCTTTGTCGATGTTCAAACAACTATTTGTTCTAGGTTTGGCTTTGATCATATACAATTTATTGTTTTAGACATACTTCATTATATGATGAAGATTTGAAGGCACCCCGTTCATTGCATGAATCCATGGCTTTCCTATAAGAAGATTATATGAAATGTCTTGAGGCATAACATGGACGAGGGTTTGTAATGTGGCCTTTCCAACTACAATAGGAAAAGTGATCACACCAAGCAATTGTTTTCCTACACTATCAAATCATCAAATTGATAAGGAATTGGGTTCAATTCTTGATTTATCTACGATGAGCTTATCCAAAAGGGTTACACTACACACATTAAGGGATGAGACATTGTCAACAAGGGTTTTTTTTTTCCTTATCCTATTGAAATTAGCTATTATCATGAAAGCATCATAGTGTTTTTGTAGGTCTTCAAGCTCACTTTCATTTCAAGATCTAGCATTGACAAAGATTGATGATGGTTGCCTATGGAGGATCATTATGGATTCTAGGTTGGGGAGATGCAAATAGCCATTAAACCAAGCCTAATGACTTGTTTCCTAAGTGATTCCATCTTCCATTATCATTATAATTTCTACCTAGAAAGAAAGGTACATGCATTCTTATGGATTATTAGGGTGATTGAAGATCTCGTTGCATTATGCACTTTTCACTAATGCAAGATTTAGAAGCCCTAAATGCAATTCAATTAATGAAAATATAATGTAGAGCTAATGCAAGCTAGATATAGGACTACAATGCTATCAAAATTAAAAATTCAAGGGTACAAAGTGTTAGTGTAATCATCCATTAGCTAATAATTAATTAATCTTTAATTGAATATTATCCTAATTTATTCTCATGCACTTAAGCTAAACTTAGGAGTTTTTTATGCTTTATTAATTGAGTTAATATTAAATCATTATGTTTTATCTCATGTGATGGTGAAACTTGTCATGATCTGATCCTTTCTCATTTAGGGGTTTTCTCTTATAATCATTCAACCCTCATCGTAATTATTCTCAGATATTATTTGGATATTTTATATCTTCTTAAAAGTCTCTTATGTAGCTTTTTCTTGTTGAAGAATATTGCATATTTTGTTTGCAATCGCTTGCGTGGAAGGTGTTTTTGTTTGTTGTTTGATCTTGTGGCTCATGGTTTTTTCTAATATTGGTGCTACTACTTCTTTGGTTTCGCATTGGAGTGAGTTATGTATTTAGTATTTGTTCCTATGTACTAGGAAAATGGAGCGACCAATTACCCATGCATTTTGGTGAGATGGAGAACTTACCATATGGACACTCTTGCATTCCTATTTCTCGAAGTGACCTTCCATTTCTCACTTGATCCTAGTTTTTCAGACTATTGGTACTTGTGCCATCTTTGTCTTTGAGTTCTTGATGTTTTCCTTGGTTTTCCATTGGATTATAGTAGTGTCATTGGGGGCACTCATACAGATTCTTCTCTTCTTGATCTTGATCATTATATGTTTCAGTGGAGGTTCTTCTTTCAGCATTTCAGTAGTGATTCCCCAAAAGAGTTTGCAACTTCTTCATGCTTCTAGATGTTCATTTGTTCCTATATTTTGGGACAACATTATCTTGTTTGGAGGCTTGTTCAGTCGTTAACCTGGCTTTCATCTCTTTTTGGAGTGGAGTTTTTCCCATTAGGTTTTCTCTATTTCTCCACATTATACAGATCTTCTGGTTGTACATGGGTACCTTACATGTCCTTGTTTTCCAAGACTCGTTATGCATTCTTTTTAATGTTTATAGCTACTCCCTAAGTTCATCTTAAGGGGGGTGTTAGAGTAATCATACATTAGATAGTAATTAATTAATTTTTAATTGATTAAATTAGTCTAATTTATTCTCATACACTTAAGATAAACTTAGGAGTGTTTTATGCTTTATTAATTGAGTTAATAATAGATCATTATGTCTCATCTCATGTAATGTTGACACTTGTCATGATCTGATACCTTTCTCATTTAGGTCTTTTCTCTTAAGAATTCAACCCTCATTGTAATTATTCTTGCATATTATCTAGAAATTTCATATCTTCTTAAAATTCTCTTTTGTAGATTTTTCTTGTTGAAGAATATTGCATATTTTGTTTGAAATCTCCTGCATAGAAGGTGTTTTTATTTGTTGTTCAATCCTGCGGCTCATGGTTTTGTGCTTATTTCAAAATTCTAACACAAAGTTCAGGTTCACCAAAATGATTAAATGAAAATAGGGTTCCACCTTTTAGGAGATGGGACTTAGGACATTTTACATTTTAATCATTGGGAAACCTAGATGCCTCAACAAAATGAATTGATTGAGAGAAGGACTAGGGGTTTCAGTGTGTGATTGGACATGGGTTCACCATTATAATGAAACATTAAAAGAGAAATGAAAACACTAATGCAGGGTATGTGCAAAATCACCATGGAAAAAACAGGCCCTTAAGTGGCAAAAAATTGAAAAAAATTAGAGTTAGGCAACTTGATGTAAAAAATTGAATAGGTTATCTATATTATTTCAAAAATATGTAAGAATGGAATCTATAGAAAATTGAATGTAGTTTCTAAACTACTAGGTTTATTTAAAAATAAAGATAAAAATTATTTGAAAATTTGAAAAAAATAAGGTCCAATTTTGCAAATGAAAGAAAAAATGTTTAACCCTAACCACAATAAATGATAATAATTATAATATTTTAGATAAATAATTTTATCTTTATTTATGATTTTTTTTTGTTTTTTTTCGAAATAAAATAATAATATGTTTTTTTATTTGCTCCTTAAAAAATTAAACCGAAAAGTCGACCACCTTAACTTGACCAAAACTTTGGAAAAAAAAAATATTTTTTTTAATGCGCAGAAAATGATGCTTTGTTCCAAATTAGACACCTTCCATCAAGTTCAAGCCCATTCCGTTCTATCAGAAGGGAATCAAAATAAAGTATAATTATATAAACCGAATACAATCCTTAAAACCCTTTTGAATTTTTCACCAAAAAAAAGTCGTCAACCACATACCCTACACATACCCATCATATCGCCACTTTTTGGCCCATCATGATCTTGCATATACCCTGCACAAAATGCTAGAAACTTGAAGACATGAAATCAAATTGATAAATAGAATATAAGAGAAAAGTACCTAGAAGAATGCTGGAGTCAAAGCTAGGTTTGAAAACCCTAAAAATTGTTTTTTTTAAGGTGCATTGGAACTCATATGCCAAGGTGGGTGATTTAGTCTAGCTACAAGAATCTGGAATCTTCTGGTGACTATTCAAGATCTAAATTTTTTTGGAAAAATGGTTGTACTAGGACTCATATTCCCAAACAATTGCAAAGTGTCCCAAAAAAGTGAAAGTGTTCTAGGAGCAAAATTTTGAACTAAAACATTGTGATCCTTTGAAGATGGATTAAATAAGCACTTTCCCACTGTTTTCATGTAAATACGTTGGATATCTTGCCCTAGATCTGAGTTTCCATGAGCCTTGACAAATTCTTATGAAAACTTTGACAACTTTTGCAACTTTATCTTCAAAGGAACTTTAAGCTCTAATTCACCTAGATTTGCAAACACACATTGAGAGAGAAAAATGTTGTGTTAGGGAATAGGGGTTTCCCTTGTTCAAACCCCGTTTTGGTAACTAAACCTTGAAATAAAATAGAAAAGTATGAAGGAATGATGAATGAACAAATATAATGTTGCAACTCACCAAATCCTTGAAATTGTAGTGTTAGAAAAGGTATCCCTTTTTCACACTTAATTATGGAATAATTATTATTGAATTAACCTAATTTTGTGTAGGTCTAATGTTGTAATGTGTTGTACAAATTCACATTGATCTTGGGACCCTTTTAATAAAATGTAATTAAATTTTACCTTATTTAAGGTGTTGTAAAGTGTCGTAACACACTTTCACATTTATCTAGGGTCTCCTTAATTAATTGTGGTTAATTGAGCTTAATTGCCCCCTTTAATTAATATTTAATCCTTATCCAATCAGAGAAAACTTTAGTGGCAAATTTTTGTTGATTGGCGAATTCTAGAAATCAGCCAAGCTAAAATTGGTAAATAATTGCACCCAATAGGGTGTCCATATAGCCCAGATTTTATGAATTATCAGTCCAATGCATGTCCATTTGCCAATGATTTATTTTATGAGGCATATTTAAGCAACAAAATTTCCATAACAAACTATGCATTTCAAATGGATCGGCTAATATTTTTTCCTAGAATCTCGGAAGCATGTAATAAAACACCTACATATATTTGCCAATACTATTAAAACAACATTGTATCAAGACCCATTTTTCCAATTAAAATTTACAAATAGTTGGTTGTGAAGACCCATTTCACTAATTAAAATTTATAAATAGTTGCTTATGAGGACCTATTTTGCCAATAACATTAAAAAATAATTGCATTTGAGGACACATTTCGCCTTGAGAATTACAACATATCATTGTATAAGCATGCATGATTCACCAAATTTTTAATATACCATTTAAAAGTCCCACAAAATTTTCCAATATGGATTGAGATAAATACAATCAAAACTATCATTTATTCTTACACATTTTGTTTAGTTCTGAGGTTCTACTTCTTGATTTAGAAGTCAACAAAAGTAAAAAATGTAGACTTAAAGGTGAGTGATCATTTCTTCATAGTGTTATTAGTTATAATAATAAGATTTCTTTATCTCTTTTCCATTCTTGCTTCAATCTTAAAGATGATATTAAGTAGGTAATGGGATCTATATTATCTATCCTTCTTAAACAAAAAGATATTTTTCCATCTTTTATTCGAAGTGAGAGATACATATGTCGAGCAGCAAGGGTAAGGCTCCTTAGGGTAGTGAAGAGACTGGGAGGCCATCAAAATTCCCAAACATAGAGGTACCATACAATCTTAATTTGGAATTAGAAAAGCTTCTGATCCATCAGATCAAGATGGAGCTACATCATCAACTCTTCCACCAAATATTAATGAAGAAGGCATTCACAATACCTCACTACCACCAAAAGGTCAAGTTGAGATTGTCATTGAGTTAAATCAAAATGTATCAAATGAGGATGGAAATACCACAAAAGATGTTAAAAGGGATACCCTAGTTAGCCAAAATGAGATAATTTACTTGGATGAGGATGATGTTAGTAGCAAGAAAATAAAAAGAAAACAAAAAATGGGGTGCAAATGGGAGATGAAAATAAATTTTCAACTTGGTTGGTTGTCAAAGTACCCATTCATTGTACGAGTGGGGAAAGCAAATGATATTGAAAGTCAAACATTGGCCAAATGTATAATTTGTAGTTGGAAATGTGGAAGAGACAGTACATTGCATCTAAAGCTTGACACTATAGAAAAGCATATTGATAAAGTTTATGAAAAACAAATCATAGACAAAAAGGAAAAATCAGTCGTATGATGGAAATCAAAGGAAGAATGTCTTCATGTTAGGTATGCCATGGATTATGAAGAGCATGACCAAAGAATTTTGAAGCTTTTTGCATGTAAAGTTACACTTGAGGCTCAATTTGGAAAAGCAATGGAAGCAACAAATCTATCAAAAACTATCCAGACGAGTGTTGTTTTTCATATTTTTCCCAAAGGGAATCCTATGATAGACTACTCACAATATGCTAGTTTATTATCTTATTTGGGTGTTCCTCACTATCTATTCTCACATTGGTCAATAAATGCTAGATGGGAATGGGAAAACTATCTTGCTGCAGTGGAAAAGGAAGATTTAAAGGAGAAAGTAAAAGAGTCAAATTTCATTGCATTATCTTTAGATGAATTTACTGCAGCAGACAATACTTCTTGGGTCTATATGTATTTTTGTACTATAGAACAACATGTTTTCCAAGCTCATCTTCTTTTTGTTCATAAAATGAAGGACAATTCAACATTGCAAAATCTATTTGAACTAGTCAAGAAATCTTTGAATGAAATTGTAGGTATGAATGAGTTGACAATTGCCAAAAAGTTGGCCAGTGTAGGAGATGATGGAGCTATAGTGATGCAAGGTCAAAGGAGCGATGTTTGCAAAAAGTTACAAACCACTTGTGCACCATACATGCTTGGAATTCACTGCATGGCCCACATAATGAATTTAGCATTCAAAATTGTAAGCAAGTTTCCTACAATATCAAAATTTGAAAATCTAGTCTACGAGATCCACACATACTTCTACTGAAGTCCCAAACATTTCACATAATTTCAAAATTTTGCTGAGGGAATAACACCAGGAAACAAGCTTCTCAAGGATGTCGATACCATATGGATATCCCTACATGTACTAGCACAATGAGTTCTTTTAGAATAACAATCTTTGATTGGAGTGATGTAAAAGCATCACAACACAATAGACAAAGCTCCTAACCTCTTACATAGGTTAAGCGATATAGAGACACTCTTGACTTTAGCTAGTATTCTCTCCATGCTAGATGTGATGAAAAATCTTTTGAAGAAATCCCAAGATAGAACTATGTATATTAATGAATATGCAAATCTACATAAACATACATGCTTGGTCCTCGATCATCTATATCTAGATCTAACACAAGAAGGCCCAAATTATTTCATGTGGGGGAAAATTACTGATTTGAATAATCTTGATAATTATTTATAGTTTAATGCAAGCAAGAACTCATGTATCTATGTACGTGGATATGAGATACTATTGTACCATTGTAAGACAGCTAGGTGCTCTAGTAGAGAAGTAGCTATTAATTAGGAAGATTTTAATGACATTGTTAAATCTATTAGTGATAATTTGAAGGAAATTGCAAAATCTCTTTCCTCAAAGATTCATGAAATACTTGAAGCCATGGGTATTATGTATCCTCAATTTTGGGTAAACTGAGATAACCTAAAATATTTTCATGATAAAGTTAAAATCTTGATTGAATAATTTTTGAAAAGTGTAACATATAATTAGTAAACAATAGAAGGAATTTTAAATGAAGCTAAGCTTAGACAACAATGTAGGATTTTTGCAACAACTATGAAGGACTGGTATAAATCCATGGGCATGGAGAAGGGATTTGAACCGGGATCAATAAAAAAGGTTTGTACAAACTTAGGTTAGAGTGAAATATTGTGTGATTTGATATCAAAATATTTCGAACTTGTTGATTTATGTCAAAAAATGATATTGAGGTAATGGATGATGAGAGAGTTTTTAGTACATTGGGTTTTTTGAAATCAAAGTTAAGAAACAAACTAGACAAGAATTTGGAAAATTGTTTGAGGATGAAAGGAACTTTGTATAATGTCAAAAAATTTCCTTTTGAAAGGGCACTCACAATCTAGAGGTCCACATGTAAAAGAAGAGGGATTGAGTTGTGCAACACTCTAATTCCAAACACTAGTATTGGTGGTACTAGTAGTGGCAATGGGACTGGGATAGATTACATTGACACAAATCACACAATGAATGTTGAATTTGAGACATAGGCCAAAGAAAATGAAGAGAAAACTTAGAATCAAGACAACTCTTTTACTTTATCTCAAGATGAACGTTAGTTTGAGGGCCCTAACACCATTTGGGAAATGAAAGAGAATTAACAACTTTTAGGTATTTATACTATGCTTCATGAATCAGTTTCCATTGTTCCAAACTATAATTGATATTTTTATATTGTATTCAATGAAATTGTGAATCATTGCACTTCATGATATTTTATTTTATATTGCACTTCATGAATCATATTCCAAAATATAGTTGATGATGTTTTATATTGTATTCCATGAAATTGTGATAGTTTATATTTTATATTGTATTCCATGGTATTGTATTTGATATGTGATTCTGCATCATTTTTAAAGAACAAAACTTATCCCACTACTTATAAATTCCAATTGCATTTCCATTCACACAATCTTTGATAAATAACTTAAAGGAATATTAATCCATTGCTTGAACAAAAGCTAACAATTTAACATCCATAACTTATAAGCTAACATAAGCTAATAGTTCAACATAAATAACTTATAAAGGCATCCACACAACTTAAACAATGAAAGCTTAAACTGCTAAATCACCTAAGTTATACTAAGAAATCCTTACACATCCATCACCATAAAATCTTTGTTCACATATAAACATTCCATAGCAATGAAACTAACCAAAAGTCTATCATTCCAATAATAGATAATCCATTGGAAAACTACTTAACAAAAGAAAAATAAATCCACACACCATAACTCAAAGATTATGTATGCAGGAACTTCACCATTGTATTTCTATATTGAAATAATAGAAAAGCAATAAAAATAGTAGAGTTTTTTGTCTTGATAATAGTTTCTTGAAGACAACCATTTTAGAAATTAAAATAAAAAGTATTTGAAGTATCAAGAGTGCCAAATTAAAGAAAATAACATAAAAACTAAAAACTAATTAGTGGTCCCAGGGCCAACACTGACTCTTTCGCTTCTAATTATTTCCACCTCTTGCTCCTCCAAAAACGCCTCTTGTGCCTTTACTCTTTGCATGTATTCCTAGTACTTGGTGACAATTGCAGTGATGTTTTTGCTTCATGGAGTCATGGTGATTTACAACCTTGTCCTCCATTCTGAAAGTGCATAGTCCAACTCAACTAGTGTTGCATAGATGTTGTCACTTTCCCCATTAAAAGCACTCATATAGGTCTATAAGTTACTCAATTTTCTAAACAAGTTTCCAGTGGTTGTCTCTGGATCACCTAGTTCTTTATGATACACCTCTTTAAATTTCCTTGATATGTCTGCAACATCCAATACCTTTTCATCGAAGTCATCCATGAGGTCCACTTCAAGAGCATTGAAGTTCTCCTTGATCTTCACCATTATGTCAAAGTATTTTTCTAACACTTTATTGATTTGCTTGATATAATCTTCATATAATGACAATTTCCAATCCAAGGAATCAAACCAACTAGGATCAATTTATCTAGGGTCATCCACAAATTTTTATTTTATTAACAAAGTATGCTCCATGGAGAGTAATTTTGTAATTTCCCTTGAAAGAAAAAATGTGCGACCATGTTCTCTCCTAATCTACTAGAGCTCAGTTACTAGTTCCTTTCTTTTATCAAATACATTAACATAGAATTGCCTAAATTTACTAATGTATAAAAGGCCATCTTGATAAAGCACTTTTATCCATTTGCTAGCAACTTTAGCATAACCTAGATTTTTTTCACCTATTACATAGTGTTAGAATCAATACCTTGAATATTTGAGCTTGAGGCTTCCTTAGTGGTCGGAGTCACAATTGATGAAATAAAATTTCTTAAAGAAAGAATATGAGATTACAACTCAAGGTTCTCCTTTTTCTGTTCTTTTTCTCTTTTGATCAATGCATTGGCATTGTAATCAACATGATAGACATCACCTTCTAAAGTAGATGGCCCCATATCAACATGATTAGCCTTGTAGCCAGCTTTCGTTATCTCATTTTCATTTAGGTCCTTTTGTGGATCAACAATCTCCAATAGTTGATGCCCAAAAGTGGAATCAATGATAATTTGTGACATCCTCTTAGCCTTTTTGGGATTTTGGTGACCCTGTAGTAGCCTGGAAACTATATCTACTTCAATTGTCATTGCGGGAATATTCTTTCTTTTCTTCTTGATTGCTTTGTTTAACCATGTTGGGGAAGATGCCACTAATCCAACGTCTCTACTTTCAACACTTACATTTTCTTTTTTTTAGTTGATTCAATGTTAAAAAATAGAAGTATCTTGTACTAGAGAAGGGGGAACTTCAAAGAATGTGGGAAAAGAATTATCATCAATTATTTGTTGAAAAATTCCCTCAGAGTCTGTAGGCACTGGCTTTTCTTGACTAGCCTTTTTCTTAGGTGCCAAGGGTACACTATCATGTTCACAAATTGATTTTAGCTTGGCCCTAGTGTCTTTTGGATTCTCGCCATCTCCTCTTGACTATGAGCTAGTGCCATATGGCCTAATTGACTGCTTTCCACCTGATATATTTATCCCAAAGGCCTATACAATCCCTTGCTCTTTTCTCTATGAAACTCTTTGCTCATGGGGAAAATCCACACTTTGGTGCCATTTTTTGTTCAACCAGCCTGAATTTCTTCTCAAAATAGTGGCTGAAAGGACCATTAAGTCTGAAACTTCATCCTCTAACCAATTAATTTTGTATAAGTGCTTAGCAGTAGGGGTTCGATATTCAGGATCAATGATCACCGAGTCTTCTTATGCATCTTCTAGAATATTGAAATAAATACCAAAAGCTTATATTTTCCTTAGGGTCAATCTCATGAAATTTCTTTTATACACCTTTCCTTCATCTGTATAGTCTTCCCAAAAATCTTCAATATTAGGTCGATGTTCATAGCTTCCAACTCGATACAAAGTTTGCTTAACATAACCCTTGCTATCAAAATTAGTTCTCATGGGAAAACACTGAAAATTGAATTCATTCAGGGCTTTCTCCACACCCCTAGCAATATTATTACTTTTGTAAGAAAATGAAGGCATGGACAATGGAAAATCGTACCCCTTCTTTCCCATGTTTGAATATTTAACATTTATAATGGCCATCTGCTGAAAAACTTCAAGAAAAACCAAGAAATCACTTGGGTAATGGGGAAATTTAAATGGAGCCTTCTCAAAACCTCTAATTCTAAGATAAGTGAATCTTTTAAACTAAATTTAGAAACTTCCAAAATTCAATACGAGAGCAACAACTTCAAGTGAAACCTGAAACTTAGGTTTTCCATCAATTATTCTCACAATTTCAATTAAAAATGCATCATTGACATGGCATAAATTCCAACCTCCTTAGTGAGTTGTGGAAAAATTCTATACACATGTGTCTCTGGTGTCAGAGACCTTTGCAATTCCAACCTTTCCCAGATAGCCTCTTGACTGGATAGAATGTAAACTAGGTATGAGCACATGTGGAAGGCAACAATTTGTCAAAAATTTATCAGTTGCTCATTTAAATGATAACTAATAATATCAGCCAAGTAAATGAATTTATTTTCACTACAAATCAATAGAATAAAATGTCATATCCAAAATTCAAAAGAGTATGAATATGCATTGCCAACCACACGATGTAGCAAGGTGATAGCATCTAAAATTTCATCCTTAAAATTAACCCTTTTAAGCTTTGAGGGTTCTTGAGACTTACCCTTTTTCTCGAACTTCAATCAATTCCTCGCAATGGAATTTTTGCACCATTCCTCGTTCATTCTAAAAAAATCGTCACCAATAGTTACAAACTTTTCCTCTATAGTTTCCCTATCTAGAATGCTTAATGCGCAAGAAATGACTTCAAAAGTAATTCTTGTAGAGATTGACCCATCCAAAACTCTAATTTCCTGATTCTTTAGAATGTAGCCCCTTGCACACACAATCACCAAGTCGACACTTTGTACAAATTTAGGAAAACCTCCCATGTGCACCAAACTGCTCCACAAAACTTTATCTTCCAGTGTTGTTCTCTCCCTTTGCTCTAGGCACACTAAAAAATCCTCAAAATTGAGGTGCACAATTTTAGTGTCCCTCATGCCAAACCAGTGATTTTGAATTCCACTATGCATGAGTGCAAATTTATGGAGATATAATGTTTGCACTTGAGAAGTACTAGCATTGGAAAAGAATGAGAATGCAAGCTAAATGGAAGTAAAATTTTTCCACCCACTTATTCCATTATTTTGATATTGATAGGATGTGCATTAAATGTGGCATTCAATTTCATTCCTCAAAAAGATAGCCTTTAAACTTGCATTCTTTTTGAAATTCCTGAAAAGAAAAATCAAGGTTAGTTCGTACATAGAATTCAATGAGATGGCGGTGCCTTTAAAAGCCATGATAAGTCCATAATGTCATGTGGTCACAAAAACTTGGAACCTTAGAACTAAAGTCAGAAGTTTCAAAGTTTTGGGAACCTCTGACTCACTAACTATAGGGATGACCAACAAAGACTTGCAACTCAACAAAGTGAACCAAGTCAGGGAATTGGGAAGTTATGAAAATTTAGAACACCATGAAAAGGTTATAAAACTTGGAGGACTAGCGACTAAGGTTAGGAAAAGCACCAAAACTACTACTTTGAGTGATAGTAACCACAACAATGGAACTAACCAAAAACCTATCATTCCAATAATAGATAATCCACTAGAAAAATACTCAGCAAAAGTAGAATAAATCCACACACCATAAGTCAAAGATTATGTATGCATGAAATTCACCATTTTCTTTCTATATTGAAATAACTCTCATCATCCATCGACTACAAAGATGACCAACAAAAACTTGCAACTTAGCAAAGTGAAGCAAGTCGAGGAATCAGGAAGTTATGAAAACTTAGAACTCCACGACAAGGTTATAAAACTCAGAGGACTAGCTACTAAGGCTAGGAAAAGAAAAAAAACCATGACTTTGAGCATTCACCAAGAGAAATAAATAGCAAGGCATTCAAAATGAATGAGGTAAAAGACCAAAAAGACCAAAGGAGGGGAAGTTTAAAATTGCTAACACTAATTTAAAAGTTATGGATAACAAGAAGTATAATGAGCTTATTGATGAATATAATAAGAGTCGAAAGGTTGTTGAACTTGAAATAGAGCCAGCATTATGGAAACAACAAGTGGAAATATTAAGGTCTCAAGGACCAGCTAGTTCAAGTCATGTTGTAACCAAGGAGTGGATGATTTCTCATGAGAATATCCTTTGGTTTGTTGTAACCATTTCTTAACTAAATGACTAGTATAATTTGTCAAATGAAAATGTGGCATGTACATCTCGACCTGAAGCTTTTTTTGCTCCCTTATATTGAGTCTATTGTCTCTCAAGTTGTAACATTTTACATGAATTATTAATAAAATTTGATCAATGATCTTTAATTAATCTTCTTTGTCATTATGCATTGATGTATGTTTTAATTATGGCTCTAGTTTAATGAACCGATTAAAGTACCTTTATTAAAGCATGAATTCATATAAATGTTTAGTGGATATGATAAGTATTCATGGAGATTGAGTATTGATATGTGAATTTTAATGCAATTTCACTAAGATTATGGATGCCTCGAATTAAAATCACCTTATAGTTCATATTTTAATTGTGTTATAAGTAAAAATTGAACATGTACTCAATGATTCATCACTTAACTTAATGTTTAATAACATATTAACATAATTATTAGTAACATATACAACAATGAACATCAACAATCATTTGATGCATATCTAGTAGTTGAAACCAAGCTACCGGAATTTTTCTTCAAATGATAAAATAAATAATAAAAATAACTAAACATCGACACATTACTTAAGTTTGAATTTGATATTTTTTATTGATTATCACATAAAGGAATACATAGAGGTAGTGGCAATGCAAAATCTTGCTCAAAGAAAACTCTACACAAAGCTGAGTTGGAACTTGGAAACTCATATTATCAAAAATCAAATCACTGCATCACCTTTTCTAGCAACTTCCGCTCTTCAAGTGGTGGAATTTTCATTCTTTTCTAATTGATGATGTTTGAATTGAAGATTTGTTAAAAATTCATGATTGAAATTGGAACCTGTCTTGGATTCTTCAATCAATTTTGCATTCAAGGTTAGCAATGGTTTGATGGAATCCAAATAGTTCACCACATCTGGGTTTTGAGGAAACTAGTCCAAATCAATCTTCCTTGCACCCTCCATTTTCTTTCTGAAATCATTATTTCTAATGAATCACTCATTTGTGTCAAAAGCCTCTAGCAAACCAAGCTCTATGAAGTTCCTTACCTTTTCATCCACCTTCTTCATCTTTTATGCAGTCAAATGCAAATATTCCTTTGTTTCATGCATTCTCAAACACTTTTCAATGATAGATGACAATGCCATTGATGTAGCAAGCTAATTAATAATCCCTTTTGATTTCAAAACATTGTCACTGGTTTTGTAAGCTATCTATTGAATTTTATTTGTAGTTTTCTCTAATGCCAATACATTTTTGTTGTCTACTAAATATTTGTTGGGCTTCTTATAATGTTGTCTGATAGCATCAATCAATTGAAACATGTCACACAAATGATCAATCCTCTACATTATTTCATCTCAGATCTTTTGTTTCATATGCCTCATTGTTTCTCTACAAAATTTAGAAAACTTATTTTGACAAGACTTAATTTAATTTTTTTCGTCCATCAGCTCTACCTCCAATCTTTCATTTATTTTTCTCTCCTTCTCCAATTTTTGTTCCCACTATGCATTTCCATTCATAGTGCTTTGTCTTGATTTTTCTAAAGTGGATTTTTCCTCATCATATTTCTTTTTTCCCTCATCTATCCTTTGCTTCAGTTCATTCTCTTCAGTCTCATTTTTCTTATCTTCTTTGCTTGTTGATGTAGAGGTAAATTTTTTTATTCTTTTTTCTAATTCATTTCTCTTGTTATATGTTACTTTTCTCTATGCTTTCTCATTTTCTAGGTCTATCTATAACTTTTCTTTTTGAGTCTACAACCCTTTTTTTCTCTATCTTGCTTTAGCAATGATGTGTACACCAATACATTTTTCTTCTTTGATACATTAATTTTGTTAGTATTTCTGAGTCTAGAAAAATCCAATTGAATATTGTTCACTTGGAATTTAGATTGAGCCATTTGATTTGCTGGTTTGTTTTGAACTGTGAGAACAAGAATTGTGTACTCCATGATTTCTTTATTTGTGTCAAATGTGGGTAATACCATGGTTGTTGCAGGCTCTAAAGTTACAATAGACACACTCTCCATTAGTTTCCTCTTTTATTTTTTTATTCAAGTTTGATTTCTTTTTAAACTATTCAATGTAATCAAAACCTAGGGATGCATGAACAATGGAATGCTTGAATGGAAAAGTAATAGGAGTACTTGTAGTTGATAATGATGTTGCAACTAGACTAATTGGTAGTGGGGGAGTGCTTGGAAATAAATTCTTTGTGGTGGATCCACTAGTAGTGTGACTTAGACCTATCAAAATCCTTTGCCTCTTTTGTATGCCTTGATCACCTGGTGTTTCTATGGTATATTGTATTGTTGTCCTCTTGTTTGTAATTTGTTGTTGTAGCACATGTTTACCACTACTAGTACTACTATGCATACCATCGCTACAAGAGGTAGTGCCAGTTGCACTAAGCTCTCCACCATTGGCATGTCCTAGTTGTGATTGTATTTGACCATGAGGATGAGGATTTGAAGCTCTAACAAATTGACTTGTATTCCCTTGGTCTACTTTTTCATCTCCAAGCCCAAGGCCAAATTTATTAACTGGTTTTCTATGCTCTACATCTATTACTTTCCAAGAGCCTTGTCTTTGGGACCCCAAAGGACCACCTTCATAACCCATTTTTTCAGCTATGGCTGCTCTTGAAGTATATGCTTCTTTTGTGGCCTCACTTAAACCAAGTTTGAAATTGGCATGGATTTTTTCTTCCCTATTGTCATTAGATTCATCATCACTTTCTTTATCTTATCATTCATTTGGATGCTCTATATTCCACAATTTTCTAAACTCATGATCTTGTTTGTTATCTCCATACTCTGTGAGAGCTCTTGGATCACCTAGCTCCTTCCTCATAGACCAAAAGGTAGTAATTTTTTATCGTGACAAATTTTTATCTATAACTTCCTTCTCTAGAGAATTTGGTATTTTTACTCTACTAGATGGTTTGTGACTTTTTTTATAAATTTTTTTTTATCTCCTAATTGTCTTTCAATGCAATTCCATAATTTTTGCTAACAATTATTCAAAAGAAATACCATTCTTAGCAACACTTTTCTCCATTTCTATTTTGACCTCATCCCAAGAATCCTTGTTTCTTAAGTTTTCAAGCAAGGGTTTACTTTGATGTTGAATTCTACTTGCAACATTCTTATTGAGAAATTTCATTGATTCAATAGTGTCACATGGATCATATTTCTAGTGACAGATAACATCAAAATAAAAAAAAATTAAAAGATTATGTGCCACACTAAATGCTTTTCTCTCAAATGTGAACCCTCCACATGAAAAAGGTAAACAAGGAAATAAGGTCTTCTTTTGTTGACCGACAAAGTGTAGTTCATTAGTACTTTGCATCTTCCTTACATATTCCAATGCAAAAACCCTTTCTGTCACATGTATTGGAATTTTGTATGGCTATACTCCCGATCCATAAAATCTTAGCATAGTATATTCTTCCCATTAAGTACCAATCAACCAATTGTATTTCTTTTCCTAGTTGAATGTAGTTTCTACATGACATAGGCAATCTAGGCATTGGAGTATTTGTTATTACTTGATGTAATGGAGCCAAAAAGTAATCTACAAAATTATTGTAGTTCCTTCAAGAATCATTCATCCTTATCTCATTGGTCCATTCATAGGCTAGAGTTATTTTCTTTTCCTCAGCATTACTATAGGGCTGAATATGAAGCTTGTTGGTCTAAAACATTCCTCTAAATTTGAATAGAAAAAGATAGCATAAGTAGGCTGTGAACCTAAACATCTTGGTGGAACCTCCTTTAATCATTAAAAAATGTTTATTCATGGATTCTACAATGTTCTCAATAAAATTATATTTGACATATGGAACACCATAATGGATATTATATAACATTTCAAGGAAGCTTGCACCCACTTCCAAATTGCTATCTAGTCCAAGGAAAAATGCTAGCATGGAAATAGTATCCTAAACCCATGGTCTAAAAATATCCAAATCATAGGGAGGCTTATTATCACCTTTCAATTTGTTTCTATCCTGAACTATTTTATTTATGAAAGAATTTTTCTCCATTTCATCCACTACTTCATAATCACTAGCAAGCTTTTCTAGGTCAATGTGGACATTTCCAAATTCTTCAGTTGTAAACCCCAACACTTTTCCAAGTTCTTCTGCATTAATGGATAACACTTCTTCTTTGCTATCTTTATTAACAATTTCTCTTTTTTTATCATCATAATTTGGGGCACAAACCATGATAAATTATAGGCAAGGGAAAACCTCATGTAACATCATGCACCCTAATCTAGTTACCAATAGTGCACTAAAACTATTAACTTGCATTTTCTTTCCAGCCTTATTCTAAGATGAAAATATAAGTTTTGAGGTACGACTACCATAGGTTTCAGGATCATAAATATTATGGTATTCATCAGTGAAACGTGAGATTTTAAGCAATTTCGGATAATCTATTTTTTTATCTGACATTGCTCTAGTGGTACTAGTGGTAGACATGCTTATACAATGTGAAATTGTGATTTCCCTATTAGTCCTCCTTAATTTTTCTTAATTTTGAAGTCTCTCAACCCTATCCCAAACTTCAAAGTTTGACAAAATAATATTTTAAGAAATGTCAAATGATGAAACATAGCCTCATGAATTCTTTCACTTACCTAGATTTTGATTCTTGAAAAGATTAATGCTGGCAGTCATGGAAACTAGGTTACTAGAATGGCTTTGTTGGAAGTGGAACTGTGGAACCCAGAATAGGGTGGTGCACTACAATCAGAAAACTAAAGACTGAAATATCCTCGTGTATTAACCCTCTCACTTAAAAATAAAATCACTTAGCAATAGAAAGTTCTTTTTTTAACATTAAAGTGAATGAAAATGAAATGTCTACGTGTTGCTTCTAGACTACACAATTAGTACATGGTTGACAACACTTAAACAAGCCATTTAGTCCTGCATTGACAACAAATTCTAAACCATTGATCTTTGTAAATCTAATGGTTATAGGGTGATTCTTGAGGTTTAAGTTCACAAGCCTAGCACTTTGTGCATTTCATTCTAGAATGCAACTACAACCATACCTAAAATATTAATCAAACGGTTGAGTAATTTATGATATGAATAATAAACATGTGTTTTAAAGTTGTTTTAAACTTTAATGTGCCAGTATTGAGGTCAAGGCCAAGGGGATGGTAACTTAATGTTTCAAAGGACCTAATAAAATGAGTAATGATACCGAGAATCGAGGGAGAAGGTCAACAAAAATTAGAAATCAATAAAATTTCGGTAAACCCTAACAAGAGTGGCAACTTTTAGTGTTTATAATTTTTTTTGTCAATTTGATGGTAACTTTCTTTTTTCATTTGTATTAATTTATGTTTTACTTTTAAATATTTATGCAATTATTTCATAAATAGATAATAATTAATCTCTTAAAGGGAAAAAAAAATGATTTGAATAGATACATAGACACTGAACCTAGAAAATAACTCTTTACTATAAATGAACAACAAAGAATAACACAGCACAACCATTTATTTTATTACAACTAAATTGCAATGTCACATTATTACATATATTTTTAAAGATGGGTAGCTATAGAGCAAGAAATCTCTTGCTTTGTATAAATAACATATGTCACTTTACATAGACACAATTTATTCAAAGCATTGCTCATGACAATGGATTACAAATTGATTCTAGTTTCCAAGTTGTTGTTGGTGACAACATAATACAAATGTAACACTAAAAATAAATGCATGATTCCAAAGCTTCTTCTAGTGAAAACATAATACAAATGTGGCTCTAAAAATAAATACAAGGGATTGAACCATCAATTTTGGTGTGTTCTATGTACTTCTCTCGCACTTTTAGGGTTTTTCACCTAAAAGGAGAGAGATAAAACCCAAAAATTAAGGTGGTTCACTCAAACTAAGGTATCTATGATGTAATTATGACTAAATGAAATGATATAAATGCATCTAAGTGATGAAATTAACTAATTATGAATGAAAAACTAATGAAATATGAATTATTTGAAAACACATTATGTAATGCAAAAACACCTAGAAATGAATGCAAATTGCAACTGAAATGGATGAAAATAAAAGTGTGCACCTAAGATCTTGATGGAGACTGGAAATGATATCTGGAATGTTGCTAATCTTGATTTTTAGGCTTGGTGGGACTCATTCACCTTTTTGGGTGAATCAGTCCCAGTTCTAGAGAATTGAACTGGAACCCATTTCAGACAAATGGGTATCTAAAAATACAAAAAACTAAAATCAAGCCTAGAAGTGCTCGAATAATTCACACCTATGGAAAATGAGTCCACTTTTGAATTTCTAAAAATCCAAAAGTGGAAAATGAACTATTTAATCTACACTTTGGCTCCTGATAGGTGTTTGCCTCTAAAAGTATGATTTATGAACCTGAAATTGACATTTTTTTGATATTTTTCCTTGGTCAATAGGAAGGTGTCTTCAAAAACATTACAACTTGATCTTCAATGATTTTCAAGTCTTCAAGATGCCTAAATCTGCAAACACATAAGACAAGAGAGAGAAATGTTGAATGTTAGGGCATGGGGGTTTGCCTTGGTCAAAGACCTTTGTAGGTAAGTAAACCAAAATGACAAAAGAATGTAATGAAGGATGCAATAATGGATTTATTACCTTTCCATGATGATTGATTTTTAATTTCTATAGCAAACATGAATAATCTTCCCTTGAATGTCTTAGGAAGCTAACTTGATGACATGCAATGATGAAACCCTAACTTGCTTGACTTGAAAGAGAAGATAAATGATGAATGAATGGTGAGAGATGTGTGCATGAGTTAAGAGATCATGAATTAGGGCTTAGAAGTTTTTATTTATAGTAAATTCTCCTAATTTACCCATAAATTGGATCCCCAAGGCTGACATGAAGAAAAATAAAACTTAAATCCCAAAATTTCCCACTCAAAAGTAAAAAATGGTCCAAATGGGACTCATTCACCACCTTGGATGAATTACTCCCACCTGGCAGGGAATCATTCACCACAAATGGTGAATTAGTCCTAGAGGGGTCTATTTGTCAGCTTATTGGGGAATGCATAAATTAGGTTTATATGATGACTTTGTCAGTTATTTCATTAAATTATGCCTTGAGATGCATAATATGGGGTAATAGGGGCCTATTAGTGATGATGTAAATGTCAATTAGGGTTTGGGACAAAATTTAATGTGAAAGTGTGATTAGATACACTTTACAACATTAAAATGAGGTCCACATAGCCTAGAGAGTCACAACATCCAATGCGAATGTATAAGACACATTACAATGCTAGATTATCATTAAGTTTACTTTACAAGCCTTCTAGATTAATGTGATAATGCAATTAAATGCATTTTAAATTTTTTAATTAAGGTGAAAATGGGTTCATTAAGTCTAGAAAAGTGTGAAAGTCTTTTACAACACTTTACAAGACCTTTGCAAGACATCATTAAATGCACTTTATTTAGTTTGCAAGGGTCCAAGGCCTAGTGTGGATGTGAAAAGACACTTCACAACACCAAATCAAGGCCTTATTAAGTCTGATTTATCATCAATTATTCCCCAAATTAAGCAAGTTTCCTTTTTTCTATGGTACATTTAGCCCCCACTTTAGCGAGAGGATGAACTTGCCTCATACTCACACTAAAGTAGACATTTAAGAGAGATCTGAGTGTATAGATGTAGATGACAAAGAATGAAAAAGATAAAGAAGGTAGTCAAGCCCCAAGGATCCAAGATCCTGAGTCAAATCATCAAGATACATAATCATGCAATGGCAAGAACCAAAGGATAGAAGAACAGGGTGGAAAAGATGAGCTTACTCTGGGGCCATAGAACATTAGGTCGTCTAGAGGGTGAGATATCCCAAAGAAGTGGTTTAGTGAGAAAGTCATAATAGTGTGTCAACTTCCCACCGTATAATGAGAAAGTCATGCCAGTGTGTCAACTTCCCATTATACTAACCATGTACCAAAGTTATTCTCCTGATAACTTTGATAAGGTACCACAATGAAAATGCTTTTGTAAATGTTTTTGAATATGTAAATAATTTTTCTAAAGGGGATTTTTCTTTTTTCATGTAAGGTCTTCTTCTTAGGGAGCATTGTGCCTAATTTCTCCAAGAGAGGACAAGTCAGGATGTTAGATCATTATCCATGGGATGCCTCGTTCACATCAACCCACTTTAGTTGATCGTTATTCCCTTGTCATATCATTATCCATGGGATGCTTTGTTTGCATCGGGCCACTTTAGTTGATTGTTCACTCTTGGAAGTCATCAAACCCAATGACACCATGAATGAGAGGACATGCCACAAGAAAAAGTAAATCATGCCATAAAATTTGCAAAAATATGTTGTGTATGTATGCCCCCACTTTAAAGCAGTTGCTACACCATTACTGTGAGCAATTTATTTAAAGTAGAAGAGGGTATGAGAGCTTATTCAAAAATCCCTATGCCAAGTCATATGTTTTCGATAAGCTATGTAATCAAGAAAGGGAGTATGCCACATGAAATTCAATCTTAAGGCATGTCGTCCACATCCCAAGCTTTCTCTTATACATTCATGAAAGGTTAATGACTAGTCAAAAGAGATAGGGACAAGTGACATACAAGGATAAGGCTTTATAACCCTTTGCCCCCACTTAGTGCAGGACAAGGGTGAGCCTGGAATGGATGATAGTATGTTTCCCCTTGCAATGGATGCAAAACATGCAATAGTGAGTATGCTATGATCCTACAAATATTGCATGGCAAGGAGCAACAACTAATGTTATTTATGTGGATAAGGAAATAAAGTTTTTGCTTGATACATGTTTAATGAGGTATCTATCAATTTAGAATGTACCAAGGTTAGAGTTTTCTTGGAAGAATCTTGAGTGATTGTATGGATGTTGAGTGAATGTTTTTTGGATGGGTTTATATCTATGAAAGGACAATTACGAAGACCATGATTTCGAAGAATGAGGTTGGGTGTATTGTGAGCTTGTTTCTTGTGTAATGGTGGGTAAAGAATGATAGGATTCTTAGGTGTGTCCAAAATAACTTTAGCACACATAGGGGGATGATTAATGGTTGGATTTGTTTGAGTATCAATAGTGGTGATATGAGAAGAAGGCTCTATTTGGCTGTTTGTTTTCTCTAAGGTATCATTCTTATGTGTCATAATATTGAGCCTAGGAGGGGATCTAATATGTTCATCATATATCATAATTGGATTTTGCAAGATAGCATCATCACTCATAGGAGAGGCATCAAGAGAAGGATTTATAGGAGGTTCATGGTTACTAATGATTGGATTTTTTTGTTAGAATAGATCTTGCATCATGATATCTTCTAACACTAAACTATCTTCTTCATATGTAGAGAAGATATTAGGAGAAGAAAAGGGTTGATTTTCATGATTATCTATACTTACATCTTCATGTCATAGAATGTCTTTTTGAGTAGGAAAGGTAGGATTGTCATAGCTCTCAATCATATCCTCCACACAAATGTGTTTTTCAGGATCGTGTATGATTTTATCCTTATTCACTAAAGGATTTTCACAAGTAGGGGAGGTGTTGGGAGATGAATGGGAACTCGTAAGGTGGTGGCAATTATTTCAAGTTTGTGTGTCATAATGCCTTTGCAAGGGGGAGGAGAAGGAAGACAAGCAAGAATTTCATGATCTTCAATGATTGCGTCTTTTTTCATCAAGATACCTTCATCACCAATGGGAGAGATATCAGGAAAAGAAAATTATGATGATCATGATTATTAATGCTTGCATCCTTTTGTGTCAAACCTTTAGTGGATGATCTTAGTGAGAGGAACTCCTTAAGGGATTAATCTAACATGTCTAAATCATCACTACTAAAGGGCTTGTATGTTATGGTTCTTCAAAATTGAATCATTTTTTGAATTGGGTCGTTTGATTTTTTTTGGTTTTTGTTTTCATTTGCTATTGAATATGATCTAAATGAACTAGGAACTAATGCTGAAAATGAAAATAGCAAAAGTCTAAGTCCCATGAATGCTTATTTATAATGATATAAATGTAAGAGAAGATATGCAATGTAAAGACATAGGATGAAATGCAACTTTTGAAATTTCACACAAGGTAATGTACTAATTACATTATGCAATGAACTGAAAGATGAAAGATTGGAAATGCAAATGTGAAGTTTAACAATGCATGAAATCAGCTAATGTAAGTTAAATCTAATGAAATGCATTATACAGAAACTCAACCAATTGATATAGATAACTAATGGCAACAAACAAAAGCATAAAAATAGGGTTTTCAGCTCTATAAAAGGCAGTTTTAGGGGTAAAAAGGGACTAATTCGCCCAGGGTGGTGAATGAGTCCCAGTGGGGATATTTTTTGAGATTTTTCAAAATTTTCTGAGGGTTTTTTTATGTTTTCTATGTTCTAGCATGCATACCTAAGATGAAAATGCAAAATTAAAAAAGAAGAAGATGATTTTAGATGCCAAAAATGCAACCTAAATGCACTTTTCATGAATGTCAAATTTGAAACCTAGCACGCAAATTAATCCGTCCAAACACTAATGCAAGATCAATACAAAGCTAGATCTATGATGAAGGACTCCAAATAAAATAAGAAGGTATTTTTAAAGAAGGTTCACTAAAATAAACCATCAATTTTAAGGTGTTCTATGTACTTCTCTTGCACTTTTAGGGTATTTCACCTAAAAGAAGAGGGATAGAACCCAAAAATTGAGGTGGTTCACTCAAACTAAGGTATGTATGATGTAATTATGACTAAATTAAATGGTATAAATGCAGCTAAGTGATGAAATTGACTAAATATGAATGCAAAACTAATGAAATATGAAGTGTTTGAAAACACATTGTGTAATGCAAAAACACCTAGAAATGGATGAAACTAAAAGTGTGCACTTGAGATCTTGATGGAGATTGGAAATGATATCTAGAATGTTGTCGATCCTAATTTTTAGGTCAGGTGGGACTCATTCACCATTTTGGGTGAATCAGTCCCATTTCTAGAGAACTGAACCAGAACCTGTTTTGAACAAATGTGTATCAGAAAATGCAAAAAACCAAAATCAAGCCTGGAAGTGGGACTCATTCACCACCCATGGAAAATGAGTCCACTTGTGAATTTCTAAAAATCCAAAAGTGGAAACTAAAGTATTTGGTCTGTACTTCAACTCTTGACAAGTGTTCGCCTCTGAAAGTCTAATTTTTGAACCTGAAATTGACTTTTTGTTGATATTTTTCTTTGGTCAATAGGAAGGTGTCTTCAAAAAATTTACAACTTTATCTTCAATGATTTCCAAGTCTTCAATATGCCTAAATCTATAAACACATAAGACAAGAGAGAGAAATGTTGAATGTTAGGGCATGGAGGTTTGCCTTGGTACAACCCCTTTTTAGGTAATTAAACCAAAATGAGAAAATAATGTTGTTAGGAAAAAGGATGGATTCAAAGAATCCGTCAACTATGCCATAAAGTGGAGATAGGAAGAGTTCATTTCCCACATTGATCCTTAGAGAGAAACTCATGCAAATCAGTTTCAACAACACCACTAATAGATTCAAACATGCAGAACCAACAACCATGAAAGATGAGACAAAAGACATGAACACAAAAATATACATGGGGAAAACCCTTTCAGGTAAAAAACCCCACACTCCAAAATCCTAGATCACCATTGTATTATTCAACAACAAAAATAGTTACAATACAATATCAGGCTCATGACCTTTACAGAGATTACATCTTGTTCCATTCTAGGGAATATTCAATAGCATAACCCCTCACGACCACCTCTCTTATCAAGAGACATATCATGGCTACACAATCACATGACTCAAGCACTAACCTCTTGGCCTCTCTGTTGCACAATCACTCGGCCTTCACCATCTACAAGATCCATCTCTCAACATCGAGATCGTCCTCCTCTCTCTTGGCTTCTCAGCCTCATGGCATACTCGGAAACAACCCAGCTTGCACTTAGCCTCACGACATGTACCTAGGTTCTTAGAAAATCTATGCCCAAAATCTTGGCCTCTATACTTGCATCCGGCCTCTCATCCTACATCCAACATTCTAGTCTCTCTACACCCGACCACCTGGTGACCTTGGTCTATCCGTGCCCAGCATTATGGCCTCACTGTCTGCATCTGGCCTCTTTCCAGCACCACCTGGCCTTTCAACCTCTTAACCTTCAGCACATCATTTTTTCCACTCACTGTCACTGCCACTCTTTGCTCCAAGCTTTGAGAGAGTCATCTCTTAGCCTTCACCTCATCTAGCCTCTCATCCTATAGCTTGGCTCATCCCTAGGTTCACCTTCGCTCTACCTGACATCCCAAAGAGACACTAGAGAGTGTCGAGAGTTTTGAGAGATTGTCATTTATCTCTCTCTCTCTAACTCTTCAACTCTTGTACCCCTTTAGGGTTTCACCTCAAGCCACATGCCATCATCCAACATCCAATCCTAGCCATTGAATAAGCGGTTGAACAAATCTCCACCGTTGAACCTAGGGTTCTCCATGAGTCACTAAGTCAACCATTGAGCACATGGGCCCACATGCCATCTATCCTCCATGTCATCACCACCTATCAACCTTATCAGGTCCCAAGTGTTCCCCACAACCATCGACATCCAAGTCACTCTATCGTTGTAGAACCGAACTTCAAAACTTCTTGACAGAGGTTACAAAGTTCCCAGAACCCATGACTCACCAATAAAGGGATCTCCATGTCACCCAAAACTCAAAATTCTAAACCTCTTGATGGAGGTTATGAAGTTCCCATAACCTGTGACATGTCGACAAAGGGATCACTCCATTGCTTAAAACCCAAACTTCCAAACCTCATGTAAGAGGTTACAAAGTTCCCAAAACCCACAATGAGAAGACAACAAAGGAAGTAGCCTTCCCTTCATAGTCGCTAATTCGAGAGGTTACAAAACTTTAGAACCCCACAAATTCAATTAGATAAACCTAAAAACCAACAACTTAACTCAGACCGATGAAGGAGGAAAACACAATTGCTCTAGGAATTGATCAAGCTGGTAATTTGAATCACAATTCTCAACATCCCCCACTTGAAGAACTTACTAGCTCCTTCCAAAAAAAATGCAAGAATCTTAATCAATGATTTTGTACTTGAGCCAAGACCCCTGCAATGAGATCTAAGATGCCCACCAACTTAGGCAACAATTCCAAACATCAACCACAAGAAAGGGAATGAGCCAAGGTGTATATGCACCAATCTTAGGAACACAAGCATCAAATCTTACAAATAGTAAGGGCACCAACACTGCCTCCACTCCACTATTCTCACGAGCTATACAGAAGCAACACAAAATCAACTTCAAAGCCCTTAACATGAAATCAACCATGAAGCCATCCTCCAGAAAACAAGATAGAACATCAATCAGAACAACCAGAAAACTAACTGCTCCCATCCAACTGATCAACCCACGTGACTGAAAATAGCACCCACAACATGTGCTAATCCATCCAATCACTCATAACTCTAAGGTATCAACATCAACAAACTCATGCCACCAGAAGGAACCATCCGTAATGATATGCACATCATGTAACTATAGAAAATCATCCTACATACACCTCTAAATTCCAAATGTGTCACCTTATGCTCCATGTATCCATGAGTGTCTGGAATCAATCATCTCATGCTAAACTCCAAGTGCAACACTGCACCATCATGAAGTTCTCAAGTATATGACCAATGCACCCAATACAAAAACAATTACCAGACCATTTTCAAAGCTCCAATCATCTGAACTAGGAACTTATCATGACATCATGATCTACACATCCCCCTTAGGGGATCCCATGCTCCAAATGAACATACCATGGTCTCAAGAGCAATGCATCATGCCAAAACTCTAATGCACAATCAAGAGTATACCATGACATGAAACAAAACAAACTCTAAACCAACATCACCTGTCAATCACCACCAAAACCTCAAAAAAAAATCCAAGAGTCTTTCATGGCTCTAAGATGCTAAACATCTTCTAATAGTGTGCATGCAAATGTAAAAGAACCCTTTTGTAGCAACAGGATCTAAGAGTCCCTCCTAGTAACATCTACAACACTAAAGAAGACCATCCACTGCCATGTGATGAAACCCACAATCACTGCTAAAGCTCCCACTAAACCATGACAACGAGCTTTTCAAGAATCATGACCAAACATCTACTAAACTAAAAATCCTCTAGGTCCACAACAACATGTCCATTTGACAACAATGCTAAGTAGCACCAAGATCTCCAAAAGCATGTAGAAAAAACCATCACTATCAAAAGCTTACACAAGGAAGTGTATCCAAGCTATCCATGACATCATGATACACGTGCTACAGGTCCCCATAGTAGACTATTCAGGTACTCAACACTATCCATCCTCTCATCTCAAAGAAGCTACACCAATGCACAAGTGACCACAGACAATTTAAACTAGCAAGTTTGCACAAATAATGAATCGACCTCATGGATATAGACATTCCACTTCCAAGTTTTCTCACAACAAACATGTAGGTAAAGACAACCCACAACATTGAAAAACCTGTAGATCTATTCAACATAAACATGCAAACCTATCATTCCACTATAAACTGCAAAACAAAGATCTCAAAGAGAACAACAATGTAGACAACATGACTCAAACACTAGATCAAGCACTAATTTGATTCGCCAATCACGTCCACAATGAGCACCATAGTCAAGGAACCCGCAAGCATCACCACAAGAATGTTGAGTGAAAAATAATGTACCAACACTCCCATACAGAGAAGACATCACACCTCTTCAAACCATGCTGAAACTACAACTATCTCATCTTGTCACACCCAAAAGACAGGGTCTAGAAAATAGCTTAACAACAGCTCCACATAACCAAAAGTTTTTGGTTGACTGTGTAAAACCTACAAAACCACAGAGCCATACAGGTACAAACAATAGTTCAGGAACTCTAGGCCCACTTCAAGCCAACTCCAAAACCACCAACATGTACATGCATATGAGAGACAGGTTATTTTAGAAGCTTCTAGATCATCCAATGACCAACTCCATAGCCTTCATGTAACTGGGGTACCAGGACAAACCATCTAGCATAAGCACATTTCTCCATGACTGAACAACAACCCCAAGCTTCTCCATATCATCAGGGAGCATCTCACACAGACACCCAATATGAAAGCTTTGTTGCAACACAACCATAGAGAAAAAAAATATTCCACCCCTTGCAATAGGGTTATGCCGTTGCCAACTCACAAGCTTTAGGGACCACATCATTTCAATATGACTAACTCAAGTTTCTCCATCTTCACCATCTTCCATGCTACATGTTGTCTCAAAAACTTTAACAGAAAAGCAATAACTTCCACTCATCAAAGGATCAAAACATCAGCTGATTCCTCCATATTTCCTCAAGCCTAAGACTAAGAAATCTTCACAGAAGGAATACCCATAACAAACAGCACACCAGGAAGAAAAACATCCCAGAAGAAGTCTTTTATACCACTTTTTCATAACAGGAAGTCCTAGACTCCACTCTTCCTACTATCACACAACTATGATACCACTTGTTGGGAGAAAGGATGGACACAGAGGATGCATCAACTATGCCATAAAGCGGAAACAGGTGTAGTTCATTTGCCACATTGATCCTTAGAGAGAAACTCATGCAAATAAGTTTCAACAACACCATTAGTAGATTCAAACACATAGAACCAACAACCATGAAAGATGAAACAAAAGACATGAACACACAAATATACGTGGGGAAAACCCTTTTAGGTAAAAAACCCCACACTCCAAAAGCCTAGATCGCCATTGTATTATTCAACAAAAAATAAATAACAATACAATATCAAGCTCATGGCCTTTACAAAGATTGCATCTTGTTCCATTATAGAGAATATTTGGCAACATAACCCCTTGTGATCACCTCTCTCAGTGAGAGACATCTCACAACTACACAACTGCATGACTCAACCACTGGCCTCTTGGCCTCTCTGTCACGCAGTCACTCGACCTTCACCTTCTACAAGATCCATCTCACAACATCGAGATTGCCTTCCTCTCTCTCAGCTTCTCAACCTCGCGGACTACTTGGCAACACCCTAACTTGCACTCAGCCTTACAACATGCAACCATGTTCTTGACTACTCCACGCCCAACATCTCGGCCTCTATGCTTGCATCCGGCCTCTTAGCCTACATCCAACATCTCAACTTCTCTCTACCTAACCACTTGGTAGCCTTAGTTTATCCATGCCCAGCCTCATGGCCTCATTGTTTGCATCTAACCTCTTGGCCTACATCCAGCACCTTGGCCACTCAGCTCATTCAGTGCCCAACACCACATGACCTCTCAGCCATTCGACCTATCACACATTGTTTATGCCACTCACTATACCCACCACTCTCTACTCCAAGCTCTAAGAAAGTCATCTCTCAACCTTCACCACATTCATTCTCTAAACCTACAAATTGGCTCATCCCTAGGTTGACCTCCACTCTGCCAGAGATCCTAAAGAGACACCAAAGAGTGTCAAGATTTTTGAGAGATTGTCATTCATCTCTCTCTCTAACTCCTCAACTGTCGCATCCCTTTAGGCTTTCACCTTGAGCCACATGCCATCATCTAGCATCTAATCCTGGCCATTAGATAAGCAGTTGAACAAATCTCCACCATTGAGCCTAGGGTTCTCCATGAGTCATTGATTCAACCATCGAGCACATGGGCCCACATGCCATCTGTCATCCACATCATTGCCACCTATCGGCCTTTATCATGATCCACCAACCTTATCAGGTCCCAAGTGGTCCCCACAACCATCGACATCCAAGTCTCTCTATCATTGGAGAACCGAACTTCAAAACCTCTTGACAGTGGTTACAAAGTTCCCAGAACCTCCGACTCATTGATAAAGAGATTTCTCTGTCACTTGAAACTCAAACTTCTAAACTTCTTGATGAAGGTTATGAAGTTCCCGAAACCTACAACACACCGACAAAGGGATCATTTCATCAGTTAAAACATGAACTTCCAAACCTCATGTTGGAGGTTACAAATTTCCCAAAACCTACAACAAGCCAACAAAAAGGAAGTAGCCTTCCCTTCATAGTCGCTAATTCAGGAGGTTACAAAACTTTAGAACCCTATGACTTCAGTTAGATAAACCTAAAAAGTAGCAACTTAACTTAGGCCAATGAAGGAGGAAAACACAGCTACTCCAGGAAGTGATCAAGCTAGTAATTTGAGTCACAATTCTCAAAAAATGTAATGAATCATGCAATAATGGAGTTATTACCTTGTTGTGATGATTGATTTTGAATTTCTACAACAAACATGAATAATCTGCCCTTGAATGTCTTAGGAAGCTAACTTGATGACTTGCAATGATGAAACCCTAACTTGCTTGACTTGAGAGAGAAGATAAATGATGAATGAATGGTGAGAGATGTGTGTATGAGTTAAAAGATCATGAATTAGGGTTTAGAAGGTTGTATTTATAAAAAATTCTCCTAATGTACCTGTAAATTGGATCCCTAAGACTGACATGAAGAAAAATAAAACTTAAATCCCAAAATTTCCCACTCAAAAATAAAAAAATGGTCCAAATGGGAATCATTTGCCACCTTGGATGAATCAGTCCCACCTAGTAGGGACTCATTTTCCACATATGGAAAATTAGTCCTAGAGGGGTCTATTTACTAGTTGGGTTTTTGGGGAATGCATCAATTAGGTTTATATGATGACTTTGTTGGTTGTTTCATCAAATTATGCCTCAGGATGCAAAATATGGGGTAATAGGGGCCTATTAGTGATGATGTAAAGGTCAATTAGGGCTTGGGAAAAAAATCCATTGTGAAAGTGTGCTTAGATACACTTTACAACATTAAAATGAGGTCCACATAGCCTAGAGAGGCACAACATCCAATGTGAATGTGTAAGACACATTACAACACTAGATTATCTTTAATTTTATTTTACAAGACTTCTAGATTAATGTGATAATGTAATTAAATACATTTTACATTGTTGAATTAAGTGGAAAATGGGTTCATTAAGTCTAGAAAAGCACAAAAGTCTTTTACAACACTTTACAACACATTTGCAAGACATCGTTAAACACACTTTATTCAGTTTGCAAGGGTCCAAGACCTAGTGTGGATGTGAAAAGACACCGTACAACACCAAATCAAGGCCTTATTAAGTCTGATTTATCATAAATTATTCCCCAAATCAAGAAAATTCCCTTTTTCCTATGGTACAAGGATTTTCCTGGCCAACAATGTTGGGGTACTAGGAGCTATGAAGATACAAAATGTGCTTATCCCCTTTGAGAACCAAAGTCATGCAAAAGATGAGGGGTAGTAAAATTTGTCCCATCTTCTACTTGTAGCCTCCATGCATCAAGATAGCACTTATCTCCATTAGAGCTCTTCATCCTGGTTCAAAATTTGTCTAAGTAGTCAAGCCAACCAAATCAACTCCTTTCCAATTCCACCCATTATGAACTTGAAGAAAATTGGTCTTTTACTTTGTAACTACATAACTAGAGGTAGGATAATTTAGAGTGTCCCCAATAATAATACATCATCTTCTTCCTAAATCCTTATTAACCCTAAAAAATGAAAACCCTTACGACACTATCCACTATCACTATCCTTATTTATGGGCCACTAGTGCCACTACCAGCCTGATTTGCGCAAACCAAAAAACCAACTTAATTGATTCATGTAACTTAAGCCTTATTTGTACAATTAAAATGTTTAATTTGATTGATGTTTGGCTACATGCAAGTTGTACCTCGAGTTGACAAGCTATCAAAATCAGCCACTTAAATGATATGAAATCATTATAAATCTTGTTTCATTAAAGCTATGAGTTGTCCAATCAATCACTTTAGATGTTTGAATATGGCATTTATCGTTGCCCACAATACGCCTACCACACTTTCTTCAAAAATATTGAGAATTTCAATTAAACAAAACATTGTACGTCGAGACACTGAAAAGAGAGAATGAGAAATGAGAAATGAGCCTTGATCTTGCCACATTTCTGCATCTAATGGTTCTAGTGTTATTCCAGAGATTTCAATTCATAAGTCTAGTGCTTTAGAGATTTACTTCTGGAATGCAACTACAACTATCCATCAAAAATTCATTGAATAGTCATGGTTATATTGATTTGTGCTAACATCTAGCCACAGAAATGGAATATCCTTCACACATATTTCCTTCATTACTTTGGTCTAGGGATTGTATTATAAATTATTTTATAAGGTTGATAATTCAGCCTTGTTTGGCCTTTACATCCTTTCTATAAAACATTCTTTAAGTTTTTAAGCCCTGGTCCTACGTTGTTCCTAAGCGATCCCTATTTTAAAACAAACTTTATGCATGTGCGTATTTCTGACACTTAAGTTCTTATATCACTCATCATAAAAATCCTTCAACCCATCGTGTTCATTACCACAATGAGGGATGAGCCTTGATCTTGCCACATGTCCACATCTAACGGTTCTAGTGTCATTCAGAAGTTTTCAATTCACAAGTTTGATGCTTAAGAGATTTACTTCCAGAATGCAACTACAACCGTCCATCAAAAATTCATCAAATGATCGTGGTTGCATTGATTTGCACTGACATTTCACCACTAATTTTTTTTATTAGTTTGAGATTATGTTTAATTCACTAATGCTTTTTCTTATTCATTTGAAAATAGGTTTAATTTTCCAATGAATTATTTTTTCTCATTTGAAAAAAAAATTAATCACCAACAAAATTGTTTTTTGTTTGTTTTGAAAATAGGTTTAATTCACCAATGGAAATAATTTCTAGGTTTGCAAATAGATTTTAATCACCAATGAAAATATTTTATTGGTTTAAAAAAAATTGCAATTCAGTAGGATTTTCCACAAATTTCTAGCGTTTAGAAAAGATTCACCAATTGAGATTTTTTTATTTCCCAAAAAATGAAAAAATTCTCCACTAAAATTAATATTTTTATCATGAAGTATACAAGATTCGCTAGGATTTTACACCTTTGTTAAGGGGGGGTTTCTTTAAGTTATCCCTATCCTTATTTATGACACCTTTCGAGGATCCACCACGACACCCAGTATTCAAATTGCAAAACATTAAATTTATAAAAATCGAGGTCTTGGAAAGTGGTTCCACGACCTATTTTCCTTTAGTGATAAATGGGTCCTCCCTTAATAGGACCTCCTTTTTTTTGCATATTTGACATGGGTTTTTGATGTTCTTTCACACTTCTGAAGCAAGGTCCCAGAAATTTGTGCCAAGACCCATTCGCCTTTAGTGGTGAATGGGTCCTCCATGAGTAGGACACCCATTTTTGAATTTACTTTTGGCAGGATTCTAATGATTTTCTATTCTAGATCTAGTTTCAGCTTGAATTATTTGAATTCCAGAGCTAATTCTCAAGTTAAGTATAAATAAAAGGGTACTTTTCATAATTTCACATAGGAGAATATTTCAAGCAAGTGAAGAGACTAAGTACTTCAAGAGATCAAGCATTCATATTCAAAGAGCAAGCATTAGTGAAGGTTGATGATAGATTCCTATGGAGAATCATGAGGGATTATAGGTGTTGGGAGATGCATAAGACATACAACCAACCCAAAGGACTTGTTTCCTAAGTGATTCCATCTTCTATAATCATCCTAATTACAACCTAAAGAGAGATATATTCAGATTTGTGGATTATAAAGGGGATTTAAGATCTTATTAGCAAGTCACTTGCATTGTTCATGTTGAATTTTAGGGTTCTATCCTAACACAATTGGGTAGAATTGTCTTTACATTCTTATAGATATTAATATTAGACACAATTAAGGTTAGTATTGCACACTCAATTACACGTTTCAATTTTTTATTTATCTAAATCAGAGGTTTAATTACCAACAACGGGTTTGACTTAGGAAAACCCCTATCCATCAACAAATTACAAAATTTTCTTATAGGTTACTGATAGATTTGAATCAAGAAATAGGAATTTCAAGGTGCAAGGAAGAAGTACAAACCTGGAAGTTGAAGATCAAATTTAGAGACCTATAGAAGGACGTAGCAGGACCCATTCGCCTAACTAGTGGCAAATGAGACCCCATTAGGGACTTAAGGGAAATAGATTTTACATTGTACAAGCTTCTGTTTCAAGTTCAGAGCTCCCTGAAGAAGCATACCAACACCTTTGGTGGTGAATGAGTCCCTATTAGCAATTCAAGAAAGTAGGATTTAACCAAGTGCATAGCATGTCTCCTTATTTTGTCAGAAAAGTTACAGTTTCTCTCTATTTTGTATTAGATTCATGCATTAAATGTGTTAAACTTAAAATTAGGATTTAGTTGTTAGCTCAATTCCTTCTCCTCAAATTACGATTTAGCTCACCACACCATCCTTGCATAAAGGAAATATTGCAAGATACCTAAGTATTGACTTAATTCACCTCTTGGGTTGATAAGTTATTTCAAGGTTTTTGGATCCCATCTTGCGAATGAAACCCTAACTAAAAAAAGGGGGTTAGAGATCTTCTTCTCCCTCTCTCTTTTTCTATGTTTCATAAATAAAGGTTACAATCTTGTGTGAAATGGCTCCAATGGATGTGGATCTTGACTCTTGATTGAATGCTTGAAACTTGATCTTGAATGCTTGCTTCAATCATGAAACGCACATCACAAATGCTAGCTCACAAACACACATGATGCATGAACAATTTGACATGATGCTTGAATCTTGAATGCTACTCCAAATAATTGGTTATTTTCTCTTGAATTCTATTGTAATCAATCTTCATCATAATCTTTGTTATAGGAATTCTTGCATGAAACTTCTAGGTGAAACTATGTGAAATAACCTTGTATTTATACTTGTTTGTGCCAAATTTCTCAAAATTACAACACTACAAGCTAACATCAGATATAGGATCATTAAATCCTACCAAGAATTTGAATTAAGATAGGTCCAAGTTAAAGTGGAACTCATGCGCTAGGTTGGGCGTATGAGTCCAAAAGGCTTACACCTAGGTCATAGATTTCTAAGAGTGTCTTGTTCAATGTGCAATTTGAAATCAGGTCCCAAGACCTAGGTGGGACCCATACTCCCAAGGTGGAATATGAGTCCCAGATCCCTAGATCTGGAACACATAACCAAAAGCATTGAATTATGATTTGTCATTTGTTAAGTGCTAGGATTATCCTTAGAAAAATGCATTTAATATGGCTTGTGGATGCAAAATAGGACCAAATAAGGCATAATGAAGCAAAATTTTAATGAAAAAGGCCCAAAACTTAATGTGAATACCTAAAACATATTACAACACCATATCTCATTTTTTCAATTATTCCCAAATTAAGTGAGGAAAAGTGATACTTTTTTTGTCACCACAATGATTATAGTAGGACATGGATATTATTTTTAAAGAGTGAATCTGAAGTTTTCAATCAATTTAAAGAATTTAAAGCAATGGTTGAGTTACAGACTACAAAGAAAATAAAAATTTTGAGGACTAATAATGGTGGTGAATTTTTCTCGAATGATTTTGATAGATTTTGTAAAGAATGTTGTATTCATATACAAAATACAACTCCATATTCTCCACAACAAAATGGAGTTGTAGAAAGAATGAACATGACATTGATGGAGAAGGCTAGGAGTATGTTGAGTGGTGCTTGTCTAGAATAAAGGTATCTTCATCAATACATCTTAGAGTATTTAATTGTGAGGCATATGTACATGTGCTAAAGGAGGAGTGAATAGAGTTGGAGAACAAGGCTATTGAAATGTATCTTCATCGAATATAGTTATGGTGCAAAAGGATACATGCTTTGGGATCCTATTGCACAGAAGGTAATACATAGTAGAAGTGTTATTTTTAGAGAAACTAAGCCTTATTCTATTATATTGCAGCCAAAACAAAGTAAATAGAAAGATGTAATTCAATTTCCTTCCAAACTTGGGTGATCCCACAATACTGGTTTACAATTTTTTGCCAAACTAGACACTAAACTAATTTTTTCTAACTAAATCTTCACTTTCAGGCACCTATAGTGGCTAAACCATGAGGAATTTGAAGATGATGCAAACTATTGATTTGTGACATTTTTTTTGTAGATTCTAAATAATTCTTTTTCAAAAATTTTGGAATTAGATTGCACTTATTTTTCCATCTCCTTCGAAAACTAGTTTTTTTCAGTAAACACCATTTTTAAGGAGTGATTCTCACCATATACAACATAACTTTTTTCCATGAAGGATAAAATTATAACCTTTTTGAGTTTAGATTTGTAACTATGATATCTAGATCTTTCATTTGGTTTCATATTTTTTTATTGAATATTTTTTCCTTAACCAAGTTTAGAAGTCAAACCAATTACAATTCAGACATAGGAAGACTATGTACAACATAACTTTTTTTGTATGTATCAAAATTAAATTTATTTATTTTGTTGGATAAAGGACTTTAATATCTAGTGCACTGATATTTATCCAAAAAAAATTGATAATCTACTATTTTTCCACATGTACAAAACAAAGAGCTTGATTTTTAGTGAAAAACCTACATTCACAAGAAATTAAAAATAAATATAATAATTAAATTAAATTTATTTAAAATTATACTTTTTGGAAAGCTTATAATAAGGACTGCATACTTACAAAAAATAAATTTTAAATTAATTCATTTGATCCCCCAAAAGGTACATCAAAAGTGGTTTTTTATTAGCATTTTGATAGGTGTAAAGGAGACACCATTATAGGTATGGTTTAAAATTAGCAGGGTTCTATTCAAGGGGATTTGATCTAAGGTGTTTTGATCAAAACCTCTTCAATTTGAATAATTTAAATGGAACTTTTCAAGGATTAAATCATTATATTCTCTAAAAATGTGCGATTTCAGCAAAAATCAAGATCTAGAAATTGTAAACCAGTATTGTGAGATCACCCACTTGAGAAACTTGAATCGAGGCCCATGGATATACAAGAAGTTGAGGAGAGATCATTAGCTCTAAATATTTAGAAGAGGAGGAAGAACCTCCACCTCAACTTGTTTGTAGGTCTACAAGGCATAGAAAACCACTTGAAAGGTATTCACCTGATGATTGGAGATGCATTTTTTATTTGAATACTAACATGGATGAATCCAGATTAGTAGAAAAGGCATTAGGTATGAATAATGAAAAATCCATAAAGATTGCTATGGATGAAGCAATGACATATTTTTATAGATGGGACCTTGTACCATTTCCTAAAGGATGAAAACCTATTGGTTGCAAATGGGTGTTCAAGAAAAAGATTTGCTTTCTATTGTTGCAACTTATGATTTAGAGGTTGAGAAAATGGATGTGAACATTGCTTTCCTTCATGGTGATTTGAAGGAAGATATTTATATGACATAGCCATAACACTATGTGGTGAAAGGTAAAAGTAAATTGGTTTGCAAATTGAAGAAATCTTTGTATGGCCTAAAACAAAGTCTTAGTCCTATGTGATACCAGAAATTTGATACATATGTGTTGTGTTTTGGATTTGAGCATTCTAAATCAGATCATTATGTTTATTATAAAACTGATGGTGATTGTTTCTTGTTTATTGCATTATATGTTGATGATGTTATTTATTGGTATAGGGAAAGGTATGATTTCAAAACTAAAATCTCAACTTCTTGCTAAATTTGAAATGAAATATCTTGGTGCAACTAAACATATTCTTGGGATGGAAATTAAAAGAGATAGAGTGAACAAAAAGCTATGGCTTGGCCAAACTAAGTCTGTCAACTCAATTTTATAGAGGCTTGATATGCAGGCTAAGACCATTGTGTGTTCCTATTTCAATTGGAACAAAGTTATCTATCTTAAATTGTCCAATATAGCATCAAGGATGGAAAACATGAGTAGAATTCCTTACTAGAGTGTAGTTGGAAGTTTGATGTATGTTATGGTTTATACTAGACCATACATTGCCCAAGCAGTGAGAGTTCTTTCTAGATATATGTTTAATCCTAGTAGAGTTCATTGGGATGCAATTTAGAGTCTTCAAATATTTACACTATACCTCATATTATTCATTATGTTATCATAGTAATATGACCGACGATGAGATTTCCCTTGATATTCATGGTTATTTGGATTCAAATTGGTCAAGTGATGTTGATAGTAGAAGATCTACCAATGCTTATGTGTTTACTTTATTTGGTGATGCAATTAGTTGGATGAGTGAGTGAATAATTGTGGTTACTCTTTCCACTATTGAATCAGAGCATATGGTAGCTACTCATGCTTGTAAAGAAGCCATTTGGACTAGGAGACTATATTCAGATATTGGAATAAAATAAGGTGCAATGAAACTTTATTGCAATAGTTAGAGTGTGATATGTCTAACCAAGAACCAAACATTTTAGGCTAGGACTAACCACATTGATGTATAGTATCATTTTGTTAGAGATATGGTCGAAGATGGAGGGTGAAGTTGGTTAAGGAAGAGACTTTGATGAATTTTGTTGCTTCTTTAACTAATCCTAGGAGCACAAAGAAGTTTATATGGTGTTTAAAGACTATGGGCCTTTCATCCCCTAACAATTAAGATATTGTCCTTGCAAGGTGTTCAACAAGTGGGAGATTTTTTGATAAAATGTGTCTCAATGTTGCAATTACATAAGGTACTATTCATTTTACTAACAATAGGGGGGCATGGGGGGATCCTCCCACAAGGGTTCTAAGGCGATCTTCCCCTCGACTGGGGTCTAGGGGTAATTCCCCCAAAAGGAAAATTTTATTTATATTTTATTATTATAAATCTAGACTATTCCTCATTATGTTTCATATCTAACGGTTGATATTGTATTAGCTTGACTTCCTAGAAGACAACCCTATTTTATGAGGGTGTTGTATTATGACTGTGTATCATGATGTATTATGAAAACTCTGGTAGCGTTCGTGTTGTCTATGGTTCTCTGAGTGGTGATACTCCTATGAGAAGCTTTCTCTACAAGTATAATGTAATCTTTGTGATTTTTGAATAATATATTGGGTGTATTTTGGAGTGTGGGATTTTTCTCCTAAAAGGGTTTTCCCCACATAAATCACTATGTTGTGGTATGGATGATATTTATGTCCATTTCTACTTAAGTTTTTGTAACTATTAAATATCTATAAAAGTTTTGCATTATTCTCCTCTCAAGATTGGTGTAGGAAGTTCTTTTGCTACCTTAGCTTCCTTACAATTATAAAGTTTAATGGGGGTTGTGTAGTTCTCTAATTTTCCATCACATCAATGGATCCTTGAGATTCTCACATGATGTGTGTTTTCCTTGATTTTCATAACAATAATTTATCTGCATGATTCCCACCTCATATGTGTGTGCCTCGATCTACATCCTTTTTCAGTTTCTTGTACATCTTTTAGACCTAATTTTGGGTCTAAATTCTTGTGCACACTTTGTTCCCAATTTTAGTTAGTCTTCTTATACCTCTTCCTGTAAGCATTAAGGATGGATTATAACAGTGTTATGTTAATTCTTCTTTCAATGGAACAATGGAGGGACCTTCTATCTTTATCTCTCAAATGGGGATTATTTAATAGTGGATCATATTTTGTGAAATTCAAGTACTCCATAATCATTGTACTATCTATATATTCAACTTCACAAATTTTGATTACCTTTGTATGTTCATTGTTGAGTAGTGTTCCATATATTTTCTCATGTAGTGTGTAGTATCTCTTATCTTGATCTACTTTTCTTGGAGGTAAATTGATTCTAGTAAACACTAGTTCATCTTCAACAGAGTTTACAACTTCAACATGCTTCAAGAGTCCATCATCATGTTCCTATATTCATGGGACATTTTTTAAGAGACCTTATCCTTATCTTTGTCTTTTTTGGAGAGGAGTTTTATTATGGTTGGGTTTTCTCTTTTTTCTCCATTTGTTAGAGATCATCATTGTACATGGCTACCTCACTAGGCCTCATAGCCGAGACCCATTTCTTTGTATCTATTGCACTTTTGTGATTGCCCCAAGTATCACTTAAGGGGGCTATTAGAGTGAATAATTTATCTATTCACTATAGCTTAAGTGTACTTATGTTGATGAGGTTAGACAACATCTTATCTAACTGAATCATGTGTATCCTTTCAGGCCTTGAACCATAGATTTTTGGGTAGGGCTTATAGGGTACTCTTGCACTCTTAGGATGTTTCACCTAAAAGGAGAGAGATAAACCCTATGCAAAGGACTATACACTATGTTCACTCAAATTATGTAATGTATGATGTAATTAAGACTACATGAGATTATCTAAATGCAATTGGATTATCTATTTTACTAATTATGTATGCAAAACCTAAGAATTATGCAATGTTGGAAAACACAATGTGATATGAAAACATGAACTAAGAATGAACAAATGCAAAACAAAATAGAAAATGGCTAATTCAAAGTGCACCTAGGTAGAGAATGGAGAATTTGGAATCTTTTGAATGTAGACTGAAATCATTTAAAATCACTAGTGGGACTCATTCGCCATTGATGGAAAATCATTTTTGCTTCTAATGAAAACTATTAGAAATAGGTTTCTAAGTGTCGAGATACAGAATCTGAAAAAATCTGGATTTTGAGCCTTAAGGTGGGACTCATTCACCACTGATGGCGAATCAGTCCACTCCCAAAATTGTGAGAAATCAGGGACCAATTCTATAGTACCATATTTGAGGTTGTCTGCTTGTCGATTTGTCGAGGTCAAGTCTATAGAAAATAGACAAAATGTCTTCTCCAAGCTTGAAATAGGATGTAGTTGACTTGAAACACTTTTTTGACTTCTTGTCCACTTTTCAACACATAAATGCTTGTCAAATCTACATACACAAGTCTACAAACACACATGCAAAATGGGGAAAATGGTTAAAGGTTAGGTTATAGGGATTTTCCTTGGTCAAATCCCTCTTTGGTAATCAAACCCTTAATGAAATAATGAAATGAAAGAGAATGGTAAACAAATAACATGAAAATACTATCAACTTACCAAACCCTTGTTGAAGAAAATTGAAAGATATAACAATGGTTTCTCTTCAATGCTTGATTATAGGATGCAAAGTGCTCAAATTCTTTAATGAATGAAAAGATTGCTTGAATCAGTTAGGAGATCTAAAATGAGGAGAAAAACACATATTTATACACACGTGTGCCTTAGTAACTTGATGACACCTCATCACAGGCCAACATAAGGTGTTTTTTAAATAAAAACCCGAAAGAAAATTTAAAATATTTTGAATTTTGACCCAAGAGGGACTCATTCACCACCCATGGCGAATGGGTCCCACCTTGGACTTGAAAGTGGGTGTTAGGAATTTTCTTGCATTTAATTTTGTTTGTTGGGTTTACATTAAAAAAAACACTTAATTAATCCTTATAAGGGCATAAAGGGGTCAAAAAAAGTATAAGAAACGTGTAAATTGTGAACTTATGCCTAGAAAAGCATGAAATCTTGTTACAAGACTTTACAACACTTCAAAATAGGAATTGATAAGTGATGAAAAGGTGATTTTTAGGTGAATTGTAATAAATAGAGTCTGGAAAAGTGTAGAAATCTTTTACAACACCTTTATAAGACGTCACAATTTGAAATTTAAGGACTTAATGTGAATGTTTAAGCCACATTGCATCAATAAATCAGAGAAAAATGTACCAAGCATCATGAAGCTTGAGACCTAAAAGACCATGAAAATGACAAGGGGCCATTTTTCTATGGCACATTTAGCCCCCACTTTAGTGAGAGGATGAATTTTCTTCAAATTCACACTAAAGTAGCCATGCATATTGAGAGAGAGGTCCCAATGTACTTATGTTAGCAAGATGGAATGAAAATGATCAAAAGGGATGATCAAGCCCCCAGGATGAAAATCCCATGGCAAACTAAACATAATAACAAAGGAATGCACAATTGTAGAAGTGAAAGAATTTGATGAAGCTTCAATTGTCTATCCAACTAGTTGTGGATTAGATCTAGGTTGTTCGTCTAGAAAAGAGAATGCATACTCACTCTGGGGTGACAAAACTCATGGTGGTCTATCAGGTGAGAAATCCCAAAAAGGTAAGATACATATGCTAGTTGGCATGCACTCAAAAACATAAAGGTGGCTATGGGGAAATTCATGTCACTAAATGGGCTTCCCGTTCAACCATATCAAAGTTATACCTCCTAATAACTTTAAGAAGGTGCCACAAAGGAAACGGTCGGTTTGTGCTTCATGAGACAAGCAGAGCTTCGTATGCTTAGAACTCATGAACAAAGAGCAAGGTACCACAGGCATGCAAGTTGCGTTATGCAAGGTGGCAAAAAATGTAAAATGCAAAAATATAGAAATGTAAAATGTAAAATATATTAAAGGAGTCTTGTTAAATTCATGCAAGGTTTGTCACCTAGGGAACATTGTGTCTAATGTCTCCAAGAGAGAACCAATCAAAGAATAGAATATTCACAACTTAAGGGATGTAGTGCATCGCATCAGGCCACCAAGAGGAATGCAATATGCTAAGATAAATCACACTTATGAAGGACATCACACCCAATGTCATCCAAAAAGTGACAAAAACATCATATGAACAACAAGGATGCACTAAGAAGTAAGAATGCAAATGAAATTATGCCAATGTATGCCCCCCACTTTAAAGGAATTACTACACACTGTTTTGTGAGCAATTTCTTCAAAGTCACAAAGGAAAGAAAATGTAAAAAGGAAAAAGAAGACATGAGAGCTAACTCAGAAAGCTCTATGCCAAGTCATATGTTTCTAAGTTAGGCTACTTCATGTAAAGAAAAAGAGATCAAAAGAAAAGGGAGTTTCCCCCGAGAAAGGAACACACCAAACACATAAGGAATCTATGGATTTGGGGTTAGTATATTCATTGCTACAATGTTTTTATAAAAAGGCTTGGAACTTTCATCATTCCCCAAAGCACATAGAACTGGAAGAATGACAGAAAGAGAGTGAAAACAAAAGGAAAAAAAAAGTTTGTTTTGGGTCAACATGGAAGAGACATTACAGTCTCAACACTTTGCATCATCCCTAAAAGAAAAAAAAAGGTAAAAGAAAAGGGAAAGCTTTTGGGTCTACATGAAGGAGACATTGCAGTCTTGATGCCTTGCATCATCCCCAAAAGAAAAACACAAGACAAAGTAAAAAGGAAAAGGGACCCTTTTGGGTCAACATGGAAGAGACATAGGGCATCTCTACTCTTTGCATCATCCCCAAAAGGGAAAACACAAAACAAAAAGTGAAAAAGGAAATGCATGACATATAGAAGAATAGAGGTATGAATAGAAGAAGTGTACAAAGAACATCAAACACATGATATAGGGGAACACAATACACACATAAAATCAAAACCAAAGAAAAAGAGAAAATAAAATAAAGGAAAAAAGGTTAGTAAGGTGAATGCAAGTCATCCATCTAACAAGTCATCTACCTCCCAATCATGTTCAGTGTATTGCGAGGGAAGTTGGCTATCCAAAGGAAGAATTGCAAGTGTCAAACTAGGAGATGTACCAGGTTCTTCACTTGGTATAGAAGATTTATCATTTAAGCTCATGGTAGATGAAAATAAAGAATTTAGATCGTTATGCAGTTTTTCATCTATTTTTGTGATCTCCTCATCATCATCATCATCAAGATTGATTACGACAGGAGGACGTAGGGTTATTTCTAAGGAATGATGTATCAAAAGCTATGGTTGTTGGATTAGGTCATTTTGGTGTGAGGGTTGGACTGTGTCATCTTGTGGTGGGTCAAGAGAAAGAGGGTGGTCATCTATTGCTTTTGTCAAAGGTGGAGGTTGGTTTTATTTATTTTCTTCCATTTGAGACTAACGAGCAAGGAGACAATGACAACAACACCAATGCTCCCTAGCACTGTGGATTCATTTTATTTTGTTTTGAAGTTGTTGAGGTGTAACAACAAATTGATCCATCATAGGTTCCTTTTCTTTTAGAGGGGGAAGAACAGAAGAAATCAAAGAAGATGGGTCAATCACTTTCTCTTTAGCTTTATACACTTGTTTAATACAAGGGGGTATGACAGGATTGGTTTCATTTTCTCTTGGTCATTTAAATGATGGAGGGGAAGTATTTATGGGTGTTTGCTTAGGAGATTGTGTGGTCTTTTCAATTTCAGACTCAGGCTGAAGCATGGGTTCATCCAGGATAGGAGTGGAAGCAGACGAGGACATGTTATGAAGAGACAACTCAGCTATTCATTTGGCTTTGAACTTTTGATAGGCTATGAAAAAGAAATATTTACGAGGGGTGATAGGTTCCATAGGTTGAATCCAATAGGATTCTAAGGAAAAAATACCTTTAAATGATAATGGATTAAAGCCACTATGGTGTATGGTAAATATTTCAATTCCATGTGGAAACTTCAAGCATTTGTGAACAACTAAGGGGACAACTTTCATTGGGCATAGCCAAGGATGACCCAGCTGTAGGAAAAATTGGTCTGATTGTGGAATGATCAAAAATGTTACATCCAAAGTTTTAGGTCCTACTTGTAATGGGAGTGCAATCAATCCAATTGTTGGGCAAGCAAAACTAGTATGTGTTTTAATTCATGCAGTTGGTTTATTATAGTCATCTTGATATAACTCATGTGATACTAAAAATTCTTCTGTGAGCACATTCTCGCCAGAGGCGAGATCTATTAATATCCTATAGGTGGGCTGATCAAAGATTCGACCGGCTATGTAAAGAGGACCATCAGGAAGTTTATTAAGGATATATTTAGCAGAAAAAAGTGATATCAATGGTTTTGTTGGTTGGGGCCTTATGAGGGATAGCATCTATCGTACCCACAAGTTCATCCATAGGATTGACTTGGGTAACATTTGGAGTTATATCATGTTGTCCATTATTTGTATTAATATTCATCACATGAGTGTTTGAAGGTTCACTAGCCTTGACAAATGAAACATTATGTTTAGGCATGGGATTGGTAAATATTTGTAAATTCTAGTTAGGGGGTGCAACGGACTTATTTCCTTGATCATTGACACTCGTAATGGACAAGCAACCTGAACCAATGAGGTCTTGAACTAAGTGTTTGAGATGCTTACATTGTTTGGTGTCATGGCCATTTTGGTGATGAAAATGGCAATAAGCATTAGGTTTAAAGGTGGGTGGTAAATGCTTGGTCGTAGCAAGTGGTTTAATGGTAGGCAAGGTCTTCATTTGTTGCTAGAGCAATTGGTACATTGTATTATGAACGGTATCGTGTAACAAACTAAATTATCTCTTCGGGTCCCCATAGGTATAGGGCACCATTGTTTTAACAATGGCCACTTGACTCTAGACAAGTTGAGTTGGCTGCGGAGGAGATAGATTGAACTGTAAAAAGCCTCTATTTGGTTTTCTAAATTTTGGCACATTGTTTTGATTATTTTTCTCAAACTTCTCAACTTGGTTAGAAGTGGACTTTGAATCATGACTAGAAACCAAGGTGTGATATTCAAAAAGGGTTGTGCATAAATGCATAAATGAAGGAAATTTCATCATAGTTAACTTAAATCTTGAAGGTGAGTGTGCAAGTTTTTGATAAACATCTTCTGTAGATGTGAATTAGGGATCTTGACATCAACTTGAGCATATAATGACTGATAACGTTAAATGAAGTCAATTACTTTTTCATCAACATTTTGTTTACATTGCATTAAATCGGTCGTTGTCTTTTTAGGGGTCATATTAACTTGAAAATGAATTATGAAGGCATCCACAAGTTCATTGAATGATCGAATGGAATGATTAGGTAGGTTTGAAAACCACTCTAATGCAGTGTCCTTCAAGGTCCTAGGAAAATTTTTGGCTAATAGCTTATCATCAAGGACAAAGTCACTACACAAGGTTGTATAAACATTGACATGATTAGTAGGGTCTCCTTTACCTATGTATTTCTCAAACCTAAGAATTTCTATCCCTTGTGGCATCAGGGCTCAGAAGATTTCTAAGGATAAGGGGCTACTATGAACATGACATGTGGGTGGAGCATTTTAACTTTGGCTAATAGTGGAAATTTGTTGTTGCATGGATGCAACAGTATTAAGGAGTTTTGTAATGATAGAATCAATGTAAATGGTATGAGATGGAAGGGAAAATGGAGATGGAGTGTATATAATGTGAGGGGAAGTGAAAGGGACACTAAGAGGGGTGAAGGTAGTAGAGGGGATTTGCGATGCCACAATAGAACTAGGAATGCTAGTTGGAATTGCAAAAGAAGGAGCTAGATGACTAACTAGTTGCATAGTTGTTGTAACATGAGGAGTGGAATAAGTTGGTATGGATGCTATGGTTAAAGGGGGAGGAATGTGAGGTACTCCTTGGCTTGCCACTATGTTTTTTGATTGGGATGGGGAAGGAGTATGTTTATTGCATATCTTAGCAATTATTTTCATGACTTGTAAGCCATCGTCACTTTAAATCAAGCAATGAAGGTTTTCTATTATAGGTATGGCAGTGGTGGAAATGTTTTCTAGTGACAAATCGTGTTGTAAATGTGCAAAATCCCCATGATTACTAATGACCTTTTCTTGCGGAATTGAGTTGTTTTGTGTGTCAACATTCATTGGATGGAAAGGTAAAGGCATAGAAGTGGTATTTTCCATGCCTAATGCAACATTGTCCATACTAGGAGTAGGAGCTCTTGAGATCCCAAGGTCCACAACAAAGGTGTATCGTGGGAATCCATAACTCTAGAACTTCGTCTCACTCAAGTATTATCAATGGGGCACTAAACACTCATACAAGTACCACAAAGGATGGGGTGAATGTAAATGCAATTTAATATAGGAGTGCAAAATGCAAATAACAAAAATTTTGCAAAATAAAACAGAGAAATAACAACAAAGAACAAAAATGAAGGAAATGCCCAGAAAATGCCTAAAAATGAAATTAAAATGTGCAAGTGGACTGATTCACCTAGGGTGGAGAATGAGTCCAACTATGAGATTTTTTGTGTTTTTCAAAAAATTTAAAGTGAATTTAATGCTTTTCAGATGCCAATAAAGGATGCAGATGCATATTTTTAGTTTTTTCAATGATATGTTATGCAAAAATGAAATCTAAATGAGTCATTCACTAATGCAAGTTTATAAACCCTAGGATGCAAAAACAAAACAATACCCTAATTGAATGTTGATGAGAATGAAGTCTAGGATGAAAGATGCAATTGAAATAAAAAATGTAAAGTGCTTAATATGTAGGTTCACCAAAATGAACCATAGATTTTTGGGTAGGGCTTATAGGCTACTCTTGGACTCTTAGGATGTTTCACCTAAAAGGAGAGAGATAAACCCTACGCAAAGGAATCTATGCTAGGTTCACTCAAATTATGTAATGTATGATGTAATTAAGACTAGATGAGATGATATAAATGCAATTGGATGATCCATTTGACTAATTATGTATGCAAAACCTAAGAATTATGCAATGTTGGAAAGCACAACATGATATGCAAACATGAACTAAGAATGAACAAATGCAAAATAAAATAGAAAAAGGATAATTTAGAGTGCACCTGGGTAGAGAATGGAGAATCTAGAATCTTCTAAATTCTTACTGAGATCACTGAAAATCACCAGTGGGACTCATTCACCACTGATGGTGAATCAATCCTACTTTTGATGAAAAATATCATAAACAGGTTTTTGAGTGTTGGGATTTAGAATCTAACAAATTATAGATTTCTAGCCTTAAGGTGGGACTCATTCACCACTAATGATGAATCATTCCACTCCCAAAATTCTAAGAAATTAAGGGCCAATTCTGTAGTACCAGCTCTGAGGTTGTTTGATTGTCGAGTTGTTGAGGTCAAATCTATAGAAAATGGAAAGAATGTCTTCTCCAAGCTTGAAATAGGATGTCGTTGACTTGAAACACTTTGTTGACTTCTTGTCCACTTTTCAACACCTAAATTCTTGTCAAATCTACATACACAAGTCTGCAAACACACATGCAAAAGGGGAAAAATGGTTAAGGGTTAGGCTATAGGGATTTTCCTTGGTCAAATCCCACTTTGGTAATCAAACCCTTAATGTAATAATGAAATGAAAGAGAATGATAAACAAATAACATGAAAATGCTATCAACTTACCAAACCCTTGTTGAAGAAAATTTGAAGATATAATAATGGTTGCTCTTGAATCCTTGATTGATGCTTAATTATAGGATGCAAAGTGCTCAAATGATTTAATGAATGAAAATATTGCTTGAATGAGTTAGGAGATGTAAAATGAGGAGAAAAAAACATGTTTATGCACACTTGTGCCTTGGTAACCCGATGATACCTCATCACAAGCTAACATAAGGTGTTTCTAAATAAAAACCTGAAAGAAAATTTAAAATATTTTGAATTTTGATTCAAGGGGGACTCATTCACCACCCATGGCGAATGGGTCCCACCTTGGACTTGAAAGTGGGTGTCAGAAATTATCTTGCATTTAATGTTGTTTGTCGAGTTTACATTCAAAAACATATTTAATTAAGCCTTATAAGGGCATAAAGGGGTCAAATAAAGTATAACAAAGGTGGAAATAGTGAAATTATGCCTAGAAAGGCGTGAAATCTTGTTACAAGACTTTACAACACTTCAAAATAGGACTTGATAAGTGATGAAAATGTGATTTTAGGTGAATTATAATAAATAGAGTCTAGAAAGATGTAGAAATGTTTTACAACACTTTCATAAGACGTCACAATTTGAAATTTAAGGACCTAATGTGAATGTTTAAGCCACATTGCATCAATAAATCAGAGAAAAATGGACCAAGCATCGTGAAGAGAGACCTAAAAGACCATGAAAAATGACAAGGGGTCATTTTTCTATAGCACAAGCCTCTAGAGGTTACCTAGTTTTTTGGTATACCTCATGCGCATACCATTTGAGGTTGGAAGAATTTCCATCTCATCTCAAAGGTCTCTTTTTAATTCATTCAACACTTGTTGCCGAGGTTGATGGCTTCATCAAATAGGTTGTTACTTTGCACATTCCAACTGATCCAGAGGTTGAGATCCATAGGACACTTGTCTACTTAGTTTTGCTACATCGTGGGGCACTTGTCAATCCACATGATAGGTGGATTGTCTCTTCCTTACCTATATGCAAGGTCATATTACACATTTTAATCAACTCTTTTATCAATCTCTTTGATAATGTAAATTAGACTCATTGTGTGCAAGTATTTTTGTAGAAGTTTTAGTATTTCTATTATGATCTTGTTATAAATTTGAATATATAGAAAGTAGAATTTAGTACACTTTCTCCTATGAATACACCACAACCAAATTAGATTCGCTTCTCAAATTTTTGATTTACAATGAACAATACAAGCAAAGAATTGGTTCACATTATTTAAAATTAATTGAGTCATTCAAGAAGGTGGGTGAAAAGATTTTTCTAGATTTTGTTTAAGATATTTTGAAGAAAGATTGTATATATCTTTTCAATAAAATAAATATTGATTGGATTTGTTTCGTGACATATCTATATATATTGATTTACATAGATTTTTAGTTGTATATGTCTTTTCAAATCATGATGTACACAATAGTATTCAATGTCATTCAAGACATAATACAATTGAAATTTAACCAAAAAAATTTAATGCATTATAAATCCAACAAAAAGGTTATATGTATAGTTTAGAGAGGTTGATAAATTGAAATGAAAAAATAATTGCAAATTGTTTCATTGTAGGTAGAATTAACTTTCAAATTAATTTATTTTGCCACCTCATAAAATTATGATTTCTATAATAGTAGTCTTATTCAGAACATTAATAGAATTGACAACTCAACCAAAAAATTCAATACATTGCAATTTTTTTTAAAAAAATCAAACAATTTTATTTTTGCAATGAATATTTCCAAAATCAACCAATCAAAAAATATAACAAACATTTTCAAAATTATTTAATAAGAACTACAATTTTTATATTTTTAAAAAAGATTAGCTTTCCTACATCAACATGAATTAATAAATATTGATGTAAAATTCCACCTAGATGTTACTACGCAAATTTCCAAATGCATAAGGTGTAGATTCAATACTTGTCCACCCACCATCATGTACTTGTCAGCCAAAGAATAAACGATGTCTCTTTATTTTTGGTTTCATTATTTTTCCCTATGAAAGTTAACAGAAGTGAGGAATTTTGAAATAAAAAATTATAATAAAATAGTCGTGGTGATCTGCAAGCCGAGATTGTTCGTATTGAGGTAAAACTAGCTATTGCACTTTTTGTGTGCAATTGGGTACGCCGAATTTTTGGTTGGAATAGTTATATTGTTTGAAATGGATCAATCTTAGTAAATTTGGAAAATATAATTTGATAATTAATTGCTATATGCGACAAGTGGTCATTGCAAACCTTGAGCTCTTGTTGCATTATTATTTTGAAATGCAACTTTTTTTAATTTGTATTTTTAAAATTTTGGATACAAAATTGTGTATCAACAATCTATCCAATTCTTGCTTTGCCAATCTCCACTTGCTCCTACATTGAAGGTTATAAGCAAAAATCTCAAATGGTTTGGATATTTGTTTAACACTTTTCTTGCCTTTGACATGAACAATCAAGATGGATTCAAATTATTCAATGGTTTGGTTATGGTTGAGGAGCTATGGAGGAATATTTCATAAGGGTTTGTGCTTTGTCTCTCTAAGATTGGATACGCTTGCTATTACTAAGTATTATTCTCTATTATGAATCCTTGTTTAATTTTGTTGAAGTGTCGCTTAAAATCCATCGTGGATTATTTAATGGTTAACCACTCAACATGAATGAGGCCACATTTTTTACTATATACGACTCCTTCCAGTGCATTCACTTTCCATTTATTGTATGCCAATATAAGTAAATTTTGACAACAACGAAATTAAATGACCCAGATTAATTTGATCGTCTCCCATCTCTTTTTGACGTAATTGAGCCATCGATTTGATAATTAAGTAGGGAAACCTAGGCTTCCAGTCTTTTCAGCTATGGCAGCGTACACTTTACCCAGCGTGACCCCTGCTTCTACCCAAGCTGTAGATGCCCTCGTAGCTGTGTCCTCCGTTGCGCACCCGAATCTCCCACCCGTATTGAATGGAGCACCCCACCGCCTTTTGCACTTGAATTCTGCTTTGCAATGGGTACACTGAAGAGGTGTGTAAAGTAAATTAGGGAAAAATATGATTATTTTTTTTGGCATATATTTGTGTAATACATGAGGTCAATTGGTAGGTCATTTTAAAAATATTATCAATATTTATTATTATTATTATTATTAAAGTTTATTTTATATTTTTATTTTATTTTATGTAGTACATATAGGGGAGAGGGGCCTATAGTGGAGCGCCCTAACTTTGCATTTCTCAAAATCTTATGTGGAAATTTCAAATCACTCCCAATTTTGTTATAGGGATAGAGACAAAGTGGAAGATATGTATAGAGATGAAAATGGAGATGGAGATGGAGATGTTACCTAATGATAACTTTGAAGTATTGTTCCTTATTCTTTGGTTATCCATCATTCTTGTTGCTTCTTTTTAAGGTCATGTTTGCATCCTAATCCTTCATCTTCCTCTTCTTGATAATGAATAATTGAGTGTTATATAGAGATAAAGAGATAGAGAGATATGAGTAGAGAAAGAGATGGAGAGAGGAGGGAGAGGGAGACATAAAGTGAGAAATAGAGAGATAAACATATAGAGTAGGAGAGATGGATTGAATAAGAAAGATGGGGAGAGGGAGGGAGGGGTAGATAACTCAATGAGAGAGAGAGAGGGAGATATAGAAAGATAGAGAGGGAAAGGGAGACAAATAGAGATGTAGAGGGAAATATAATGGTAGAGAGAGATAGAAAGATAGAGGTAGAGGAGGAAATAAAGATAGAGAGAGGGAGAGATAGATATAAGAGGAAAAAAGATATAGATATAGATGTCTAGGAAGACAGAGAGGGAAAGAGAGATGGATAGAGATGGATGGATAGAGAGAAAGAGACATGTCCAAAAATAGATTGGGAGAGAGGAAGATAGAGGTAGAGATGAAGAGAGGGAGAGAGAGAGAGAGAGATGGGAAGATAAAGAGAGAGATATAGATGTATGGGAAGAAAAAGGGAGGGAGAGGTAGAGATAGAGAGATAGATAAGGGGACAAGGAGGGAGTGAGGGAGAAATAGAGATGGGGAGAGAAATAGGAGAGATAGAGAGAGGGGAGAGAAAGAGAGAGATAGTGATAAATGAGAAGAGAAAGAGAGATATAAAGATCTATGGGAAGAGAAAGGGAGAGAGGTAATGATAGAGAGATAGATAGGGGGGATAGGGAAGGAGTTATGGAGGGTGAGTTAGGGAGAGATAGAGAGAGGGAGAGAGAGAATAGGAGGGAGATAGAGAAAAGAGAGAAAAGAGATGGGAGAGAAATATGGGGAGATAGAGAGAGGGAGGGAGATAGAGAGGATAGAGAAGTAGAGAGATATAGAAAGAGGGGTTGATAGGTAGATATAGAGAGAGAGGGGGAGATGGAAGGATAGAGGAAGAGGGTACATGAACATATGTTCCCTTGTTTGATATGGGCTTGCATTAAAAAACTATCATTTGAAATATAAAGTATAACTCTCAATGAGTTCTCAAATAGGTCTTGTGTGATACCCTCCAAAGCATTCAAAGAATCAATCTCCAATTTGCTATCTAATTCATCATTAAATCTCTCCCTGAGCTCTTTTTTCTTATCCAAGATATAAAAAATTGCATGCCCATGAATTGAGTTGTTGTATTTATCTATTGGTACAATTCGAGTGAAGAAGAAGAGAGTAGATGCATACTAACTTTCAAATTGGGATCCAAGGGAATTCTATATCCATCTATTTGAATTAAATGGAAAAAAGAGTTACTTGAACAATTAGATAGCAAATACCTTACTACACTTGATAATTCATGAGACAAAAGAAGAACAAGTGTAAAATCAACCCCTAAAACTAATTTATACTAATGACAATCCAATCCAAAATAAGAGAAGATTCACATTATAGACAAGAAGTTGTCACTAAATAGGTGTTCCTCACATAGAACAACATCCTTTGATTTTGAAAAATTATTAATTATGAATACAAATTTGATATTCTTTAAAATGAAAAAAAAAATCAAAAGAAAAACTTTCAATTATAATGGAACCATGATTTTCTGCCCAATATGAAAACCATGTTTTTCTACCCAATATGACTTATTAGGCTTTTGGTTTGCTTGGACACAATCCAAGGAAGGATGCTAATTTCCACTTGAGAACTTCGTGGGTGCAAAATTTGCTCCAAAAGTTCACATTACACATCGTCGAGCTTTGGGAGGTTGAGGGCACGCAACACAAAATGCAAATGTGGTTGGTTTGTCGGCATCATGTCTTTTCTTGCCATCTGGTATGAGTTTGATAGGCCTTTGAGGTACTTAGTGACGATGAAACATCACTGCACAACAATGATCTAGTCATTAAAGCAAGTTGATAGAGAAGAATGTGAATGCACACAAGTCAAGAATGCTCAAGTATCATTAGACAACAAAGAATAAAGTGAACATGATTGCAAAAGTACACATTTTATCAAATCAACATTGAACATTAGAGATTGAATCTAAATTACATGAGATTAACCTAAAAATATAGAATTGACTCGTAAAAAATGCTTAAGTTTATACAAAGTTCACCTAACCCAAATTAAGTTCTAAAGAACAAAATTATTTTTTAGCTTAATTAGCAAAAAAACTTTTACTATGATAAATCTCATAAATAAATACTTCTTTTACTTCACATATAATTTCCTAAAATAATATTCATTATTAGATCTATTTACCTATGTTATTGACAAGCGTGACCCATTTCTTGTGCTTACTCTTTATACAAATAAATGTGAAATTCCACACAACAATTCAATGTGAGTGCGTGGATATGTGTATATGAAGCTCAGCTTCTCCATACCATTTTCCCAGGTGAACGGAAACATGAAGGAAAGTCGCACTTCATTCTCCATACTGGGGGAGGCTGGCTTTATGAAAAAGGGCAAAAATTATTGTAAAATAATAATAACCAGCTATTGGCTTATCTGTCAAGCAGCTTTGAAATACAAATCAGAATCTTGTCATTGAATGGCCATCGACTCTGCGGGACGGTGTGGCTGTAGATGTCTGGCCACGCCGAAATGGTGGAAGGAGGAAAAAATGCCGTCAACGGTGAACAGACAAAAATGATGGAAAAACATTGACGGATAAAAGCAAAATGACGAATGACGAGGTAACCTTGATCTCTGCGTATTGCCTGCCAGCTACGCTTCACCGTATCCCACGTATTTTTTTGGTCAATATTTGTATGGATGGATGAGATCAGTCTCATCGTCTCCCGGACCTTTTTCTCACATTGATGGCATAAATCAAGTCGGTTCATTTCAAAATGGATGACGTGAGAAGCGGACTGCGTGCAAAGCGGATGCCGTGAAAAACGGATGACGTGAGAAGCGATGATCGTGGTGACATCAAAGGTGGACGGAACATCGAATGATGGGCAAACATTCGTTCGTCTCTAGGATGGCTTTAGCCATCGATTTTAAAAAATAGTCTGGCACAGTTCATAGTAGGATACACCTTCGGCGTAAATTAAGATTGATGTGAGATTCCAGCTATAAGCACACTCATTTGAGCAACTTTAATGAGCATCGTACCAGTGGAATTAAGATGACGTGAGATTTGACGTAAATGCCCACGGTGAAAATTTACACACGTGTAAGGTGAAGATTCCATCCTATAGAGCTCGGACTGCATGTACACCACCCCGTGCAACATTTAAAGAAGAAATTTGTGTAATTTTAGTCTATTTTCTTTAATGAGTTTGCCAGTGTGTAGGCTAACATCAAGTTTCCATCTTCACGAGTATCTTGCTTGGATAATTAAGTGTTTGTTTTGTGTAATTGTAGTTAATTTTCTTTAATGACTACTCATTTCTAGTGTGGTAGCGTCTGATCCAGTGTCAAGATTTTAGCCACAGAATATCTGGTTCAAAAAGTAAGATTTTAATGCGTATGTGTCTAATTTGGCGGTGTGATCTAGTGTCACTATTCTACTTCCACGAGCATCATGCTTGCAATTTTAGGATTATTTCTAAGGAAGGATGTATCAAAAGTTGTGGTTGTTGGATTGGGTCATTTTGTTGCGGGGGTTGGACTATGTCATCTTGTGGCAGGTCAAGAGAAAGAGGGTGCTCATCTATTGCTTCTGTAAAAGGTGGAGGTTATTTTTCTTTATTTTCTTCTATGATTTTAGATTGACGAGCAAGTAGACGACGACAATGACGCCTATGCTCCCTAGCACCACAGATTCATTTTTTCTTTTTTAAGTTGTTATGGTGTAAGAGCGGGTTGATCCATCATAGGTTCCTTTTCTTTTAGAGGGGGAAGAATAGAAGAAATCGAAGAAGATGGGTCAATCACTTTCTCTTTAGCTTTATACACTTGTTTAATGTGAGGGGGTATGATAGGATTGGTTTCATTTTCTCTTGGTCATTTAAACGATGGAGGGGAAGTATTTATGGGTGGTTGTTCAGGAGATTGTGTGGTCTATTCAATGTCAGACTCAGGTTGAAGCATGGTTTCATCTAGGATAGGAGGAGTAGAAGCAGATGAGGACATGTTATGAAGAGACAACTCAGCTATTCATTTGGCTTTGAAATTTTGATTGGCTATAAAAAAGAAATATATACAAGGGGTGATAGGTTCAATAGGTTTAGGCCAATATGCTTCTAAGGAAAAAATACCTTTAGATGATAACAGATTAAAGCTACTATGGTGTATGGTAAATATTTCATTTCCATGTGGAAACTTCAAACATTTGTGAACAACTAAGGGGACTGCTTTCATTGAGCATAGCCAATGATGACCCAGCCATAGGAAAAATTTGTCCGATTGTGGAATGATATAAAATGTTACATCCAAAGTTTTAGGTCCTACTTGTAATGGGAGTGCAATCGATCATATCGTCGGGCACGCAAAACTAGTATGTGTTTTAATCCATGTAGTTGGTTTATTACAATCATTTTGATATAAATCATGTAATACCAAAAAGTATTTTGTGATCACATTCTCACCATAGGTGGGATCTATTAATATCCCGTTGGTGGGCTTATCATAGATTCGACCAGCCATGTAAAGAGGACCATCAGAAAGTTTTTTAAGGATATCTTTGGTAGAAAAAGTTATATCAATGGTTTTGTTAGTTGTGGCCTTACAAGGGATAACGTCTATCATACCCACAAGTTCATCTAGAGGATTGACTTGGGTAACATTTGGAGTTATATCATGTTGTCCATTATTTGTATTAATATTCATCACATGAGTGTTTGAAGGTTCACTAGCCTTGACAAATGAAACATTATGTTTAGGCATGGGATTGGTAAAGATTTCTAAATTCTAGTTAGGGTGTGCAACATACTTATTGCCTTGATCATTGACAGTCATAATGGACAAACAACCTGAATCAATGAGGTCTTGAGAGATGTGTTTGAGATGCTTAAATTTTTTGGTGTCTTGGCCATTTTAGCAATGAAAATGGCAATAAGCATTATGTTTAAAGGTGAGGGGTAAAGGCTTGGGGGTATTAAGTGGTTTAATGGTAGGCAAGGTGATCATTTGTTGTTGGAGCAATTGGTTCATTGTATTATGAAGGGTATCGGGTAAGGGAGTAAATTGTCTCTTTAGGTCCCCATAGGTATAGGGCATCGTTGTTTTAACAGTGACCACTTGACTTTGAATAGGTTGAGTTGGTTGCAGAGGAGACATATTGAATTGTAAAAAGCCTCTCTTTGGTTTTCTAAATTTTTGCACGTTGTTTTGATTATTTTTCTTAGAATTCTTAGCTCAGTTAGAAGTGGACTTTGAATCATGACTAGAAACTAAGTTGTGATATTCACAAAGGGTTGTGCATAAATGCATAAACGAAGGAAATTTGATCATAATCAAGTTATCTTGATGGTGAGTGTGCAAGTTTTCGATAAACATCTTCTATAGATGAGAATCAGGGATGTTTACATCAACTTGAGCATATAATGACTGATAATGCAAAATGAAGTCAGTTACTCTTTCATCGGCTTTTGTCTACATTGCATTAAATCGACCATTATCTTTTTAGGGGTCATATGGACTTGAAAATGAATTATGAAGGCATCCAAAAGCTCATTGAATGATCAAATGGAATGATTAGATAGGTTTCACAACCAATCTAATGTAGTGTACCTCAAGGTCCTAGGAAATTTTTTGGCTAATAGCTTATCATCGAGGAAAAAGTCACTACACAAGGCTATATAAGCATTGAAATGATTAGAAGGGTATCCTTTACCTCTATATTTCTTAAACCTAGGCATTTTTATCCTTTGTGGCATTGAGGTTCATAAGATTTCTAAGGATAAGGGGCTACTATGAACATGACATGTGGGTAGAGCATTTTAACTTTGGCTAATGGTGGAAATTTGTTGTTGCATGGATGAAACAGTATTAAGGAGTTGTGTAATGATGGAATTAGTGTAAGTGGTATAAGGTGGAAGAGAAAATGGAGATGGAGTGTATGTAATGTGAGGGGAAGTGAAAGGGACACTAAGAAGGGTAAAGGTGGTAGAGGGAATTTGTAATGCCACAATAGAACTAGGAATGCTAGTTGGAATTTTGAAAGAAGGAGCCACATTACTAACCTATTGCATAGTTGTTGTAACATGAGGAGTGGTATAAGTTGGTATGGATGCTATGGTTGAAGAGGGAGGAATATGAGGTCATCCTTGGCTTGCCACTATGTTTTATGATTGGGATGGGGAAGGAGCATGTTTATTGTATATCTCAATAATTCTTTTCATGACTTGTAAGCCATTGTCACTTTCAATCAAATGATGAAGGTTTTCTATTGCAGGTATGGTATTGGTGGAAATGTTTTCTAGTGACAAATCTTGTTGTAAATGTGCAAAATCCTCATGAGTACTAATGACCTTTTCTTGCAAAATGGAGTTGTTTTGTGTGTCAAAATTCATTGGATGGAAAGGTAAAGGCATAGAAGTGGTATTTTCCATGCCTAATGCAACATTGTCCATACTAGGAGTAGGAGCTCTTGAGATCCCAATGTCCACAATGAAGGTGTATCGCAGGAAGCCATGAGTCTAGAACTTCGTCTCACTAAAGTATTATCAATGGGGCACAAAACACTCATACAAGTACCACAAAGGATGGGGTGAATGTAAATGAAATTTAATCTAAGAGTGCAAAATGCAAATAACATAAATTTTGCAAACTGAAACAGAGAAATAACAACAAAGAACAGAAATGCAGGAAATGCCTAGAAAATGCCTAAAAGTGCAATCTGAAATGTGCAGGTGGACTGATTCACCCAGGGTGACGAATGAATCCAACTATGAGATATTTTTTGTGTTTTTGAAAAAATTTAAAGTGAATTTAATGCTTTTGAAATGCCAATAAAGGATGCAGATGCATATTTTTAGTTTTTTCAATGATATGTTATGCAAAAATAAAATCTAAATGAGTCATTCACAAATGCAAGTTTATAAAGGCTAGGATGCAAAAACAAAACAATACCCTAATTGAATGCTGATGCGAATAAAGTCTAGGATGCAAGATGCAACTGAAATTAGAAATGTAAAGTGCTTAGTATGCAGATTCACCAAAATGAACCATAGATTTTTGGGTAGCGCTTATAGGCTACTTTTGCACTCTTAGGATGTTTCACCTAAAAGGAGATAGATAAACCCTACACAAAGGAATCTACACTAGGTTCACTCAAATTATGCAATGTATGATGTAATTAAGACTAGATGAGATGATCTAAATGAAATTGGATGATCTATTTGATTGATTATGTATGAAAAACTTAAGAATTATGCAATATTGGAAAACACAACCTGATATGCAAATATGAACTAAGAATGAAAAAATGTAAAACATAATAGAAAAATGCTAATTCAAACTGCACCTGGATAGAGAATGGAGAATCTAAATTTTTCCAAATGCTAATTGAGATCACTGAAAAATCACCAGTGGGACTCATTCGCCGCTAATGGTGAATCGGTCCTACTTTTGATGAAAACTGTTAGAAAAAGGTTTCTGAGTGTCGGGATTCAGAATATGATAAAATCTAGATTTCTAGCCTTAAGGTGGAACTCATTCACCACTGATGGAAAATTAGTCCACTTCCAAAATTCTGAGAAATCAAGGGCACATTTTGTAGTACCAGATTTGAGGTTGTTTGCTTGTTGGATTATCGAGGTCAAATCTATAGAAAATAGAAAGAATGTCTTCTCCGAGCTTGAAATAGGATGTATTTGACTTGAAACACTTTTTTCACTTCTTTTCCACTTTTCAACACCTAATTGCTTGTCAAATTTGCATGCACAAGTCTACAAACACACATGAAAAAGGGGAAAAATGGTTAAGGGTTAGGCTATAGGGATTTTCCTTGGTCAAATCCCACTTTGGTAATCAAACCCTTAATGTAATTTAATGAAATGAAAGAGAATGATAAACAAATAACATGCAAATTCTATCAACTTACCAAACCCTTGTTGAAGAAAATTTGAAGATATAACAATGGTTGCTCTTGAATGCTTGATTGATGCTTAATTATAGGATGCAAAGTGCTCAAATGCTTTAATGAATGAAAATATTACTTGAATGAGTTAGGAAATGTAAACTGAGGAGAAAAAAACATGTTTATACACACTTGTTCCTTAGTAACCTAATGATACCTCATCACAGGCTAACATAAGGCGTTTTTAAATAAAAAACCAAAAGAAAATTTAAAATATTTTGAATTTTGAGCCAAGAGGGACTCATTTGCCCCCCATGGCGAATGGGTCCCACCTTGGACTTGAAAGTGGGTGTCAGAAATTATCTTGCATTTAATGTTGTTTGTCAAGTTTACACTAAAAAACACACTTAATTAAGCCTTATAAAGGTATAAAGGGGTCAAATAAAGTATAAGAAAGGTGTAAATAGTGAAATTATGCCTAGAAAAGCATGAAATGTTGTTACAAGACTATACAACACTTCAAAATAGGACTTGATAAGTGATGGAAAGGTGATTTTTAAGTGAATTATAATAAATAGAGTCTAGAAAAATGTAGAAATGTTTTACAACACTTTCATAAGAAGTCACAATTTAAAATTTAAGGACCTAATGTGAATGTTTAAGCCACATTGCATCAGTAAATCATAGCAAAATGGACCAAGCATTGTGAAGAGAGACCTAAAAGACCATGAAAAAAGACAAGGGGCCACTTTTCTACAACACAAGCCTCTAGAGGCTATCTAGTTTTTTGGTATACCTCATATGCATACCATTTGAGGTTGGAAGACTTTCCATCTCATCTCAAAGGTCACTTTTGTATTCATTCAACACTTGTCGTCAAGGTTGATGGCTTGATCAAATAGGCTATTACTTTGCACATTCCAATTGATCCAAAGGTTGAGATCCATAGGACACTTGTCTACTTAGCTTTTCTACATCGTGGGGCACTTGTCAATCCACATGATAGGTGGATTGTCTCCTCCTTACCTATATTCACTTGGTCATATTTCACATTTTAATCAACTCTTTTATCAATCTCTTTGATAATGTAAATTAGAGTCATTGTGAACAAGTGTTTTTGTAGAAGTTTTAGGGTTTTTCTATTATGATCTTGTTAGAAATTTGAATAAATAAATAAATATATATATATATGAAAAATATAGAAAGTAGAATTTAGTACACTTTCTCCTATGAATACACAATAGAGAAATTAGATTTGCTTCTCAAAATTTTGATTTACAATGAACAATACAAACAAAGAATTGGTTCATATTATTTAAAATTAATTATTGAGTCACTCAAGAAGGTGGGTGGAAAGATTTTTCTAGATTTTGTTTAAGATATTTTTAAGAAAGATTGTATATATCTTTTCAATAAAATAAATATTGATTGGATTTGTTTCGTGACATATCTATATATATATATATATATATATATATATATATATATATATATATATATATATATATATATATATATATATATATATATATATATATATATATATATATATATATATATATATATATATATTTGCATAGATTTTTAGTTGTATGTCTTTTCAAATCATGATGTACACAATAGTATTCAATGTCATTCAAGACATAATACAATTGAAATTTAACCAAAAAAATTTAATGCATTATTGTGAACCCCTATTTCAAACTTGCATGGAAGAAATGATCAATCACACTAATAGATCAAAATGCAAGATTAAAACATGAGTTCCCCATAAAATCCATCTGCATTGTTAGAAAACAAGGAAAAAGATGAAATACTTGAGCAAATACAATTGAAAATAACTAGTCCTCATTCTTAAACAAAGCAAACACTTGATCTTATGGGGGGATTGGTGCTACTTTGATGTGGAAAGTAGCCCTTTCCCAACCCCTTTAGATAAGCTAATGATAATGATGGACAAGATCATTTCTCAAATGAAGAGAGTGACCTTGCATGATCTTGGAGATGAAATGTTAAGATTGTGGATTGATAGTGGACAAAATCAGTTCTCCATGTGAAGAGAATGACTTTGCATAAAGATTGTGGAGAGATGGTGAAGGTTTTGATAAGAGATGAAGCCTCTATTTTATAGATTTTCAAAATGCTAAGTGTTGAAGAGAGACCAATGTGGGACTAAGATTGGACAAATGAAAGAAGGACACTTGTCAAGTGGTGATTGGTTGATGTATGTGCAAGATTTGGGAAGAGTGCCCATGAGAGGGAAAATTTGAATTCAAATTTTGCAATAAATGCTGAGTTTGACTTTGGAAGGGGACATGTAAGAGACATGTAAGGCCTCATAAATGCTTTGTTGGGTGTACATGTCCACTTGGGGGGAGATTCAAACTTGGAGAATATTCTTCCTTTATGCCAAGTTGAAAATAAAGATTTTGATAAATCAATTAAATGCAATTTCATGTGCAAGTGGCCAAATCTAGAGAATGCAAGTGGGTGAGATTAGCATTAGATTAGGATTAATTAGCTAGGATGATGATTACATTGATTTGACCACTTTGACTTGATTTAGTGATTTAAATTAAATCAAAGGGAGATGAATGATGCTAAATAAATGATTGATTTATTTAATCAAAGAGATGATGATAGGATCAAGTTTGATTTATTTGATTTAAGTTGATGAATTTACCCTGATAAATGGATGAGTGTGATTTTGATCAAATGCATAATGCTAATTTTGCATGTCTACATTTTGCCCCTCTTTGAAGCAATGTACTTGTTGCATTGGTTCAAAGAATAAACTTGCCGCGATCGAAATTAAAAAATTTCATGATTTTTTGGATGCCCCAGCAGAAAGAAGTACACTGGTACATTGCCCCCTCGAGAGATCGAGCGAAAAGATTCGATTTGAGGGTCGATCTCACGATAAAGAAGTTCAAAATGGATGGTTATGGATGATGATGCAAATGAGATGATTTCAAGATGCTTAGAATAACAAATCTATTTTATCCTAAACAACTTAAATGATGATATGATGTGATGAGATAGATGATGTGATATGTTGTGATCATGTGATGGATGTTTTATGCAGATGCTTAGACTAACAGATCTATATTATGATGATGATGCAAATGCAATGCATGTGAAATGATCGATGTTTCCTATTATGTATGATATGGATGATATGTGGTATGCTGAGACTAACAGATCTATATTATGATGATGATATGTTGTATGAGATGATATGCAGACTACTAATGGTTTGTGGATGCAAGATGAATGCATAATGGATGCATGATGGATGCATTGGTAATGCCTTGGTGATGTTATGTTAGCACGGAAATGAGATGATGACAAGAGGATCCAACAAGTCCATGATCTGACAAGACTTTATTAGAGATGATGATGATGATAGATGACGATGATGGTAAATGATGATGATGATTTGCTTATCAAGGATTGAGATTTTCAAAGGGTCACTTACTTTCTGTTTGATAACATGCCTAAGTACAATGCATCAAGGTATGAAGGACCAGGATGGCGTTGTACTTAGTGTGATGGACTTTGACTCGAAAAATAGATAGGAGTATTCTTGTTCACACCTGACATACAAAAACCTTGCTAGGATGCACTTTAGAAGTCTCAAACATCTCAGACCAAAACACGGAAAGATATAACCAATCAATGCAATAGTCAACAAGCTATCTGAAACATCCTCCATACATATCTAACAAAGAAAGTATTCACCAAGTTATTCTACAAGAACGTCCAACAAGCATAGCAGAAAAAATAATAATGATCGTTGCCCCATTCCTATATCTCTAAATCCTTCATTCAGATATCATCGAGAGGTCCTTGGAATGAGCGCAATAAGATAAATCAAAAGAAAAGATCAAGTACGCAAACAAGTCAATGTTCTTCATACCTTCAGCCAGAGGGATGTGTTTTGATAGGATAAGAATCCAAGGTGATATCCAAAATGATGCCCATTGTCGGAACGATATATCCTAGGACATGCATTGTATAGGATGATGATGGTTTGATAAGTTGATTGATAGGCTGTTGATATAAGATTGATTGACATGTTTGAAAATGATCGAGACTTTGATTTTGTTTTAAAGATTTGTTGCTTCGATTTTGATTTTACGATTGAAGTTTGCTATTGCTGACTGCTATGATTGTTTCTGTTTGTGTTGCCAAAGGATGAAGGTGATGATCAAATTATTATGGATGATTGATTATTGCGGGTACAAGCGAGATGAGACAGGTGGATTTTTCAAATATTTGGATGTTTTTGATGTTTTGAAATGTTTTGAGGCTGTTTTTGGTTTTTTTTTTTGAGATTTTACAAATGTTTTGATTTTTGATTTTTCAAATGTTTTTGGATTTTGTGTTTTTTGAATGTTTTTGGATTTTGATGTCTCGGGGGCTGATCAGAGATTAGCCTTGCCTACATTTAAGCTCAGAGACGACATAGTTGGGATTCCAATGTTTTTGACGTTTTTCAATTTTATGAGTGTTTTTGGATTTTTTTGATGTTTTGTATGTTTTTGGATTTTTGATATTTTGATGTTTTTGAATTTTCGCATGATTTTGATGATTTGGATATGGACATGTGTGACGATATCAGTGCTCTATTTGGGATTTTTGTTGAAAAACCAAGCTAGGGTTGATTGATCAAATCGATGGATTGATGATGATGATAACATTGTTGAGGATACACAACAATGCAAGGATATGATTGATGATGATTGATGATGATAACATTGCCGAGGATGCACAACAATGCAAGGATTGATTGATCAGGATTGATGATGATAAAATTGTTGAGGATGCACAACAATGCAAGGATAGTGTGAAGAAACACAATGATATCCTGAGATGATGATTTTTTGATTGGATTTGATTGATCATGTTTGATGAAGCTTGATTTGGATCAAAAGTTGATCAAATGATTTGATGTGATGTTTGATGGGTGCATTAGATGCAACTGATACTAATTGTTTGGATTGATGTTTGATAAAATATGAAGATTGATAAGGAATGTTTTCTTGTCAAAATATGCCATGGGCTAGTGATTTGGATTTTTGCTCACAGGTGGTGGACCAGTTTGATTTCATGTTTGCCAATGTCTGGATCACCACATAAGTCAGAGGATACATATCAAGATTTACTCCTGAAGCAAGATGTAAATATCTACCCCCAATGTCTAGCAATGTATGGAATGTTACAGATGGATGCTTGGATAGGTGTATGGATGGATGGATACGGTAAGCATACGAAGGATGCAACGTATTATCTTGTGATAAGATGAGATGTTCAGATAAAGAAAGCTCATTGGATAATGCTTCATGGCTCAGATAACGCTGCATAGGATAGGATTGATGAAAATGACCCATGTCAAGATGTTTTACCATAAGCAAGTGTAAAGCGTGCCACAAAATGTCATCAAGATCAAGATAACCAAGATGATGGATGCAAATATATGCAAATGGATTGGATCAATGGTTTATGGATGGATGGATTTATTATGGATGAGATGGATGGAATGCTCAATTTATTATGGATGGGATGAGATGCTTTCATCTAAACTGGCACACGTAGATGCTCGATTCTACACATGACGCTTGTTTGCTAGGTTTTCATCATGGTCTTGCCCAAAGTGCCACCGTAGTGGTTTTCACTAGAGGACGATTTTTATCTTTACTGTTTTCAATCCTTTTTCTGATTTTTTTTTGGATTTTTTGTTTTTTTGATTTTTTTGATTTTGTATTTTTCTGTGAAACATTTAAAGCTCATGCTAAACCACAAGGTGTTGCTAATGTAGGTGCCTTTTTCAAAATGTGCCACTGATATCCTACTTGAAGAATTTGTTTCGCTAAGATATGTGTACTTGAATATAACTTTTGAGATTCTTGATCTGCTTTGTCGATACTGGAGTTAACTCTATCTTGGTGCGCACATCGCGATAGAGTGCCCTTTGAATCCTTATGATGAAGGGTCATTGCCAATACATGGTCAATGTAAGAATTGGATATTATGCGTGGATGTGTGGATGGAGTGTGTTTAGGTATAAGAGATGGATTGGTTGACAGCTTGGAATATTTGACTCTCCAAACTTGGGAAGATGAGCAATGATGGGTGGATACGGAAGTGTGTGTAGAATTAGGACCAACTGCTTGATATACTTTGTACGTCGCTTGAAAATCCTGCTTTTGCTTTTTCATACATCTTTTATAGATACTTTTCCCTTTTTTATTTTTCCCCATAGTTTCTTTAACTAATGGAGTTTGATAGGGATAATCTTTCTTTGTATGTTTTGGTATCCATGCATATTTGATTTGTCCATTATGCTTCTTAGCTTCTTTCGATTTGATAACATATTTTGTGCTTTGATTCAAATCTTTATTTTGACGTTGGTCCCAATTCATGGATGGGGTGATGGGTGGATGAAGATTCGTGACATGATTGGTTGTAGTATTGGCAATGGTTTCACCATAAGGATTCTTCGTGCTCTCTATGTTGACATTTGCTTGAGATGAAGCTGCCCCCAATATTGTGGTAGTAGTACCTTCATGCTTTGATTCTTCTTGTTCGAAGAGCTCTTGTTCAGAATGCATTCTCTAATCAATGATCCCTGTAGACGACATTATTTCCATTTGCTGCTCTGCTAATTCTGGATTATACTGTTTTGTCTGATTTTCTTCCTTGAGTGGATAATGTTTGATATCTTTATTCATGATTTCCTCAATCTAATTTTGGGATATATCTAATTGTGATGTTGATAACTCCTTTTGACTATAGGAGTTAATAATCTGCTCTTTTTGTGTAACACAATCTTGTTCTAGATGAAGATCATCTATGTGTCCATCTATAGAAAGCATCTCATGGGTAGGTGGAGGATTATGTGCTACATGGATATGATCATGATCTTGCATAGATAGGAGAGTGTCCATTAGATGATTGTAGTATCTTGAAGATACAAATTCTTGATCTTGAATGATTTCGGAGTTGCTTTCGACATGCTTTAGATCAAGTTCCTGACATGGATCAGTTCCAAAGGATGGATTGCTTATAAATGGTTCTTGGATGTCATCATTGTACATGGTAAATGGTTCAATATCCTCAAGTGTCGAGTTTAGGGTTCTTTCAGTATCTGTAACCATGAGGTCAAAGGGGATCAACATGTTTTGAAAAGGACCATTGCTAGACTTTGGTGAAAGATTTTGATCATGCTTTGGAATAAATTCTTGAGATATGTCTTCTAACTCGTAAGGCGATGTAGAGACATTTTCAATATGATCATTGGTCAACGGATCATGGATTATGTCAATTGGATCAAATAATCCTAACACTCCTTGAAAGAGATCACTAAAAGGTGGCTCTTGATGTATAGTGAGTTGATCATCAGATTATGTAGATACATCCTCAATGTGCTCCTCGATGGAGAGGTTTTGATCATTGTTTTCGAAAATTGTGGTGGAGAGATTGTGAATGTCTTCGACCATAGAGTCAAGTGATGTTGATATTTCTTGAATTGGCTCATTGTCAATTTTTGTTGGTAGATTTTGATCGTGATTCAAAAGAGACTCTTGACATATGTCAATTTGATCTTCCAATGAGATAAAAACATCTCCAATGTGTTCTTTGATGGATAGATCTTGAACAATGCTTTCATCAATTGTGGTGGGGAGATTGTCAATGCTATCACCAATGGTTGAATGCCCATTGTTATCCCCAATCATTTTTCATGTTTGTGCTTGTGTTTGTTGGGTAGCTTGAGAGGTTTGTGGAACCACCTGATATTGTTGAAGCATTTTTTGGTAGGCTTGATGTGCTTTTAGTGCGATGCTACAATATTGACTTATTGCACTTAGTTTTGGCAGTAGTGGTAGTGTATTTGGAATCGTGAACATGAATGTGGTGACAAGTGATTGAGATACACTTGGAGTGATAGTGAGTGTTTGAGATGTGATGGGCATGATAGTGGTGGTTGGAATGATTGAAGGGATAGTGATGGTTGGAATGACCAAGGTGATAGGTCCTTGGGAGACCGTATTTTGATTGGTTGAGATCAACGTTGTTGTTTGATTAGATACCATCCATTGGTGTGATGTCGATGGTATATTCAAAGGATTTGTCGTGATGGTTTGATTGATGTTAGGTGGATTGATTTGGATGGTGTGATTGGTGTTAGGTAAAGGGGGAATCCCTAAACCAAGGAATGATGTAGGTAATGGTGGCGGGGATTTCCCTTGGCGCAATGCCTCAACTATTTTGGAAAGTTCCACAATTTGATCTCACCAAATTTGTTCTTGATTTTGATCTTGACTCACTTGAGATAGTTGATTTGGATTTTGTTTAAGTGGATTTGGGATGCCTACTTGCGGTTTTTGAATGGGATTATGGGAAAATTGACTTTGGATAATGTTTTGATTTGGCATGATGTTCAGATTTGGCATGATAGGATGAACATTGTTGGTATTGGGAATCATTTTTCCAAAGTTTTCTGAGTTAGGATTCATGTTTCAAAAAATTGCACTTGGTACATCCACATTTGGTTTGTAGGGATTTGGTGGAATGATGTTGTTCGTTTCAAGGCTCATGCATTGATTATTCGATTGGTGGATTTGTAGGTTTGGACTTAGATCTATCATTAGGAAATGTGTTCCAAACTTTGACTTCGGCACACTCACACTTGTTGTTATATTGACATTTTTCGAAGGTAATGGTCCCATGTATGGATTGTATAAGTGTGAGTTTTGATAATCAATCGGAATTGTAAGGCTTTGAAGATTCAATTGATTTGGATTGCTCAAGACGTATGGATCAAGTTTGTATTACATGTTCTCCTTGTGTTTTGACCTTGTTATGAAAGTGACTTCTAAGGTTCTTAGGACCAATGGCGAGATGGAGGATGAAATGTGAATGATATGAGTGTTGAACGTTTAGGGATTTTGTATCAATGCTAGACTTAGGGATTTTGGTTTTGATTGTTTGATGTGGATGATGAACTTGTAAACTCTAAGATGTTAAATGCTATCTTAGGATGAACTTGTTCAAAGAGGTGATAATTTAACTAAGTGTGCATGGAAGGATTCATTCAAACACACCTAACTACACAAATGATTTTGATTTGGTTTAGGGATGTACCCAAGTCTAGGTAATGATGTTTTCAAAGCTCTAAAGTTTGTTTGTGGGATGATGTTGATAAATGTTTGAGGTGGATGAAGTGTTTGATTTTGATCCTGAGAGACTTAGAGAGACTTTTTTTACTAGGCCAAGGTATTGAAGAACACACTTTTCTCTAAGAGCAATCAAAAGACCAATATGAACAAGAGATATCAAGCACATGTGTGGGGTCCAATTCGTTATCTTTGCTTAATGAGTTCTTTTTACCAAAAAAAACCACTTGATTATGTTTCAAACTGAATGTCCAATGTCACAACTTCTTTTCATCCCACAAAGTGCTATGTGGAAGTTCCAAGAAATTAGGACAAAGGTTGCCTAATGTTGACCTTTGTAAGAGCAAATTAAGATGTAAACCCAATTACTTAGAAACCTCTAAGGACTTAATCCCTAGGGTAAGAAATAGTTCTTGGGATTTTTCAAAGGTATTTGCTCAAACTAAGGGGTTTGAAATTTGAATGATGATGTTGAATGTTGGTTTTTCAATGTTTTTGATAAACACACTGTGTTTTAAAACATGCAATGTACAAGCCCTATGGATGTGAAAGACAATATTTGTTGAATCCCCACTTGTACAAGTCTAGCTACACTTATCTTTAGGGAATGGTTAGATGCTTGACCCCACTGGCTCCCCTCCACGACACTCACTTATACGGGGCAGCTAAGCATCAACACCCATGAAACTCCCATGGCATGTTTTCCATTTCTACTAGAAGACCGTAAAAGTGTGGGGCAGCTTTAGAATGACCGTTCTTGCACCAACAAATAGATCAAGGATTTTGGAAATTCTAGTACATGGGTTCTAGTAAGGACTTTCCGTTCGTGGAGATTGACCCATACGGCAAGAGTCCCCTTTCAGATCCATCTTGTCGGAGCCAACCACGTGATAATGGCATTTAACCAATACCCACATTTATATCCCGACTAGAAATACTCTTGGCTTTAGAGTGTTATTGGTTGAGTCATTCCCTTGGGTGAGTACTTTTTCCCCAAGGCAAGCCCTCTAAGATAAACAAAAGCAAGCAAAGACACAATCTGTAACTCGATCCATCTTTGATGGCACAAAGAAAGAGAATGTACATGAAAATGCCCCTACTCACACTCACACAAGATGTTCAAATTTTAAGCCCAAATTGAAGTGTTTCAAAGCAATAAAATGTATTTTGAGTGTTTCTCTTGCACCCTAGATCGCACGAAGCGCAAGGGGAGAGGATACACACTCAAAAGACAAAATCACACAATTCAAGCACTTGTTTGTTTTATAGCCTTCAAAGAAATTGTGAGTTCATTTTAAAGCACCAAACTTGAGTGTGAATTTGCTTTGTTCAATTTTAGTCCCCAAAAACAATGTCTAGTGAGTTTCTAGTGTTCAGTTTTAATCGAACTTTGAAAGAAAAAATTAATCATTAATCCTAAAATTGATCTAGTTGGTGTAAAAGAGAAAGCAACACTTCTATGATCTAATTGCGATAAGCATTTTAAAATGCTCTTTCAAGTTCAATTCTTGATTCTCCAACTCAAATTTTCTTGAGGTCTTATGTATTTTCTCCACTTTGCTTCTCCATTATCTTCAAGAAATCCATAAGTCATTTATCACCTATTCACACCTGCAAACCATGAATCAACATTTTTAAGAAGCCTTTTAAGAAAACATATTAACCCAAGAAAACAGATGTTAAAAAAAAATGGTAGTTTGCTAATTTTTCCCTCAGAATATATATATATATATATATATATATATATATATATATATATATATTATTCAGACATCTGCAACTTTTATGATTCACCCCACTAAGTAATTCATTGTTTTATTACTTCAAAGTGAACTTGCAAAACCCAATAAAATTGATAGAACCATCAATGTTGATTTATGCTTTACTCTATTCATCCACTATGATAGGCAATACATATGGCAAAAATTAAAAGAGAAAATCCCATCAAATTTCAGTCTCCAACCTGCACCATATGAATTTATGTCAGCTTATATATACGTATAAGATTGGAAATTTTACTAACCGTATACCTCTTAGGCCAAACACAACAAAAATAGCCAATGCCTCAAATATCATAATTATTGTTTTTAATCAGATGGGATGTGATTTGCATAGGACCAAATGTAGACACAAACAAAGCAAAGCACTTAAATCACCCAAATATGGCACACCGATTCTCCACACAAATGTTTCAGTGATCTAACTCCAAGAATTAAAAATTTCAAGCACCGAACAATGTATTTGGAAACTTTCAAATGCAATTGGCAGGCGTAGTAAATGTCATGCATTAGGAGCTATAGAAAGTCTAAGTCACTGCATATTGATTATTCAATAATAAGAAAAGAGATGGAAGAAGATGCATTTAATAGGATATGGATTGTGTATGGCCTGTGTAATGATGTTACGTGCTTTTGACTTTAAAGACTTAATAGTGACAAAGTGTATCTCAAAATACCCCCAGACGATGCGCCATTTAAAGCAGTAAAATGATCAAATCCAACAGGTCGAACCTACCACTTGCTGTGCCTATTCATAACAATCATAACATCATTGTCTACCAGGATTTAAAAGACTTTCAGGCCAAACTCGATTGGCATGCGTACAACTTTATTCAATCAGCTTTCTCTACCGTGCTTTGAAAGTTGCGCGTCCTCTCAGTGCTTTGATAGGTAACCATCATATCTTTAATTGTGCGAGCATGATGATGGGAATAAATGAGCTGACATTATCATGTGTTGAAGACTGCAACATTAACTGAAATGCAGCGCCCTTGAGGATGTCGAAATCTTAATATGAAATGCTTTGAATTGCATAGGAAAAAATGCGTTGAAGCAGCTTCAGACTGGCAGAATTAACTGCTAGAAGGTTCACACCTTTACTCTCAAGAAATCATTCTACTCCTGCACTCATGAATAGATGGCCAAACCTTTTCTAAATAGACATTTAGAAACTTTGGAATTGTAGATTTAAAGTCGAAATATAAGGTGGAATTCTTCGTGGTGATGTGAAAGACCTTTTGCAAGATGTGACACCCCTATCAACAAGAAAATGTGTTTGGAAGTTCTAAAGTCAACCCACATCCTTTGCCACCAGATTGGGAAGGTGCATGGAGGGGGTGCATAAAACATGAATCAAGTGGTCAAGCTCGAAGGTGAAAAATTACAAAGCTGAAGCAGGCAACTTTCTTGATGTCCATCGATAAACTAGCGGGCTAAATTTTTTTAAAACGTCAACATCATTGGACGTGCAGCATGGCGAAAGTCGTTTATTGCAATCAAACAATTCTATTGCAAAAATAGGTGATGTTATGGGCAGTTGGGTTGGATGGTGGTGCTAACCAGTGAGACACAAAGCAACACCCACCTTAAGAGAATCTTGAATTTACGCAAGTCAACATCTTTGTTTAGAAGCAATGAAGAAGGAAGATTTGGCGTCAGGGGTTTTTGGATTCTCTATCGCACACATTAATCACTGGTTATTGAAACATAGTAGGAGACACAAGTAGACTAGGAACAGATGGAAGAGATTGTGAGTAAGAGTGAATCATATTCTTTAATCTTTTCTAATCTCCAAAGCCATGCTCATCCTATGATCCTTAGCAGTAGTACACTTTTTTCTTTTCTTTTCTTTTTGTAAATCTATCTATGCACTCAATGCATTCCATGTGACCACATTTCTATGACTTTGGATGCAGGCTGGAAGAATGCTATTTAAAGATTGAAGTCATGTTCTAATAAATATTTCCTCAGTCTCTGCCATAGTGGGTTAAATGTTATTAATGACAACTTCACCTCACAAAAAACTATACGGGCCTTCTTGCACATAATATGACACCACCAGTTGCAGATTCCTAACCTACTTACAGAAAAGCTGGGTAGTGTATGTGGAAAACATAAAAGCCGCTCAAAGATACAAATTGAAAGTCACACAAAGCTTGAAATTCGTAATGAGCATGAACAAAGACATTTTACATTCTCTATTTAAAAATAAATGCATGAGGGAAAAGAGACTTCATATTTCTGTCTCATGCATAAAAAACAAACGTTGGCGAACAAAAATAAGGACTTTATAATGTAGGGCGCCAAAATGTGAACCCCTATTTTAATCTTGCATTTTGATCTATTAGTGTGATTGTTCATTTCTTCCATGCAAGTTTGAAATAAGGACTTTATAACGGTGGGCGCCAAAATGTGAACCCCTATTTCAAACTTGCATGGAAGAAATGAACAATCACACTAATAGATCAAAATGCAAGATTAAAACATGAGTTCCCCATAAAATCCATTTGCATTTTTAGAAAACAAGGAAAAAGATGAAATACTTGAGCAAATACAATTGAAAATAACTATTCCTCATTCTTAAACAAAGCAAACACTTGATCTTATGGGGGGATTGGTGCTACTTTGATGTGGAAAGTAGCCCTTTCCCAACCCCTTTAGATAAGCTAATGATAATGATGGACAAGATCATTTCTCAAATGAAGAGAGTGACCTTGCATGATCTTGGAGATGAAATGTTAAGATTGTGGATTGATAGTGGACAAAATCAGTTCTCCATGTGAAGAGAATGACTTTGCATAAAGATTGTGGAGAGATGGTGAAGGGTTTGATAAGAGATGAAGCTTCTATTTTATAGATTTTCAAAATGCTAAGTGTTGAAAAGAGACCAATGTGGGACTAAGATTGGACAAATGAAAGAAGGACACTTGTCAAGTGGTGATTGGTTGATGTATGTGCAAGATTTGGGAAGAGTGCCCATGAGAGGGAAAATTTGAATTCAAATTTTGCAATAAATGCTGAGTTTGACTTTGGAAGGGGACATGTAAGAGACATGTAAGGCCTCATAAATGCTCTGTTGGGTGTACATGTCCACATGGGGGGAGATTCAAACTTGGAGAATATTCTTCCTTTATGCCAAGTTGAAAATAAAGATTTTGATAAATCAATTAAATGCAATTTCATGTGCAAGTGGCCAAATCTAGAGAATGCAAGTGGGTGAGATTAGCATTACATTAGGATTAATTAGCTAGGATGATGATTACGTTGATTTGACCACTTTGACTTGATTTAGGGATTTAAATTAAATCAAAGGGAGATGAATGATGCTAAATAAATGATTGATTTATTTAATCAAAGAGATGATGATAGGATCAAGTTTGATTTATTTGATTTAAGTTGATGAATTTAACCTGATAAATGGATGAGTGTGATTCTGATCAAATGCATAATGCTAATTTTGCGTGTCTACAATTATAAATCTAACAAAAAACTTATATGTATAGTTTAGAGAGGTTGATAAATTGAAATGGAAAAATAATTGCAAATTGTTTCATTGTAGGTAGAATTAACTTTCAAATTAATTTATTTTTCCACCTCATAACATTATGATATCTATAATAGTAGTCTATGTTATTCAAAACATTAATAGAATTGGCAGCGCAACCAAAAAATTTAATACATTGCAAATTAAAAAAAAAAATCAAACAATTTTATTTTTGCAATGAATATTTCCAAAATCAACCAATCAACAAATATAACAAACATTTTCAAAATAATTTAATAAGAACTACAATTTTTAGATTTTTAAAAAAATTAGCCTTCCTACATCAACATGAATTAATAAATATTGACGTAAAATTCCAACTAAATGTTACTACGCAAATTTCCAAATGTAGAAGGTGTAGATTCAATTCTTGTCCACCCACCATCATGTACTTGTTAGCCAAAGAATAAACGAGGTCTCTCTATTTTTGGTTTCATACATTTTTCCTATGAAAGTAAACGAAAGTGAGGAATTTTGAAATAAAAATTTATAATTAGCCGATAGGCTATTATAGGTGAGAATTCAACCAGAAAAGTCTCACTGTCTGATGTCGGGTGAGACTATTCTGGTTGGATTATCACCTAAGACATGCCATCCTCATGTTTTTCCCTGAGAAGGTTTTTCCGGTGGGAAGAGTATTCTGGTGACCTGACACCATTTGCTGTCCTCTCCAGCTTTCATTTCCTTGACGCCGTATGCTGTCCCTCTACACGTAGTATGGGCGTCCTGACAGAAGTATGGGTGAAAAATAAAAGGATCACTCATATTGGTGAACAACGTACCATCTACTCCCTACACATTGTATTAATTTTACCTTGACTTTCAGGGTTTTGCGTGCGAGTTGAAGTAGTTGTGTCTATGTGTATTCCCTATTTGCCTATTTCTATTGCTTTTTCAAGTGGCCTTCTTTAGAATTAAATGGCAATGGCGGTTATGACAGGAGGAGAGCAAGAAAACATTAGAAGGGAGAAGGTAATTTCTATTTTTATGCTTCATGGCCTTTGTTGCTTTTACCAGTGGCATTGGGTTATTTCTTCAGAAGGGAGAAGGTAATTTCTATTGTAATGCAAACCCTTTCATATTAAGGCAATGGCTGTTAACCCTGCATTCTTTTTATCGCTGGTGTTGGAGAAATTTTGCAGTTGAAGTAAATGTTGCTTTCCAATGTATTTTTTTGTAGGTCCACAATTTCTCTAATCCTTGCACAGGCGAGAAGGATGCTGGCAAAGCCTATGGGGTCGAGCTTTACACCTGCAGATAGGGATTTATCTGCAATCTGGTGATGGAGTGTATGGGCCGCCTTTTCCTTTCTAGGATGAAGAAATAGAGAGCTTGGGAGCTGCAGTGGAGGATGCAATAGAAGTGATGTTTGATGCTGTGGATGAAACAATTAATGAGACTCATTTCTGGAGATAGAGTGCCTATTTCCTTACTCCATAGATCGTATTTAGGAGTGAAACAATCTGCAAGAGGATAGCAATATGAGTCCTGTGAGTATTAGGGTTTTTTGAGGGTTTGAAAAATTCAACCTGTCAAATTTGTCATGGTATTCGCTTTCAACATTTATTGAAAGTGGGCTATCTGATATTACTGAAAAAAATTGGTGTTTCTTGCAGGGTTTTGGAACAGTTGTAGGATTTAATGTTTTGTTATTGTTTCTATTTTTGGTTTTGTTGATTACAGATGCCTGCTTTGTTTGGTGGGTACTTTTGAATGCTCAATTTACATTTGTGGGTTACTTGGTTTGTTTAAAAAGCAATTTCTTTAGTTTCCTCTATTTCATCTGATAAAGCCGAGAGAGGGGATTGCCTTTACATAGAATTAGGATTAAATAAGTCCGTCGTGTTCACGTCCTACAATCACTTTGGAGTTGCCTTTCTTAAAATTTCCAAAAGCCTTCTCTGCCTGCCCTTGCTGGCCTATATATGGCCTACAACTTTTAAGCTTTCACAGTTCTCAGGGTGGACCTCCTGAACCCTTTCAAATTTGAGGGAGAACTCTTGAGATCTCCTAGATTCATTTGAACCTGTCTCAACCGCAGCACTGGAACAGATTAGGAAGTTTATTAGTCTAAATAGTCTTCATCATTCTTTTGGCGTCACTTGCCCGTTGCATTTACTTAAAAGTTTCTAAAGCCTTTTCAATAAGTCTGTCGTGTTCATGTCCTGCAATCACTTTCCTCCTTGAGATGCTTGCTTTTTCTCCATTTACCTCAGCTTTGAGTTGTTGTTTCACTGCCTTGTCTTCATCATCATCGTTAAATGGGTATGCAACACCAGTGTATACTTTGGAGCTAACCCCAGTTGTATTTTTAGGCCCTTCATCCTTAGCAACCACAGTGTCAGCAAGGAGTGATGAATAATTTTGTGTTTTGGAGTTACCATTCTATTCACAAGGTTTGGATGACTCTCCACCCACGCACTAAATTTCACCATAGTCCGTTGTTTGTACCATTCATTAACACCACTCTTCAATGTCACAAACCTATCTTCATCAGTGAAAGTGAAATTAATTCCTTTGCACAAACCATTGAACAGGTCACTTGCTTCGTCATCAGTTCCAATGGAGCTTTGAATTATTCCCTTCTTCTTGAGCAAAGCCACATCCTCCACATAATTCTGGAAATCAAAACCATCAGTTGCAGTTTAGGTTGCATCTATTGGAGACCCTGGCTCTCGTCAGTATTGTAGTAAATTGTCTGACAGAGTTATAGTTGGGGTGGATGTGATGGCAACATTAAGAGAATTGCAATAGTCAGTTTACTAAAATAAAAGAAAAAAGAAAGAAAGGGGGACTTCAGAATGAATTGAAAATGTGATTATTTGTTGAATCTCCTTGTAACATCATGACAATAGAACAAATTCCTTTAAGTAAATGCTGAGTTGATGTCGTTGGTAGGGGGTAGGAGTGTGTGTTTAAAATCTAGCGGTGGAGTGGCCTACCCTTAGGCGTTATGGTAGAAAAGAGTACAAAGTTATGCAATCTCGGGATGGGCTTGGGTAGTCTCATCAAGTCCAAATTCATTGTGCAAGGAGGCGTGATCAGGGTGCCAAAATAAAATAAAAACAAAGTGAGGACGATCGCGTGGTTGGACGATAATGTCACCTAATCGAGCTGCCAGAGCTATTCTACTCTAAGCTTGAGGCAAGGTAATTATGAACTTTCTTCGAGGATATTAACTGCGACCTAGAATATGGTTAGGCGTAGGTGAGGATATTTTTGATGCAAGTCAAGTGCCCTTGAGAGTGGTTGAAGATCAACCTGACAGTGGTATCTACCTCTTCAAGTATGGATTTACAATTATTTTCCAGATGGTGGCCATGTCGTGGTAAATGCCAGCCCTATTTATGTAAGGAAGTCGAGTCAGACAACCCTATTTTATATGCATTTGATTTGTGACGTACTGTGATTATTGTATTTGTGCTACCTGTTAGTTTTTAAACCTTATCATATAAAAGATTTACATTTTCTTGTGATTTCCCCCTACCCTTCAATATATTACCAAAGTCTTAATAAGATAAATAATTATAAATTAAACTAATTATAATATTTTTAATCATTATTTATAATTTCATAAAAACACATAAATCATAAAAATAAATTTCAAAATTAAATCTAAATTAAAAAATAAAATAATATAAAATAAACGAAAAGTCAAAATATATCAAAATCTAAATATTAATAGACATAATAATTTTAAAACATTAGTAACAAATAACAAACTTATTAAGTTAATAAATGATTAAATTAAAAGTAATTTAACTAATTTTTTTAATTTATTAGAATTGAAATATTAATAGAATGTGTACCTTTAGATCTAAGGTTAAGAAGGAATGTTATGTCCCTTGATTAAGTGGAATAAATTCACAAATTGTTATTTCTACCCTAGCAATTTAATTTAGTTTATGAGAGTTAAATAAATGATGATGAAATCTAACTCCCACCCACCAAGTGGGCTCACTAGGAATCTCCCAAGTTTAAGAACCTTTCTTTTCATATTTAGAAGTAGGGTCCCCAAGAGTAAAAGATCTCTTACATCTAAAATGAAGTATTTAATAATCTACTAATTGATTCCATGATTTGTCTCCAACCCTCAAAGTAATATCCTTGAAAATAATATGTAAAGTTCATCTCCATACATAGCTGAGAAAAGGTTGTACATGTTTTATTGGCAATCTTAATAGCCATACACACAAATTTACCAATATAATGTTAAATTATTCTCAAATCTAGAGCTTCCTATAATTATAATGAATGGTAAGATAGTCTAATCCAAATGAAGCTAGGAGTGTATGAAATTTTGTGAAGAATCTTAAAAGAGGGAAACCCTTATCTGACACTCACATATCTATCCTTCATGAACCATGGACCAAAATGTAGAATGTCCTCCTTATCTTTCTACAATTTGAATTCAAGTATTAAAAACCATTTTTAGCCATTTTTCTTCCTATCTAAATAAGGCCTCTATGTACGAGAAGTCAAATGTATTAGGTATTAGGGTTTTTTTTTTCTCTCATGTGCCCTTTTCGTCTTCATTCATAATTTAATCCTAATTCTATGTAAAGGCAGTCCCCTCTCTCGTCTTTTGAAGGTGTCAAGTTTTTACTTAAAAAAACTAATTCATTATTTTGGTATTAAACAAATTTATCTTTATGGCTTTATCAAATACGCCACGAGTTACCGATAGTATCAGATGTGGGGTTTAACTAGAAAGCCTTTTTTGTTATTTTAGACATGTAGGTTTTAACTCTAAAGCCTGTTTGGCATGTTATAGGCTTTACCTAGGAAACCTGCTTATTCAATTTTGGCCTATTTGTTTTATCAGGAAAATCCTATTTGATCAATTTTTGTATTTAGATTCCTTGCCCAAATAAAACTTGTACGTGGGTTTCAACTTTTTATATTTGAGTGTGAATGATAGAAAGGTAGCTTTGCCTGATTGTATTATTCGGTGTTGGTTCTTGGGCCTAGCTAAGATTAGGGCTAGAATTAGGTTTAAGGTCAAGGTTAGGGTTACGAATAAGGTGAGGCTTAGGGGTTGCATAATTGTTATGGTCATACTTAGGGTTAGGTTTTGAGTTAGAAATATCATTAGGTTTGGAGGATTAGAAATTTAGTTAAGAATAGGGTTAGGTTAGGGTTAACATCAAGATCGGGGTTAGGGCTAGCATCAAAATTAGGATTAGGGTTAGAATGAAGATTAGCTTAAAATGAGGGTTAGAGTTGGGATTAGGGTTAGGGTTACAATTAGATTTAAGATCAATTTTAGGTTTAGGGTTACGATTTACATCATGGTTATGGTTATGCTTATGGTTAGGATTTGGGATAGAGATATAGTTAGGTTTAGTGTCATTATGTGGTTAGGTTTAGGGATAGACAATGACTTAGGAATAGGGTTAGTATTAAGATTAAGAGATATGGTTAAATGTTCTCAAAGGTAAAAATATATAGTTAGGTTTAGGGTTTAGGTTAGGATTAGGGATAGAGATATAGTTAAGCTTATGGTTAGGGTTAATAGATACAGTTAGGGTTAGAAATATGGTTAACATTAGGATGAGGGTTAGGTTTTGCATAAAAATTAGGGTTAGGGTTAGCATGAAGAATAGCTTAGGATTAGGGATAGGATTCAAAATAATAAATAGTTATAAAAATAATATATTCAAAAATAATCTTAAATAATTTCCTAAGACGTACAATTGCATATAAAACTAAGTTTTCAAATTTAAAAATAGAATTGAAATAAAACTATTTAGTAATGAAAAGAAAATGGTCTTTTTAAATATTTATTGTTAGAGTTTAATTAGGGATAGGGTTCAATTATGGTTAGGGTTCAAAGAAGGTGAAGATTAGGGTACCATTAAAGTCAAATTTAGGGTTTGGATACAATTAAGGTTAGGGTTAGGGTTACAGTTTAATTAGGGTTAGTGTTCACTTAAGGTTAGGGTGAGGGTTCGATTAGTGCTCAATATGGGTTAGGGTTAGGGTTCTACAATAAAGCTTGGGTTTAGGGTTAGGGTTATGGTTTTACAATAAAGCTTGGGGTTTGAGTTAGGATTAGGGTTGAGCTTCAAATAGGGTTATGATTAGGGTTAGGCTTACAATTCAATTAAGGTTAGGTGCAAGGTTTAATTAGAACTCTAAAATAAATCTTTTGTTATGCTTAGGGTTAGGGTTAGGGTTAGGGTTAGTGTGAATGTTGGGGTTATCATCACAAATAGGGATTAGGGTTAGGGTTAGGGTTAGGGTTAGGGTTATGGTTAGGGATAGGTTTATAAATGATAAAATATAGTAATTTGGTTAGGGTTAGAGTTAAATTTGGGATTAGGGCTCGGGTTATCATCACGAATAGGGTCAAGGTACAATTAAGATCAAATTTAGGGTTTCGATACAATTAAGGTTAGGGTGAGGGTTTGATTAGTATTTAATATGGGTTAGGGTTAGGGTTCTACAATAAAGCTTGGGTTTAGGGTTAGGGTTATGGTTTTCCAATAAAGCTTGGGGTTTGGATTAGGATTGGGGTTGAGCTTCAAATAGGGTTATCATTAGGGTTAGGCTTACAATTCAATTAAGGTTAGGTTTAGGGTTTAATTAGAATTCTAAAATAAATCTTTTGTTACACTTAGGGTTAGGGTTAGGGTTAGGGTTAGTGTTAGGGTTGGCGTTATCATGAATAGGGATCAGGGTTGCGGTTATGGTTATGGTTAGTGATAGGATTAGGGTTAGGCTTAGGGTTATGGTTATGGTTAGGCATATGTTTATAAATGATAAAATATAGTAATTTGGTTAGGGTTAGAGTTAAAATTGGGATTAGGGTTGGGTTATCATCACGAATAATGATTAGGGTTAGGGTTGGGGTTAGGATTAGGATTAGAGTTAGGGTTAGTGTTAGGGTTAGGGTTATGGTTAAGGTTAGGGTTAGGATTAGGTTTACGGTTACGGTTACAATTACGATTAGGGTTACATTTAAGGTTATAATTATGATTAGGGTTATGATTATAGTTAGGATTATCATCACGTATAGGTTTATCATTACGAATAGGATTATCATCACAAATAGGTTTATTATCATGAATAGGATTAGGGTTAGGGTTAGGGTTAGGGTTATCATCACAAATAGGGATTAGGGTTATGGTTAGGGTTAGGGTTAGGGTTGTGGTTAGGGATAGGTTTATAAATGATAAATATAGTAATTTGGTTAGGGTTAGATGTATTGATGTGGGTTTAATAACAGTTTTAGAAGTCTCCTTAAAGTAAAAGACACCTATTTATTGATTGTTAGTATAAATTCTCTTATTGTCTTCCCTTTTGAACATCCCAAAACTCGGTTTTATGCTTTTGAGTCAAATTAGGTTCTGCGTGTTCATGTTCAGCTCTACTCACACGCCAATCACTTGTTGACATCTACTATGAACAATTAGTCTTACAAAAACCAAATTGCACTTTTCCCACATGATCTTCCCCTCTCCTCCCTCTCGATGCATTGCCATAGTATATCCTTCTATCGGCGTAACCATTGCACCTTGTTGGGGTGCAAGCGCTAGTAAAATACTCGTGGTGACCTGCTGGCTGAGATTGTTCGTATTCAGGTAAAATTAAGATTGATGTGAGATTCCAGCAATAAGCTCACTCATTTGAGCATCGTACCAGTGGAATTAAGATGACGTGAGATTCGACGTAAATGCCCACGGTGAAAATTTACAAATGTGTAAGGTGAAGATTCCGTCCATAGAGCTCGGACTGCATGTACACCACCCCGTGCAACATTTAAAGAAGAAATTTGTGTAATTTCAGTCTATTTTCTTTAATGAGTTTGCCAGTGTGTAGGCTAACGTCAAGTTTCCATCTTCACGAGTATCTTGCTTGGATAATTAAGTGTTTTTTTTTGTGTAATTTTCTTTAATGACTACTCATTTCTAGTGTGGTAGCGTCTGATCCAGTGTCAAGATTTTAGCTCCAGAATATCTGGTTCAAAAAGTAAGATTTTAATGCGTATGTGTCTAATTTGGCGGTGTGATCTAGTGTCACTATTCTACATCCACGAGCATCATGCTTGCAATTTTAGTCTATTTTCTTTAATGAACATCTGTGCGGGTCAAGATTCCTCCTCCAAAAACATCTTGCTTAGTCAAACAAAGCATAAAACAAGCACTCATTTAGCAGAATTTTAATCTATGTTCTTTAGTAAACCACCCGTGCCCGGGTTGAGAATGTGTAATCCAGCATCAAGATTCCACTTCTACAAGCATCTTGATCGGATAAGGAAAGCACAAAACAAGAGTGCGTCTTATTGTTAAAGTCTAGAGAGGACATTTTCAGCTACCATGGCTACACATTTCTGTGAAGATATACTTAGATGACCGTGGGGCATATGGAAGATGGAAAATAGGAACACCAAAGAGAAAGAAATGTTTGATGAAGGTTTGTGGGTTGTTGTAGTCGAGTCAAGTTTAGAGGGAAAAATGAGACCAGCTAAATTCAGTCATCGCTTCATCCAAAAATTAAATCTAGGATCTGAATTTCAAATAATAAATTGTCTACATCGACATATTTAAATTTGAGGTCATTTTAAGGGGACAAGGGTGTCAAGGGCACCTTAGTTTAGATCCACTTTTTGAGGATTCGAAGTGTCGGGATAAAATATTAAATGCATATTTTGATTTTGCATATTTGATTCTTTGATAAATGATAAAATGGGTCATGAACACATAATTTTGGAAATTAGGTGCATAATTAGATCCAAGCACATAGGAGGGAGCAAAATCGAGTGTGAAATTGTCAAGGGTGACAATTTATGGTGCTACTACATAACTGTTGGTTGCTCTTCAAAATAACAAACTATGAAAGAAACAATAATGATATGATATAATAATGATAAATGATCAAATATAAATGATACAATTGCTTGATAAATGACAATGATAACACTTGAATGCTTGAAAGCTTGATATATTTTTTATAGCAAGAGTGCTAAAATCATAAAGATGCTAGCAAAATATTTTACAATAAAAATGTTAGGGAGATTTTGACAATATAAGAGCTAGGGGGTTTGAATGAAATGAAACCTTCTTATTTGTATGCTTAACTTAACATTTGATCAGTGGTGGAGATTAATTAGAAAGATCAATGGATAGGAAAAATCAAGATAGGGTAAAGCCCAAATTTGAATTTGTTGGAGGGAAAGATTAGAAGAATTAAATAAGTAAATTTATTTAATTGAAATGGTAGTTGGAGAAATAAAAAATATTAATTTATATATTTTAGAAAAAAATATGTAATTTAAATAAATTATTTTTTATTTATTTGAACGAGGAGTGTTAGCTAATTAATTAATTTTTTAAGTTATTTGACTATAGAGGAAAATACTTAAATTAAATAAATTATTTTTAATTTATTTAAAGGGGTGTTAGCTAATTAAATAATATTATATAATTATAAGGGAAAATATTTAATTTATATATATTATTTTTAAAGTATTTAAAGGAGTAGTATTACCTAATTATAGAGGATGAAATATAAATTTGAATTTAATTTGACTTAATGCTGGTGGGAAAAATAATTGATGAAAGAATCAAATAATTAAAAAAATATTTGTAATTAATATAGACATGATAAAAATATTAAGATAATTTAAAAAAAAATATTATTGTAAATTCTTAACTTAATTAAATAATTAAAAAAAATTTAATTAATATAGATAGGTAAAATGATAAGGAAAATGATGAAATGATAAGATGAAAATGCATTAGTCATGTTTAGGTGTCTACAAACATTATTGGAGGTAGTTTCTAACTTGTCAAAGATGTATTTTCGAGTTTTTTGTTAAGGAAGTCGACATGCCTCAACTCTCACACCTAATTGAAGTGTATGAGGATATTTTCAAGGATTCATGTTAGGACATGCTTTTACAATACCCCAAAAAGTAGTTTCCATTTAATTATCGAAGGGAATGTGACCTATATTTTCTCCATGATATTTGTACTGGCTAAGATATGTTAGAAAAGAGTTATAACATAATGTATCTTTGATTCTCAAGATGAGAAAATTATAATAGAATTTGTATTAACTATTATACAACCTTTTTTGAGAAATAAAACATTGATTTAGTTTGGCCTTCATTATATTTGTGTGTTGTGTTGTTGAATGAATTGAAGGATCGACTTTTGACATTATTTTCCTTCTAACTTCACTTCATATTTGAACCTATACAATTTATTTAAGTTTTATGCAAGAAACTTTTTAGAAATTTAAAATCATATTATGCATGTAGAAATGATGCATAAGTTCTTGAAACTTATTTTGGTGCATCAATAGACATATTTTATTTTTTTGTTTAAAACATTATGTTTTCTCATGTTGGAAAAAAAGATCAATTTTAGCCTTAAGAAAGGTTAGTAGAGAGGGAACCATCCTTTAGTTTTGAGATCGATCTCAAGTTTAAAGTCCCATGCCTTTAGAGATAATCCAATGTATCACTAAATAGTTGAGTTGATTAATCAACAAGGGTGCATGTTCAAATTGATAAAAAATACATACTTTTTCTTTTTAAAGCTATGTATAGCCCTATGCACAACTAATATAAATATGAATATTAATGATAACAAATTTCTACAATCCATAGAGATTATAGCTAAATAGTTTTTGGATTTGATTGTGTAAGTGATTTTTGCATCAATATTTTAAATCACACTTTGTAATCCATCATCAGGATGAAGAACAAAACATAAGGAAAAAATCATAGAGTGTGATTAGAAAAATTCATGCAAAAATCACTTGCACAATCAAATCTAGAAACTATTCCAATATAAATGGGAATGTATTAGAGACATGCAATTCAAATTGTACTTGAATCCATGTAAACTATTCACATACAATGTATCTCACCTTGAATACATATGATAAATTGAATATTTCTTCAATACTAGTGACCTCTCAAAAAATAATGTACCCTCATAGAATTTCCCCATTAACAAAATTCTTGTTTCAAGTAAAATATTCAACAAGAAAATTTATTGACAAATAACTATTATTCATTATCATCTTCAAATGGAATGGTCATGATTTTTGAACAAAGAAAAGTCTAGAGAACTAATCCTAAACAATTTTTTTTTAATGCAAGGACCACAAGGCCCATATATTAATATATATAATGAATATTTACACAAAAATATATATTTTATTTAGAGGTCTCTTTTCTAGCTGGATAACAAACATTTCAATTACAATTTAAAGCATGGCTTGTGGAAGCCAATATATATATAAAAAATAACCCCTCTGCATATAAAAATTCCAATTATAATTTAAAGTAGCATGGCTCATGAGAAGCCAATGTAGCTTCAAATTCTAGCTCAAAAATAGCCAATAACCCCAATCGGCCAATCCAAAAATCCAACGCTACCACTTTGATAACCTTGACCTTCGATATTTAGACTTATCTGATGATAATGTGACATCACCGAAAGACAACTTCACTAATAATACATGGCATTAAGCTTGGCCAATAACAAATAACAAGGTTGGGTCATCACATGATTAGTTCAAATAGAGGTGCTTTTCATATTCACCAAACATGCCATATATGGATGGAAAGTTCTTGAAAAACCCTTTTCAATTCTACAATTAGATTTCAACTATGAGATGATTCTTTTGAAGAGCACAAAGATATACTCAGAGGGGGGGGGGGTGAATTAGTATATCAACAAACTTTTACCCTCTTAAAGTTTATTTATCAACTTAAAACTTAAACACAAATCAACTATTTGTTATGAACCAATTTACACAAGTTGACACAACTTTAATTGAAATGATTTTTCCAAAGTAGGCACCAACCTACAGATTTACAAGAAGATGATTTAGTAGGACACAACCTACAAGGAACATCCAAACCTTTACAACTTTAGTAGGCACCTACCTACAAGGAGCACCAGCCCATAATGCAAGGCACCAACCTTGACTTGATGGTTGCAAGATGATGCCTTCAATCTGACCTGCACTATCCCAATCCTCCAATCTGCCTTTGGTGATGAATGATCTCAAACTTAGCCCACACAAGGAGATGAGACTTCAGATTTAGAATGCTCTCTTACACAACAACCACACTACTCAAAAAGATTCGATGTCATATATATAAGTTACTCAAGGGTTGCAAACACTTAATGAATGATCATGCTGCTTGTTTACATAACTTTCTCAGAAAGAGATGTCTCTTCTTAAACCACAAATTTAGAGTTTGATTTATTAAATCTGTTCATACTGAACAAATCACACCTTCTTGGAGTGGTTGATTTCTTCAAGGAAACAACACAACCTTTCATCTACAGACCCGTCTTTTCATAAAGCATACTTCTTGAATGTGTTTAGCAAACTAAGATGTGTTCCTTCATTATTTTAGTCAATATAGATCAATATACTTCCTTTTAAGATTCACACCTCTCTAAATTGAGAGCCATGTCTTTCCAATAGAAACTGTGTTTTATTTAACTTGTGAGAGCCACGTCTTTCCAAATGAAGTTGTGTTTCATTTAATCCTTTTATTTATTCGCACCTGTTCAAAGACAAACATCTTTTCATAAAGCACGATTTTTATTAAAGACTCCATATGCATCCCTCTTTGAAAGACGCCTTTGATATATTCACACCCTTTGATCAAGAGATAAGTCAAGTTGATTCATTCATATATTTACCTTGACAACCACACTTTTGTCTTAATCATTATTTTTATCTTAATATTATACTCATTTTTTCTTTAACAAAAATACATTATCTTAACAGCCGCATTTGTATTATAATTATTCTTTTTCTTAATATGTTGGACATTCTTGGAGTGATTTCCATGCGGAATTGACATGATGTTCTTTAGTTAAGGTGAATCCAATAGTGAAGCATAATATGTATATGCCAGAAAGAACCCTATGAGATATAGATACATCCATTGCAATTTATCACAATTACGAAGTCTAAAAAGTCTTCAAACTGAATAACAAGATCTTCATATCTGAGCATATATCTGAGTTCCTTAAATATGATTTATAAGTCTGAATGTTGAAAGTTAATATGATCATCTACATACCATACCATGTTCTTCATTTGATATCAATGTCAATTTCTTCAACACTATCTTCAGTTGGTTTATCTTAAACATTTATGCTTTGTTATCTTCAGTCATACTTATCTTAACATCAATGACTCTTTCCACCTGACATCAATGACAACATTTCCAACAATCTCCCCCTTTGTCATTGATGGCAACATATTCTTCCTTATCATTTCTAACTCTCCCCCATTCTTCTTCTCTCCCCCTTTGACATCAATGGCAAAGGGACTTCCAACAAAGTCTTGCTTTTTCTGTTCTATGGAGCTACAAGATACTGTGTATAGCTCCCCCTGAATGTATGCTCCCATTTATTAATACTCATCTTTCTCTTTTCATTCCTTGTCTTCTAAAAATTATTTTCTTCTTCATGGAAGCTTCTTCATTTTGACATCAATACTATTTCCAACAATAGAGACCAATTCATCACTTCATTAGATATCAACCCATAAGTTGATTTCTTTTCAATATTTTGAGATGCTTAACTTTTCAATTATCTTCTCCAAGTGGCTAAAAAACAATCTTTAACTTAGCTCCCCCTAAATTCATGCTTCCTTGTTAGAAAAGACATATTGAATTTTTATTGGATTCTTCATTTTCTGTATCTATCTTCTTTATCCAAACTTTTGTAAACTTTCTTTCCTTTTCCATGGTGTTCTTCTTCATATCTTGTAAAGGTGATTCCATAAAGTCACATCTACAAAAATGTGCTATGTGTCCACAGTTGTTACACTTGAAACACATAATGTTGTGATAAAAATAATTATAATTTCTCCTAGTGAAGCTTGAAACATTCCTTGCCTGAAATTCACAATTTATTGCTTTGTGTCTGGAAAGTAGTTGCATGAATAGCAATGTCCATAGAAAGAATAAAACTACCCACAATTAGATTTTCTTTCATTTTCCTTAAAACTTGTGACATTCTCATCACACTTTGTACATTTCTCCTTTGGCTTATTTAATTCATTTTTCAGCATGACAACTTCTTGTTCCAACTTGTCACAATCTCTCTCTTTTGCACTTAACTTGTTTTTCAATTCATTTTCAACTTGTTCAACCTCTACAAGTTGAGCCCTTAAATCTTCAATCATTTTGTTCAATTCCTCCAAGCTTTTAGTTAACTCCTTGGTCTTTATTTTATGCTTGGTCACCTTCTTCTTCAATTTTTCATTTTTCATGTATGCATAATGAAGTTCTTCCTCTAGATCTGTTTCTTCTTCTTCATTGCATTCCTGATCAATTTCTTCTTCTTCATCACATTCTTGATCAACACCTTCATATTCAGCCATGAACAATATGTCTTCTTCACCAATGCTGGAGCATCCTTCACTATGTTCTTCAGAAGTGCTGCTATCTTTCTTTGAATATAAACTATATTTGTGTTTTTGAGATCTCCTTTTTGACTTGTGCTTAGAAATTTTCTTCCCCTTTTTCTTTGTGTATATCTCTTCTTCATCCTTACTTGTGTGACTTGAGTTACTATCACTTTGAGGACAATTTGAAGCATAATGTCCAACTTCTCCACAATTGAAACATTTAAAAGGATATTTTCCTTTGTACTTTCCTTTTCCCTTTATAAGCTTCCTCATGAAATAGGCCTTTGCTTAATTATCACCTAACTTCTTATTTGATGAACCATATTCAATTTTTTCTTTATTAGATGCTTTGAAAGAAATTTCATCTTGTAGTGTCTTCCCTTCAATCCTCATTTCATAGGCAGCAAGAATCCCATGTAATTCATCTTTGGATAGTTGATCCAAGTTTGTTAATTCTTCCAGTGCTGTAACTTTGGCATCAAACTTTATAGATAGATACCTTAGAATCTTATCAACAATAAAAGTATCCTCAATTTCTTCACCAATTCCTTTCATGATATTCACCGTTTCATCAACACGAAGAAAATATGAAGCAATATCTTCATCATCTTCCATCTTGAGAGTTTCTAACTTCCTTCTATGAGTTTGCAACTTTGCCTTCTTCACTTTTGCATCTCCTTCATAGATATTTTGAAGCTTGTCCCAAATTTCTTTTGCTAATTTACACCTCATGACCTTTGTAAATTCAGAATCTGTTAGGCTGTAAAGAAGAGCATGCTTAGCTTTTGCATTGTTTTCACTTCTCTTTTTCTTTGCTTGATTCATTGGAGGGGTGGCTGGAGGTGTATACCCATCAACAACAGATTACCACACATCAAACCCAAGGGCATTCAAATATTCTTCCATCTTGATACTCCAAAATGCATAATTAGTCCCATCAAAGATGGGTGCTTTCACTATGTTGTTATGATCTGCCATGTGTGCTCTTAAGGATCTCCTTCAAGAAATTAGGCTTTCAAGAAGGACCTGGCTCTGATACCAATTGAAGAGCACAACGATATACTGAGAGGGGGGGTGAATCAGTATATCAATAAAATTTTACCCTCTTACTTATTTATCAACTTCAAACTCAAACACAAATCAACTATTTGATATGAACCAATTTACACAAGTTGACACAACTTTTATTGAAATTATTTTACAAAGTAGGCACCAACCTATAGATTTACAATAAGATGATTTAGTAGGACACAACCTACAAGGAACATCCAAACCTTTACAACTTTAGTAGGCACCTACCTACAAGGAGCACCAACCCCTAATGCAAGGCACCAACCTTGACTTGATGGTTGCAAGATGATGCCTTCAATCTGACCTGCACTATCCCAATCCTCCAATCTACCTTTGGTAATGAATGATCTCACACTTAGCCCACACAAGGAGATGGGACTTCAGATTTAGAATGCTCTCTTACACAACAACCACACTACTCAAAAAGATTTGATATCACATATATAAGTTACTCAAGGGTTGCAAACACTTAATGAATGATCATGCTACTTGTTTACATAACTTTCTCAGAAAGAGATGTCTCTTCTTAAACCACAAATTTAGAGTTTGATTTATTAAATCTATTCATACTGAACAAATCGCACCTTCTTGGAGTGGTTGATTTCTTCAAGGAAACAACACAACCTTTCATCTACAGACCCATCTTTTCATAAAGCATACTTCTTGAATGTGTTTAGCAAACTAAGATGTGTTCCTTCATTATTTTAGTCAATATAGATCAATATAATTCCTTTTAAGATTCACACCTCTCTAAATTGAGAGCCACGTCTTTCTAATAGAAACCGTGTTTTATTTAACTTGTGAGAGCCACGTCTTTCCAAATGAAGTCTTGTTTCATTTAATCCTTTTATTTATTCGCACCTGTTCAGAGACAAACATCTTTTCATAAAGCATAATTTTTATTAAAGACTCCATACGCATCCCTCTTTGAAAGACGCCTTTGATATATTCGCACCCTTTGATGAAGAGATAAGTCAAGTTGATTTATTCATATCTTTACCTTGACAACTGCACTTTTATCTTAATCATTGTTTTTATCTTAATATTATACTCGTTTTTTCTTTAACAAAAATACGTTATCTTAACAGCCACATTTGTATTATAATTATTCTTTTTCTTAATATGTTTGACGTTCTTGGAGTGATTTCCATGCAGAATTGACATGATGTTCTTTATTTAAGGTGACTCCAACAGCGAAGCATAATATGTATATGCCAAAAAGAACCGTATGAGATATAGATACGTCCATTGCAATTTATCACAATTATGAAGTCTAAAAAGTCTTCAAATTGAATAACAAGATCTTCATATCTGAGTATATATCTGAGTTCCTCAAATATGATTTATAAGTCTGAATGTTGAAAGTTAATATGATCATCTACATACCATACCATGTTCTTCATTTGATATCAATGACAATTTCTTCAACACTATCTTCAGTTTGTTTATCTTGAACATTTATGCTTTGTTATCTTCAGTCATACTTATCTTAACATCAATGACTCTTTCCACTTGAAATCAATGACAACATTTCCAACATCTTTATCATTGTAACTCTAACATGTAACTGAAACTCCAAAGAAATACAACCACAACCTGTAACACTGCAATTGAGAGAACAAACCAACTAAAAATTCAACTAGGACAACAATAACACAACTAGGACAACACTAAGAGACATTAAACTAATTTTGACCTCAATAAACCCCGGGTGAAAAACAAAACCACTCTATGAATCTTCTTTGTTAACTCCACTCATCAACCACAAAATCATGGTTAGTAAGAATATTCACTTTCTATGATGTTGGCAATTCATTTGTAGACTTTAAAGTTGGAATCTTTAAAGATTTCAGGATCTTTTCCTTCACATCCCAAATTAGCTAATCAATCAACCAATTTGTTACCTTCTCGGTATGTATGAGAGATGACTATTGAGTCAAAGCATGAAAATAAATACCAACATCATTGAAGAACATAATATAGCTTCCAATTATGAATAAACTATTGCTTACACACATTGACAATCAATAATGAATCACCCTCAATTTGGAGATTTCTTATACCAATGGTTTGGGCCAACTTTAAACCATTTATAAGAGCTTGGGCTTCAACCATATTGTTCATTCCTCTAGATAATTGAATTGATTTAGCTACAAGTAAAATTCTCTTACTATTACGAATGCACATACCTAGCCCTAACACCCCAGGATTGCCATGTGAAGCACCACCAAAGTTGAGTTTGCAAAAATTGTCCTAGGGAGGCATCAATTTTACATTTCTTCTATCAATTTTGTGTTTGGGAGGATGTCACATACTACCCTTGAAAGGGAGCGAAATGAATTGCCAATTATTTATGACCTAGTTATCCTAGTTTTTGAACAAAGAGGCATTGGACTTATGATTAAAAACATAAAAAATAACACATTCTAAGAAAAATTTCTCAATTTTAACTACAACCTGCTCAGTTAAAGTATTACGGTCTCTAAATATTCTTCTTTTACACTCCCATCAAATGTTCTAGATGAGGACTGTCGGGACTATTCTCTAGATACAAGCAGAAAAACTAGATTTAGATAAAATGGGCCAACTCAAGAATACATACCATAAGGAATTAGGAAGAACATGTAAGTAACTTAATTTATGCTTTATGAAATTCCAACATTCCTAAGAGTAGGCATATTGCACAAAAAAATGGTCTACTATTTCCTAGTGATCACCACAAAGTACACATTGAAAAGGATCAGCAATACCAAGTTTGGATAGCTTGTCACTAGTTAAAATTTTTTTCCTCAAAGCCAACAAAGAAAAACTACCTGCCTTTGGGAGCACCATCGGGTTCCAACAAAATGAAAAGTATCTCTGCTTGTGAATTTGTTTCCCTTTGCTGGCTAAAGCTTGATACCCTTGTTTAATTGAGTATTTCCCATTCTTTAAGGGAGCCCATATAATTCTATCTCTTTTATTAGAAAAGTATACCAATCTGTTATTCAAGAGAGCCACTTCATTTGGTGGAATAGGCATAAGTGATACATCTTTCCATGTTGCCATCCAAGTAGATGCACACATTTATTGTACATAATCAATTAGTTTAGAACCTCAACACCCTTTTAGTAATCCTTCTGCAACCACCAAATATTCAATGATGTTCAAAGGAGGATGCTCGTTCCATGAGTCATCCCAAAACTGCACATCTTTACCATTATTTGCTTCCAAAGATATGTAAGAAACATTAATATGTTTGCATGATAGCATAAAGTTCTAGATTGTAGAACCATTAGGAGGATTTGCAATAATTAGAATCCTTGATGGTGACTAGTTATCAAGATATTTTTCTTGAAGAATGCCACACCATTTCAGATGTGGTTTTGAATACATATACCAAATCAATTTATCTCCAAATGCCATGTTTCTTGAAATTAAATCATGCAAACCTACCCCACCTTTGAGTTTCTTTGTGCTCATCTTTTCCAAGGAAATAAGCGGTAACTTTCTATGGTCATCCATGTTACCCCTCCACAAGAAATCTCTAATCACATTTGAGAAATTATCATTTTGGGTGCTTTTAGTACTGCCATAAAGTAATTTAGAATAGAAGAAAGAACAATTTTTCTCAGTTGAATCCTTCCAGACAATGAGATCCATCTTGCTTTCCAACACAACACTCTAGCTTTTATCCTTTCTATATAACCTTATCCCAAAAACTAGGCTTATTTGTTCCCATGAAAAGTGGTTTACCTAAATATGAACAAGGAATATATGATTGTTGAAAGCCCAATATTTTTATAATTCTTCTTTTCAAAGGAGCGCTTGTCTTGAAGATAATTTTTTTTGACTTACTTGCATTTATCCTTTATCCTGAGACAGTAGTATATTTGTCCAAAATACATTTCATTTGTGTAGCCTCTTGTATAGAAGATTTCCCCAACAATGTTGTATCATCCGCAAATAAATTGTGAGTAGATGGGATATTTGTTTGAGGCACTACAATCCCTTGCCACAACCCCTGTGAGTTAGCTACCTTTATTGATATTCTTAAATCCTCTACCATTATGATAAAAATAAAAGGCGATAGGGGATCCCCTTGTCTCACCCCGTGAGAGGAAATAAAGAACCCAAAGGGACTGCCATTTATAATAACAGAACATTTAGAACCTGAAATGTAGGATAATATCCACTCATATTTCCAAGTCCTCCAATGAGCATTCATCGTCCACATTATGAAAAGTGACATTTTTTTATTCATCAATGGCAAACATTAGAGAAGCAACAACACCATTAAGCTAAGACTCTGAAGATGCTTTAATGGGAGAAGAATATAACTAGAGTGACTGTGAAGATAAAATCCGTTTTCTCGCTAGAATAAATTGTTTACTACCCAATCTTTAGAAATAGAAACAAATAACATTGGGGAAGGAAGCCTCTTTGTAACTGATAGATTATTTACATATGTGTTCTTTTTAACAATGTTGGGATTCTCTTTATTTAAATCAATTACATGAGAAATTATTGAGGTAGGGACAACCAACGAAGTGGATTCCACCGGGCCTTCATTCTGTTCCTCTTAGTCAACAAAAGGTCGTCTACAAACTTCTAAAATAATAGGGTTAGACATGCCTTGATTCCTAGAATATGATGTCTCTTTATAGTTTGAAGTCTTATGAACAACACTATGGTAGATAAAGCAAACATTTTGGGAATTTTCCACCCATAGTTCTTGAATCCATACTCCATTTCTTGTAGAAATATGAATTTGCATTGGAAAATCCTTGGTTATATCCATGAGAATGCATACCCTAACTGGTTTAGATGGATCTCTAAAAAAAGCATAAGCATTTTTTTAAAAGATACCAACACGGTTTGCCATTTTCTCAATCAGCTTGGTCTCTCTATACTAAAGAGTCAAGCCATGTAGCCAAATCCAAAAAGGAACAAAATTTACCAAAATTTGATTAGGATTGAAATTAGGACACCATGACTGAATAAAAAAGCCAGAGCCCATATAAATCCAAGATTTAATCTTGTACACAACATCCCTATTACATTTTTCATAAAAAAGAACAACAAAATCCCTTTCTTTTCATCCAGTTAAAGATCTGTTTAACACCCACCCAATCCTCAAATAATAAGTCTCTTAAAGATTCTAAATCAAAAGGTAGGCCCCAGAACTTACAGATTAGGGCCTTTTGTCTGAGATCATGAATCTGTGGATTTAGATATTCTTCTAGAAAAGAAACTCGAACAGAACCGCTTTGAGTCTTTCCAGAATCTTTGGATGAAGGAATGCCTTCCTTTTGCAAGTAGGGGTTTGATTTAAGATAAATGCCTTTTCTGAGTCTGTTTACGCCTTTTCTGGTTTGTATGCCTCTGATTCCTTTTTTATTGGCCTTGGAATCATGCTCCTGAGTGCCTTCAGATGGTTTCCCAATAGTTCGCTTCTTTTTTGGTACAAAACCCTCATTCTCATTCTGATCTATTTGATTTTATACTGCCAACTCCACAACTTTTGTACCCTCATCAACTCTTCTCTAAACCTTGATTGTATGACCTTTTGGGTGAACGAAACCCTTACCAAAAGCGTTCTTTGTGATTCGCTTGTGATATTGCTTTTGGGTATTAACTGAGTTGAAGGGATCATCTTTGCTAGCTTGGACATATTTTGAGTCTTGAGTGTCCTTTCGATGCCCACCATCCTTTTTTTGTGCCTCCTCATGATGTCACTTGTCACTCAAGGAATATTTTTGTAGAGAGGCCTACAGATGAGCACCAAATTTAGGGTTTTGAACATTCTAAGAAACAAAATTTCCCCCTTTTGATTCTTCTCAATATCAGGCCCTTTTTGACTCTTCTGGGCATGTGATGCTAGATTATTTTGTTTTGAAGATCTACGATCTGCCTCTGAATCACTGAGTAGCTGGCTTAGAAGTTGTGGGTCGCTTTCATAAGATCGATTTTGCATATAACAATCAGTATCATGAGATTCACTTACTCCTTCTTCAGTGCTAACCCCTTGTTCTTCACATATGTCAAATGTTGGTTGTTTATCATGAATCAAACGACGGTGTTGCATTTTGTGGGTTTTTGCTTGACATTTTTTGAAATCTGTCTTGTTTGTTTCTCACGTGCACCAAAAGATGGTGTAGCCAAAATGGGGCCTAGTCAGGCTTTGAGAATCTATGTTTGACATTTTTTGAATACGTTCCTGTATTGGTAGCCCACCTCGCCTGATGCCTTTCATGTGAAGCATGCAAGAATCTCACGGATCCATGAGGTTGTTTGCCATGGCACTTGTCAATCTGAGAAAACTGACCATTACCCCATCGTGGATGCTACCATGAACGATCCATGTAGCATAGGCGTTACTTTACAAAAACTAATGAGTTGTCATTTACCCTTTGCTGGAAATGTGCGCAAGGACTTGCAGACGATATGTTTCGAATTTCATGAATTTTCACCAACTAAAACTAATCCAAAATTATTATATTATGAAAGAGTAGTTTTGTTCATGAACCAACTATCAAAATTTACTAAATTTCATTTAATTTTTTTTTTATCAAATCTATATTCAAATCTATGCTTGAAAGGGACCTGCAAAGTCCAATTTGAATAACATAAACTACTATAATACATGTTAAAAAATAGATTAATTTATGTAAACTTGGCAATATTTTTGAACTTGACTATATAAGTCACACTATTGTTAGGTCTTATAGATTGCATTGCATTTAGGAAAAATAAATTAATAGATCTGTAGAAATACACTATTATTTTCACATAGTCTAAAAATTAGGAAATGAATTATTTTAACTTTGTTTCTTATAAGGGTCAAAATTCCAAAGAAGATTAAAAAAAAAAAAAGGATGATAAGACCATCATTAGGATGTCCAACCCTAGAAGCATCAAAATTGGAAGTAAGATTTATTCTAAAATTAGCATGGTCGTATTCTTTGACTATTAGATTTGTTGTCAGCATTCATATCAATTGATAGAGATATGGAACAACTCTCACCTCCCTATGACCTTATTATTATTTCTATAACAATTAAATTCATTACAAAACAAAAAAAAAAAAAAAGTAAAATGCACATTTATGTGTAAATTTAACATAAAGAAAAATAAATTGAGTATAATTGAAAAGAATAATTTTAGTTCTTTAAAACATAAAAAGTAAAATACCCATTTACTTGTAAATTATTTACTTATCAACTAGCTTGGAAAAACTCCCACGCAAATTTCTATACTCGAGCTACTTCGCATCTCTCCCACGCATAAGGCTATACTAGATAAAACCCTGCAAGAGTCGTTAGTCCCTAAGGATATAGATGTCAATCAATTCGAGACCATAGTGGGATATCTCACTATGCCTCACCATGTCTCCTTTTCTAATCAAGACTACTCATCACCTAAGACTAACCATAACGATGCATTACTCATTGAAACTTTTGTCCATAAGCACAAGTTCAAAAGAATTTTAGTAGATGGTAGAGTAGGATTGAAGATATGCTCCTTCAAACTGGTTAAGGCTCTAGGATTTTCTAATGCATGTGTACACCCCACAAAGAGTATAGTCATAAAAGCATACGATGACGAAGAATGCTCGTGACGAGGCATTATTTCTCTTCCTATCAGAGTGGGATCAGTCATTGTCAATACAACCTACCAGGTCCTGGATCTAGAATTACCTTACAACATCTTGCTCGGTCATCCTTGGATTCATGCCTTAAAATCCATTCCATCCACATATTACCAATGCTTAAAACTTCCATTTGATAACACATAAATCACTATATATGGCAACCTCAACCCCTTTCAATATTGTACCAACCTAAGGGGTATTTCTACAAACTGAGTGCCTATTAACCGAGAAGCACCTGGCTCCTCTTCTTCTAAATATGTTGACCCATTCACACTCGCATCATCTTCCACATCCACTCCATCCACGTCTTCCGCCACACCACCATCTTGCACAAACCCTAAGGTTGAGACCACTATTAAGATTGAGGACCTTGGCTGTGAAGAATTCAGACTACATACAACATATAGCATCACAACAATACCCAACTCTTCGAAGGTCTATGGTCAACCATGTTTTAGAATGGAACCCAAAGAAATTTTCAAAGTTCCACCAAAAACAGTTTTCATAAAATGGGTAGACATGAGTAACGAGGATCTTGCTGATATTATAGGATGGCTCTATAAAGATATGGCCAAACTACCCCTATTACTAGTTAAGAAATATGGCAAGGGATATGACATGATGAAGGATAAAGGCTACGATGGAACTAGTGGCCTAGGTAGAAATAAAACTGGATGAAGAGAGCCCATAGAATCTTTCAAGATACCAAAGTATCTTGGATTAGGGTATGGATTTCCCAACAATGATGACCGACGTACCTTTGGGTTTTCGAGTGAGCATGTGCATGCTTCAGAAAGTGTTGAGACCACTAAGGAGACCTTCAGCGAAACTGACTCCCAAGAGTGGGAATTTTCCTCTCAAAGATCCTTAAGTGACTGTCGCCTCGATGATTTGTTTGTTGAAATGGGGGAACTAACCTCTGAACAAAGATTTTGGAAAACATTTAAAATCTATCAGGCACAAAATAGTCATAGTCCCATTACAATTCCTGATGACATGCAAACCCCACCATCTGAATCCCATCAGTCTTAATCATCTGAATTACCAAATGACATTGACAATCACGACTCTGAGTCCTTCACCACTTATTTTGACAATGGATATGAGACAAGTGAAGGGGAATATTGGATAGAGTCTGATGTGGAATTGGATGATGATAATTTCATCTACAATATCTTTGAATTGGTTTGCATGCTTTCTACATCATCCCCTCAATTCACCAACACTGACGATGGCATTTCCCTAGTTTATCCCCAATTAGTCAATTGGGACCAACAAGGCTCACCAGTCCTAGATACTTTTCAGAATGATGAGGCAATTGTAGAGTTTATGGGATTACGTGAGGGCATACCGAGTGGTGATCACAAGACAAGATTTTCCATTGATTTAGATTGTGTGGCCTACTTTGGTGAGACTGCTCCATCCTCCAGTTGCAAAATTAAAAATAAAAATAAAATAAAAAATGAAACGTCTTTAGGTGAAAACCGAAAGGCACCTTCTGACGAAAAAAAGTGAAAACAAAGGACGTATCTGTGGGTGAAAACCTGTCTAAGGTGCCCAAATATGGAGGAATGGACTTTATTCCCGTAACTCAAGAGAAATCAACTATGCTCATAGAGGACACCATAGAAGACAACATATCAACCATAGAAGATCCCAAAATGGTCCTCTTCGCTACATCCTTGACTAAAGAAGAGAGACTAGAATTTTACAAATTCTTTGTAGAACATAAAGTCAACTTCACATGGTCCTATGCTAACATGTTGGGATTAAACCTAGAATTGGTTTTACACCATCTGCCACTATTTCCTAATGCCAAACCACTTAAATATAAGTTACATAAAATGCATCCTCAAGTTGCTCTATTGGTCAAGGTTGAGTTTAAGAAACTTCTAGATGCTAGGTTCATATGGTCTATTGATTATGCTAAATGGATATCCAACTTGGTGCTAGTAACAAAGCCAAATGGAATGATCCGAGTCTGCACAGATTTTAGAAACCTAAACAAGGCATGCCCAAAATATGACTTTCCTTTGCCAAATATTGATATCATAGTCAACCTCATAGCAGGATACGAGATGTTATCTATCATGGATGGTTTCTTTGGTTACAATCAGATTTGTATTGCCCTCGAAGACTAGCATAAAACAACATTCACTTTCCCTTTGAGTACATACTGTTGGAATGTCATGCCATTTGGTATTAAAAATGTAGGCGCAACATATCAGTGAGAAATGACCATAATATTTCATGACATGATGCATAAAATAATGGAAGACTATGTGGAGGACCTATTGGCTAAATGAGTAACAAGAAATGATCATCTGAAGGTGTTAGACACAATTTTCAAGAGACTAGAAGAATACAAAGTCTGACTGAATCCTAAGAAATGTGTCTTCAGTGTAACATCGGGTAAACTCTTGGGATACATAGTTTCTTGAAGAGGCATTGAAGTGGATCCACCAAAAGTCAAAGCCATCATGGACATGCCTCCTCCTAGAGGAATCAGTGAGCTCAGAACTCTACAAGGAAGGGTACAATCTATCCGATGCTTTATAGCACAATTGGCTAACAAGTGTCAACCATTCCAATATCTTCTATGCAAAGGTATCCCCTTTGTGTGGATAGATAAATGCCAAGAAGCCTTTCAAAATATAAAAGACTACTTACTGTCACCGCCAGTCCTCATGCTTCTCATTCATGGAAAACCATTGATCCTATACATGTCTGCCACTAATTTAGCACTGGGGACATTGATAGCACAAAACGACCAAGAAGAAAAAAAAGTCATATATTATATCATTCAGACATTGGTTGGGTATGAACTGAACTACACATCAATGGAACGAGCTTTTCTAGCCATGGTATTTGTAGCTCAGAAGCTAAGACATTATATGTTGAGCCATCAGACATAGTTGGTAGCCAAGATTGACCCCCTCAAATATCTATTGAGTCATGTAGCATTAACAGGACATCTGAAAAAATGGGTCATGATTCTAAGTGAATATGACATTCAATATGTCAGAAGAAAGGCAATAAAAGGACAAGTCATAGCAGACTAGTTGGTGGATGCACCTTTACAAAGTGATCACCCGTTAGTGGCAAATTTTCTAGACGAGTCAATATTCCATATAGAACCTAAGTCACTGTGGAGACTCTAATTTGACAGATCACACACAAATCATGGCTCGGGGGTAGTAATCCTATTCATCACCCCTCAAGGAGACTCCATTCCTAAGTCTTTCCACATAGCTTTCCCATGCACAAATAATGTGGTAGAATATGAGGCACTGGTTACAGAACTTAGAATGGCAATAAAATGGAATATTGGATCATTGCATGTCTATGGGGATTCTCACTTGGTCATCAACCAAGTAAATGATGACTATGACACAAAAGATGAGAAGATGATTCCCTACAAATGAATGGTTGATAGTTTCCAAACATACTTTCATATGGTAACTTTTGAACAAGTTTTGAGAGCACAGAACAAAGTAGCAGATGCCATGGCTACAATAGGCTCTCTCCTTGACATTCCAAGCAACATGTCACAACTAGAATTCCTAATAGAACAATTGTTGGTCCCTGCCTATGACATTCTAGTGTCAGAGATGGTCTACAAACTTGTTGGTCCCAACTCTCCCTGGTACCAAGATATTTATGACTACCTTAAGTCTCAAAACCATCCACCTAACTTGTCCAATAACTAGAGGAAGTCTTTTATCCAAAAAGCCACAAGATATGCCATCGTCAATGACACCCTTTACCATCATAGCTTTGATGACACCCTCCTTAGATGTCTCGACACCAAAAAAGCATGTACAACCTTACGCAAAGTACATGAGGGTATATGTGGGTATGATTCGAGTGGTCCTACTCTAGCCAAGAAGGTAATGAGACTTGGGTACTATTGGCCAACCATTGAAAAAGATGCACTAGAATATGTTAGGACTTGTTGCTAATGCCAGATTCACAGTGATTTGATCCATGCTCCAACTCAAGAACTTTAACCGATCACTTCTCCTTGGCCCTTCGCTCAATGGGGACTCGGTCTCATGGGTATGATTCATCCTACCTCGTCCAATGGACAAAAACTCATCATCACCTCCACTGATTATTTTATGAAGTGGATCAAAGCCATCCCTCTAACATACATATCCGGAAAACAAATATCCAAATTCATTCTTAACTACATTTTCTAGTATGGCCTTCCACAATCCATCATCACTGACAATGGACGTCTGTTTGTGGGTAGTTGAATTTTGAATCAAATGTAGCTAGTGGGGTTGTTGATCTTATTTTAATGTATTCACTCATTATATTTGAATTGAAAATAGTTCTGGTGGCCTTGTACTATTGTTTGCCATTGCTATGTTGTTGATTTTATGAAGAAGTGGGATTTGTATACCCACAAGTAAGGGGTTCTTGTGAGGAGAAATTGAGGTCTCCCGTGGAAGCCACCTAGCTGGCAGCCTTTTTGGCTCTTTTACTAAGTGATTTCTGCTGGAATTAAAGGCAGGTGGTTTTTCTTTGGCGCTTTCCTAATTTGAGGTGATACCTATCATGGATTGTGGATGGGCCCCATTTGAACCTTCCCTTTTATGGTATTCTTTCTTGTCTCAATGTACTTTACATTTGATGAAATTTTATCCTTGTGTTGGAATTAATAGAGAAATACTCATGTTGCTTCACTTTACCCTTGTTTGTGGGTTTTCATTCTTTTGGCTTCTAGAGGCTTGAGATGATTGATAATTGATGTTCTCTCTCTTTATGTGCCTTTGATGTGGCAAGTGTTTTGGTTTCATGATTTTGAAAAGGGTTGTATGAGAATTTTTGAGACTTTGATTATGTATTTATAGCGAGATGGGTAATGCCTCGCATGCTTCTCTATTGTGATTCTTTGTTCAAATTATGATGGTACAACCCTTGGTTTTTTATGTTGTTGGGTCTCTAGGGAGAGTGGCTCCTCGTGGGGGCCGGCGCCCCGTTTAAGGGGAAGGGCTTAGGATAACCTAATGGAAAGAGTTATTAAAACAAGTACCTAATACCTAAATTTAGGAGGGTTGGGTAGTAATATCATTAAAAGATTTTAAAAAAATGGATGCCTCGTCTTCATTAGTGCTTCCGTAGACTAATGGAAGGCTGAGAAGGCCGTGGTTGGCAAGGTCGTGACCTCATCTCTACTTTAGAGAGGCTCACGGGTCTGCAGATGAGTCACCTATGGACTGCACCCCCAAATGGGAGAGGCAGAGCACAGACAGCCATAGATGGGATCAGACGCCCAGTTGGGAGGAAGAGCACATCACAACCCATGTAGGACTATGCGATGACACTCTCCCCTAGTTGCCCAGGTGTTTTACTTTATTGTGATCCTCTGGAAGTATGTTATGGGAGATTGGTTAAGTTTGTTGTTTATATTGACTTAAACTGATTTATGATTATTGTCTTAATACATCTTTGGTGTACTTTGTGGTCTTGTATGATCTCATTGATATTTGACTTATGACCTTGTACTCTTATGGTACTGTGATACGATGTTATTGTATTGTTTAATTGCAATTTTGAATTGTATTATGTTTGTTATTTCAGTTTGATTTGGAAGTGTTTCATGATCATCCTTTGGTTACTTGTTTACTAGTCATTGCTTTGATTTATGTGATGAGATTTATGATTTTAAGTTATTTTGATGACTCTTGGATGTTGTTGATTAAGTCATTGTAATCCTTGAGTTTTATGGGATACTTTTGTGCTGTTGAGTCTTGTGGTTCCCTATTTGATTGCTGATATCTCTTCTTGCCAGCTCCTAGCATTGGGGGTGGGTCTTCAGACTCACATGGTCGGGTGGAACGTGCTAAGCACCCCATTGGGTCCCCAGTCAAGGATCGAGAGGTGCGGATTGGTGCTGTTGTAGCGACTCCAGAATTGTATCTGTCTTGGAGCCAGTTTTCATCTATTTATTTGTATCATGTTATCTTATGTATGGTTTCCGTTCATGGTTGGAAACACTTTTGTATCATTGTATCTCTAGAACATTGTACTATAATTTAATGTTAAACTCGGTGTGATTATTGGCCATGGCAGTTGTTATTCATTGTGTTAAATTAATCATGCATATGTGGTATTTATGTACTCAGATGGTTTCTTATCACTGATTTTCATGTATGTGTTATATTTGTTAATGTTTAATTTGTTATGGATTATAACTTTGGATATTTTTTGTCATTGTGTGGATCTCAATCTCGTAATGACTCCTCGTGTACCCCAAGGGATGTTTGTGCTAATGAATCTACTTAAATGAAATTCATGTTATGAATTAATGTGTTTTATATGTATGTTATGTTATCTGTTAAAAAAAAATGTGCAGTAATTATTGTGTAATTGTCCTTTGGGGTTCGCACGGCGGGGTGTTACACCAGAATTAGACTCTTAGTATTTTTTTTTTTGAATTTGATAATGGGGAGATACTCCAACAAATGAGAATGCCATTGCAGAGAAAAAAGCACAATTAGGCTGGCAGGGAACATGTCAAATGTGGAGCCAAGTTTAATAATTTTATGCCTGTTTGGAAGACTGCACAATTTCCTTTAGAGAAGGTGTCTTGGAATAGGACCCGGTTAGCATATGCTTTAAGAGGTAGTTATTTTGAGTCATAAATTGATGTTGAAACAACTAGTATGTCATGTCCAAATGGGGAAGAGGCCATTCTTTGATATCCAAGAACAGTATGAAATAATATTGGCGATTGTATTGAAGAAAAATGTTGTTACTGAGAATCGATTGTCCATTGCAATAGCAAGTAAACAAGCAAATGAAAATAGTCTCTTTGTCTTTCTAAAGCCTGATGAAAATATAAGATAGTACTGTCAAAAGCCTTCAAGAATTTTTTCAATTTAAAAAAAAAATTGGTGGTTGTGATGTGATTCACCCATTCCAAGTTCGAGTGGCAGCCATGGAGGCCTGCACATAGGCAAACGGAGTTAGGTAGCTGTGGAGCTAAAGGGTGCCCTGTGCAAGGAGAAGATATTTCTAGGTTTAATTCTTTCCTATCAGTCGTTCATTATTTGGAATCATTTCCCTTTCCACATAAATGTCAGTGAGAGATTGGCAATTTGAATAAATCCCACCTTGCAAGATAGTTATATTATGTTTACGTTCCTGGCAATCTAAAATAAGTGTAGCAAAATAAAATTTAAGTTAATAAATCTGGAAGCCATATCTCTTATACTTTGTAGAACCCTCCCTACCATGCCAAAATAGGAAGTGAAGATTCTACACAAAATGTGTTGTGTTGTCAATGAAAACAATGAGCAGACAGTAACAAACTTAAGATGTATGTGATCATTTCTTTTGTACTAATTAGTTAGAAGAATGAAATATTAGTGAAGATATGTTAAAATAATAATAATAATAATTCTTATGCCAATTTTTTGTCTATTGGAAATAATTAAGAAAGTTTATGCACAATGATGTAATAACATGAATGCAAACAATTCATAAAATATACACTTGTTTAGGAGTCTCGTTGACCTGTCAAAAATCTACAATCTCTTGACATTATTTTGCGTTGCTTTCAACTTTAAAACTAATATTATGGTAAAATGGCTTCATTTCGTGAATTGCCTTAAATATTTGCCACTACAGCAACATCCGCGTGTTCATGGAATGTTCTTGTGAATGAGAGATTAAATTTTTTTTTAAAAAAATCTGATTTAAATTATGATTTCTGAATGTAAAGAAATGCCACCATAAAACCAAGGCAAATAATTTCAATAAAAGGAAATACATTGACTTTGAGCAGCAATAGACCAATCCAAAATTCATTGCCTCCTATTCATAGTCACTACAATAACTCTCTCTGTTTTCCTTTTAATGTTGAATTTTTGTCTAATAAAATTAGTTATGGATGCTAAATAGAGTAGAAGGAAAATTAGTTCTAGATGCTAAATAGAGTAGAAGGAAAAGAGTGAATTTATTTATTTATTTCTTATTTATAAGAATAAAGGGGTTATTTACCTTGTCGTATAAAATCTGTTATTGTATTTCATCATATTTTTCTATTTATTCTCTTTCTCTACTTTACAATCTATTATTTCACTTGTAGTAAATAAATACAAATACCATTAGAGGGTTGAGTCAACAATAGAGTTCTTATCTTGATTTTTATTAAAATGTTCATGTTGCTACCAATTTAGTCTTAGAGATCATATGATTAAATTATTATCATTTCATATAGAAATTAAGTTGATGTTTTGAGTCATTGATTTGATATGATATTATCATTCTTCTGGGTATGAGTATGTTTATTAATTAAGATAAACATACTCATACCTAGGAGAATGATAATATCATATCAAATCAATGACTCAAAACAACAACATCCGCATGTTCATGGAATGTTCTTGTGAATGAGAGATTAAATTTTTTTTTAAAAAAATCAGATTTAAATTATGATTTCTGAATGTAAAGAAATGCCACCATAAAACCAAGGCAAATAATTTCAATAAAAGGAAATACATTGACTTTGAGCAGCAATAGACCAATCCAAAATTCATTGCCTCCTATTCACAGTCACTACAATAACTCTCTCTGTTTTCCTTTTAATGTTGAATTTTTGTCTAATAAAATTAGTTATGGATGCTAAATAGAGTAGAAGGAAAATTAGTTCTGGATGCTAAATAGAGTAGAAGGAAAAGAGTGAATTTTATTTATTTATTTCTTATTTATAAGGATAAAGGGGTTATTTACCTTGTCGTATAAAATCTGTTATTGTATTTCATCATATTTTTCTATTTATTCTCTTTCTCTACTTTACAATCTATTATTTCACTTGTAGTAAATAAATACAAATACCATTAGAGGGTTGAGTCAACAATAGAGTTCTTATCTTGATTTTTATTAAAATGTTCATGTTGCTACCAATTTAGTCTTAGAGATCATATGATTAAATTATTATCATTTCATATAGAAATTAAGTTGATGTTTTGAGTCATTGATTTGATATGATATTATCATTCTTCTGGGTATGAGTATATATATATATATATATATATATATATATATATATATATATATATATATATATATATATATATATATATATATATGGATTTTCTAATCATCATTGTTCCCTACTTTCATTGTTCCCTACTTATTGATTTGACAATTATCGATATGATATTTAGATAGAAAAAAAATAGTGACTGATTGCAAAGAAAACTGCTCTCACATTTCTTAAAATCTTATTAAATACTTTTTGGGTTTTATTTTATTATCTTTCACCTTTCCAAAACATTTTGAATTTTAAAATTTTGATAAGTTATGTAAAAGTTATGTTTATTTTACCGATACCTTGTTTGGCTGGAAATCAGCATATTGGAAATTTAATAAATGAATATATATATATATATATATATATATATATAAATGCATTCCTCCTAGATTCGAGCTATATCTCTTTCATGTCATTAAATAAGGTAGCTTGATTAGTACATATAGTATAGTGGTTCCCACTTCAAATTATTTAGTAAATTGGTATTGTATTATGAAATAGTAATGTCAACTTTCCATAGCTCATTGTGAGCATAAGCATTTCCACAATTATATTACTTTGATTTTATTCCATTTTGTCTTAGTTAACAATATTAAAGTTATCTTGAATACTTGAATAAAATTAAATCAATGTGTTAGTATAATTTCCCTAGTTGTCAAAATAGGTTTCTCATTAGTGTTTATACTATATCTATGGATTATCTAATCATTATTGCTCCACCTTATTGATTTGATAAGTATTACTAAACAATGGTTGTTAGATATGAAAAAAAAAAAACCAAATAGAAAATATGTTCAGCGAATGTAATAGGGTCTTATGTGTCAATGGTAACTCCTGCTATAGGGAAATATTCTGATTTGTGTGTATTTAAAACTGCCTTTAATGTATTCTTTACTAAATATTACTTAAGGTATGGTTAATTGGGAAGTCATCCATTGGCATTAGCCCAATATTTATAATCAAGGTCTATTTGTTTAAGAGTCTCTCTTTGAGTTGTTAACATTATCATTGTTGTTTGAGTTGATGTTATGAATAAGATTGATGTTAGGACATCTTTTTAACCTAGTGGTTTGTATCCCTTGCTATCCAACCATGTGTGAGATGGTTGAAGTCTAGTTGTTGAACTATGGTTCCTCTGCGAAGTATATATGTAGGTAAGGCTGTCTGAGACTAGCCCTTGAGGAATTAGGTCTACCCCCTAGGCTTGTTCTTTTATTATTATTTAAAGATACCATTGATATATAAATTCTATTTGCATAACTCATGACTTGAACCAAGTATGGGATTATTGATGTTTTCATGGAGCCAATCAAGCCTACCTTGGTGATGTGGATCCGATATCTCCATTTGAAACTCAACCATGATTGTCGAAACAAATGGGTAGATGGTTGAGTTCTTCTAATTTATTGGTCAGATGTTGTTATGGTTTTTATTAATTGTATTTTGGAAACAAATTTGTGTTAGTTAGTCACGTGTTGTAAGCGAAATTTGAAATATGTGTTTTGTCTTTAACTCTATTTTGGTAGAAATTTTTGGGCATTACATACTCATCCAACTAATTTCACCACCAAACAAAGTAAACACATCAACACTGATAAATTTCCTACTATCAACATCACCTGCTCAATCTAAATCCACATAACCATGAATAACAAGGGAAATCTCATCTTCAGTCATATTACTATGATAACATAAGGAATAATTTGAGGTATTGTAGATGCCAAATCTACAAATGGTTAGTATTTCAAAAACAAGCTAATAATCAAGCATCCATATGAAATAATAAATCATGTTTCTAAATGAAAACAAATTACAAGATAAACTAAAGCATATAAAACATGAAATAAACTCTATTTCATATTGGATTGGTGCTATTGTAGAAAATAGCCCTTTCCCAATCCTTGATAGATAAGCTAAATGATATAATGCCAATGATGATGATGGAGTGATGGTGGGAAAAATTAGTTCTCTTGAAGAGAGTGACTTGACATGAATGATTGTGGAGATTGTGGAGGATTTGATAAAAGATGAAGGCTTTCATTTATAGATTATCAAATGCTAAGAGTGCTCAAGAGGGGGAAATGTGGGACTAAAAAAAGGCCAATTGTCATCTTGCCATAGGTTGATGGGTGTACAAGATTTGGGAAATGTGCCCAAGAGGGGGAAATTTTAAATTTTAATTTGAGAGTTAATGCTTAGTTTGACCTTTGCAAGGGACATGTAAGAGACATTAATAGCTTTGTTGGATGTACATGTCCACTTGATTTTGAATTCAAACTTGAGGGAATATTCCTCAAAGATGCCATGTTGATGGAAAATGTTGATTTAATAAATCAATAAATTGATTTATATGTGCAAGTGGCAAAATATAGAGAATACAAGTGATTAGGATTAGCATTAGATTAAATTTAATCCTGATTTAGTTAATTAAAAAGAGGATTAGGTGATTTGACCTTTTTTATTTAGATTTAAAGATTAAACTAAATCAAAAAGGAGATGAAAGATGATGAAGATTTAGTTAAATAAATATTTGATTTATTTAGCTAAGGGTGATAATGATAAGATTAAATTAAATAAAGTTGATGACCTTTAGGAGATTGGAATTGATTTACCTGATGAATGGATGAATGTGAATTTGATTTATTTAATGAGTGGATGAATGTGAGTTGAGTGCATGATGTTAATTTTACTTGTCTACATCTTGCCCCTCTTTGAAGCAATGTACTTGCTGTGTTGGTTCAAAGAATAAACTTGCCGCAATCAAAAGTAAAAAAAAAATTAATTTTTCAGATGCCCTAGTGGAAAGAAGTACACTGGTACATTGCCCCCTTGAGAGATCAAGTGAAAAGATTTGATTTGAGGTCGATCTCACGATAAAGAGGTTCAAGATGGATGGTTATCATGATGATGCAAATGAGATAGTTTTAAGATGTTTAGAATAACATATCTATGTTACCTTAAACAACTTAAATGATGATATGATGTGATGATGGATGAGATGGATGATGTGATATGCTACGATTATGCAAATGTATGATTTATACTGGTGCTTAGACTAACAAATCTAAATTATGATGATGATGCAAATGAAATGCATGTGACATGATCAATGTTTCCTATTATGTATGATATGAATGATATGTGGTATGCTAACAGTTTTGTGGATGCAGGAAGGATGCATGATGGATGCATTGGTGATGTTAAGTTAGCATGGAAATGAGATGATGACAAGAGGATCCAACAAGTCCATGATCTAACAAGAATTTATTAGAGATGATAGATGATGATAGATGATGATGCGCTTATCAAGGATTGGGATTTTAAAAGGGCTACTTACCTTATGTTTGATAACACACATAGATACGATGCATCAAGGTATAAAGAACTAGGATGGCATTGTACCTAGTACGATGGAATTTGACTCAACAAGCAGATAGGAGTATTCTTGTTCACACTTGACGTACAAAAACCTTGCTAGGATGTACCTAACAAAGCAAGTATTCACCAAGTTAATTTACAAGAACGTCCAACAAGCACAATAGATAAAAGGATAATGATCGTTTCCCCATTCCTATCTCTTTAAATCCTTCATTCGAATATCATCTAGAGGTCCTTGGAATGAGCGCAATAAGATAAATCAAAAGAATAGATTAAGTATGCAAACAAGCCAATGTTCTTCATATCTCTAGCCAAAAGAGATTTGTTTTGATAGGATAAGAATCCAAAGTGATATCGAAAATGATGCCTATTATCAAAACGATATATCCCAGGACATGCATTGTATAGGATGATGATGGTTTGATAAGTTGATTGATAGGCTACTGATATAAAGTGGATTCACATGTTTAAAAATGATCAAGAGTTTGATTTTGTTTTAACGGTTTGTTGCTTCAATTTAGATTTTATGATTGAAGTTTTATTTTGTCGATTGCTGTGATTGTTTCTGTTTGTTTTTCTAAAGGATGAAGGTGACGATCATTTTATTATGGATGATTGATTATCACGGGTGCAAGCAAGATGAGACAAATGGATTTTTTCAAATATTTGGATTTTTTGAAATTTTGAAATGTTTTGAGGCCGTTTTTGGTATTTTCAAGATTTTATAAATGTTTTGATTTTTTGATTTTTCAAATGTTTTGATTTTATAATATAGATGTCAAATCTGCAAGTGGTTAGTATTTCAAAGTTACCAAGCTAATAATCAAGCATCCATATGAAATAATAAATCATGTTTCTAAATGCAAACAAATCACAAGATAAACTAAAGCATATAAAACATGAAATAAACCCTATTTCATATTGGATTGGTGCTATTGTAGAAAATAGCTCTTTCCCAATCCTTAATAGATAAGCTAAATGATATAATGCCAATGATGATGATGGAGTGATGGTGGGAAAAATCACTTCTCCTGAAGAGAGTGACTTGACATGAATGATTGTGGAGATTGTGGAGATTGTGGAGGATTTGATAAAAGATGAAGGCTTTCATTTATAGATTATCAAATGCTAAGAGTGCTCAAGAGGGAGCAATGTGGCACTAAAAAAAGGCCAATGAAAAGAGACCACTTGTCATCTTGCCATAGGTTGAGGGGTGTGCAAGATTTGGGAAATGTACCCAAGAGGGGGAAATTTCAAATTTGAATTTGAGAGTTAATACTTAGTTTGACCTTTGCAAGGGACATGTATGAGACATTAATTGATTTGTTGGATGTACATGTCCACTTGATTTTGAATTCAAACTTGAGGGAATATTCTTCAAAGATGCAATGTTGATGGAAAATGTTGATTTAATAAATCAATAAATTGATTTATATGTGCAAGTGGAAAAATCTAGAGAATATAAGTGATTAGGATTAGCATTAGATTAGATTTAATCCGGATTTAGTTAATTAAAAAGAGGATTAGATGATTTGACCCTTTTTCTTTTAGATTTAAAGATTAAACTTAATAAAAAAGGAGATGAAAGATGATAAAGATTTAGTGAAATAAATATTTGATTTATTTAGCTAAGGGTGATAATGATAAGATTAAATTAAATAAAGTTCATGACCTTTAGGATATTGAAATTGATTTACCTGATGAATGGATGAATGTGAATTTGATTTATTTAATGAGTGGATGAACATGAATTAAATGCACGATGTTAATTTCACGTCTCTACATTTTTCTCCTCTTTGAAGCAATGTACTTGCTACATTGGTTCAAAGAATAAACTTGCTGTGATCAAAAGTAAAAAAAATTCTTATTTTTTGGATGACCCAGCGGAAAGAAGTACATTGGTATATTTTATTTGAGGGTCGATCTCGTGATAAAGAGGTTCAAGATGGATGGTTATGATGATGATGCAAATGAGATAGTTTTAAGATGCTTAGAACAACAAATCTATGTTACTTTAAACAACTTAAATGATGATATGATGTGATGATGGATGATATGGATGATGCAATATGCTATGATTATGTAAATGTATGATTTATGTTGATGCTTAGACTAACAGATCATCTATATTATAATGATGATGCAAATGCAATGCATGTGAAGTGATCAATGTTTCCTATTATGTATGATAAGAATGATATGTGGTATGCTGACAGTTTTGTGGATGCAAGATGGATGCATGATGGATGCATTGGTGATGTTATGTTAGCGTGGAAATGAGATGATGACAAGAGGATCCAACAAGTCCATGATCTGACAAGACTTTATTAGAGATGATGATGATGCGCTTATCAAGGATTGGGATTTTAAAAGGGCTACTTAGCTTATGTTTGATAACACACATAGATATGATGCATCAAGTTATAAAGAACCAAGATGGCATTGTACCTAGTGTGATGGAATTTGACTCAACAAGCAGATAGGAGTATTCTTGTTCACACTTGACATACGGAAACATTGCTAGGATGTACCTAACAAAGCAAGTATTCACCAAGTTATTTTACAATAACGTCCAACAAGCACAACAGACAAAAGGATAATGATCATTGCCCCATTCCTATCTCTCTAAATCATTCATTCATATATCATCAAGAGGTCCTTGGAATGAGCGCAATAAGATAAATCAAAAGAAAAGATCAAGTATGCAAACAAGCCAATGTTCTTCATATCTCTAGCCAAAATGGATTTGTTTTGATAGGATAAGAATCCAAAGTGATATCGAAAATGATGCCCATTGTCAGAACGATAAATCCTAGGACATGCATTGTATAGGATGATGATGGTTTGATAAGTTGATTGATAGGCTATTGATATAAAGTGGAATGACATGTTTGAAAATAATCAAGAGTTTGATTTTGTTTTAACGATTTGTTGCTTCGATTTTGATTTTACGATTGAAGTTTTCTTTTGTCGATTGTTGTGATTGTTTCTATTTGTTTTTCCAAAGGATGAAGGTGACGATCAGTTTATTATGGATGATTGATTATTGCGGGTGCAAGGGAGATGAGATAGATGGATTTTTTCAAATATTTGGATGTTTTTAATGTTTTGAAATGTTTTGAGGCTGTTTTTGGTATTTTCAAGATTTTATAAATGTTTTGATTTTTCTTTTTCAAATGTTTTTGGATTTTGGATTTTTTTCAATTTTTTTCATTTCGTGTATTTTGAATGTTTTTTTATTTTTTATGTTTTTCAAATGTTTTTGGATTTTATGTCTCGGGGGCTAATCCAAGATGAGCCTTGCCTATGTTTAAGCTCATAGATGACGTAGTTTGGATGCCATGTTTTTGAATTTTTTGATGTTTTGGATGTTTTTGGATTTTTCGCAGGCTTTTGATGATTTGGATATGGACATGTGTGATGATATTAGTGTTTTGTTTGTTGAAAACCAAGATAAGGTTGAATAATCAAATCGATGGATTGATGATGATGATAACATTGTTGAGGATACACAACAATGCAAGGATTTGATTGATCGGGATTGATGACGATAACATTGTTGAGGATGCAAAACAATGCAAGGATTGATTGATTAGGTTTGATGATGATAACATTGTTGAGGATGCACAACAATGCAAGGATAGTGTTAAGGAACACAAGGATTAGGATGGATACCCCAAGATTACGGATTGATTGGATTCGATTGATTGGGATTGTTGAAGCTTGGTTTGGAACAAAAGATGTTTGAGTGATTTGATGTGATGTTCAAGGTGCAAATTTAAATGCGACTGATAGTGATTATTTGGATTGATGTTCGACAAAAGATGAAGACTGATAAGGAATGTCTTCTCGTCAAAATATGCCATGGGCTACTGATTTGGATTTTGGATCACAAATGATTTGACCAATTTGATTTCACATTTGCCAATGTTTAGATTGCCACATAAGTTGGAGGATATAGATGAAGACTTATTCTTGAAGCAAGATGTAAATATCTACCCCCAATGTCTAGCAATGTATGGGATGCCATGGATGGATGCTTGGATAGGTCTATGGATGGATGGATATGGTAAGCATGCAAAGAATGCAAAGGATTATCTTGTGGAAAGATAAGGTGTTCAGATAAGGAATGCTCATTTGGATAGTGCTTCATGGCTCAGATAACGTTAGATAGGATGAAATCAATGAAAAGGGCCCATGTCAAGATGTTTACCATAAGCAAGCGTAAAGTGTGCACCAAACTTTTTCAAGATCAAGATATCTTGGACTATGTATGAAGATGAATGAAAATGGATTGGATAACTGGTTCATGGATGAATAGATTTATCATGGATAAGATGGATGGAATGTTGGATTTATTATGGATGGAATGAGATGCTTTCTCTTGGAGTGGCGCATGTAGATGCTCGATTCTACACATGAAGCATGTTTTCTAGGTTTTCATCATGGTCTTTCCCAAAGTTCCACCATAGTGGTTTTCACTAGAGGACAATTTTTTTCTCTTTACTATTTTCAATCCTTTTTATGATTTTTTTTTGGATTTTCATATATATATTTATTGGTTTCTTTGAAAGATTTTAAGCTCATGCTAAATCACAAGGTGTTACTGATGTAGATTCCCCTGTCATAATGTGCCATCGATATCTTGCTTGAAGAAGTTGCTTTACTAAGATACATGCACTTGAATACAAATTTTGAGATACATGATGTGCTTCGTCGATACCAAAGTTAACTATGTCTTTGTGCACACATCGTGATAGACTGCATTCTGAATCCTTATGATGAAGGGTTGTTTCCAATACATGGTTAATATGGGAATTGGATATCATGTATGGAGGCATGGATGGAGTGCGTTTAGGGATAAGCTCGATGGATTGGTTGATAGCTTGGAATCTTTGACTCTCCAAACTTGGGAGGATGAGCAATGATGGGTGGATACGAAAGTGTGCGTGGAATTAGGACTGGAACTGCTTGATACACTTTGTACATTGCTTGAAAATACTACTTTTGTTTTTTTGGATATCTTTGATGGATACTTTTCCCTTTTTTATTTTTTCCCATAATTTCTTTGACTAATGGAGTTTGATAGGGATAATCTTTCTTTGTATTTTTTGGTGTCCATATGTATTTGATTTTTCCATTATGCTTTCCAACTTATTTTTCTATGATAACATTCCTTATGCTTTGATTCAATTATTTCTTTCGAAGTTGGTCCCAATTCATGGATGGAGTGATGGGTGGATGAAGATTCATGACATGACTGGTTGTAGTATTGACATTAGTTTCTTCATAAGGATTCCTCATGCTCCCTATGTTGATGTTTTCTTGAGACGAAGTTGCCCCCAGTATGCTGGTAGTAGTTCCTTCATGCTTTGATTCTACCTGTTCTGAGAGCTCTTGTTTAGAATGAATTCTTTGATAAATAACCACCGTAGGTGACATTTCAATTTGTTGCTTCGCTAACTCTAAATTATACTATTCTATCTAACTTGTTTCCTTGAGTGGATAATACTGGATATTTGCATACCTAATGTTGACAACTCTATTTGACTATATGAACCAATAACCTTCTCTTTTTGTTTAATAATATCAGGAGTAAAGGAATCTTGTTCTGAATAAAGATCATAAATGTGTCCATCCATAGAAAGAATCTCATGGGTAGATGGATGAGTATGTGCGACATGGATATGATCATCTTGCATAGATAGGAGAGTGTCCATTAGATTATTGTAGTATCTTGAAGATACAAATTATTGATCTTGAATGATTTCGGAGTTGCTTTCAACATGCTTTGGATCAAGTTCTTTATATGGATCAGTTTCATAGGATAGATTTCTTAGAAAGGGTTCTTGGATGTCATCATTAGACATGGTAAGTGGTTCAATATCCTCAAGTGTCTAGTTCAGGGTTCTTTCAGTATATGTAACCATGAGGGCGAAGGAGGTCAACATGTCTTGGGAAGGACCATTGCTAGACCTTAATGAAAGATGTTGATTATGCTTTGGGATAAATTCTTGAGATATGTCCTCTAACTCATAAGGCAATGTAGGGACATTTTCAACATGATCATAGGTCAATGGATTGTGCATTATGTCGATAGGATCAAACAATTATGTGCTCATCGATGGAGAGATCTTGATCATTTTTTTCAACAATTATGATGGAAGGATTTCCAATGTCTTCAACCATAGGGTCAAATGGTGTTGACATTTCTTGAATTGGATCATTGTTGGGTATTGTTGGTGGATTTTGATCATGATTGAAAAGTGACTCTTGATGTATGTTGATTTGATCTTCAGACGAGATAAAAACATCTTCAATGTGTTCTTTGATGGATAGATCTTCATCATTGTCACCAATAGTTATCATTTTTTGTGTCTGTGCTTGTGTTTGTTGGGTAGCTTGAGAGGCTTGTTGCACTTGTTGAGCTCGTGTTTCTTGTTGTGTAGCTAGATATTGTTGGATGGCCTTTTGGTAGGCCTGGTGAGATTTTAGCGCAATGTTGTATTGCCTTGCTGCATTTGGTTTTGGTGGTAGTGGTGGTGGAATCAGAATCATGTTGGATGTAGTGATGGGTGGTTGAGATAATTTTGAAGTGATCATAGTGGTTTTTGATATGATGGGTTTGATCGAGGTGACAGGTCTTTGGGAGACCATATTTTGATTTTTCAGGATTGATGTTGTCATTTGATTAGATACCATATGTTGGTGCGATGTCGATGGTATATCCAAAGGATTTGATGTGATGACTTGACTGGTGTTAGGTGGATTGATTTGGATGGAGTGATTGGTGCTAGGTAAAGGGGGAAGCCCTAAACCATGGAATGATGTTGATATGGGTAATGGTGGTGGAGATGTCTCTTGGCACAATGATTCAACTATTTTGGGAAGTGTAGCAATTTGATCTCACCAAATTTGATCTAGATTTCAATCTTGACTCCCTTGATATAATTGATTTGGCTTTTGTTCAAGTAGATTTGGGATGTGTACTTGTGATTTTTTAATGGGATCATGGAAAAAATTATTTTGGACAATGTTCTAATTTGGGATGATGTTCATATTTGGCATGATACGTTGAATTTCACTATTGTTGATGTTGGGAATCACATTGCCTTGTTTTAGGTAACTTGGATTTTGCATGGTGTTACCTTGATTTGGACTAATACACAGAGTCATTAACATCTTGTTTGGACTTTGAACAACATTTGTATCATTCACAAACATATTTATCCCAAAGTTTTCGAGATTCATGTTTGGAAAACTTGTACTTGGTACATTCTCATTTGGCATGTATGGATTTGGTGGGATGACGTTATTCATTTGAAGGCTCATGCATTGATTGTTTAGTTGGTGGAATTGTAGGTTTGAACTTAGATCTACCATTGAGAAAGGTGTTCCAAACTTTTTAATAGGCATACTCACATTTGTTGTGCCATTGAAATTTATCAAAGGCAGTGATCCCATGTATGCTTTGTATAAATGTAAGTGTTGATAATCAATCAGCATTGTAAGGCTTTGATAGATTAGTTGACTTGGATTACTCATGATGTATGGATCAAGTTTATATTCCATGTTCCTCTTGTGTTTTGACCTTGTTCTAAAAGTGACCTCTAAGGTTCCTAGGACTAATGACGAGATGGAGGATGAAAAGTGGTAAATGATGAGGGTGAAGAACATTTAGGAACTTTGGATCAATGCTAGACTTAGGATTTGATTTTGATTGTTTGATTGGATAATGAAATTGTAAACCCTAAGATGTTGGATGTTATCTTAGGATGAACTTGTTCAAAGGGGTGCTAATTTAACTAGAGGTATGAGAAAGGATGCATTCCCATACTCCTAACTAAACAAGGTGATTTTGATTTCGATGATTTACCCAAGTCTAGAATGATGTTTCCAAAGCTCTAAAGTTGTTTGGGGGATGGATTTTGATAAGTTTTTTGAATTTGGATGAAGTGTTCGATTTGATCCTAAATGAACCTAGGAAGGACTTGTTTATGAGACCAAGATAGTGAAGAACATGTCTTTCTCTAAGAGTAATTCAAAATCAAAAGACCAATGTTTGCATGAAAACCATATGACCAAACGATGCCAAGCACATGTGTAGGGTCCAATTGATTCAATATTTTCTTAATGGATTCATTTTGTCACAAACACACTCTTGATTAGATTTTGAATCTAGATGTCTAATGTCTCAACTTTCCCCTTATCCCGCAAAGTGTATTATGCAGAAACCAAGGAAATTTGAGGCAAGAGTTACCTATTGTTGACCTTAGTAGGAGAAAATTGAGATGAAATCCAAATGTTTAGAAGCCTTTAAGGATACGAATCCCAAGGGAAAGAAATAATATGTGAGTTTTTTCAAGGATATTTGCTTCTCCTAAGGGGTTTGCAATTTTGATAATTTGTTGAATGTTGGTTTCCCAATGTTTTTGATTAAAGCACTGTGTTTTCAAACTGACTCACAATCAATATAACATCCTAGCTCAATTGGTATGTTTTTCTTGGTAGGCTTGCCTCATTCCCTTCGTAGAAGAGATGATTTTACATGCAACCAAGGAAAGAGTATAGAGGTATGTTAAGAATGAAGTCTTAACCTCTATACTTTAACCAAGATTAGACATGGCAAGTAACTTCTTGGAATCTAAGTTCCAATGCACCACTTTGATAAACTCGCTCAATGGATCAATTGGTCACTACAAAAAAAGGGTTCTATTTTGGACTTTCTGTTCATGGAGATTGACCCATATGGCAAGAGTCCCCTTTCAGATCCATCTTGTCAGAATCAACTACGTGATACTGGTGTTTCTTCCAATACCCACATTTTTATCTCGGCTAGAAATACTATTGGATTTAGAGTGTTACCGGTTGAGTCATTCCCTTGGGTGAGCAATTTTTCCCCAAGGCAGGCCCTCTAAGTTAGAAAAAGGCAAATAAATTTATTCATAGTTTGATCAACCATTGTTTATAAACAAAGGGAGAACACATGCAATAAATTTATCCACACTCGTACAAGAATTTGTTCAATTTTAAACCCAAATCAAAGTGTGTAGGAAATCATTTATGAAACTTAATGTCATCAAAAAGACTTTTGATTCTCAAGATCGCTGTGAAGCACGAGAGAAGTGCATACGCCTTTTTGGATGAGATTATTTTGCATAAAATATTACAAAGCATAGAAGACACATGTTCATTTTAAATCCACAAAGCAATGATGAGTTTGTTTTAAGCACCAAAAATCAAATTTCAAGTTTGTTTGTTCAATTTTAACCAAATCCAAAAGCTAGTGAGTTTCTAGAGTTCAATTTTTAGCCCAACTTTGAAAAAAATAAAAATAAAAATAATCAATGGTTTAGTTGGCCTAAAACAGAAAATGAAAGTAGAAATTGGACATTCTAGATCATTAGAATAAGAATTTAAAAATTCTCTTTTCAAATCTTCAAGTTCAATATTCACTTCTCCAGTTCAATTTTTCTTGTGATTCTCATGTGAGAGAGACCACCATAGTTTCATGATGAAAACATGCAATCAAAGTAAAAATATTAGCAATGAGATCTATGTAAAGCATACATCAATTTCACAAGAAATTTCATTTGTCATGTAGAGTTTCTATAAAAAAATAATGGTTATAATGTTAAAAATCAGATTCTATGCAACCCCAAGTTGGAAAACCAAATAATTGGCTACGTAGAAAAAATATTTGAAGGTCTCTCCACTAAATTGTCATTTGAAAACATTATTACACCAAAATAAATCATAATTATCCATTATTGCAGTTTTATAAAGAGGTCCCCAATAGTCAATTAAAGCTCCTCAAAGTCACCCAACAATTAAAAATTAGACATATTTTAATATTTAATCCAACAAATCTGAAAAAGATAATGTTAGAATATTAAAGATAATGTCACAATATCTAAGTATTTGAAGTAGCAAACTACCACAAACTCTTAACCATAAATAGACAACTTGCTAACAAAGATCAAAGTCTCCCCCACTAACAATTCAAAATTAGGCAATTTAATGCAGACAAATAAAGATTTTATGTGATTTACACCAGAAAAGTAACACCTCGATTCCCATTCACTTCACCTATAGGAAGTCATAAATGAGGGATGCCAATCAAGAAGATATCTGGAAAAACCATAAATGGGTAATCTTAAACAAGAACGATGTCTGCAAAAAGCCATAAAAAGGGCAATTTCAAATAATGAAATAAGTCAATCCAAATGTCAAATCCAAACATCATTCAAGAAAGACATTAACTTCCTAACATCGCCCCCTTAATGGACTCCAATTCAAATATTAACCCCCTGTGCAGAGATATCAAGATGTTACAATCAATGGCCTATGGAAGTTCCTTTTTTTTATGGCATACAGCTCTGATTTTCAATGTTCCATAACTAATTTGACAATAATTATTGGTGGTGCAAGAAAAGAGGATTGGCAGTGGTGAGAACATTGAAATTTTAGAAGTGGTTAATGAGTGGGCTCATATAGACCTAGATGAAAGACTGGTTATCAAGCTCAACTTTGATGAGATTTCATACAACATACAATAAATATTTATAAAAGTTACATGTAGGACATAGATGTATTAAAGGCCTTGATAATATATCTCCCAAGATGTTTCAATACTAGCACCCAAGCTTAAGTAGGTATATCAGCTCTGAACAAAGCATCAAGTATATGAGATTTTAGAAAGTCATCCCCTCCTAAGCAACTATGAAGATATAAAACTAGACTATTCTTCCCCTCATCTTCTTGCCACGTTGACTTCGATTGAGGTATAGTTTTCCTATTAGTACAATACACCTCTGGTATGCTTTACTATGCACATCATCGCAATAATTTCTATAACTTTTGCATCACTTTTTAGATTAGTCATTGTGCAAATATTTCCTCAAGGAATCATATTTCCATTATTTCTTATCATTGCAATCTGAAGACAAGCCAAATTCCACTCATCTGAAAGTTTTGTTTCATGAACTTCTTCATTCATGAGGGTATGAATGATGGATAGAACATCGAATATATGAGATTCTTCCAAAAATAAAAAAGCTCGACAATGAATTTAATGGGTATAAGATAGATCTCATTAAGGAGAGTATTCAGATGGGATCCCTATGTTGACTATGAGAGAATTCTAAAGTAATTATAAAACTTGGAAGGGACTAAACTAAAATCCTTGAAAGAAAATTAGTTGGTATACTCACAGTTGACAAAGAAGCCACTCTTGTGATTGCAATGGCATGGTAAAAACAGACATCCCTGCCCACGCAGGAATCATAGGAAGGGTACACGAACTTGTCAGAATGCTATTACTAGGTGTGGAGCCGAATTCTGGAACCTTACTGACAAACTCCTCCTAGCATTTCCCCATCTGATTTTCACCATGTATAGTTTGATTAGGAAATATCATGATTTGAAGAGATCTGTATTGGAAGGCTCGCTTTCTAGAAGCACATTAAAGGAGTACCTTTTGTGTTCTATTGTATGTAGTGTGGTCATAACTGAACATGGTTGTACATGCATTCTTGATCCAGACATCATAGCCAGAGTCAGCCAACATAAATGCTAGAGATTGTTTAGGTTCATTCAATAGCCATGATTCACCACCCTCCATTAATCCATGATGTAAGAAAATAGGTTCCTTGCAGGAAGTGCCCAATGTTCTGTTAGACACCTTTTGTACCGCAAGCAAAAACCCATCCTTAGTCGGAACCTACCAAAAAAAAAGAAGAAAAAAAAACTATGGAAATCCACCTTAAAATCAGTGTCATGCCTTTGTGATCCTTTCAACCTATTGTGGCTCCCATCCGTTCGAGGAGAACTCATTCATGCTACAACAAGACAATCCAAATGACTATGTTGTTGCCACTAATGACAACCATACTATCAAGGAGTTTCTAGAGGCGGCCTTTGGGTATGTGGGCTTGGACTGGAAGGATTATGTCAACATAGATCCCAGGTATTTTTTCCCTGCAGAGGTTGATAATCTTAGAGGGGATTCATCTAATATAAGGAAGCTTCATAAATGAACTTCCAAGGTTAGTTTCAAGCAATTGGTAGCCATGATGGTGGACCATGACTTGGATTTGGGTAATAGACTGCTGTGAGTAGTTTGGCATAGAATGCAACCAGCACAAGAACCATGTGTGTTGGCAGAGACAAAGACAATAAAAAAAAAAAGTTTTGCAGATTGAGGAGAGGAAAATGAAATGACATTTAACTTGTAGCAGAAATATTAAAATAGAACAACGATTTTGTTATTATTTCCTTCAAAAAGAGAGCTGCCAGTTCTTTGTTTGTTCATGCAATTTTTCATTCAAAAAACATAGTATATGCCTCTTTTTAATTCTTCAAAATAGAGTATCATATTTTCAATCTTACTCTAGAATGAAAGTAACAAGCTCGAGTTTGATTCTCAAACAAAAAGTAAAAATGGTGTCTTTGAAATACAAAAAAATTTGATAGCTTGCCTCTAACAATGATATCACCAAGATTAAAGACAAATAAAGATTAAACACTAAGATTCTTCCCTCCTTCTATCACCATAATGTAGATTCCAAATTTACAAATGGTTAGTATTTCAGAACCAAGCTAATAATCAAGCATCCATATGAAATAATAAATCATGTTTCTAAATGCAAACAAATTACAAGATAAACTAAAGCATATAAAACATGAAATAAACTCTATTTCATATTGGATTGGTATTATTGTAGAAAATATCCCTTTCCCAATCCTTGATAGATAAGCTAAATGATATAATGCCAATGATGATGATGGAGTGATGGTGGGAAAAATTAGTTCTCCTGAAGAGAGTGACTTTACATGAATGATTGTGGAGATTGTGGAGATTGTGAAGGATTTGATAAAAGATGAAGCTTTCATTTATAGATTATCAAATGCTAAGAGTGCTCAAGAGGGAGCAATGTGGGACTAAAAAAAGGCCAATGAAAAGAGACCACTTTTCATCTTGCCATAGGTTGAGGGGTGTGCAAGATTTGAGAAATGTGCCCAAGAGGGGGAAATTTTAAATTTGAATTTGAGAGTTAATGCTTAGTTTGACCTTTGCAAGGGACATGTAAGAGACATTAATTGCTTTGTTGGATGTACATGTCCACTTGATTTTGAATTCAAACTTGAGGGAATATTCCTCAAGGATGCCATGTTGATGGAAAATGTTGATTTAATAAATCAATAAATTCATTTATATGTGCAAGTGGCAAAATCTAGAGAATACAAGTGATTAGGATTAGCATTAGATTAGATTTAATCCTAATTTAGTTAACTAAAAAGAGGATTAGGTGATTTGACCTTTTTTCTTTAGATTTAAAGATTACACTAAATCAAAAAGGAGACGAAAGATGATAAAGATTTAGTTAAATAAATATTTGATTTATTTAGCTAAGGGTGATAATGATAAGATTAAATTAAATAAAGTTGATGACCTTTAGGAGATTGAAATTGATTTACCTAATGAATGGATGAATGTGAATTTTATTTATTTAATGAGTGGATGAACGTGAATTGAGTGCATGATGTTAATTTCACATGTCTACAGGTACCCCACAAATATCTGATGACTCTTTTAACTACATCCCAATGAACTCTACCAGAATTAGACATATATCTATAAAGAAGTACAACTACTTGGGAAATGTTTGGTCTAGTAAAAACCATAGTGTACATCAAACTTACAAATACACTCTAGTAAGGAACTCTGCTCATGTCTTTCATCTCTGATGTAGATGTTGGACAATCTAACATAGATAAATTTGTTCAAACTAAAATAGGAACACACAACAATCTATAATCCTACATATCAAACCTTTGTAAAATTGAATTGACATACTTACTTTGGCCAAGCCATAGCTTTCTATTCACTCTATCTCTTTTAATTTATATCCCAAGAATGTGTTTAGCTACACCAAGATCTTTCACTTCATTTGGAAGAAAGGTGAGATTTTAGTTCTGAAATCATACATTTCCCTCTACGAATAAATAACATATCATCAACATATAATGAAATAAATAGGAAATGATCACCATTAGTTTTATAATAGACACAATGATCTGATTTAGAATGCTCAAATCCCAAACTCAACACATATGTATCAAATTTCTAGTACCACAAACTAGGGCTATGTTTTAAGCCATACAAACATTTCTTCAATTTGCAAGCCAACTTCTTTTACCTTTCACCACATAGTGCTCTGGCTATGTCATATAAATATCCTCCTCCAAATCACCATGAAGGAAAGCAGTTTTCACATCCATTTTCTCAACCTCTAAATCATAAGCAGCAACAATAGAAATAATAAATCTAATGAGTGTCATTTTTACAATAAGAGAAAAAATTTCACCATAATCAACACCCCCAACTTGAGAGTAACCCTTCGCAACCAACCTTTCTTTAGACTTCTCAATTCCTCCATTTTAACTAATATTTTTCTTGAACACCCATTTGCAACCAAAAGGTTTTCATCCTTTAGGAAATGGTAGAAGATCCCATGAATGATTTTTTTTCAAAGATGCCATTTCTTCATCCATAGAAATGTTCCAGAATTTTGCATCATTCATACCTAATGCCTCTTCTACAGATCTGGGTTCATCCATGTTAGTATTCAAAGCAAAAATACATCTCCAATCATCAAGTGAATACCTTTCAGGTGGTTGTCTATGCCTTGTATACCTATGAAAAAGTTGAGTTGGAGGCTCTTCCTCCTCTTCTAAAGATCCAGAGTTAGATGAGATCTTGTCAACTTATTGTCTATCCTTGGGCCTCGATTCAACTTTCTCAGGTGTAGAAGGAAATTGAATCACATCTTTTTGTTTACTTTGTTCTGGTTGCAATGTAATATAAGAAGTTCTAGTTTCTCTAAAAATAAAAATTCTACTATGTATTTCCTTTTGTGCAATAGGATCCCAAAGCTTGTATCCTTTCACACCATAACTATATCTGATGAAGATATATTTCGCATCCTTGTTATCCAACTTTGTTTGCTTCTCCTTTTGCACATTTACATATGTATCACAACCAAAAACTTTAAGATTTCTTAATCAAGGCTTGTGACCCAACCATGCCTCTATAGGCATCTTATCAACAAGAGTTAATGTAGGAGACATGTTAATTAGGAAATAGGTAGTGGCAATAGCTTCATCCCAAAACCTTTATTCTAGGATAACAACACTCAACATATTCCTAGCCTTCTCCATCATTGTATTTTTCTTTCTTTATGCAACTCCATTCTATTGTGGAGAATAAGGAGTTGTCTTTTGTCTATGAATATCACACTGTTTATAGAATCTATCAAAATCATTAGAGAAAAATTCACAGCCTTTATCAGTCCTTAAACATTTTATTTTCTTTCCAATCTGTAACTCAACTATTGCTTTAAATTATTTAATTTGACTGAAAAACTTTAGATTTATTCTTTAGAAAATATACCCATGTCCTTCTACTATGGGCATCAATAAATGAAACATAATATTTGGATTTACCAATCAAAGGAACATCTATAGGACCAAACACATCAAAATGAATAAAATCCAATATACCACAAGTTTTATGAGAACTTGAGTAAAACTAATTTTTTTTTTTTTTTCATAAATCCAATGCTCATAGAAATTGAATTCAAGATTAAAATTAGAAAAACCTTTAACAAGGTTTTATTTTTCAAGGTCCCTAGACCCCTTTCTCCAATATGTCCAAGTCTCTAGTGCCATAATATAGTTTTCTTTGTAGATAACTTTGTTTCAGAAGAAAAAGAACCCTTGGGTACTCAAAATCCATGACCATCTGCTAAATGTGAAACCCTCACTTCTTCCACAATATTTCTTTTCACATAAGTACTATTGCACTCAATAGTGCATGCATCCAACTTATACAATGTGCCATATTTAACACTATCAATTGGCATAGAACCTTTGACCACATTGCATTATGCATAAGAAAATACTTCCTACACACCCACATCTATTAGTTTTCTCATAGATAAAAAATTTCGTGCAAATCTAGGGATATGCAACAAACCATTAATCCTTTTTATTCTACCATCAAGAAATATAATTTTAACTTTACAATGGCCAACAATGTCTAAATGAGAATCATCACCCAAGTACACCTTACCTCCATCAAATTCTTCATATTCAAAAACCAATCTGTATTAAAGGTCATATGGAAAGATGCACCCAAGTCAATTAACCATGCATCATCACATGCACAAGTTGCCAAATTTATAATGAATGTGTCACCATTTTCTTTCTTGGAATCATAATCATAATCAAATTTCTTCTTTTCCTTAATTTCTTCTTTACATTCCTTACAAACATGTCCAGGCTTACTATAGTTCCAGTAAATAACTTTAGACTTTCCAGGATATTTAGATCTCTCCTTAGAATTGGATTTGTCATTCTACTCATTCTTCTTGCCTCTTTCCTTAGGTCTTCCACAAAAATTTAGGGCCTCCTTGATAATGATGGAAACCTTCATCCTCATATCTTCAAAAATTAAAGAACCCACCACATCTTCAGTCTTCAATATAAAAAAAGTACTCCCAATAGCCATAACAGGAGAATCCCACGAATCGGGTAAAGAAAAAAGAAAGATCTAACATTTCTCTTCCTCATCCATTTTAATGCCAGCTAATGCAAATAGAGCCACCAGCATATTGAATGCTTCAATGTGGTTTTTCCTTCATTTACCCTCTTCCATTCCCAAGAAATATCATTTCTTCCTCAAGAAAATATTGTTTACTAAATATTTGGCTTGATACATCTCACCAAGCTTCTTCCATAGTTTTTGTGTAGAGGTCTCCTCATGGAAATTAATTAAAATATAGTCTTCCAAGCATAATCTTATTATACCCTTGGATTTACAGTCCATAAAATCATATTAAGTAGTCTGAGTAGAATTTGCGGGCCTTGAAACATTCTCATCAACAACATCCCACAGATCTCAATCTATCAATAGATCCTCCATCTTTCGCTGTCTAAAATATATTTCCAAAAAAATTGTCCACCTCTATTCTCCCTGATGAACTTTTCATTTGAAAATTCCTACAACAAGATCACAAAGTGTCTTCTGCACAAGCTCCCACTCAAATATGGATTAGTTCAAAAAACCCAACAACCCACAACTGAAACCAAAGGTGATCAAGCTCCGATACCACTTGTAAGGAAGATAAGGTAGTGGAACAACTTCCTACATTAATCTTGAGAGGAGAATAATAGAATTTTTTTATAGATATTTAATAGTTACAAAAAAATAAACACAAATATCATGCATACCACAACACAATGATTTACATGGGGGAAACCCTTTTGAGAGTAAAACCTGACACTCCAAAAGACATCAAATGTATTATTCAACAATCATAAAGATTACAATATACTTGCAAAGCAAGCTTCTCATAGGAGTATCACCAGTCAGAGGTCAAGACAACACGATTCACTATCAGACTCTCAGAATACATCACTCTCTACCACATCTATAACACAACACCCTCATAAAATAGAGTTACATTATAGGGAACGATAGGCCAACAAAATATCTACCATTAGATCTAAAACCTAATAAAAAATATTCTAGATTTACAATATGTCATTTTAATGTATGTCAGTCATTTTTTAAGTTTCCTAAAAGGGTTAACACACTCACATTTTTCTCTTTTCTACTATTATATACACCTATTTGTGTAACTAGGAAATATATAAATATATGTACATCCTATCAACAATAAACTATATATAATTACAAGGTTGACATGTATTTTCCCAACAATATCATCATGTCAAAGACATAGTGCATCAAGCATGCGGTTGAGCTAATGTGTGTTGATGTAGCATTGCAGATCTATTTGCAAGCATTGTTTCACATCTAACTCAAGATCAATATCTATAGTCTACATGGCCACTTCATATTAGTTTACAGATTGACATTCCAAGACATCTTCCAAGGTATTATCATTTCATGTTACATGTTTCATGCTTGAATTTCATTATTTCATCACAAGGTTTAATTAACTAAATAGGTTTTTTTCAAGCAAAACCCATATCCTCTAACAATTAACAATTTTTTCTCCTCTTGAATGTGTGTTTGTAGGATTTAGGTTAGAGAGAAAGATTTGGAGAAAAATTGTCAAAGTTGTTAAGCTGCAAAGTTTTCATTCATATTGCAAGAACATGAAAATAACTATATAGGATTTGTTTCAAGATTTCAAGAGCTGAGCACCAAGGAGTTGGAAGTGCAAACATTAAGGAACAAAACCTATATCTTAGTTTTTGGAAACCCCAATTGGCACCCATTTTCCAATTGGCGTGAATGAGTCCTCTATGACCTAAAAACAACCTTCTTGTAGCAAGGTACACACCATTTTAGCCTCTCAAAAATTCCCTCATTGTTGCTATAATAGTTATGATTGATTTATGGTTTGTTGAGTGGTAAAATATATTTTTTCATTCTTCATTCCCTCTTTCATTCATTATCTCAATTCAAGCTTTGATTACCAAAATGGGGTTTGACCAAGGCAAACCCTCATTCACTCAAAAATAAACATTTTTCTCGGTTATGTGTGTGATTGCATATTTAGGATGAAGAAATATTGAAGACATTTTGTAGTGCAATATTTACAAAGATGTCAAAGTTCTCAAATCATGAAATCTAACCTATAGATCTAATTTTTGACTTTTCGACATTGAAACTTGAACAAATTTGAAACTATAGATCTATGTTAGAGGCTCCTGAAAGTTGTAGAAAAACCTCGAGAAAAGACTCATTCACCCATGGGTGAATGAGTCCTAGTCATCCTTTAGAAACTTCATCTTGGTGACTAGTAAACACATCTTTACCCTTCTTAGATCTGCAAAATTTTTTCTAGTTTTGCAATTATTGAGTTTAATATTATTGTTTCAAGTGTTAGATTGCATTTTGGAGTTGATTTCTATTTTTAGTTTTTCTCCACAAAGTGTTGTTTGACCTTGAGTCCCATCCTTTAAGTCACAAGGAAATATAAAGATCCTCACATTGACTAGATTGACCTAAGGGTTGTTAGTCAATTCTTTGTGGGGATCTCATTTCCTAATGAAATAAAGGAAAATACATCTATCTATCATCTTTTTCAAGAACCCCCTTTTCCATCCCCCTATCTTTTTGTTGTTTTAGATATATGGAATTTTTGATGTAGGAGAAATAGGTTGTTGGATGAAGTTTGGGTATGGACAGTCAAAAAAATTTGGATTGTGAGGATATCCAACAATGTTCCTAGACTAGGTGGTGTACTTAGAAAGCTCATGCAAGGAAAAAGTGTATGGAGGAGAAACAATCGTAACCGAGGAACTTGAGATTCAAGTATTATGCATGCAACGAAGGAGGTGACTAATTCTAAGGTGATATACTTGGAGGCATTTTTCCCTGAAGCCATAGCTTAAATGTAGGAACACATCACTAGTGGATTAAAATTCCTAGTTCAACTTGATCATTCTAAATATCCAGCAAGTTCCTACATTTTGTTTGAAGATTAAGTTGAAATTCTTCTCAATCCGGTTTGATATCTTGATTGCAATTTAAAAGACATAAGTCCAAAAGTTTCAAGTGTTGAAGAAGGTTAAAGTTAGTTGAATTATCTAGAAGTTTCTCTTGCCAACTATCACATGCCACGTGCTTTGCTATGATTTGTCCCCTAGGTTATCTTTTATGTGCTAATTGAATTTTTTGAGTGTCTTTTTCTTATAAAAGGCTAAGATATGTTTTATTTTCATTTTAAATCCATAATTTATTGATTCAAGAGAACTAAAACTTTTTCTAGTTTTATTAATTTTCATGTTTCCTGTTCCATTCTAGATTAAAAACATGTATGTTTGATTAGATATTAACTAATATGAAAGACCATTAAAAGCTATTTCTTGAAATGAAATCATGCATAGCTGTTTGTTTGTTTCTATCAAAAAAGACTATATGTTGCACCAGATTTGGGTGCATACTAACACTATTCAATGGAAAATAATCCCCTTTCCTTTAAACCTTTTTATCATTCAATGTCTATCTATGAAGAAATTTGGTGAAGTATAGATTGGTTTTCTTTGACTTAGTTTATTTCTTGAGGCATGCATGGATAATACCTAGGAGAAATCTTTACATTTCAATATTTTTATGCTTTAACTTAGTTTAGATTCTTTATATTTTTAGAAGAAATTCCAAAATTAGTAAATTCATGGATTTTTATCTTAAATCTTTCGATTCCATGAAGTTGTAGAGTGCTTAATGCTAAATCTTCTTATGTGTGTGCAAATAATTTGAATTTCATGAAATGTTATTACAAATCTTTGATTTCATGAAGTTGTTAAGTGACATGTGAGTGATCAAAATAAGACTATGTTCTAATCCTTTGAATACTAGCCAATTTGTGGCAACCATAGGCCCCTCATGTTTAAAAACAATTTACACAATGAACCTTGAGTGAACCTAGTGTGTCAACACCTGATATTTCAAAGCCTTAGGATCGAGCTAAGATCACCTTAGATTTTTTTTGTCTTGATGGATCTTTCAAGAGAGGTAGGTTCCTACAGGTCTCTGTTAGGATTTATCTGCTTGTTCGTGTGCATGTACAACATCCATGTCAGTAGGTACCATATTAAATTTTGTAAGAAATAAGAATATAAGCTAGCATTTGATGTCAATCATAGATCACAGACACTCTCGTTGACAAATGATTAAAGATCAAAATAATAGAATGGAGGGATAATCTTAGAAAGGAAGAACTCAAGAGATAAAATTGAAGAGAGTATATGAAATTCTCACATTAATCTTTGTAAACAACACAAAAGAGAGGTGAGTGCTATATATATAAAACAAATAGGTATATATACATCCAAGAGGTGTAATAACTCCAAGATCCCAAAATAGGTGAGTTTTCTCTACTCGATAAATGTCAAATTATGTGGTTATACCAACTTAGATAAATACAAACTGATGGTTATGAGAAGTGGTATACAAATTTAAAATAGGATGTGACTCAACAACCCAATTGTGGGTGAGAGAGAAAAATATAAATGATGGATTATGCCATATTTTTCATAATAGCCAAGTTTAAATAACCTAAGCACACTTTATACAATGTGTAGAAAAAAATAAATATCGCCTAACATAAGGAAAACGACAAACCTACGCTAACACGATGTGGAAATATATTCCATGTAAAATCTCAAAATTTCTACCTACACTTTTCCTTTGACTTTAGGCTTGGAATGGACTTGGATTTATCCAACCATAAGATTTGAAACTACAATTATAATTTCTTGGTAGAAAAAATTAAACATTGACCTTGACAATACGATATTTGACATTTTTTTCAATTTTTTTGAATGAAATTAAAAACCATTTTACAAATGACAATGCCTAGTTTCTAAACATGTTATTTTTTCATTATTTAACACATTTTTCTATTTATTAAATTATTTTTAAATAAAAATAATCAAATTAACATTTTAGTATTTTTTAGTAACTTTTAGTTTTATTTTATTTTCTAAAAATAATTGTGTAACCAATATAGACATAATTTTTTAAATAATTAAGAAATCATGTTACAATTATTTTAGGTCAAATTACATGGTTTATGTCTTGGATATTTAAAAAAGACATTTTTTTTTTAAAATCACTTTTGTACATCAAGTATACAAAATAAACTTTTATCATCTAGGTATTAGAATGAATTATATATTTTAAAATTAAAAAATATGTATTTCATATTTTTACACCATATTAATATTTTATACATAAGTGCTTCAAATTTTTATACCAACTATGAAAGGCTCTAATTTTGTAGGGAAAAAACTCACTTTTCGGATTAAAAATGGGCCCATTATCTTGAAATTAATATTTTATTTTTAATTTTTTCAAATAAAATATAGAATAAAATATTTGAACCCAAGCCTTATTTAAACCTATATTATTCATAATAGCCAACTTAACCATTACTTAGTTGTAATAAAATTTGCAAAACTCATAGATAGCTAGATTTTTGTTGGTTTCTGAAATTGGAATATAGAAAAAATTTATCATTACACATTAATGCAAAGAATAGGTCAAACAAATTATACCTCCTATTTTCATACTAGAATATTTATATTTTCCTCACCTATCAAGTGAATTTATAGTTTCTATGTCATCCAATGTAACACTCAATAGTCAATTCTAGTTTCTAGTTTGAATCACCTTTCTAGTTGCCTACAAGAATTTCTTGAATGTTTACATTGCCCTCATTCTTACAATTAGACAACCAAAAAATAATTAATACAAAGATAATAGATAGTAGTTTTCACCATTTGACATGCCAAGTTTAGTAAGAAAAGTTACATTAAACTATATGTTTTATGCTTCAATTTCAAAAATGCACACCAAATTCAATCTCTCAACATCTCCAAAGGAACAATGTAACATCAAGAGAGAAATTCCCAAGTATTTCAATTCCTAATAAAAATGATTAGAAAAAACCATATAGTAAAACTCATGCCAAAGTAAATTAGAGTTTTATAACCAAAGTAAACTAAAATTATAACTACAAACTGAAGGGATTGAAACTAGATTTAAACACAAGTAGGTTTCAATATCCTCAATACTTATAACATAGCTCAAACAAAAAATTATAATATATTTTACATCCCTTTTAGTAACTTTTTTTCTATTAAAAATGATAATTCCATTAATACCTTGCCCATTCTCGTACTATTCCTATAACATATTTATCACTATTAGTTATGACAACAAATATTGGATTAAAATGCACATACAAATTAAAATCTAAATTTTGTAGTTAACTACACAACCACATATACAACTAGTCACAATTTCAACTACTAACAATAGATTAGTAATATAGTATGAAATAAAAAAAATAAACCTTAGGTAATTGGTAAGTGTAAGAAGTTGAATCCACTTATAGTGTAAGTGTCATGAGGGAAAAACCGTGTTTGGAATAGGTGCACGATCCTAAAATCCCACTCGCATGGAATCGATACCTATTTTGGTTTCTATAATATGTACATGTTTTGGAGTAGTCACAAATTCCATAAAATTCAAAATTTAAAACCAATGGGTTTTCTTTTGTTTTATGCTTGGAAACTGTAGCACCCCTTTGATTTGCTTATGTTGTTAGACAATACTTTTATATTGATAGACCCTGATACCTTGTTATTGTTCTATGATCGCTAACATTGGAGCGATGATGATGCTATACCTTGATGTCATGATACACTATGTGGATGCTTATTATTTATGTTATGCTTTTGACAAGAATAGTTTTTATTTGATTTAATATTGATGTATGCATATGTGGTGATTTATTGATGCTTTAATTTTTTTAGTCTTGTTGTGATTGTATTGGTGAAGGGGATGGGATTACATCAGTCACTTGCGAGCACCTTATTATTCTACGATTTCTCTTCATGGTGTGACTATTATGTTTTTATACATATATGACATTCATCTTGATTGTAGGATTGCAGGTATAGGACATTGTCTCAACCTGGCTTCACAGGTCTGAGTGTGTCCATTTTCCCAGCGGTATTGTTGATTGGGAGATAGTAACCAAGTTCCCTTGTCAAACCACAATCCTAGTCATAGTGTGCCATCATATCATGTTTGGTATGTCATGTTGTCATGTTTTCCTTGTTTGTTTTGATAATTAATTATCTTGCAAGGTTGTTTTGTGAAAATTAATGATTAAATGTTTTCAATGTTATTTATTTATTTTTAGATTAAATTTGTTAAATTTTTTTTAATTTAATTAATTTAATTTATTCTATTTGGTAAGGTAATTTAATCCTTGTGATTAAATTTATCTTATTGAGTAAATAAATAAATAAATAAAATTAATTTTGTTGAGTAAATTAATTAATTAATTAAATTTATTAAGTGAAAAGATTAATTGTTTTTGTTAAGTGCATTGATTAAGTGATTTAAATTTATTTAGAAATTAAATTGTGTTTTAAATTATTTAAATGCAAAAATAAATTGTAAATACATAATAGAAAATATCTGTGTTTGAGAAGATAGTTTTAGTTGACAAGTGTTAGTTAATTTATTAAGGGATTTGATTGAGGATTATTTCACAGAAAGAATATTTGGATTAATTGGAAGAGGTAAGAAGTAATTTCATGGGAATGGATATAGGGATTTTTATTCAGAAATTGTTTTGTTGAAATAATTAAAGAAGGCTCTCATAAAGTTTTTGGCTGAAAATTATTATGCATCTTCTGGAAGTGGAGAAATTGGGGAAAAAACTTGGGGATTGAAATTTGAAGGCTCTACTCCATTCTTCAACTATTCAAGCTTTAGAGGATCTAGGTTCCTTATTTTATTTCTTAATTTAATTTTTGTTTTGAAAAGATTGCCTCTATAGAAGAAGCTTAGTTTAAGTTTTGTGAAATTGAAAGATTAGAGGATCTATTTATTTTGTAGAGGATTTGTTTATAAATTTTGAAATACTGTCTATTAATTTGCCATGAAATTTTGAAAACCTCTATAGAAGAATTGTAAAATTCTTAGATCCTTTGTAGGAAAATGAATTTAAAACAATAGAAAATTAAAAATGAAAACAACAAATGAATTAGAAAACCTATGTGAGTAAATTTGAGGAAAATTGAAATCCTCTAGTGGATTTATGAAAATTAAACCTCTGGTAAATTAAAAAAAAATAAATTGTAGATCTAAACAATGTTTATTGATTTTGTATATATATATATATATTTGGTATATATATTTCTTTTTAAATTCATATGCTACAACCTATAAAAATATTTATTAAAAAAAATTCTATAGAAACTATGCCTGAACTATCGAGCGATGAAATTCGGCTGAGACAGAAGATTGAATGTTACAAAAAAATTAAATTAAATTTTTTGGGGTGCTAGAGGATCTACCCCCACAACCGCTCCCAACATGGAGGCACTGCCTGTGGAGGTAGTGACCCCCATAGTGGGGAAGGCTGTGTAGCAGCCCACAACCTTACATGGTTGTGTATGTTTATTGAACCAGCCATTTAAAATGGCTTAAAATCTGCTCTTTCTGTCTTCGATTTTGACTTTTATTTTTAATTTTTTATATATATTATATATATAATATATATTTCATATATATATATATATATAGATTAAAATATCTTCAATTAAAATTATATATATATATATGCTTAAGTAGTTTTTTTTTTTAAAAGAGGCTTGACATGCATAAGTTGATTGTTTCTTTAATGTAACGATTTTAATTAAAAAGCTGATTTTTATCATTAGTTGAAATTGAGGAAATTGAAGTAAAACAAATAGTTTTTTTATTAGTTGTTAATTTTTTAATTGGAAATGATATTATAATTAAATGGTTGAATTTCATGTAGTATGATATTGCTTTGTTTGAATTTAGGAAATCCTAAAGATAGAATATTAATTTACTTGAATTGCTTATTAGTTGTGTTTTTCTATATTCACATTGTTTGGGAAATTGGGTTATTTGGGTTTATAAGACTTCGAAATGTGTTTCCTTTGAGATGGAGTTGTAACTTGTGTTGGTTTACACTTTGAAATAACTTGGGTACTGCACTTGATATGTTATAGTTGGACGTGGTTATGTGAATGGGTTGTGTTGTATGTTATTAAGTTTGTATTTAAAATTGATTTATGTGCACCTTGTCTACCCAATGTTAGTGGAATTGGTTCCTTAGGTTTTTATTAGGGGAGTGGCTCTTCATGGGGGTTGGCACAAAAAGTGGTGCTTAGGTAACTCATGTAGAGTTAGTCTAATCAATGAAAACTAAATTAATATGTTAGGGGAAAAGGGTAGTTTAAACACTTAACTTATTGTAAGTGCCTTGCTCATGGACTCAAGGGCTAGTATTGTAATGCTCCGTTGTGTGAACTCCAAAGAACAACAAACACCACTCAATTTTTTTTTTAAAATCAAAACATTGCATATGATGAAAATGTACATGCATTATAGGAATAACAATTATGCATTTGCAAAGTCATTCACATCCTCTAGTGTAACGCCCCACCATGCAACCCAAGGGAAAGTTGCAATTTACTACACAAATGAACTATTTTTTTTTTCTAAACAAGAACCATTAACATACAAGTTCACTAACCATTTCCAACCAATCCCCTAAGGTTACGAGACAGAGTTACTTAAACCCAAACAAGAAACATGAATTAACCATAACATTTAAATACTAAATAAAGTTCACATACATTCCATACATAATAATTCACCTCCAAGAATATGAGATACCACTTGATTCCAATAATATAATTTACAGCATGATTACAAAACTCATTCCCCGAATGAGATAAATCCAATAAGCATGATTATATATTACAAAATTTCACCTCGATAACAATGAGGGGTAATGAAATGCAAGACCAACTTAAAGAATTAAGCCTGAGAAGAAACTGAATCCCATCAGCTCTCCTACTAGAAATCTCGACCACACGAACAAGAAACCAACCTAATGGATTAAGGAGCACGTTCCACCCAACCATGTGATACCCAAAGGATCACCCCCAGTCCTAGGAGATAGTAACAAGGAATTCCTACATAAGACCATCTACCACTAGACATAGGCTACACAAAGTTGATACGAAATAAATACAAGTACCTCATCACATGACTGAATGATCATATGCATAACATCTAGTATGACTTTCACACCACTAACATAGGTCACATTGCTTCCAGACATAAAATAGATCGAGAATGTCACAAAGACCAAGAAATAACTGTTGACTTAGGAAGAGTGTCATCGCATAGCTCATTAAGGGATATCCTCTAGGAATCTTCCTAGGCTTTGGCCCCCACCATGAATTATCCTGGTGGCCTCTACCAAAATCCTGGCACCCATGCTCACTCATGCAAAATCAAATACCTCTCGTGAATACAAGATAGATGACCTTGCCATTTGAGGCCTTCTTGTCTCATCCCAAGTTTAGACGAGCCCTTGGGTCCATGAGCAAGGCATAATTAATCTTGTTTAATGTTTGATGCAACCTAAGCTTCTAAAATTTTATTTAGTTATCACTGAATTAACCAACTTGCAAAGAGTTTCCCTGACACCACTTTGTGTGTCAGCCCCCATTGCAAGCCACTCCTCTAAGACATCACACACGGTGAAAACCACAATAGGTAACTAGATAGTATGACCTCTCCAATACAAGTAGATAAAAAATCAAGGAACTCACTCCAAACACTGGAGAAAACCAAAATACAAAACCCACACCTTCCAAAGGAGGTACAAATTACATAACCCTCTCCTATTCCCAAGGAGGCACAAATCATCCTCGTTCATGGAAATAGGGTGAAACCACAAAGTGTAACTATACACACTTTCCTCGGCACAACAAAAGATGACTAACATAATGACAACCCATACCAATAAATGATCCCCCATCTGGAATACTTCCAAAACTTTTACTCTAATTCCACAACATCGAGGATGAACATTATAACACTACAAGCATTTCAGACAGTTAAATAAAATAATGTTCAGATTTCCTAAATCCAGTCAATCACAGTTTTCATTTCTTGCATTTATCCAATCAAATATATCAATTTCATTTCATGCCATTGAAATAATTAAAATCCATTCATTTGTTCTAAGTTTCACAATTAAATTCCATGATCAAGCATTTTAGTGATTAAAGTCATTTGACTAAAATAAATCAATCCTTAACTCTAAGTTTCATAATTATATACTATAAATAAAACCACTAGATTAATAAAACATTTAGATTAAGTAATAAGCCAATTATTTACATCAAATTCCACAATTGTATTCTATAATTAAAACATCTTGATAAATAAACATTTAGATCAAATAAATTTGTCTTTATTTCAACTTAGCATTAAATAAATCAACTAAATCTCATTTGATAAACATAATCAAAATATTTTAATAAATAAAACATTTAATTAAAATTAATTAATCTTTATTTCAACATAGAATAAATCAATTAATCAAAACCAATATTTTAAATAAAAAGTTTGATCGTACATCAATTCCATTTCCTCTATACCAATGAGATAATCATTCCAAAGTTCACATCCTTTAAACATATGCCTCTAAAACATTATTTTATATTCTAAGGTTTACTGATTATTCCTGATAATCAAAAATGAAATCTCTAAGTAAAGATATTTGTTTATAAAATCAACTCTTTCAATAATCATTAAATTACCTAATGTTCACTTGGCACCCTTAAGGAATTAAATTTAATATTTTAATTCTATTTTCTCCATCATGGTTAAGGATTAAAATAATCTCTTTTAAATATCATTGTTTATTAAAATGATAATTCCATTTCAACTATATTATTGCTATAATCATTTTAAAACAATTCTGATTTAAAATAATTAATCATCATTTAAATGTCTCAACTAACTAAACATTATCATTATAATCCAGTTATTTTAAAATTTAATACTTTATTATTCATAATAATCAAAAATGAATTTTCTAAATAAAGATTTTTGATTATCAACTTTTTTAAATAATCATTAAATTATCTAACTCCCATTGATATTCCACAGCTTAACCCAACTAAATAATTTATTGAAGAAATGTATATATATAATATATATACATATACATTGTATATATACCTATACATATTAATGTATATGATATATATATATATATATATACATAAGTATACATATATAATATATATAAATAAATATTATTTAAATATTAAAATAATATTAAATATATATTTATATACTTATAACATATATATATTATATATATAATATAATATATACATAATATTAAAATAATAGTAAAAAAATGAATTTAAATTTTGAAGGAAAGAAACAAATTTTCTTTTTGAAGAAATGGAAGCCCTAATTAGGGCACGCGTTGCCCAGCCTCCCCATGGGCGGCAGGCTTGTGTGCTCCGCACATAGTCCGTCCCCCATGGGCGACGGCCTGTGTGCTCGCACACAACGTCTGCCTCCCATGGGCGGCAGAACTGTGTGCTCAGCACACAATGTCCACCTCCCACGGGTGGCGGGCATGTGTGCTTGCACATAGTCCATCTGCCATGGGGCGCGGCGGTGGTGGCGATTGGGTGACAGCGGGGGTGGCTCCCCTGCCTCCCTTTCACAATTTATTTTTTTATTTTCTAAATATAAAATAACTCTTCATAAAATACAAAAGAATTTCACATAGGCTTAAAAACACGGGGTTATTTTCTAGAAAATAAATAAATGGAAACCCTAGTACATTTATAAATATGCTTGTGGGTCTTATTGTGCAAATGCCCAACAAAATCTTGCGACCAACCAATGAATTCTTCAACACAACCACATGGTTTATTTCCAAGTTTTGATAACAAATCCCTTTTGGTTTTCATTCTATTTTTCTTATGGTTTGATTCTAGTTCTGGTTTTCATTTCCAAATTTTAACAAGTTTGCAAGTTTTCAAAGCAATATGTCATGGGTTTCATTGGATTTAAACAACATTTCAAAGATTTCCAAATAGCATAATGAGGGTTTAATCTATTTTCAAAATGAAACAAAGAAAGAACAAAGAGGAACCTGATTTTTCCTCCAAAGCTTGAAGCCTTCAACAATGGTGTTTTCTAATTCCTCATTTGAATCCAGCTCAAGCAAGAGTTTCAATCACCTTCCCAAATCCAAGCAAAGCCACCAAAAAACTCTCCATCCAAAATTGAAAAACAATCCCCCCACCAAAATGAAGATAAAATGCTAAAATAGAGTTTCCCCCAAATTTTGGCCAAACCCTAAAAATCCCACTCACAAAATATATTTAAAAAAAAACATTTGGAAGATATTCCCAATTTTTAATTTAAAAATAGATTTCTAATTTCTAACTCAAACTTCATGCATTTTCAAAATTCATTAAAACAAAAGAATACAAATTTTGCAAAGAATTTACTTTATCAACAATTTCAAAAGTGAAATTAAACACACATTATCATTTATTTATTTATTTATTTTAATTTAACTTTAAGTATCCAATGTGATTTCCATTTTCAATTTAAATTTGAATCTAGATATACAATAATGCCAAAGCAAATATTTCATTTAATATATCACCATTAATAAAATTAATTAATAAACTCAATCTAGTTTTATTAATTAATCAATTCAATCAATAAACTAATAATTATTTTATTAATTAAATCAAATAAATCAATAAAATAAATAATGTTTCAACATTGCAACTAAATAAATTTAATCATCAATTAAACTACGCAAGCCATTTAATAACCTTTAAAATTTGAAATTAAATTAATACTCAAGGTGAAAATGACCAAATCAAAACAACTAACCCGACAACAACCCGATGGCACACTATGACTAGGGTGACGACTTGGCACGAAAAACCTAGTTACTATCTCCCAATCATTTTCTGTTGGTCAATGGACACGCTCAAACCTGTGAACCAGGTGGAGTCGATGTCAGGTACCTGTCAACCTACAACAAAAGTACGTTTAACATGCATATATACATAATATAATCAAACACACCGTGAAGAGGAAATCTCAGAATCGTAGGGAACTCGCAAGTGAGTGATACAATCTCGTCCCCTTCACCAATACAATATCACTAACTAATGCATCTAACATCAATAACATGATCAGCATCATAAAACATCGTTAAATCAAATATCTTGTAAGTTAATCCAAAACATGCCATAAAGGTAACATCAGGATAAAATAACATCACATCAAAATATATCATATGCATCGCTTCAGAGATAACAGTCAAAAGTAACCAAGTTCTAGATTCAAAGCATAATCAGACACAAAGCATTACAAGGAAAACACTATCGATCCAAACATCCAAAATGGAGGGGTGTTACATCTAGGGTACATGAAAAGGCCTTTACAAAAAAAAACTAAATGAAAGTGATTAACAACCAAGATTACATATTGATATCACATATTCATTCATGATCAAGAGAGATGAAAACATCATTGATTTTATTTTGATGCAAAATTTAATATTACAATTGTGGAGTGTATTTCCATAGACACAATGCATCAAGGATACAATGGTACAATACATAAAGCTTCCCTTATATCATCGGGAAGAATACATTAAGTACAAGGATAATTACATAAATGAGGTTTATGGTACAAAATGAAGAAAAGTCTTCATCCAAGCAAAGCTCTAGAACTTTGCATCTACATTTGTATCATGAACACATCTTGGGAACCCAATGGGTGCATAGAACATTCCACTCGACCATGTGGACCTAAAGGTCTACCCCCCCATGCTAGGAGATGACAAGAAAGGATCCACATCCAAACAAGGTCAAGTAGACAAGGCTACTAACATAAAACAACATCAAACAAGTACATCAACACTTCCAAAGGATACCAAGCAAAGGAAAGTAAGCATGTATTGTGGGAGAGTGTCATTGCATGACCTTACTTGGATTATGCAAGCAACCTATCACAAGGTACTGCCTCTATCTATGGTTATCCATGCTGCCTATCTCAAGGCACCACTCCAAAGGGTGACTCATGCAGGACCACTTACCTTTCATGGGGACAAGGCAGTGCTCTTACCAACCAGGTCTTCTCATCCCAACGTTAGCTTGTGAAAGCGCTAATGGTATGGGTGAGGCACATAATTAATCTTACTTAATGTTTAACTACCCAAACCCACTAGTTCATTAATTATATTATCACTTGATTAGGAAACTCTTCCATGGGTTACCCTAACAGCCCCTTTGTGCACTGGTCCCCATGAAGAGCCACCCTCCCCAACAGTTCCAAATCAAAGCTCACAATAACCAGGGGTGTACCAAACATAAAAAACACCAAAAAAAATCATATGCAAGGCATGAACCATCTCACTCATAATCATACCCAAAGAAAAATAATCATAGAACAAGGTACACCCATTGGAGTTCAAAATAAGAATACAATCAATAGAACACAATGGTACAATCATGGAAAAATTCAACACAACCAAGTTTCCCATTGCCTCTAGAATCCTAACAATCTACCTCCCATGATCATCAGAAGAAGGTAACTTAAGCATTATAGGGTTCCCAACATTTCCAAACATGTCAATACACAAAGATTACCTCAAAATCGAAATAGAACAAGAGGAAAATATGATAAATCATAGAACCACTAGCATGCATAAGAACTCAATTTCAATGAGCATTCAAAATATACACAAAATGACTATCTAAACATGTTCAAAGATGATTATAAATACCCATTCATTTAAACATGAACTTAATCCAATCTTGTTAAAGATAAGGAAATAAATAATTAAATATTCAACTATAATTAAATGCATTTTGATCATAATATCTTTTAAATGGTTAAGCCCTAGGATATGCAACCCATTGGATCTTTTCTTAATTTCAACTCCGTAACTTATACACTTGATTATTTCTAAATAATTAGATCAAAATATAACCTATACCTTTGTTACTTGAAAATAATAATTTAATTAAAAAGGGAATCTATATATTTAATTACTTTTAAACTAAATAAATTTACTTAAAGTTCTACTATTTACATTTGTTGACTCCACCCTAGATAATTCTAATTTAATACTGACATGGGCAATTTAATTGTTGCCACAATCTAGTAGTAGAAATTCAAAATAATAAACATTTCTTCAAATTAATTTAAAATGTAAAGTATAACCTATAATGAATTTAATTAAAATGTACCATACTTGCTAACTCCAAAATAACAGGTTTAATTAAAAATGTAAGAAATACCTTGATTATCATAGATTTATATGCAAACCAATAAATTTGTAAATAAATCTAAATTTAAATTCACTTGCAATTATACCAAATTTTAAATGCATTTGGAAATAATCCCTAATTTAAATGTATTAGAAAATAACCCTATTTGGAAGAATCTGATAATAGATAAAATCTAATATGTAACTAAAAATAAATCTAATTCTAATGTACTTGATTGATAAATACTTCACTCAAAATAAAATCATTAAAATATTTAAAGAACTTCACCTTATTTCTACCCCACTATAAAATTAATTAAAATCACTAATGTTTACAGCTTAATTGTACACCATTGTAAAATTAATTAAAATTGCTAATGTTTACAACTTATTTGTATCACTGAGGAAATTATTTTAGCATATTTTCAAATTACCCTTTTATGCAAACAGGTTAAATTAATTAAAATCACTAAGGCAATTATTTTAGCATATTTTTTTAATTACCCTTTTACACAAACATGTTACTTTCACTACTCGTTAAAGTGATAAATTATAAGAATCCTTTTTTTAAAAAACCCACTTACTCAAACAAAAACACAAGTAATTTTTATTTATGAAATTTTAATGAAACCATATTCTTTATTTATTCCAACAATTTACCACACCATTAATTAGTAGTTATACATAGATATAACTAAATTTTATTACGAAAGATTTACATCTACAAGAGACTCATATATATAATTAGTCTTAGAGGTGTATATTAAATTATCCCTAAAAAAAAATTAAATATATTTTAAAAGAGAAGTCTATGTAGTTAGAGCATAAATTAAATTATTATATATATATATTTAATGTAACATTTATAATATGAGTTTTTAAATAAGGAAAATAATACACACCATATGGTAAGTTTCCTTCTTCTTCTTTTTCAAACATAAAATTTATTAGCTAAAAGTTTATTTTTTAATTTACTATAGATGCTACTTGTAAGAGTATTCCATACATTTCAATTAAGTTTTATTTCTATGTTAATTTATATATTTAATTTTGTTCTTTATGGTTTAACTTTTGAAATAGTGAGCCAGCTATACCTTACATGATAATTATCTTGAGAAACTGATGACTATACGGTAGGTCTTTAAGTTGATGCCTTAAAGATTGTATTTAAAATAAATCTAAATTTGTAAAAAAAATAAACTTCTTTAATTTTAAATTAACTAATTATATTTAAAATTAATTTTGTAAATAATGCATGACATATACTTATTCTTTTTAAATATTATAATAAATTCTAAAGAAACTATCTTCTCATCATTTTAGAACTATAATATTCCTTTTAGAAAGTCTGAAATCAAAATCCAAACAAGTGGAATATTTAAGGAGTACTTTACTAAAGAAAGTTTCTAATTTATTACCCCGACCTTAAAGCTTTAAAAGATAAATATAAATTTTATTAGCAAAAGTAAGGAAATTGGGTGGGGATAAATTTAAACTTAAATCCCTATTCTTAATTTACCTAACAATATCATATATGTCAGAAATCTACAACATGATTAAAAGAATGGGAAAATCTACAACATGATTAAAAGAATCCATGGAAAATCTACAACATGATTAAAAGAATGGGAAAATCTATAGCACGATTAAAAGAATGGGAAAATCTACAACATGATTAAAAGAATGGGAAAATCTATAGCATGATTAAAATAATGAGAAGGACATGAGAATGAGACAACTTATCATAATATGATAAAAGGGTCGGTAGTTAATTTCAAAACTTGAGCTTAATTGTTGGGTATCGTTATCACTTTAAAATTATGGTTGTTGCTTTAACTAAAAGAAAGAATAATTCGGTGGATAGGAAGGAGTAAGCTTGCATACATTGAAGAAAGAAATCACATTTTGCATTCAATGATTTTAAAAGCATTTGTGGTGCCTAGTGGATCATATAAAAATTTATAGGTTGCATACTTCCTTATAAATACTATTTCCTTATATTTTATTTTGAAAGCTCATCAAATTTAAATCAAATTGATAATTAACATAGAGGTTGATGAAAAGTGACAGGATAAAATGGGGACATGATTTAGGTACCAAAGATTCTAATTTCCTTACTTATGATATTTTTTTTACTTATTACCAAAATCTGCGTGAATTTTAAAAACAACTAACAAGGCAAGATTTAACGCAAGGCATGGTTATTGTAGCAAGAGTGAGTTAAAAACAAAGAAAAAAAAACACCTACCTGGATATTGCGTTTGGTTACGAAGTTGGGGAGAATTTGTTCCAAGCTTCTTCTTTTTTTCTCCCATTGTAATTTTTGTTTTCACCCTTTTTCCTGAGTATATTTTACTGAGTTCTCAAACTTTACTTCTTCTCTTAATGATCTCCCATAGAAGAAAATTTCACTTAATAAAATAAAAGAAGTTGTTGAATTAAAGAGACAAGTGGCAATTTCCGGAATTCTAATTTAACACCTGAAAATTTACCTTTCTCCCTTTTTCCCCATGGAGGTAATTCCTCTCTTTGAAAACAAATTGAAACCTACCGCCACTAAGGCTTAAATTTAATAATTTTTTCAATGGCCTATATTAACTTTTCTTTACCTTTGGTTTAAATATGTGACAAGTAAAAAATTGCATCCTTATTTTAAAATTTTACTTGCCAGTGAGTACAGTAATATATTTTAAATTAAATTAAATTAAACTTAAACTTACCACTGTTTCATTGGAGAATTATTATTTTTTTAAATAAAACGTGCATATAAATATATATTTTTTCTTTTCTTTTAAAAATTTATTGAATACAACATTGAAAAGCTATTTGTTTATTTATTTATTTTTGTATAATTCCTTAACTATAATTAAATAAATAATATTACTTAGTTAAATAAATAATATTATTTAATTAGATAAACAATATTATTTAATAGATATTGAAACTTTGCACAACTGTAATTAAGATCAATTTTAATTAGTATTTTATTAAACATTAAGATTCGTACCTAAATCAATATTTAATTAAATCTTGGCATTTCTCCCACAATTCACATTAATGTTTAAGTTTCATGTTTAATTGCAACTATAATACTAACCATTGTTGACTTAAATTAATCGATTAACAACAATGATACACAACTAAATAACATGATAAACACATCAAAATCTACGACTTGAAACAAACAACATAAAATGGAACAATACCATAATGGAACAGGATACTGATAGATGACATCATCAAATATTGATGGGATGATAGACACAGATAGGGGTACTTTCTTGTCAAATCCCTAAACCACGTCATTTCCATTGGGTATGTTGGGCATGCTCAGACCCGATGGTACGGGTGAAGTCGGTGCCAGGTACCTGTAGTCTTGCATAAAAACAAGTGTTGAAACAACATATACATCTAATGTGAAACACATTGTGAGATAGAATGTAACATCCCTCTATAAATCCTCAAAGGATAAGAGCCAAAAAAGGGATTTTTTTTTTTTTATATACATAAAGAATTACATACACAAAATAAGCTTCCAAAACATTAAATTTGGCCTCAAACAAGTCCAAGAATGGGCTAATGCAGCCCGAGGGAGAAGATTAATCTACCCTCCAAAGAAAATCCAAACAAGAACACATAAAACAGCTTCCAGGAAGATGCTCCGGAACCTTAGTAGTGCTGCTCCAGAACTTGCAGCACTGCTCCAGAACCTCTATAGTGCTGCTCTAGAACTTGTAGCGCTGCTCCAGAACTTAGACAGTGCTGCTGCGGAACTTGGGAAAAAACTACAAAGATTAAAATAACAAGAAGAGATGCATCATAACCCTAACCATGAGATACATAAAGGAAGAAAATACATCTATAGCTTTAGTTTAACATGAAATAAGAATGCAGCCATAAAGGAATTATGATAGCACATGTGATTCCAATACCAACGTTGGAATTAAAACATAACATCACATTTTTTCTCATTAATTTAATAATTTCTTTCACTCTCAAGTGAGTACAATGAGCATAAATAAATGAGTTTGAGTACAATAGCATTTACATGAGTGTATACAACATCAAAAATATAAATATGGAAGAGGGGATGACTCCAATAGTGCTCTGATAACCTATACACCAGTCCCCAATGGCGGTGGCAACGCCTCTCTACCATGTAGACTCAAAAGAGGCCACTCCACTGTGCTCAGAGATAGTCACGAGGCCCAAACAGAGGTGGAAAGAAAAAATAAAAGTAAGGCCAACACTCACATCAATCACGAAGCCAACAAGGAAGGAAATGCACATAGCCAACGTCACCACAAGAAATGCTCATCCAATAACAAGACGGGTACTACTCACGTCTACCAAGGGCTAGTTAATAGAGTGCAAATCATATGGAGTGTCATCATGCGTGCTCAAAGGGATGGCACCAAACAGAATCAAGTACCCCTCTCATAGGGATGAGGAGACTTAATCATGCCCAAATCCATGCCCCACAGACGGATGACTCAATGTCCCACAGATGGATGGGCCTTCTCGAGTGCATCCTTAGCCTTTACAAGTGCTCAAGGCCATGCACGAGGACTCATTATCTTATTAGTGTTTTAGCCCATTAATTTTATTTAGTTATCACGTGTTTACTCTAACTCTGCTACTAGTTCCCCTGGCAAACACTTGCGGGCCCCAGGCCCATAGAGAGCCACTCCAAACGACCACTCTATTACCTAGACCTATGCTCAACTCATTTAACCAAATGAGGAAACCAAACATACATGAAATGTAGGAAAAGCCACAAAATTTATGTCAAAGAAACCAATTAAAGGAAGCCTATTAACACTTCTGCAACACACACGTTTAATGGCTACAAATCCGTAAGAGAAGAAACCATAGAAAATAAATGAAAATTCAAAGTGCCCAGATGATGAAAGTAAGCCAAACCCAGTTCGTATTTAGGCGTTTCAAGTCAAAATACACCTTTAATTTTTTATTCTAGGGCCAAAATGAAGTGATGTACCAAAAAAATGTCATTTTTCCACACAAGCCAAGCAAAAACACATAGAAAATTGAAAGTGCCCAGATTTTAAATCCGTAAAAATATAGTTGAGGGAATGGCATCCCAACATGAATTCCACACTCAAATTTCATTTTCAAAAATAGGGTAACGAGCAGCGAAAGAAAACACATTTTTTCACACAAATTGTGCAAAAAGAAACATACAAATAAAGCCCAGAGTAGATTTCATTCATGAACCCATTTCAAGCTGCTGGAGTTCGACAAATTCAGTCACACACAATAACCTCACACAGCAGCAATCACCAATAAAACAATCTGACATTCATCTCCAACAAAACAAAACAAAAACATGAAGGATTTCACCAAATATTCATGGGGCAGCAATAACCCATAATAGAAATAAAATTTACCAGCTAGGAATCATTGGAAAACCACAGAGATTTACCTCAAATTTCCCCAAAATGAAATGGAAAATTTTCACAAAGGAGAAGGCATGACCAAGCTCCAAAAAAAAACCAAAAGCAAGGGTTGGTAGGCTGATTTCAATAATCTGTCACCCACAAAATCTCTGGGTATGTGCAGGGTCATGATGGGCCAAAAAGTGGCAATATCATGGGTATGTGGCTGACGAATTTTTTTTTACCCAAAAGTGATCAAATGAAAAGGGTTTTTAAAGGATATTCTCAGCTTTCCACCAATATATATTATGCTTTACTTTGAATTTGATAAGTAATTATTATTCATTTTCTATTCAAATTACGACTAAAGTCCTAACTGATAGGTTGATTGAAAAACATCTATAGCTTTCAAATGGTATCACATTTCTTGAATCAAAAACATGTGTTACATTCTATACTTCCATACTATAGGATTAAAAAAATAAAAATTGAATTTCATGAAGTTTTGACCAAGTTAAGGTGGTTAGACATATGGTTTTTATATTTTTAAAATTTGTAATAAAAATTCATAATTATTATTTACTGGAAAAAATTTACAAAATAATATGCATCACATCGGGTCATAAGTCCTTTACTTATATCTAAAATATTATAAAAAAATTATCATTTTATTGTGGTTAGGGTGGTCGACATACACCTACTTCTTATTTTTCCTTGAAATTTAAGTACAACTGCATTGAAATTTTAAATTTTCCCCAAATAGATTTTCTTTCTTTTTAAAAAAATATAGTAGTTTAGAAACTACATTCAATTTGCTACAGATTCTATTTTTACATATTTTTGAAATAATATAGATAACTTATTCAATTTTTTATGTCTAGTTGCCTAACTCTAATTTTTCTGAATTTTTTGCCACTTAAGGGCCTATTTTTTCCATGATGATCCTACACATACCCCTCCATAGCCCTCTTTCACAATCTTCCCAACTTAGTTACCAAAAAAAAAGAGGGTTTCTTCTTCCATGCAAAATAGCAATCTCTTTCTTCACCAAAAAAAGATCCAAAATAAAAATCCTCCTTAAAACAAAAGTTATCTTTTCTTTTATATTTTTCCCCAAAACCACAACGGGGAATAATGCATTTTTATTTTTTTATTTTATGCATTAAGGCTCCCCCAAAAGGAACAACTAATAAAGGTCACAAAATAAGCAATATTAAAACACATGAAATAATAATAAAAACCAAAACCCAAATACCTCCAATGAGACAATTTAGGAAAGGCACATAAGGGAGAAGGGTGCTCTGGAAGTTACCGTTAGGTAACTGGATGGAAGACAACACTACAAAACACTGCCCTAATAGGGTACAGTGGCTAGGGTAGGGGAAATTGGCTATGACTATCTCCAGTAACCACCATCGGGGAATGAGAGTACGCTCAGGCCTACTAATTTAGGCAAAGTCGATACTCATTACCTGCATCACTTCAATCAAACGTTAAAGTACATGTGCATGAATCATATATCATGTATCCAAGGCAACATCAACCATCAGTAAAAATAATTGCAACATCATAAGCCTCTCGATTATGAGTGTTATGATATCATCTTTTTCCTATCCATAATCATACAAATGCAAGGACAATGATGTATACATAAAATATGAGCATGTAATCTAGTATAATATCTAACCATATAAACATGAAATCCAGCATAAACAATAATCATGTCAACAACATAACAACATATAAACATGAAGCATGTAAACATGTAATCCACGATAACAGTCATGGAATTACACCTCTCAGGTGTCAATACAAAATAATGAAGGTACGAATAGAGTAAGTACAAAATATAAAGTCATCAGAATCCATCAAGGAAAGACCACAACAAAATACAAACACGGGGGTCATTACATCCTCCCCCCTAGGCTAGGCTTACTCCTAGAAGTCTACAAAAAGATGCGGATACAGGTCTCTCCTCCTCGCCGCATCCTCCCAAGATGTTGAGGACTCACCATCAGGATCCCACTGAACCCTTACCTGCTCTATGTTCCAACCCCTAAGGGTCAACCACCAATGTTGCAAGATTCGTACAGGCTCCAAAGAAAGCTGCCCATCCACCTCGACCTGCAAAGTAGTCCAATCAAGAACATGGGTCACATTAGGAATATATTGTCTTAGAATAGAAACATAGAAAACATCATGGATGCGTGATAGACTCGGTGGCAGTGCAAGGTGATAAGTGATAGACTAATCCTCTCAAGGATTTCAAACAGTCCAACAAAATGAGGTGCCAACTTTGAGCCTTTCCCATAACAGATGGGGCTCTTCCATGAATGAACTCTCAAAAACACATGGTCACCCACTGAAAAGTGGTGGTCCAACCTATGGGCATTGACATACTTCCTCTGTCAATCCTGAGTTGTAGCCAACTTCTCTCTAATCCGCACTACCTGTTGCTCCATATCCTGAAGCATCTCTGGACCCAAAAGAACTCGGTCCTCTAAGCGATCCCAACTCAATGGTGTCTGACATGGCCTACCATACAAGGCCTAGAAGGGGGACATACCAAGAGAACTGTGGTACCCATTATTATAAGACAACTCAACCATGTACAATTAGTCCTCCCAATGAGACTGCCAATCCATAACGTACATCCGAAGCATGTCCTCTAAAACCTGATTAACCCACTCCGTCTGTTCGTTAATCTTAGGATGGTGTGCAGAGCTAAAATTAAGCTGAGTTCCCAAAGCATGTTGGAGAGAAGTCCACAAAGCTGAAGTGAACACTGCATCACAATAAAAAATGATCCTACGAGGAATACCATGCAACTACACAATATCCTCCATAAACACCTGAGCTATAGATGCTCTAGTGTGCGAAGACCTCGTGGGTGAGAAGTGTGCCACCTTGGACAACTTGTCCACAGTAACCATAATAGCATCATGATGACATGAAGAGATAGGTAGCCCCACTATAAAATCAAGAGATATCATATCCCACTTCCATCCAGGGATGGAGTGAGGCTGCAACAGTCTTGTTGGGTGCTGATGTTCTGCCTTCACCTACTGGCACTCAAGACACCGAGCCACAAAATTAGCAATATCATGCTGCAACCCTACCCAATGATACAACTGTCGAAGATCAGAATGCATCTTCGTGACACCTGGATGATCTAAATAGGGTGCACGATGGGCCTCTGACAAAACCAAGGAATGAAGATCACCAGAATCTGAAACATAAATGTGGCCAAGATACCACAAAAGTCTGTCAGGCTCGAGAGAGAAACCTGCAAACCTACCCTCAAGGACTCTTCCAGACTCAATCTTTGCTTTCACCTCCTAATACCAAGTATCACTAGGAAGTGACTCCAAAATATGGCCCCACAAATCCACTCCAAGGGACAAAAATGAGATCTCATGTCTCCTCCTACTCAAGGCATTTGTAACAACATTTTCCTTGCCCTAGATATAGCGAACCTCAAAGTCATACTCATAGAGGAACTCCATCCAACAACATTGCCGAGCATTCAGATTTGGCTAAGTGAAGATATATTGCAAGCTGCGATGATCACTATGTAACTCAAACCGATGTCCCAAGAGGAAATGTCTCCAACACACAAGTGCATGGATGACAGCCGCCAACTCCAAATCATGGGCACGGGGTAGTTCAACTCATGATCCTTAAGGTTGCGGGACTCACATGCAATCACTTATCCCTCCTGCATAAGAATTTCCCCCACTCCTTCCAATGAAGCATCGGTGCACACTACAAAATCACCTGTAGGATCTAGCACTACAAGGATGGGTGCACTAGTTAGTTGCTCCTTAAGAGCCTAAAAAGTTGACTCACACTGATCTGACCACACAAACTTCTTTCCTTTCCACTAAAGAGAGGTTATGGGATGGGCTACTTGAGAGAAATCTCTCACAAGGTGGCGATAATAGCCTACCGATCCCATGAAACTATGAACCTCAGCAACATCTGTTGGTGTTGGCCAATCCACAATGATACCATCTCTTGAGATGATATGGCCCAAATATCTCACCTCAGTCTGGAAGAACTCACACTTGGCCAAATTTCCAAATAACTGATTATCTTGCAAGCATTGCAATACTTTCCACAAATGGCCTTCATGCTCCTCCATAGTCCTTGAATAAATCAAAATATCATCAAGGAACACAAGAACAAATCGGTCAAGAAAGGTGCAAAATACCCCATTCATCAAACTCATGAAAATTGAAGTTTTGGAGCAGCGTTGCAGAATTTCTGAAGCAGCGTTACAAGTTCCAGAGCAGTGTTGCAGAGGTTCCGGAGCAGTGCTGCAAGTTCTAAAGTAGCACTACTAAGGTTCCGGAGCATCTTCCTAGAAGTTGTTTTATGTGTTCTTGTTTGGATTTTCTTTGGAGGGTAGATTAATCTTCTCCCTTGGGCTACATTAGGCCATTCTTGAACTTGTTTGAGGCTGAATTTAATGTGTTGGAAGCTTATTTTGTGTATGTAATTCTTTATGTTTAAAACAAAAAATAATTATTTTGCCCTTTTTTGGCTCTTATTCTTCGAGGCTTTATAGAGGGATGCTACATAGAATTGTGGTGTGGCAAGGTACTCATGTATGAGCGATGCAACATCGTCCCCCTCATCTGAACCTCAAACATTAGCATATCATACATATCATGAAATTTGTACTAAACAATTTAAATAACCAGTCAATATAGCATAATCAGGAAAATACAGTACCATGCATCATTATATTATCAACATCATCTAACAGTATCATGTGCATCCAAGAAAAACACATAAGTCAAATAGGTGAAACAATCACCAACGTAATCACTAGTATGTATCAAACATAACAGTATCCACATAGTATCATAATAATCAGTATCATGAGAGGCACTACAAGTATAGACTTGGGATGAGATGAGAAGGCCTAGAATGGCAAGATCGATATCTTGTCTCTATGAAAGATAGTCGATTCCACATTAGATTGCATATGGGGCTGGGTTTCATAAGAGGCCAACAGGGTAACCCAATATGGGGGCTAGGGCCTAGGAAGATTTTCCATGGTAACCCATGCAACTTTGTGATGACACTCCTATGACAACCGTCAATTAGCTTGTTTATTTTGTGTAGTTGATCATAGTTATTTGAAAGTATTGTAACCATCTTGTTAGTTTTGTACTTGTGTAGAGTAGCATTGATATTTCCTATGTCTAGAGGTTATTTTTTTTGTCTTGGAAACTCTTTTAATATCTCCTATCATGGGGGGTGGGCCTTCAGATACCACATGGTTGGGTGGAACGCGTACCTTACACTGTTGGCTCCCCAGATCTTGATCGTGATGGAGAGTACTTCTTGATGGAGATCTCGTGTGTACCATCAGATTTGTATTTCTTTCATGTTCTCACATGTATCTATTGGATACCTTGTAATTGTATCACTCCTTAATTGTATTCAAGGAGAATCTTTGTAATTTGTAATTATAGCACTATTGTATAAACTATCTCATTTGAAAATGAGCATTGTAATTGTAATATTAAATGAATGCAAAGTTGAATGAATCATTATCATATTTTATATCTTATTTGATGTATTTGTATGTTGTTGGATGGATGATCTTTTAATTCATAAGTAATAATTATATATTATGTTTCGTTACTTTAGTTAGTTATGGGTATTGCAATAAGCGTTGTCATGTGTCTTAGAGAATGTGTGTATTAGTGCATTTTATTTTATATGTTTAATTACACTTAAAAGAAAAAAAATTGTTTGCTTCCCTTATGTGTGCAACATCCTCTAGGGTTTCGTGGCAAGCATTACACATGGTCTTAGAGCCCAAGTTTAAACATTGGGTGCTATAGGATAATGTTGAACCCATTAAGTTGTTATTTGCATAGGATTTAAGTTTGTGTACCTTGTCTTATGTCATGGTGTATCTGTGTAGGATCATGCCACATAGGTGAGGTTGTGGTAAAGGTCATGGTCGTGCAAACGGTCATGGAGGTAATTGGAAAGATTCACCTCCCCATGTTCCCCATGACTCAGATTGTGAGGAACAACAGGCTTCCAAAATTCTCTTGAAGGCGGTGATTAGAATCAAAATCCACCAGGGATCGGGGACGCTCAGTTGCGTCATTTACTACATGAGACACTTGCTCATCTTGGTTTGAGGAAGGACAGAGATTAGGATATTATGGGTGAGAGAGAGGTTCTAGCACAGTTAGAGGTAGCCATGGTTGCTTATATGAGAGACCTTCTTAGAGCTCATCTACATACATTTGATGGTTTTGGTAGTAGATTAGAGGTTGAGATGTGGCTAATAGATCCTAATTAGTGTTTTTCTATGCACCCTTATGCTAGCAACACCAAGGCTAGATGTGCGATTATGCACCTAAGATATTTTACATCTACCTGGTGGAGGTTGGAGGAGCAGAAGCTTCATATTAATATTAATATTGTATCTTGGGTTTGTTCTTAGAGAAGTTCAGGGCTAGATTTCTTTCTGATCATTGGCAACAACATCAAGGAGATGAGTTACATGCCTTGTGACAAATGGCTATGTCGATGGAGCAGTAGTGATGCTTTTATGAGCTCAAGCAGCTTGCGGGCATTGGTGATGATGAGGGAATGCTCGTTCAACATTTCATCAGGAGCTTAAAGGTTCGGATTAGTGGTGGTGTGCATGTTTTCAAACCCAAGACTATGGAGACAATGGTGGAGAAGGCCAGATTGGTAGAGGAGAACCTAGCAATGGAATTTGGTGGTCACATTAGAGTATAGATAGGAAGTTCTTCAGCTGGAGGACCGAGTGGATGTAGTGGCCAGACTCATGGAGTTGGACCACCTAGGATGCAACAGGTGCCTACATAGAGTGGAAAGCATCAAAGTGCATAGGGGAAACGAGATAATTTCTAGCAGAGATAGGGTGATAGATATTAGTCTAGTGGTGACAAGAATTGGAGGTGAAACAAATGCAACACTTATGAGTAGTCGACACAAAGTACACAGTCTACCTATAGGGGTAGCATTCAGTAGTTGAGTGCACCTTATGGATGTAGAGGTTATGGAAAGGGTACTGAACATCTTGTGTGTGGCCAACAAGGTCACATAGTGTGATAGTGTCCCAATAAGGGCACATCAAGTTACACTCAAAGGCCAGCGGCATTAGAATTGATAGTTGGTGATGCAAGAAGAGGGCATCGAGTATTTGCTATGGTTTATAATCACTAAGCTTATCATAAAAGTATAGTATTGGAGACATCTGGTATGTTATAGGGTAATAGGGTTACTATTTTATTTGATTCTAGAGTATCAGATTCCTTTATATCTTCATCTATTGTGGCACAATGTAGATTGAGGGTAGAAAAGCAAGACATTAAGTGGCAGGTTGAATTGGCCTCTGATACTAAAATTGTAGTTCAATCCCTAGTACCTAACTGTAGATTAGAGATTGGATCCTTTCACACTACAATAGACCTCTGCATTATACCATTGGGGTTATATGATATTGTCTTAGGGATGGATTGTCTTGAGGATTGTAAGGCCATTATAGACTATCGACGCAAGTCAATTCGATGCATTGATGCATCTAGTAGTGAGGTGGAGATTGTGTGAGTTCAGAGATCCATATCTCTAAGGATGATCTCAGTTATGCAGCTAAGGAGATGTGTACATCAGGGATGTCAGTTATTTGCAGTGACAGTAGTTAATTTGGAGTTGGGTGATAGTGAGGAGAAGGTTACTCTTGATAGCCAACCCATACTCTAGGAGTTTGCAGATGTCTTTCCTAAGGATATTCCAAGGATGCCACCTCAGCATGACATTGGTTTTAGGATTGATTTGTTACTTGGTTCTGAGCCTATTTCATGAGCTCCATACCTCATGACTACACAAGAGCTTAAGGAGCTCCACTTGTAGCTAGAGGAGCTGTTAGGAAAGGGTTTCATCCACCCTAGTGTTTCACCTTGGGAGCACCAGTAATTTTTGTGAAGAAGAAGGATGGATCTCTTCGTTTGTGTATAGACTACTATCAGTTAAACAAAGTATCAATGAAGAATTGATATCCCTTACCTAGGATTGATGATTTGTTTGATCAAATGAAGGGTGCTACGGTCTTTTCAAAGATTGATATTAAGTTAGGGTATCATCAACTACGTATATTTTATGTCGATATCCATAAGATGATGTTTCACACACTCTTCAATCACTATGAGTTTATTTTGGTACCGTTTGGGTTGACGAATGCACCATTTGTGTTCATAAGCTTGATGAATGAGGTATTTTTCACATATCTGGATAGATTTGTACTAGTATTCCTTGATGATATATTGATCTATTCTAGATAGGATAGTAGAGGAAAATGAGATGCATTTGAGGCAGGTGTTGCAGTGTTTGAGAGATAATCAGTTGTATGTTAACCTTTCCAAATGTGAGTTCTTTAAGATTGAGGCCAAGTACCTTGGGCATGTGATTATAGGTGAGGGTATTGTAGTAGATCCTGCGAAGATCCAAGTAATCATTGATTGGCTAGCACTGACTAATGTGGCTAAGGTACATAGTTTCATGGGATTAGCAGGGTACTACAAACATTTTTTTGAGGGCTTGACCAGTGCACCGATTCTTGCTATACCTGATCCTACTAGAGATTTTTTTGTATGTATTGATACATCTTTGGAGGGTTTAGGAGTTGTCTTGATGCAGGATGGTTGATTGATTGCATATGAATCATGCAAACTCAAGGATCATGAATTGAATTACCCTACACATGATCTTGAGTTGGTAGTGGTAGTGCATGCCCTGACGAGATGGAGACAATTCTTGTTGGGGGACAAATTTAAGTTGCACAGTGACCATCAAAACATATAGTACATCTTCATGCAACCTAATCTTAATGCTAGGCAAAGGCAATGGATGGAATTCCTTTGTGAGTATTACTTTGATGTGAAGTACATCCATGGGAAGGAGAATGTTGTTGCTAATGCTCTCAACAGGAAAAGACACGAGTTGTCTGAGTTGACTCTTGGTGTGGATTTGAGGAGTTAGATTCTTTTCACACTTCCTACAGACTGTTGGTACCAGGAGGTGAGATTAGAGATAGATTCAGGCAGGGTCCTTGAAGGAAGATTCTCTAGATATTCCTTAGATTCAGATGGTTTGATGAGGCATATGGGACATATTTATGTTCCATTATCTAGAGATCTTCGTACCTTGGTTATGATAGAGGCACATTAGGCACCTTATTAAGCTCATCTAGGAGTGAAGAAGATGCATGTCGATTTGTGACAACTTTATTTTTGGGAAGGTATGAAGCGAGACATTGCTGATTTTGTGTCGTGGTTTTTTGAGTGTCAGTGAATGAAGGCTAAGAACCAACATTCGGCAAGGCTTCTAGAGCCACATTTGGTGCCAGAGTGGAAATGGGATATAATCTCATTGGATTTCATTGTTGGGTTACCCAATTCTTTGCAATGGCACGATGCTATTATGGTGATGGTGGATAGGTTGATGAAGGTAGCACACTTCTCACCTATTCGTTCCTCCTATAACGCTTCATCTATTGCTAGGGTGTTCATGGCATATATTGTGAGGTTGCACAATATTCCTTTTCGTATCATTTTTGACAAGGATCTTGTGTTCACCTCGGCTCTCTGGACATCATTGTAGCATGCTATGGGGACGTAGTTGAACTTTAGTTCAACATATCATCCTGAGACAAATGGATAGACAAAGAGGGTCAACCAGATCCTCAAGAATATGTTGTGCATGTATGTGATGGACCAATAGACACGATGGGAGGATTATCTCCATTTAGTGGAGTTTTCTTATAACAATAGCTATCAGAGTTCAATTTGTATGCCTCTTTTCTAGGCATTGTATGGGAATCCGTGTCGAACTCCTTTGAGTTGGGATTAGTTAGAGGAAAAAGTTCTTTTGGGTCCTGATATGCTTCAGAATATGGAGCAGCGGGTGATTTGGATTAGGGAATATTTGATTGTAGCATATGATAGACATAAGAAGTATGTTGATGTGCATCGAGTGGACCATCAATTTGTCATAGGAGACTAATTCTTTTTGTGAGTGCGTCCACGAAAAATTCAAATCTGATATGGAAAGGGCTCTAAGCTCACACCTTGCTTCATTAAGCCATTTGATATTCTTGAGAATATTTGTCTAGTTGCTTACTGACTTGCTTTTCCACCCAGTCTCTCATGTATTCACAACATGTTTCATGTCTCAGTTCTCAAGCCTTATCAACTAGACATATCTCACATCCTTGATTGGAATACTTTACAAGTAGAGGATGGGTAGTTGGCTTTGGAGCCCGTGGCCATCATGCAACACAGGAGACTCGCCTTCAAGGGTCGAGATATTAAGCAAGTCATGGTTTAGTGGGATCTGAAAGATGATACATCAGGTACTTGGGAGGATGCAACTCTATCCCTATTTGTTCGTAGGCTTCCAGGAGTAAGCCTGATCCTACAGGGGGGAGGATGTAGCACCCCTCTAATTTTCTTATGTTGTTAAACAATACTTTTATGTTGATAGACCCTGATACCTTGTTATTTTTTTATGATCGCTAACATGGGAGCGATGATGATGCTATACTTTGATGTGATGATAAACTATGTGGATGCTTATGATTTATGTTATGCTTTTGATTTGCATAGTTATTATTTGATTTAATATTATACATGGTTATGTGGTGATTTATTGATGCTTTAACTTTTTTAGTCTTGTTGTGACTGTATTGGTGAAGGGGATGAGATTACATTAGTCGCTTGTGAGCATCCTGTGACTCCATGATTTCTCTTCACGGTGTGGCTGTTATGTTTTTATACATATACAACATTTGTCTTGATTGCAGGATTGTAGGTACAGGACATTATCTTCACCTAGCTTCATAGGTCTGAGTGTGTCCATTTTCCCAATGGTATTGTTGATTGGAAAATAGTAATCGGGTTCCCTTGTCAAACCACAATCCTAGCAACAGTGTGTTGTTAGTTCGTGTTTGGTATGTCGTGTTGTCATGTTGTCCTTGTTTCTTTTGATAATTAATTATCTTGCAAGGTTGTCTTGTGAAAACTAATGAGTAAATGTTTTGAATGTTATTTATTTATTTTTAGATTAAAGTTAAATTTATTTATTTTATTTAATTAATTTAATTTAATTTATTTGGTAAGGTAATTTAATTCTTGTGATTAAATTTATCTTATTAAGTAAATAAATTAATTAATTAAATTAAGTTTGTTGAGTAAATTAATTAATTAATTAAATTGCATTTTAAACTATTTAAATGCAAAAATAAATTGTAAATACATAATAGAAAATATGTGTTTGAGAAGATATTTTTAGTTGACAAGTGCTAGTTAATTTATTAAGGGATTTAATTAAGGATTATTTCACAGAAAGAATATTTGGATTAATTGGAAGAGGTAAGAAGTTATTTCATGCCAATGGATATAGGGATTTTCATTCAGAAATTGTTTTGTTGAAAAAATTAAAGAAGACTCTCATAAATTTTTTTGCTGGAAATTATTATGCATCTTCTAGAACTAGAGAATTTGGGGAAAAAACTTGGGGACTGAAATATGAAGGCTTTGCTCCATTCTTCAACTATTCAAGCTCTAGAGGATCTAGGGTCCTTATTTGATTTGTTAATTTAATTTGTGTTTTGAAAAGATTGCCTGTACATAAAAATCTTAGTTTAAATTTTTTTGAAATTGAAAGATTAGAAGATCTCTTTATTTTGTAAAGGATCTGTTTATTAATTTTGAAATGCTATCTGTTAATTTGCCATGAAATTTTGAAAACCTCTCTAGAAGAACTATGAAAATATTAGATCCTCTATAGGGAAATTAATTTAAAACAATAGGAAATTCAAAATGAAAACAACAAATGAATTAGAAAACCTTTGTGAGTAAATTCGAGGAAAATTTAAATCCTCTGGTGGATTTATGAAAATTAAACCTTTGATAAATTAACAAAAATTCTTCTAGCAATGTTTATATATATATATATATATCTTTTTAAATTCATATGCTATAGCCTGTAGAAATTTTTATGAAAAAAAAATCTATAGAAACTATACCCAAACTGTTGTACGATGAAATTCGGCTGAGATAGAATATTGAATGTTAAAAAAATTAAATTGAATTTTTTTGGGGTGCTGGGGAAGCTAACCCTATAGTCATCTCCAACATGGTGGCATTGACTATGGAGACAACGACCCCCATAGTGGGAAAGGCTACGTAGCAGCCCACAACCTTTACATGGTTGTGTATGTTTATTGAACCAACCATTTAAAATGGCTTAAAATCTGCTATGTCTTTCTTTGATTTCAGCTTTGATTTTTTATTTATTTTTATTTATTATATATATATATATATTTTATAGATGAGTACTACTAAAGGGGGTAGCTCTTGAATACATTCGATAATAGGAAAATCTATGCCTGAGTATTGTGAGAATCAACGACCCCCATAGATGGGAAAGGTTCATTCATCTAATGGGTAGCAGCCCACAACCTTTACATGGTTGTGTATGTTTATTGAACCAACCATTTAAAATGGCTTAAAATCTGCTATGTCTTTCTTTGATTTCAGCTTTGATTTTTTATTTATTTTTATTTATTATATATATATATATATTTTATAGATGAGTACTACTAAAGGGGGTAGCTCTTGAATACATTCGATAATAGGAAAATCTATGCCTGAGTATTAGTGAGAAAACAACCAAAAATCAACTCATGGAATCAATTAGTCAGTGACTGGTGGATGATAGCCAAATAGTTCCCCAATCTGATGAGTTTTTAAAGACTACCTTCACCAAGCCATGCATTGTGTTCATTCATCTAATGGGTAAAAGGTGCCAAATCTGCATTCATCACCTCAAACCTGAATACCTCCCATGCATTGGTCAGAAGATTCACCCCAGCAGCACGTTCTTCAGCCTCTGTCTCATCATCGAAAACCATTGCTGGGTCGAAGTACATACGAAGAAAGCTCACCCATCCATCTGAGCCCAATTCCATGGTCGAGCTGGCCACAACTTGGACATTGGCCTGAATCACAAAACCACGAAGCCAAACCACTACACTCTCCCTAGATTCTGAGATATCCACTAATGCACAAATTATTACCTCATAAACTTTCCCATCGCACCAGTGTTGGTTCAGATTTAGGATAGTGGAAACTGTTCCCACTATCACCCTGTGCACCTCAAGACTCACAGTGACATTGCACATCCATGGATGTAGTTTCACAGCGACAGCGTAGGCCGAATTGAACCACCATTTTTGCAGCTATGACACCCCATAAACTTACTGCAATCTATCATTTAGGGTGAAGTAACCACACCTATAAAGGTTGTAGAGGGCCAACATTTAATTGGAGGAGGCCAAAAACCAGAGGTCCTAGACATTCCCGTATCTGCTCCAAATCAATCCTAATCCCACGAGGGTACCATAGTACCCTATCTTCAAGGCCTCATGGATTTAAGATCAGGGACCGAATCTAATTGGTGGATCTTATTGTCCTCTAATAGTACCTCTTGCAGACCTAGCCACTATGCTGGAGATGGACACGTTACCACCGATTCCGACTGCACTACTCCCATGTTTTCCAGAAGATCTACAGCTTTATTCACTTCCCTGTAAACGTGGGAAATGGAGTAATTCACTAACTTCTCCAACACATCTCTAATTGTAGCAATCCAATCATTAATTTTCCAGTTTGGCGATTTGCCACTAGTGATGGCCTGTATACATAGCATTGAGTCGCCCTCTATTTCCACTGAATCAAGTCCTTTTTGTAGGCAAAGTTGTAATCCAAGCCACAATGCCTCCATCTCCGCATTGTTATTGGTGCAAATCCCAAGTTTTTTCGATGCCGCCCACACACAATCACCTGCATTATTTCTAATTATGCAGCTAGCCCCCACCCTTCCAGGGTTTCCTTTTGTAGCCCCATCGAAATTTAGTTTCCACTTCAACCGTTTGGGCTTAGACCAAAAGATCTCCTTTTTGTTTATTTTTGTTTCAAATGGCTACTGGCATGATTTTTTTAAAATTTAAGCCATTCCACGTCTTGAGGATATCTTCATCCCATTTTGAAAACTTTGCTTTCGAGCCTAGCCTGATTCTGTTATTTTCCATCTCAACTATGGCTTCTTGGATTTTAAAAATGAGTTGTTGTCTGTGTAATGATTTCTCCTTAAATATGTGTATGTTCCTTTCCTTCCAAATGTGCCATGCTACCAAGGATGGAGCCAAGATCTAGATCCTGCTCTAAACACCATTCTAATTCAACATTGGCCAACTATTTAAAAAGTCTCGAAGGCTGGAGAGTCAGGGACTGGGAAACCTTAAGTTTTGTTGCACCCAGTCCCAACAAGAAGCGGCCACAGGACAGGATAGCAGTAAATGATCCATGTTTTCTTTCGCCTATTTTTAAAGGATACATCTTGTTGGTCCATTAATTCCAAAATGTTTCAGTCTCTTAGAAGTTAGACATCGTTTGTGAATCAGAGTCCATAAAAATGCTCCTGCCTTAGGTAAAATTTCCTTTTTCCAACATAGACGTGCCATCCAAGACTTATCTCCTATTTGTTGTGACTGGAGACAGTAACTGATTTTTGCCAAATATTCTCCTGAGGCAGCTCCACTCCAAATTATGTTGTCTTCTCTATCCAATGTCCTTACCGGGCGACTATAAATTTCCTTACAAACTTGCTCCACTAGATCATGTGGAAGCGGTAAGCCCGATAAGTCCACCCATCTACAGCTCCCTTCTAGAGCATTAGCCTCTTGACTTATGTATTCTGCTACCTTTGAACCGAGGGCCCTATATAATGTATCTATGTATTGCTCCAAGTCGAGGAGTTGAACCAGGCTCTTGTGGCCATTCCATGAGTCCAACCAAAATAGGGCTTTCCTTCCATCGCCAATTCTCCATGATAAGTGACTTGTTATAGGGATCTGTAGTTTGTCATGTATCGCCATAGCACCGAGCCACCAGCCGAGTTTGCTAGAGTTAAAATTCTAGATGGGTCGGGGCAATCCAAATATTTATTCTGCAAGATTTGACACCAGGTCTTCTTAGGACTTTTGTACATCTTCCATATAAGTTTAGAACCCAAAGCATTTTTTTTGCAACTGAATCTTGTGCAATCCCATGCCTCCATCCTCTTTAGACTTGCAGACTGAGTCCGAACCAATTAGCGAAATTTTCTTGTCTGTTTTTTATCCTTCCCAAAGGAATTTCTTCAGTATTCCCTCTAGCTCAGTCTCTGTTTTTCTTGGGACTTCATAACAAGACATAACATATATGGGAATGGCTGATAGCACCGCTTTTAACATTGTGATCCTTCCTACCAGGGATAACCAATTGTTTTTCTAGGCCATGGCCTTGTTTCTACATCTTTCCACTATTTCCTACCAGTATTTTGCTTTGCCCAATCCTTAAAAAATTTGAATTCCTAGAAACTTGGATGGTAAGGTACCTTTGTTAATGTCGAGTAATGCTGATATAGCTGCTTGAAGGTGGGGGGCCTTGTGTTAAAGAAGTAAATGTTTGATTTCTCTTTATTCATTTTTTGTCCTCATTGGAGTTCATACTTCATAAGTAGTGAATTTATGCAATTTGCTTCCTCAATTCTTGCTTCCCTGAATAATGTTGTGTCATCAGAAAATTGTGTATGAGTAAATTGGTTCCGTGTTTGGTGCCACCTTGATCCCATGCCAATCATTGCGCATACTCCTTTCCTTTATTGCAATACTGAAGGATTCAGCCATTACCATGAATAGGAATGGGGAAATCGGGTCCCCTTGTCTTAATCTGTTTGTGGCTTGAAAAAAACCATGTAATGCTCCGTTGATTGCAACCAAGTAACATACTGAAGAGATACACTGAGTGATCAAAGTACACCATTGATTGCAAAATCAAAGACGTTGCATTATTTCCATGAGGAAGGGCCAACAAACCTTATCATAAGCCTTACTCACATCCAGTTTGATGATCATCCCCGCCTACTTGCTCGATTTTAAAGTGTGGACCGTTTCTGAGATGATCAAGATACTGTCAGTTATTTCCCTACTAGGAACAAACCCGGTCTACTCTACTGAAATGATTTTGTCTAGTAATGGTTTCAATCTGTTGGCCAAAACTTTCAACACCACTTTGTACAAGGTATTATAAAGTGAGATAGGTCTATAGTCGCTGAAGGAAACATAGTCTGACTTCTTTGGAATAAGAGCTATTATAGTGTTATTCAGATCTTTTAAAAAATGCCCTATTTTCTGGAACTCTTCAACCAATTCGTAGACCTCATCTCCAAGGAAACTCTAGCAGTTTTGGAAGAATCAGGCTGGAAATCCATCAGGGCCTGGTGCTTTATCTGGGTGCAACTAGAATAGCATTGTTTGAACCTCTTCCTTTGAGATGCACGCACAACCTTATGTTGTCCTCTTTCATTATTTTGGGGTGAATTAGCTCCAGGAGATTCTGATTTCCTTCCTGGTGCGATTGATCTCCCAGAAGGCTGGCAAAGAAATCACAAGCCGCTTTTCTAACTTCCACCCCACCACTAACCTGAAATCTGCTTTGGTTTTGTATACTTTTAATTTTGTTGGCCACCCTTTTTGCCACGACAAAGGAGTGAATTTTTTTTGAATTGGAATCTTCATCCCGCAACCATACCTCCCTTGACTTATCTTTCCAGTAGATCTCTTCCCGTCTTAAAATTTTGGCCAATTTTTCCTGAAGCTTTTTTTCCATGACAAAATCCTCATTTTTCATACCTTTTTGTAATACTTTTTGATTAAGTTCTTCCAGGTCCACTTCCACTCTTCCTTTTTCATGGAAAATATTTTGAAATTGTACCTTATTCCACTCTTTCAATTTTTGTTTAACTACTTTCAATTTCTTGACCAATCTAAAGCTGATAGAACCACCAAACCTTGGTTCCTTCCACCAAAGTTCCAGGGAGTCCAAAATATTTGGGTCCCTCCACCACATATTTTGGAATTTAAAGCTTTTTTTTTCTGACTCCTGCCTCCTTGATATTGAAAGTTTCATCGGATAATGGTTTGAAATGGAGATTGGCAGAATACATGTAGAGATCCGCCAACCTAAATTATCCCACCTAGGTGGGATCAAGAACCGATCCAAACGTTTTGCAATGGCAATGAAATCTTTACGTCTATTGGTCCATGTGAATAGTCCATTCTCTGTGGGGCAATCCAATAGCCTACATTCGGCCACGAAGGCCCTGAAATCTAGGGTGGTTTGGGAAACATTCCTGCATCCGCCACTTTTCTCTGACATTTTGAGAATGGCATTGAAATCCCCCCCAATAATTAATTCTTCTTTAGGTAGGGTGCTAATGAAGCTCGGTACATTTTCCCATAGGAGAACCTTATCTGCTATCCTAATTGGGCCATATACATTGATGATTGTGAAGCTACTATTGAGATTTAGATCAAATACTTTCGCCGCCAACCAATTCGCAGAAGAGGATAGTATTTCTACCGACACCTTAGCATCTTTCCATAAAAGACCAATGCCACCCACAGAACCTTCTGAGTCATGAAAGAAACCATCCCAGTAACGGCAGTAGTTGAGGAATTTTTCTTTTTCAATTCCTGACAATTTTGTCTCTTGTAGTAAGATGATGCTACTATTACTCATTTGTAGTTGATTCCTAACTAGACATCGTTTGTCAGGGGCCTTCAGGCCCCTGACATTCCAGGTGGTGATTTTCATTGTTTCCCAAGGGAGGCCTTTCCTCCCTTGGTACTTAAAGGCTTACTTCCCTTGGTACTTAAAAACGTGGTGATACTGGTATATTTCTTCGCTGCCGCTTCCTCCTCTCTCAGTTGTTTGGAGGATTTCCTACCTCTAGCGTTGGCTGTTGTGACAGCTTTGTCCATGCCCAAATGGTTTAATGTAGATTGAGATATACATTTGTCATCAATTATATCCAACTCATCCTCCATGTCTGCATTTCAGTCCAATTTCGTGCTTTCATTTGATACACTTTCCACCTCAATGTTTTCCAAAATCCTCTTTTCCTCCTTTTGATTATCGGGCAGTGACCTCTTGGTCTTTTTTCCATTCTTCTTTAGAGAGGTTTCAATAGTTTGGGGTCCCCCCACCATCCCCCAGCTCTAAGAATTATTTCCTTCCTCATGAGGAAGTCGCTCTGTTTGTCTTCCCTGGATGGATTCTGACTTTCGTGGGGAGCTGGCCTCAAGAGATTTTGTTCCTCCATTCTTATATTGTTTGGAGCCATGTGATCGTAAGCCACACTCACAATATAAATGTTTTGGCTGCTCTATTTCATTTTCCTACCTCCAACTTTCCCCGTTTGCCACCAGATTTATGCTGCCAAGGATAGAGTTAACCACCGCAATCTTGAGTCTGGCATATTTGTATAGATCTCCTTTGAGAATATTCATATCAATCTCAAGTAATGTGCCCAAGGATCGGCCAATTTCCTCCAAGCAATCCCCCACCCAATATTCCATTAGGAGGTTATAGAGCTTGATCGATATTGGATTGTCATAAGGCTTAATCTTAACTGGATCAAAATTGGGATTCCATGGTTGCATATATAAGGGTTTTTCTTCCATTTTCCAGAGGTCCCCCTCAGTGATTCTTAACTTTGTTTTTTGGTCTGCAAAGACGACGAGGAAAAAGCCCTTCGGTAAGAATCTAATCAGAACCTCCGTATCCCATTGTTCCTTTATCCATAATTTGACCTTGGCATGGTCCGGTGAGATTCCAATGAACCAACATATGTAAGAAAAATCCCGAAGGATTAAAGCATCCTCCTTAATTTCCTCGGATACATCAATCTCCAGGGTTAATTCATTTTCCTGATGTTCCAGATTTATCATGTTTTTCTTTCGCCATACATCCTTTCTTCCTTGTCCCTTTCCTCCGGTTCTTGTTTTTTGACTCTCCCATGAATTTGGTTGCACCAGAGTTTTTGGCGCAACCACTCCGCTTCCGCACCTCCCATTTCTACCAGAGGATTGTGCCCTCGGCCATGGAATGTCCTTGCCCCTCGGTGTTTTCGGGGAGTCATGCCTTTTCGGAGCCGCCTCGCCTCCTGATCTAGCTATCATCTTTTGTGGCCAAAATCCCGGATGGCATTTATCCACCCATCGACTACTCGCATATACCCATTGTGGGATATGAGCGCAGGTTGTTTCCTCCTCGCTGGTTGTGAATGGTTCATCTCCCCATCTCGACGTTGCAGACTCCTTCGCTTCACCCTTCCTACCTTCTACGTTTCCTGGCGCATTTGTCCCTTCCTGCTCCTTCACCGCTGTGCTAACTTGCGACTTCTCCATTTCTCCCAATGATTTACATATATATATATATATATAAGTAATTAATTGTTTTAAAAGATGCTTGACATACATAAGTTGATAATTTCTTTAATGTAACGATTTTAATTAAAAAGTTTATTTTTATCGTTAGTTGAAATTGAGGAAATTGAAGTAAAACAAATAGTTTTTTTTAGTTGTTAATTTCTTTATTGGAAATGAAATTATAATTAAATGGTTAAATTTAATTGTAGTACTCCTTCGTGGCTAGCTCCTTTTGGTATTTGATAAATTTTGTCTGGGTTGTTTGAATTAAAATGTTGTTTGGAGGCATTGGAAATTAATTGGTGGAGATGTTGTCATTTGGGGATTAATTAAATAAATTATTATATAAAACATATTAATGAAGTAATTTAAATAAAATTAGAAGTAAAAATTGTAAAAAAATAAGTCAATATTGTAAAATAATATGTACATGTTTATTTTTAAATAATTAAATTAATTTTACTTTATCAAAGATTATCTTGTAGGGGATAATTATTATATATAGAAAATAATGTGATTTGTAATTAAATAAAGATGAAAAAATAATTATTTTAATAAAGTAATTTAAATGGATAAGGAGATAGGCTTTCTAAGATGAAGTGTTAAAAGCAAAAAAAAGTTGGAAAGAAAATAATAAAAAGGAAAGAAAGGAAAAAAAAAAGAAGATAAAAATATGTGCATGCATAGCTTGAAACTGGATTCCAATTGAGAAACTTACCAAAATTCTATGATCTTGTGTTTTCAAAAATTTATCTTGCTGGAAGTTTTATATAGTAGAGGGGGGATTATTATTATGATTATGATCTATCTGATTATTCTTGGCTGGGAAGAAAGTAAATTCACAGCTCCGAGTATTGGACATTGTGGGGGGGATCTCGAAGAGAAACTTTGGCTTTGCAAGTTAACCTGGTAACACATATCGAATGTAGAATAGCAGACAGAAATTGGGAGGTTTTCTAATAGGGTCGTGTGGAAGTTGAGGACAGGATTATTGGGCTACGAAAGATATCTGTACACAACATTTTCCTAGCTTCCTACGGAGGACTTCAGGTTCATCATTAGAACTCCCATGTAATGTTTGAGGTAATATTTAGATCAGTTTGCAACCTTGTATGCCCTACCTCTGCTTATGTATTTTTGTTTGGTTCGACCTCCACTAGGCTTTATCTGTTAAGTTGGTTCTTTGATATCTTCTTATTTTACCGTTGCTGGGGTAGTCAACTCGTAGGGGCAGAATTTGTGTAATGTGTTGGTTATTGCTTGAGTTTATGGTGATAGCATCCTAAGTAATCTTTATACATATATACTTTTGCAATCGGATATTCTCCCCACTCGACAGTGGAGTCTTTGGGCTACATGCCCTTTAACGCGTGCAAATTAATTTCATGTGGGGGTTGGTTGAGAGATTTCATTTGAATTCCATTTAATATAATTCTCTAGAGTGGGCGTGTGTCGATAGTTTGCTTTATGGATCGTCAGACAGATCAGCATAGCTCACGCAGGTATTTGTTCTCGGCACCCTGTTGTTGAAACTAACCATGTAGTCGGCTAAAATATTTCGTAATATGAATTCAGCCATAAATCTCAATGTTCAGCATCAATTTTCTTACTCCCTTGTGTTAAAGTTTCTTTTGAAATGAAACTTGGTTAAGGTAAATTGCCTTCGTCTCCCTATTGGCTTGTTACCTTCGTGCCTTATATTTCAAATTGTTCATACTGGTTTATGTTCGCCGCTTGTTCTTCTTGGAAGTCAGTTACGAACACCATGTGTGAGATAGACCTGCTTAGAATGCGCTTTCTTGCTAACTGTCGCTGGATATGGTTCATGTTTAATATTTTATGCCCTTCTTAGTGTTCTATTTCAATTGGCATGCATTTCGTTAAGTGTTTGACCTCATATCATTTGTTGTAGACAATTGTTGGCGTTCTATTTTCATTGGTATTCTTTTATCGTGTCTGATGTGGGTAATTCGAATACACCAAGAGTTTGGTAAAAGTATTGAATCTGGAAATACCCTACTGTTTTCATTTTCCAAGCCAATTTCATCTACTTGAAATTCTCTCCAGCCTTATGGTTACACCATGCGTGCCATATTTTCCAAAAACTACAAGCCGTTGGGAAGTCGAATTTATACAAAAGCATGTGCCATTATATGGTGTCCTATCTCACTGCATCAGGGTATTCTTTTAACTTTCATCAATCTCCTTGTTTGTTTCTTGAGCCGCACACCATTCTCCCTACCTTGGTCGCTAGCCTGTGCTCTTGGAGGAGTTTCTATTTCTTTAACTGTGCATGCAGAGGATATAGCACCCTTTCCTGTTGGCAACAATCTCTTCTATTTTTAGTTGGTCTTGGAAACCGAATTTTAAAACAATGTTTGATAATCAACATTCATATATCTATATATATCCACACCCTCACACACCAATAGAATTACATATCAATGTAAGCTCATCTTTTCGGTTGCAAACCATCTTAGGAATGTAATGTATACCTATATACATATATGTTTATGTGCAAAAGTATATATATGTTAGGATATGAGTAAAGGATATTATTACTGGTGAAATCTATGGATTCCGTTAGCTTAATGCTTGGGGGTCTTAATAAGGAAAGGTTTGATTTAAACTTACAATTGAAATACATGGTCTCTGAATAGATATTTTCTTCTTAATTGTTTCATCAAAGGTTGATGTAGGAGTTTTTGAATTCTTGTAGATATGTAAAAATTCAGAATATGGGAATGTAAAAAAAAAATTTATTGGAAGTTTATTATGCAATTAGTAATTTGGGATATTGAAATTAGATCAGAATAAGTTGTAATTTTTATTTGAATATGTCTTAATCTGTAAGTGTGTATATATGTATTTATACAGAATATCTACGATGATATATAAATATATAAATATAAATTGCTCTATGAATAGATAATTATGGGAAGCGAGAGTATAACTAAGAGTAAACTTGTTGAGGAGAAAGCGAACAGTGATTCGAAGTTTGTTAATATGATTATAAGATTTTATAATAACATAACAATATAATGAAAATGGATTGATTAGATTATGTTTTCTTTAATAACTACATCGCAAGTGTATAAATAATATATAACCTAATTGGGTGTCAGAGTACCTTGAAGTAGATACTTGAATGTATAATTAAAGGATGGTATGTTCTGCATAAATATACATTTGAATGATTTTATTTTGGATGGATAAATAGAATGTATTTTATTGTTTCCTAATAGCTTATTCTTAGAAGAATGTATTGATGATTTAAATATTCTTCGAAATTAAATTGCTCTTGGTCCTTAGTCAAACTTAAAAGATGATTCCAATTAATTATTGGAATATTTGGGAGATATGATTAGATAACTTCTTCAGTCGTTATAAGTTACTCGAATGTTATGATTCCTTGGGGATTAAGCATTGAGTAAAGTTGTGTGTTTAAAGGTAGGTTTGATGTTTTCATTTCGTTGTGACTTTTCTTAGGAATGTAATGTATACCTATATACATATATGTCTATGTGCAAAATTATATATATGTTAGGATATGAGTAAAGGATATTTTTATTGGTGAAATCCATGGATTCCGTTAGCTTAATGCTTGGGGGTCTTTATAAGGAAAGGTTTGATTTAAACTTACAATTGAAATACATGGTCTCTGAATAGATATTTTCTTCTTAATTGTTTCATCAAAGGTTGAGGTAGGAGTTTTTGAATTCTTGTAGGTATGTAAAAATTCAAAATATGGGAATGTAATCTTTTATTTATTGGAAGTTTATTATGCAATTAGTAACTTGGGATATTGAAATTAGATCAAAATAAGCTGTAATTTTTATTTGAATATATCTTAATGTGTAAGTGTGTATATATGTATTTATACAAAATATCTACGATGATATATAAATATATAAATATAAATTGCTCTATGAATAGATAATTATGGGAAGCGGGAGTATAACTAAGAGTAAACTTGTTGAGGAGAAAGCGAACAGTGATTCGAAGTTCGTTAATAAGATTATAAGATTTTATAATAACATAACAATATAATGAAAATGGATTGATTAAATTATGCTTTCTTTAATAACTGCATCGTGAGTTATAAATAAAATATAACTTGATTGGGTGTGAGAGTACCTTGAAGTAGATACTTGAATGTGTAATTAAAGAATGGTATGTTACACATAAATATACATTTGAATGATTTTATTTTGGATGGATAAATAGAATGTGTTTTATTGTTTCCTAATATCTTATTCTCAGAATCTCAATGTATTGATGATTTAAATATTGTTCGAAATTAAATTGCTCTTGGTCCTTAGTCAAACTTAAAAGATGATTCAAATGAATTGTTGGAATATTTGGGAGATATGATTACATAACTTCTTTAGTCATTATAAGTTACTCGAATGTTGTGATTCCCTGGGGATTAAGCATTAAGTAAAGTTGTGTGTTTAAAGGTAGGTTTGATGTTTTCATTTTGTTGTGACTTTTCTTGAGTTGGTTTCAAGTTGGGGATCTTTTCTCATTTAATTTATGTTGCTATTCGTTTTGGAACTTGTATGGTTTTGTTTTACCATAAGTGGTAAATTCTTGGTTTCTTTTGATTTGAGGAGATTTTTCCCATTGAAATTTGTGATGATTTATGTGTACAATTTGGAATCTAAGTTGATCTTCATTAAGTGTGGTAGAATTGATTTTTGTTTATCTTTGAATTGAATACTGTTGGTTTATTGCAGTTGAGTTTTGAATTGAGCTAATTTTGGTTATTTCCTTAAGGGGGATGCTTGTTTTATCAAATGGTTAGGAATTCTTCTAGAGGTGAGGATAATTTTATTGGTGCTTCATTGATCAAGTCCTTTGGAAAAGTTTTGATCGTAATTGTGATTTTGAATTATGAGTGGGTTGTACTCGATTTTATGAGGAACCATGTATATGGCTTTTGGCGAGATGGAATATGCTTTGCATGTGTTTTAGTTTTGAGATTCAATGCTTTTCAAGTATTGGTACAACCCCTTGGTGTTGGATTTTATGTTTTGGGTTCTAGAGAGAGTGGCTCTACATGGTGGCCGACGCACAAAGGGGTTGTCAGGGTAACCCACATTAGAGTTAGAGTAATAAGTGATAACCTAATTATTTAATTAAGGAGTGGATAGTAAACATTAATAAGATAGTTATGGATGCCTCATCCGCCTGTTAGGAATTTCATAGACTAAAGGTGGGCTGAGAAGGTCGTGATTGGAAAGATCATTTCCTCATCTCAACAAGAGGTTAACAGTTCTGCATGAGTAATCCTATGGAGCAGCGCCTTGAGATAGATAGTCATGATAACCATTGATGGAGGTGACACCTGGCGATAGGTTTTGTATAATCCATGTATAGATGGAGGCAACACCTTGAGACAGGTTGTCTGGATAATCCATGTAAGGCCATGCGATGACACTCTCCTCTAGCATTCCATTTTGAGTTATTTATTGAAATCCTTTGGAAGTGGTTTTTTGTTATGTTTTGGTGATTTATTGCTATAATATTTGGAAAGTGATTTATTGTTATTTTTTTTGAAAAATGATTTATTGTTACTATGTTTCTACAAGTGGTTGATTGTTGTTATAGTGATTTATTGATGTTTAAATATTTGATTTATTGTTACTATGTTTCTGAATGTGGTTTATCACTATTATGAAATGGTTTATTGTCGTCATGTTTGGATGTCATGTTTATTGTCATGGTTTATTGATGTTGTGACTATTCTTGGGTTTCATGTTACTCTTGTATGACATTGAGTCTTGTGATTCCATGTTTGGATGTTCTTGGTTGAGGTCTCTTTCTTGTCAACTCAGGACTCAGCAAGCAGGGTGGGTCTTCAGACCCACATGGTCAGGTGGAACGTGCTAAGCACCCCATTGGGTCCCCAGTCGAGGATCATGAGGTACAGATTTGTGTTACTTGCGGTGACTCCAAAATTGTATCCATCTTGGAGCCAATTGTGATACTTTATACTTATATCTTTAGTTGTATCATGCTATCTTATCATATGGTTTATGCTCATGTGAGGAATACTTTGTATCATTGTACTCTTGAACATTGTAATGAAATGTAATGATAAACCTTGTGCAGATTTTGATCCATGGCAGTTGTTATTCAATATGTTGTTTTTACGTACGTGGATGGTTTCTTATTAATGTTTTGTCATGTATGTGTTACATTTGTAAATGTTTACTTTGTTATGGATTATATCTTTGGATTTCATTCTTTATCATCATTGTATGGATTTAAGTTTCATAATGATTCCTTGTGTACCCCAAGGGACGTAAGTGTTAATGGATTTGATTAAGTTTCATGACTGATGACTTAATGTGCATCTCATTTATGTTTAGATATACTTTTAAAAAAAGATTGTATGGTAATTGTTGTTTTAGTTTTCCTTTGGGGTTCGCATGATGGGGTGTTACATCATGGTATCAGAGCATAGGTTCATACACTAGGCACTATTTAACCTTGCATTTAGACCCTTGAGTCTAGAATTTTTTTTTTTGTTGTCTTCGTTGTGTAACCTAAGTTTTTTCGTTAGTCGGTGTTGGGTCGATGATGTAGAAAAATTGGTGGAAAGGATAGGACACTCAGTGTAGTGCACAATTAACTATAGACCCTTGGGTTGTTGTGTGATGTGGTTTTTCGTGATGAGAGCTATGGGTGTGGATGTGTCGAGGATGTGTGGAATTTACAATTTTGTGTTTTTTGGATGATAAATTGTGTTTTCTTGAATCTGTGAAGGTGTAAAATTTTTCCCTTTTGGTTGAAATTGTTGTAAGATTTGGTGTTGAATAATGCATGAAGTGGAGTGCTTTGTGTGAAAATAATGAGGTTTAAAGAAAATGTCCGTTTGCGTGAATAATCATGCTATGATTTTATGGAAGTGCAGTATTTTGAGGTTAGGATGAAGCTTGAATTATTGATGCTAATGTGTTATGTTCTATCATAGAATGTGATTTTCAGGTAGTCGACTTTGGAAATCCAGTGATAAAGGTAACATAAATTAGGGATTTATAGAGATAGATACTAATAATGTCAAGTACTAATCCATTTTTGATACAGTATATGAATTAGATTTATGGTTAGAGTCCTTACATGAATATTTTTTTAAATATTAAGTACCAAGTTGTTTACGAATTATTAGAATTGTTTTGAATATCGTATTTGATCTGGTGAGAGGAATAGTGTAGTATCACTCACTCGCGAGTGCCCTACTATGCTATGAATTCCTCTCACGGTGTGGTTGTGATATAAATATTATGCACAACATTTGTTGTATGTAGGATTGTAGGAAATAAGCCTCAATTCCACCTGCATTGTCAGGATAAGGTGAGCATCATAAACACCAAATGGGTTTGATGTAGAAAATAGGAGCTAACAAGAAAGTTTCCCCAACTTAGTTCATCCACCCAATCCTTGCATTTAACAATTGATCTGGTTGCAACCTCGTCTCTGACTTCGGTATCGTTCCCTTTCTTTTGAGTCATTAATTTTGATTTCCTAATTTGGTGATGTTTAATTGTTGATTTAGTTGATCTTCATTGCATTGTATTTCTTTGATTGTGTGTATTTCTTGCACTTTTGTGGCTTTGAAGAGAAAGTCAAATCTTTGGGGGGGAGGATGTAGTACCCCTTAGTGACTAGCTCCTTTTGGTATTTGATAAATTTTTTCTAGGTTGTTTGAATTAAAATGTTGTTTGGAGGCGTTAGAAATTAATTGGTGGAAATGATGTCATTTGGGGATGAATTAAATAAATTATTATATAAAACATATTAATGATGTATTTTAAATAAAATTAGAAGTAAAAATTGTAAAAAAAAAAAGTCAATATTGTGAAATAATATGTACACGTTTATTTTTAAATAATTAAATTAATTTTACTTTATCAAAGATTATCTTGTGGGGGATACTTATTATATATAGAAAATAATGTGATTTGTAATTAAATAAAGATGAAAAGATAATTATTTTAATAAAGTAATTTAAATGGATAAGGAGATAGATTTTGTAAGCTGAATTGTTAAAAACAAGAAAAGCCGGAAAGAAAATAATAAAAAGGAAAGAAAAAAAAAAAGATAGAAGTGTGCGCATGTACAGCTTGAAATTGGATTCGAAATGAGAAACTTACCAAAATTCTATGATCTTGTGTTTTCAAAAATTTATCTTGCTGGAAGTTTTATATTATAGAGGGGGGATTATTATTATGATTATGATTTATCTGATTATTCTTGGCTGGGAAGAAAGTAAATTCACAGCTTCGAGTATTGGACATTGGGGGGGATCTCGAAGAGAAAATTTGGCTTTGCAAGTTAACCTAGTAACACATATCGAAGGTAGAATAGCAGACAGAAATTGGGAGGTTTTCTAATAGGGTCGTGTGGAAGTTGAGGACAGGATTATTGGGCTATGAAAGATATCTGTACACATCATTTTCTCAGCTTCCTACGGAGGACTTCAGGTTCATCATTAAAACTCCCACGTAATGTTTGAGGTAATCTTTACATCAGTGTGTAACCTTGTATGCCCTACCTCTGCTTATGTATTTTTGTTTGGTTCGACATCCACCAGGATTTGTCTGTTAAGCTGGTTCTTTGATATCTTCTTATTTTACTATTGCTGGGGTAGTCAACTCATAGGGGAAGAATTTTGTGTAATGTGTTGGTTATTGCTTGAGTTTATGGTGATAGTAGCCTAAGTAATCTTTATACATATATACTTTTTTAATTAGATATTCTCCCCACTCGACAGTGGAGTCTTTGTGCTACATGCCTTTTAACGCATGCAAGTTAATTCCATGTGGGAGTTGGTTAATAGATTTCATTTGAAGGCCATTTAATATAATTATCTATAGTGGGAGTGTGTCGATAGTTTGTTTTATGGATCGTCAGACAGATCAGCATAGGTCACACGAGTATTTGTTCTCGGCACCCTATTGTTGAAATGGACCATGTAGTCGGCTTAAATATTTCACAATATGCATTCAGCCATAAATCTCAATGTTCGACATCAATTTTCTTACTCCCCTGCGTTAAAGTTTCTTTGACCTATTGTCGTGTTCCCTGTTTCTTTTGAAATGAAGTTTAGGTAATGTCGATCGCCTTCGTCTCTGTACTGGCTTGTTACCTTCATGCCTTCTATTTCAAACTGATCATACTGGTTTATGTCTGCCGCTTGTTCTTCTTGGAATTCAGTTAGGAACACCATGTGTGAGAGTGATATGCTTAGAATGCACTTTCTTGCTAATTGTCACTGGATATGGTTCATGTTTAATATTTGATGCCCTTCATAGTGTTCTATTTCAATTAGCATGCAATTCGTTGAGTGTTCGACCTCATATAATTGGTTATAGATAATTGTTGGCATTCTATTTTCATTGGTATTCTGCTATCGTGTCTTATGTGGGTAATTTGAATACACCAAGAGTTCGGTAAAATTCTTGAATCTGGAAATACCCTACTATTTTCATTTGCCAAGCCAATTTCACTTGCTTGAAATTCTCTCCAGCCTTATGGTTACGCCATGTGTGCCATCTTTTCCTCTTCTTTTGGTTACTTCCTATTTACAAGCCATTGGGAAGTCGAATTTATACAAAAGCATGTGCCATTATATGGCATCCTATCTCACTGCATCAGGGTATTCTTTTAACTTTCATCAATATGCTTGTTTTGTTTCTTGAGCCGCACACCATTCTCCCTACCTTGGTTGCTAGCCTATTCTCTTGGAGGAGTTGATATTTCTTTAATTGTGCATGTAGAGGATATAGCACCCTTTTCCTTTTGGCAACAATCTCTTGTATTTTGACTTAGTCTTGGAAACCGAATTTTGAAACAATTTTTTATAATCAACATTCATATACCTATATATATCCACACCCTCCCACACCAGTAGAATTAGATATCAATGTAAGCTCATCTTTTAGGTTGCAAACCATCTTAGGAACGTAATTTATACCTATATACATACATGTTTATGTGCAAAAGTATATATATGTTAGGATATGAGTAAAGGATATTTTTACTAGTGAAATCTATGGATTCTGTTAGCTTAATGCTTGGGGGTCTTAATAAGGAAAGGTTTGATATAAACTTATAATTGAAATACATGGTCTCTGAATAGATATTTTCTTCTTAATTGTTTCATCAAAGGTTGATGGTAGGAGTTTTTGAATTCTTGTAGGTATGTAAAAATTTAGAATATAGGAACATAAACTTTTTTTTATTGGAAATTTATTATGCAATCAGTAACTTGGGATATTGAAATTAGATCAGAATAAGTTGTAATTTTTTTTTAAATATGTCTTAATGTGTAAGTTTGTATATATGTATTTATAAAAAATATCTACGATGATATATAAATATATAAATATAAATTGATCTATGAATAGATAATTATGGGAAGTAGGAGTATAACTAAGAGTAAAGTTGTTGAGGAGAAAGTGAAGAGTGATTCGAAGTTCGTTAATAAGATTATAAGATTTTATAATAGCTTAACAATATAATAAAAATGGATTGATTAGAATATGTTTTCTTTAATAACTGCACCGTGAGTGTATATATAAAATATAACCTAATTGGGTGTCAGAGTACCTTGAAGTGGATACTTGAATGTGTAATTAAAGGATGGTATGTTGTGCATAAATATACATTTGAATGATTTTATTTTGGATGGATAAAAATAATGTATTTTATTGTTTCCTAATAGCTTATCCTTAGAAGAATGTATTGGGTATGTGCAGGATCATGATAGCCCAAAAGGTGGCAATATGACGGGTATGTGGCTAACGACTTTTTTTTAACCCAAAATTGATGAAACAAAAAGGGTTTTTAAAGGAACTTCTCAGCTTTCCACCAATATAAATTATGTTTTACTTTGAATTTAATAAATAATTATTATTCATTTTCTATTTGAATTATGATTAATGTGCTAATTGATAGGTTGATTGAAAAACATATATTGCTTTCAAATGGTATCACATTTTTCGAATAAAAAACATGTGTCATATTCTATGCTTCACATACTATAGGATTAAAAAAAGAAAAAAATGGATTTCATGAAGTTTTGACCAAGTTAAGGTGGTCAGACATATGAGTTTTTTATATTTTTTAAAAGTTGTAATAAAAAATGATAATTAATTATTTACTTGGAAAAAAATTACAAAAAAATATGCATCACATCTAGACATGATTCATCTACTTATATCTAAAATCCTATAAAAAATATTATCATTTTATTGCGGTTAGGGTGGTTAGACATACACCTACTTATTTTTTCCCTGAAATTTAAGTACTACTACATTGAAGTTTAAAATTTTCACCAAATAGATTTAAAAAAATAAAAAAACATAATAGTTTAGAAACTACATTCAATTTTCTACAGATTCTATTCTTACATATTTTTGAAATAAAAAAAATAACTTATTCAAATTTTTACGTCAAGTTATCTAACTCTCATTTTCTTGATCTTTTTGCCACTTAAGGGATTTTTTTTTCTATGATGATTCTGTAGATACCCTATTGACGATTTAAATATTGTTCGAAATTAAATTGCTCTTGGTCCTTAGTGAAACTTAAATGATGATTCAAATTAATTATTGGAATATTTGGGAGATATGATTAGATAACTTCTTTAGTCATTATAAGTTACTCGAATGTTATGATTCCTTGGGGTGTAAGCATTGAGTAAAGTTGTATGTTTAAAGATAGGTGTGATGTTTTCATTTCGTTGTGAGTTGTCTTGAGTTGGTTTCGAGTTGGGGATCTTTTCTCATTTAATTTATTTTTCTATTCGTTTGGGAACTTGTGTGGTTTTGTTTTACCATAAGTGGTGAATTATTGGTTTGTTTTGATTTGAGGATATCTTACCCATTGAAATTTGTGATGATTTATGTGTGCAATTTGGAATCTAAGTTGATCTTGATTAACTGTGGTTGAATTGATTGATGTTTATCTTTGAATTCAATACTGTTGGTTTATTGTAGTTGAGTTTTGAATTGAGTTGATTTTGGTTATTTCCTTAAGGGGGGTGCTTGTTTTATCAAATGGTTAGGAAATATTCCAGAGGTGAGGATAATTTTATTGGTGCTTCGTTGATCTGGCCCTTTGGAAAAGTTTTGATCATAATTGTGATTTTTAATTATGAGTGGGTTGTACTTGATTTTATGAGCAACCATGTATGTGGCTTTTGGCGAGATGGAATATACCTTGCGTGTGTCTTAGTTTTGAGATCTAGTGCTTTGCAAGTATTGGTACAACCCCTTGGTGTTGGATTTTATGTTTTGGGTTCTAGAGAGAGTGGCTCTACATGGGGACCGATGCACAAAGGGGCTGTTAGGGTAACCCACATTAGAGTTAGAGTAATAAGTGATAACCTAATTAATTAATTAAGGGGTGGGTAGCAAATATGAATAAGATAATTATGGATGCCTCGCCCACTTATTAGGACTAAAATAGACTAAAGGTGGGCCGAGAAGGCTGTGGTTGGCAAGATCGTTGCATTGTCTCCATGAGAGATTAATAGTTTCGTATGAATAACCCTATGGAGTGGCGCCTTGAGATAGGTAGTTAGGATAACCATAGATGGTGGCGGCACCTGGTGATAGGTTTTTTGGATAATCCATGTATAAATGGAGGTAAAACCTTAACACAAGTTGTCTGGATAATCCATGTAAGGACATGCGATGACACTCTCCTCAAGCATTCCCTTTTGAGTTGTTTATTGAAATCGTCTGGAAGTGGTTTATTGTTCTGTTTTGGTTATCTATTGTTGTAATATTTGGAAAGTTATTTATTGTTTTGTTTAAAAAATGATTTGGGTATATGCAGGATCATCATGAAAAAATAGGCCCTTAAGTGGCAAAAAAATTAAAAAATCAAAGTTAGGCAACTTGATGTAAAACTTTGAATAGTTTATCTTTATTATATCAAAAATATGTAAGAATAGAATTTGTCGAAAATTGAATTTAGTTTCTAAACTACTAGGTTTGTTTAAAAAAAAAATTATATGGTGAAAATTTGAAATTTCAATGCAGTAGTACTTAAATTTCAAGGAAAAAATAAGTAGGTGACTGTCTTAGCACTCTAACCACAATAAAATGATAATATTTTTTTATAAGATTTTATATATAAGTAGAGGACTCATATCCTGATGTGATGCATAGATTTTTGTAATTTTTTTCCAAGTAAATAATTAATTATGAATTTTTTATTACAATTTTTAAAAAATATAAAACACTTGTATGTCTAACCACCTTAACTTGGTCAAAACTTCATGAAATTATTTTTTTCTTTTTTTAATCCTATAGTATGCAAAACATAGAATGTGACACATATTTTGGATTTAAAAAATGTGACACCATTTGAAAGTTATAGATATTTTTCAATCAGTCTATCAACCAGGACTTTAGTCATAATTTGAATAGAAAATGAATTATAATTACTTATTAAATTCAAAGTAAAGCATAATTTATATTGGTGGAATGTTGAGAATCTCCTTTAAAACGCCTTTTCGTTTCATCAATTTTGTATAAAAAAAAGTCATCAGCCACATAGCCATCATATTGCCACTTTTTGGCCCATCATGATCTCGCACATAGCCATTTATTGTTGCTATGTTTCTGCAAGTGGTTGATTATTGTTATAGTGATTTATTGATGTTTAGATATTTGATTTATTGTTACTATGTTTTTGAATGTGGTTTATCACTATTATGAAGTGATTTACTATCGTCATGTTTGGATGTCATGTTTCTAGTCATGGTTTATTGATGTTGTGACTATCCTTGGGTTTCATATTACTCTTGTATGACATTGAGTCTTGTGATTCCATGTTTGGATGTTCTTGGTTGAGGTCTCTTTCTTGTCAACTTAGGACTTAGCAAGTGGGGTGGGTATTCAGACCCACATGGCCAGGTGGAACGTGCTAAGCACCCCATTGGGTCCCCAGTTGAGGATCATGAGGTCCAGATTTGTGTTACCTGCCATGACTCAAGAATTGTATCCGTATTGGAGCCAATTGTGTTACTTTATACTTATCTCTTCAGTTGTATCAGGATATCTTGTCGTGTGGTTTCCACTCATGTGAGGAATGCTTTGTATCACTATACTCTTGAACATTGTAATGAAATGTAATGATAAACCTTGTGCAGCTTATGATCCATGGCAATTGTTATTCGATATGTTGTTTTTACATACGTGGATGGTTTCTTATTAATTTTTTGTCATGTATGTGTTACAGTTGTAAATGTTTACTTTGTTATGGATTATATCTTTGAATTTCATTCTTTATTGTCATTGTATGGATTTAAGTTTTGTAATGATTCCTCGTGTACCCCAAGGGACGTAAGTGGATATGTGCAGGATCATGATGGGCCAAAAAGTGGCAATATGATGGGTATGTGGTGGATGACTATTTTTTTACCCAAAATTGATGAAACGAAAAGGGTTTTTAAAGAAGATTCTCAACTTTCCATTGATATAAATTATGCTTTACTTTGAATTTAATAAGTAATTATTATACAATTTCTATTGAAATTACTAGTAAAGTCCTAATTGGTAGGCTAATTGAAAAATATATATAGATTTCAAATGGTATCACATTTTTTGAATCCAAAACATCTATCACATTTTATGCTTCACATACTATAGGATTAAAAAAAGAAAATTTGAATTTTATGAAGTTTTGACCAATTTAAGGTGGTCAGACATACAAGTTTTTATATTTTTTAAAAAGTTGTAATAAAAAATTCATAATTAATTATTTACTTGGAAACAAATTACAAAAAAATATGCATCACATTAGGGCATGAGTCATCTACTTACGTCTAAAACCTTATAAAAAAAATATTATCATTTTTTTTGGTTAGGATAATTGCAGACACCTACTTATTTTTTCCACGAAATTTAAGTACCATTGCATTGAAATTTCAAATTTTCACCAAATAGATATTTAAAAAAAAACCTTGTAGTTTAGAAAATAAATTCAATTTTCTATAGATTCTATTCTTATATATTTTTTAAATAATATAGATAACTTATTCAAATTTTTATGTCAAGTTGCCTAACTCTGATTTTTCTGAATTTTTTGCCACTTAAGGGCCTATTTTTTCCATGATGATCCTACACATACCCAAGTGTTAATGGATTTTATTAAGTTTCATGACTCATGACTTAATGTGAATCTCATGTATGTTTAGATTTACTTTTTTTTTAAAAAATTATGCAATAATTGTTGTTTTAGTTGTCCTTTGGGGTTCGCATGATGGGGTGTTACATTCATGCAGTACGATATTGCTTTATTTGGATTTAGGAAATCCTAAAGATAGAATATTAATTTACTTGAATTGCTTATTAGTTGTTTTTTTGTATTCACGTTGTTTTTGAAAAGGAAAAACTAGGTTTTACAGGGACCTAAAACCGCAGAGTTTAAACAACAGAAAAAAATAGAAAAAGTTCAAATAAACAGTCAGCTGTCCCAAGAAAGAAATGACAGCACAAAGAGAGAACAAGGCCCAAAAAAGGACCGCTCAAAAAACCAGCAACAAACACCACCGTGCTACTCGAAGGTGTTGTATTCACGTTGTTTGTGAAGTTGGGTTATTTGGGTTTATAAGACTTCTAGATGTGCTTCTTTTGAGATGGGGTTGTAACTTGTGTTGATTTACACTTTGAAATAGCTTGGGTAGTGCACTTGATATGTTTCAATTGGACCTAGTTATGTGAACGAGTTGTGTTGTATGTGGTTATTATGTTGGTATTTATGATTGATATATGTGCACCTTGTGTACCGAATGTTAGTGGAATTGGTTCCTTAGTTTGTTAGTAGGGGAGTGTCTCTTCATGGGTGCCAGCACACAAAGTGGTGCTTGGGTAACTCATGTAGAGTTAGTCTAATTAGTGAAAATTAAATTAATATATTAGGGGAAAAGGTTAGTTTAAACACTTAACTTATTGTAAGTGCCTCGCTCATGGACTCAAGGGGTGGTATAGACTTGGGATGAGATGAGATGGCCTGGAATGGAAAAATTGATATCTTATCTTGATGAAAGATAGTCAATTTTGCATTAGATTGTATGTGGGGCTGTGTTTCGTAAGAGGTCACTAGGTTAAACCAAGATGGGGGTCGAGGCCTAGGAAAATTCGCCAGGGTAACCCATGCAACTTTTTGATGACACTCCTCCTATGACAACCATCAATTAGCTTGTTTGTTTTGTGTAGCTGATCATTGTTATCTGGAAGCATTGTAATCATCTTGTTACTTTTGTACTTGTGTAGAGTAGCATTGTTATTTCCTATGTCTAGAGGTTGTAGGTTTTATCTTGGAAAATCTTTTACTATCTTGGAAAATCTTGGATAATGATAATGCATCACATAAGATATAAAATATGATAATGAGCATTGTAATTGTAATATTAAATGAATGCAAATTTGAATGAATCATTATCATATTTTATATCTTATGTGATGCATTTTTATGTTGTTAGATGAATGATCTTTTAATTCATAAGTAATAATTATATATTATGTTTTGTTGCTTTAGTTAGTTATTGGTATTGTAATAAGTGTTGTCATGTGTCTTAGAGAATATGTGTATTAGTTTAGTTTATTTTATTTGTTTAATTACACTTAAAAGAAAAAAGGAAAATTTGCTTCCGTTATGTGTGCAACATTCTCTAGGGTTTCGTGTTGAGCATTACAGAAACCAAACTCTTATCCTTGGACCAAAGTCAACTTTTATCATTTGACTAGTAGAATAAGGGTATGTGCAGGATCATGATGGGCCAAAAAGTGGCAATATGATGGGTATGTGGCTGATGGCTATTTTTTCACCCAAAATTGATGAAACAAAAAGGGTTTTTAAAGGATATTCTTAGCTTCCCACCGATATAAATTATGCTTTACTTTGAATTTAATAAGTAATTATTATTCATTTTCTATTCAAATTATGACTAAAGTCTTGATTGATAGGTTGATTGAAAAACATCTACAACTTTCAAATGGTATCACATTTTTTGAATCCAAAATATGTGTCACATTCTATGCTTTGGATAATATAGGATTAAAGTAAGAAAATATAAATTTCATGAAGTTTTGATCAAGTTAAGGTGGTCAGAGATATGAGTTTTTATATTTTTTTAAAAGTTGTAATAAAAAATTTCATAATTAATTATTTAGTTGGAAAAAAATTACAAAAAAATATGCATCACATTAGGGCATGAGTCCTTTACTTATATCTAAAATATTATAAAATAATATTATCATTTTATTGTGGTTAGGGTGGTCAGATAGACACCTACTTGTTATTTTTTCCCTGAAATTTAAGTACCACTGCATTGAAATTTTAAATTTTCACCAAATATATATATTTTTTTAAAAAACCTTGTAGTTTAGAAACTACATTTAATTTTCTATAGATTCTATTCTTACATATTTTTGAAATAATATAGATAACTTATTTTAAAAAAAATTCAAGTTGCCTAACTCTAATTTTTCTAAATTTTTTGCCACTTAAGGGCCTATTTTTTCCATGATGATCCTGCACATACCCATAAATTATACTTAACCTAGTGATAATAAGTCTAAAAAGTGATTACATTATCTTGCACCTACCCTATTGTTCATAAGTCCAAACATACAAACAAACTAAAATAATTTTTTGATTATTAGGAATTGAAAAGGTAATATTTGAGTTATAATAATAATAAGAGTTATTACATTTTTCTTTCCTAGTCCATCCAATATTCCCATGGAGTTGGAATCTCCATATCAATTCACAAATGATGGAATAAAGTAGGAATGTTCATTAAATTGGATTAAATTATTGGGTACCTAGGCTTGAATCCCTTAACATATGGATTAAATTATTGGGTACTTATGCAAGAATCCCTTGTTAATCTTTATTTCACTTTTAAGGACATTTCAATATGAATATGTGCAACAAGCAACATAGTTCCTTCATTTAAGGTTGGGGTTATTATACGTGACTCCCAGTGTAAGACAAGTGGTCTTCCATTTTCATAACTTTGATTTTTAAATTTAGCATTATTTTCTTAATATAAAATCATATAGAGTTAATATATTTATCTTTTATCTTGATAAATTAGTAAATCACCACTTCCTCTTAAAATGAGTATGTATATACTATAGCTTCTACCAAATAGATTTGTGGCATGTATTTCCACTAAAATTTGATAGCTCTAGTTAAAATCTCATTAGTATTTCATAATGTTTTCAACCTTTGATTAGTCTACATATTTTTTCCTAGAATTTATTAAATGAGCTTGACTATATGGAAATAACCAATTAAATATCACCTTAAGAAGTTTAATAAAGTACTCCTTTGGTAAGGATTCATACATCACCTTTTCTTACTAGGATTTTATTTTTTATACTATCTTAGAAGTATATTCTTGACGAAATTCTACACACTTTCTTACACCATTTTCCAACTTGCTCCAATGTAAAATGATCTATACAATATTTAATCCATAAATTGAAGTTACATTTTTGTACAATAAATTTACAAAGATACCAAGCTCAAGATGTACTTATGTGTTAATAGCATTTTTTATGAGGCCCAATAATTGGTAACTTGAGTTAGAATCTATCATCAATCTTGAATGCTTAATCTAAGAGTTGGATTTGAATTTTATATAAGAGGCCTAAGACAACTTAGATATGTAGTTTTGAATGCATGGAACTAGATCACACCCACACTATACTCAACATTATCTAATATGTCCACTAAAAAAAATAATCTTTGATATTTTATATTTTCTATGAAGTTGCCAAAAAACTAAGTGACTAAATTAAGATAACAAAAGAGGTACAAAATTTAAAGAAAATTGTACTATATTCAATAGAAAATGCAAAGCATATTAGAATAAGTTATTTCAAAGGAACTATAGGTAAGTATATATATGATCTATACCACTCAAGATATTAGAAATAAAACCAATTTTGGATAATGTGTAAAAGGTCCATAAGTAAACATAAACTAGTGTGAAAAGGACCTAAGTGGAGAACTAGTTAGGGAACATAGTTAGAAAAATATTTCACTCACATAGACACCCCCCTAAGTGAAACTTAGGGGAAGAAAAGAGAAAAAACTAAAATAAGGGTCCTAGAAGAAAGACTTTATGAAGTACCCATGTAAAAAAATCCCCTTAACGAAACCATAAGAAGAAAATTCAATTGGAAAAAAATCACCCATGAGAGGAAACATCAAGAGGGGCTAGGTAAATCCCTTAAAGATATGTCACACATCCCCAAAAGAGATCAAATATGGATTCACTTTCTCTTAGTGAAGGTCTCGATGAAGATATTTACAACCTACTTTTTTGGGTCAGTGCAGGATCATGATGGGCCAAATAGGACTTATAAATAGCAACAAAAATACAAAAAGAAGATGTAAGAAAATTCACATAAGAATTTGAATAGTTTATTAATATAATTTAAAAATTATGTAGGAATAGAATTTTTAGTAAATTTAATGTAGTTTGCAAGTTACTGGGCCTTTTTTGGAAAAAATAAAATGATTTGGTGAAAATTTAAAATTTCAATGCAGTAGTACATCAAAATTTAGAAAAAAATAAAAAACCAGGCATTTGTCCAGCCACCCTAATGATCAGGAAAATTAAATATATTTTTGAATCTTTCAATATAAGTAGAGGACACATACCCAAATGTGACATATGTTTTGTAATTTTTTTGCAAGTAAATAATTAGTTATAAATTTTCTAGTAATAATTTTAAAAAATATTAAAAACCATTTGTCTGTCCACTCTAACTTGGTAAAAAATTTATGGAATTCATTTTTTTAAACTATAGTTTATGAAACATAGTGTGTGATGCATCTTTCAGATTCAAAAAATGTATAACTGTTCAAAAGTTATATATTTTTTCAATCAACCTATGAATCAAAACTTTACACATATTACATGTAGAAAATCAATAATAATTATCTATTAATTTCAAAATAAATCATATCTTATATCAAGGTAGAATGCTGAAAATTTGTTGAATAAACCCTTTTCATGTCATGAAAATAAGATGAATTTTTTTTTTTCAGAATGAGGGGTGAAGTTCGAAAAACCCTTGCAATCCCTGTAAACATGTTGGAGATTAGAATTTTTAGGTTAGACACCCCCAAGACAAATCCCAAAGAAATATTGAGGAAAAATGAATATTCGTTATTAAAGAATATCCTTATTATACAATTAAAAACATATATCTAGTTTTTTAAGAAACAAGTATCTATTTCTTTTAATTATATATATATATATCACTATAGACTTAAATTTAACATGTTATAATTATTTTTTTATTTTTTTGATTAGAGGAATCAGGTAGCATGACCCCCTATAAACTGCAATGCACCTGGTAAACATTTTAACATGATCGGCGGTGCTGGCGCAACATGCCCTCCGATACCACGGGGGTGGGGGAGACTAGACCTCATGACCAACCTCCTGCAATAGGAAAGATTTAGCCAACTGAGCTAGGGCCCCAAACCTTATAATGTTAATATTAATATAAATATTTATATATTGTAACATCTGTCATGAAAACCCCAAAGGACAAACATTGCAAACAATTTTTTTTTAAATAATACAAAGTAAAGGTGCAACTAAACATTAAATCATATTTACATTGCACATTAACATCATAACATCAAGTCCTCTGGGGCACGCGAGGTCGCATCGGATAACAAACTCATAACGAAAAGATAAACGATAACGCCAAATAACTTATCTAAATTTACATACATCAACATTAAAAAATCCATTTACAAAAGTACATCCATGTAACCATAAGTAAAAGAATAATACATCATGTGATACAACTATATCAAATCTCATAAAATGAATGGTTACAAATGTTCATATACAATACATCATTGTTTATTACATTACATGATCAATAATGAATACAATGAAATCTCCCATACATGTGGAAAAAATACATAGTACAAATAATGTATGAATTACACAATGAATCTTAGGTACAAGCTCCAACTGAAGAATGGTGAGAAGAACGAACGTTGATGGGGAACCCAACGGGTGCAGAGCATGTTCCACCCAATCATGTGGGTTATAAATAACCCACCCGCCGTGCTCAGAGGTGAAAAGGAAGTAGCCATGACCATGAATGTCATAAGACAAGGGTATGTGCAGGATCATCATGGGAAAAACAAGCCCTTAAGTGGCAAAAAATTCAGAAAAATCAGAGTTAGGAAATTTAATGTAAAAATTTGAATAAGTTATCTATATTATTTCAAAAATATGTAAGAATAGAAATTGCAGAAAATTGAATATAGTTTCTAAACTACTAGATTTGTTTAAAAAAAAACATCTATTTGGTAAAAAATTAAAATTTCAATGCAGTGGTACTTAAATTTCAAGGAAAAAATAAGTAGGTGTTTGTCTGACCACCCTAACCACAATAAAATGTTAATATTTTTTTATAATATTTTATATATAAGTAGAGGACTCATGCTCCAATGTGATGCATATTTTTTGTAATTATTTTCCAAGTAAATAATTAATTATGATTTTTTTATTACAACTTTTTGAAAAATATAAAAACTCAAATGTTTGACCACCTTAAATTGGTCAAAACTTCATGAAATTCAATTTTTCTTTTTTTAATCCTATAGTATGCAAAGCATAGAATGTGACACATATTTTAGATTAAAAAAATATTATACTATTTGAAAGCTATAGATGTTTCTCAATCAGCCTATCAATTAGGACTTTAGTTGTAATTTGAATAGAAAATGAATAATAATTACTTATTAAATTCAAAATAAAGCATAATTTATATTGGTGGATAGTTGAGAATCTCCCTTAAAAACCCTTTTCATTTCATCAATTTCGGGTAAAAAAATAGTCATCAACCACATACCCATCATATTGCAACTTTTTGGCCCATCATGATCTTGCACATACCAATAAAGGACAACATAGTGCAATAAACCCAAATACATCATCAAAGATCACAAAGGACATAAATGATAACATCCATGAGCCAACATATTAAACGTAAATCCATAAATCTCATCACAAACAAACCAAGGCAATAACCATAACCAAGTAACCAAAGAAACAATCATAAAACATTTCCAAAAGAATCTGAAACAACAATTAGAACACCATTCCAGAGGAAACCAAGAAACAAGGCATAAGGGCATCTAGTGGAGAGTGTCATCACATACTCTACATGGGTTATCCTGGCCCTTCCTCCAACATGATGTGTTGACCCCCATCTATGGTTATCCTAGCCCTTCCTCCTACTTGAGGTGTCGACCCCATAGGGTAGCTCATGCGGAGCCCTTAACCTCTCATGAGGACAAGGTTATGACTTTGCTGACCACCGCCTTCTCAGTCTACCATTAGTTTGTGATATCCCTAATGCATAGACAAGGTATCCAATATTATCTTATGTGTTTTTACTACCCATCCCCCTAAGTTCTGTTATTTAGGTTTTCACTTGTTAAACTACTCTTACGTGGGTTATCCTGAGCTCTTCCTCCTTTTGAGGTGTTGACCCCCATGAAGAGACACTCTCCCCAAGACCCCAAAACATAACAAAGCAAGCAAGGGTTGTACCATAAGGAACAAAGCATATATCACAACCAAGACATGTGAGGCATTACCCATCTTGCTAAACACATAAAACCAGAGTCTCAACAAAAATCGTACAACCCTTTCAAAATAATAATAATAATACCAAAATCTTGCCTGACAAGAGCACATAACAAGAGAAACATCAACTTATAAAACATTTCATCCCTCTAGAAACCTAAGGTTTACAACAACCATAAATGGGTTCACAATTGCAATAGGGTTCCCACATTGAAAAAAAAACCAACAATAATAAAATGAAAAATAAACAATTTCATAGGGTTTCAATTCAGATCAACATAATCAACACTACACTCTATTCTATTACAAAATCTCTATTCCCATAAAAATTCAATGATACATAATTTTTCCTTTTTCCAATTATCCATAAAACCATAAATTCCATTTTCACAACTAAAACAGTCAATGTATCTTCACCTACATATTATATATATATATATATATATATATATATATATATATATATATATATATATATATATATATATATATATATATATACAATATAAGAAAAACTAATTTTCTCTTTTATTTAATTATTCTACATCAGTCCTGAATCTTTAGAATAAATCCAGAATAATTACATGTGAATTATATATATATTTAAAGATATATATATTTATATATATATAGCATTAAATAAATCGCATAAAGAAAAACAAAAAAAATTAATAACATAGCCATATGCAACATGTGTGCACGCAATCCCAAGGACTGCGCACAATAGTCCTTTGGACTGTGCACAACCATCCTTTGGACTTCCATGGCAGTCCCAAGGGTTGTTGTGTGTGCTAGGGGCTTGGGGTAGGTACAGCTAAGGCTGGCCCTCCCCACTATGCATTAATTTGGTCCTTGACAAATAAATTAGGCCAGAATAAATTATTTATTTATTTTTAAAAAAAATGGCCATCAATAATTTCGATAACACAATTAATCATCACATCAATATATGTGTATATACATGTTTTGGTATGTATATATATATTTATTAATATTTTAGAATAAGATATAGAAGGATAAAATACATATATTCATATATTAACATATATATATATATATTTTTTTCAAAATCCAAATCTATAATCCTGAGAGGGGTAATTTTTTTTCTAAAATCCAAATTATACACATTGATCATTTTTACAGGCTCAACCAATAAATTTCTCCATAGCCAAATTATAAAACACAAAGCATTTTCAAAAAACCAGTTTAATTTCTTCAAAGATTTCTAAAACCCTCACAAGAATTCCTTTCTTTCACAACAACATACTTATTTATTTTTATTTATTTTATTTTTCTTTTGAATCAGACAACTAAAGAAGCAAGGAAATGGAACCTGGAGTCCTGTGCTATTGAAAATATGATGAAGCTTTTCTTGATTCCAATGGCCTTTTCGAAGCGCTCTCGTTCCTGCCTTCAAAGCTTCTTCACCTGATTCTCTTGACCAATCCTCCAATCTAAATATTACTTCAGAAGAACCTCTGTTACAAAACAAGGAAAGCTAAAATAATTTTCTATAGAAGAACAAGGGAAAATCCCATTTCCAAAACTTAATATTTTCTACAACTCCTGTGAATGAAAAACTTGCAATTTTTCTATTAAATAAAATATCTCTTCTTTTTCAAAAGCTCTAAAAATCCAACTTAAAATAATTTTTCTAATTTTAATCCTAGCTTTTCAACCAACACTTAACACTCATTCATCCTTTTTATCTTTTCTTTTCTTTTATTGATTTTTTCCCATTTAACAATACGTTCTGTTTTAATTTTGATTTTGCAAGCTTTACTTGTAATTCACAAAAAATAATTTATTTAATTAATTTATTCCATAATTATCCTGAACATGCTAATTTAATTAAATTATCAAAATACTAAATTTTAAATAATTTAATTTATTCTTTTAAATAAATCACATGACTCTTTAATATAAGACTTTTATATTTTAAAATAAATTATTCCAACACTATTATAAACATTTATTAATAGGGTTTTTTTTTTCTGATTTTTGCTGAAATCACATATTTTTAGAAAATATAATGGTTTAAGCCTTAAAAAGTTCTATTTTAAGTATTCCAATTGAAGAGGGTTTGATCAAATCACCTTAGATCAAACCCCCTTGGATAGAACCTTGCTAGTTTTAAACCATACCTATAAATGAGTCTTCTTTACACCTATCAAAATGTTGATAAAAAATCACTTTTGATTTAGCTTTTGGGGGATCAAATAAATTCATTTAAAATTGATTTCAAATGACTATGATATTCCTCAGAATGAGCTATCCAAAAAATATAATTTTAATATGTTTTGGTTTTGTTACGTATTTGTTTTTTTAGTTTAATTAAACATACGTTTTTCATCGAAAATGAATGTCTTTGTTCTTCACATGTGAAAAAATAGCAGATTATAAAAAAAAAATTGGAAAATATGAGTGCACTAGATATTGAAGTCCTTGATCCAAGAAAAGAAATAAATTGAATTTTGATATATGCAAAAAAAAGTCACGCATTATACAGTTGCGCTGTGCCTGAATTATAATTAGTTTGAATTTGAAACTTGATTAAGGAAAAAATATTCAATAAAAAACTATCTAACTAAGTGGAAGCACTAGATATCGGAGTTAAAAATCTAAATTCGAAAGAATTATAATTTTATCCTTCATGGAAAAAATGTTATACATTATATGGTGTGCGTCACTTTTTAAAAATGTTGTTTTCAGAAAAAACTAGTTTTCATGGGAGATGGAAAAAGAAGTGCAATATGATTCCAAAATATTTTTAAAAAATATTTTTAGAATCTACAGACAAAATTTGATGAGACTCTAGTTTGCACCATCTTCAAATTCCTCACAGTTTAGCCGCTATAGGTTCCCGAATGTGAAGATTTAGTTAAAAATAATAATTTCAATGTCCAGTTTGGCCAAAAATTGTAAACTACTATTCTGGGATCACCCAAGTTCATCATTTAATCATATAAACAACATCATACAAAACATCAATGTAAAATAAATACCAAAATACACTCACACAAACTACTATAATAAATTGCAAAAATGACAAAAACAAAGACGCACAATACCACTTAATAAGGATGGTTTGACAAACATGGGATGGGGTGACTTCCTTGTCATCTCTATTTCAACATCATGCACATTGGGTAATTTGATGCTCGCCCTGTCCTGCTGAAGTAGGTGGAATCGAGACTCTGTACTTGCAATTCCTACATACAAACAAGATTGTGTACATGTATATATATATATATATATATAATCAAAACATCACATTGTGAGAAGGAATTGCAACGTAGCAAGGCACTCACAAACGGGTGGTGCTACATTGTCCTCTCACCAAAACTATTCTATCAATTACAACATTCAATATAAAGTAACATTTCTAAACTAACTGATCACATTATAAAATAATCACTAAATCACTACATCACAATGTATTACTGAAATCAAATTAACATCACCAAAACATAATGTCATATAAATTATCCATGTCCTCAAATGAAGTAACATAATCACCAACAGTCTAACTATCCAATCCACCAAATGAAACAATAAATAGTACCTATTATAGTCACAAGGTATCAAACAAAAGCATAGAAAAATAATAAGTCCAAACAATAACAGGAGGGGTATTACGTATATTATATAATATAATATATGATAAATTAATATAATATATGTTATATTTAATATAAATATTTAATGTTATTTAAAATATAAATATATAATTTTATATAATATTATAAATTTTATTTGACGGAAAGGATATCCATTTCTTTTAATTAGAAATGTTAATTGGAAAGGAAGTATTAATATTAATATAATATATATTATATTTAATATAATAATATATAAAAATAATATTAAATATATTTAATAATATAATGTATTATTAAAAAATTATTTGATGGATTGTTGCAAGAGAGTATTAAATATCATATTTATTATAATAAAAGTACAATGAGCTGAGAGAAATATATAGATCTCACTCTCTCTCCCTCTCTCTCACCTTCCCTATATACTTTTGTCTATCTCATCCTCTCCCTCTCTACCTACATTTCTCTCAATTTGTCTCACCCTACCTTGCCCTCCATCCTTCCAACTATAGGTCACTTTGTCAACTTATGCGTACCCTTATCCCTCACTCCCTCCCTCTCCCTCTCTCTACCTCACCCCCCCTTCTCTCTCTCTCACTAGATCTCTCTTTGTACCTCTCCAACCCTACCTCTCTTTATTCCTTGCTATGTGAGGGAGTCACTTTTATGTGCTCAGAATGGATATGATCTCATGGCTTTGATGCCTTGTTGGGTAATTCCAAGATCAAAGAGCTCCATTTGATAACCTTCTACAAGTAAAAATATAAGCACAATAGTATGTCTATCAAAATAAAATGAAGACAATAAATATAATATGAGAAACCATGTATATATAGGCAAGGTAGATGAGGTTAGAAGGTAGGATTAAACACGTGACTACCCCTCCAAATGAGCAACACTTGTGAGCTCACTTGAGAAGTGTATGATCAAGTAACAAGTATACATGTAAAGGTATCTCAATTAATGACGACATGTGTCTCAATACAATGAAGTGAGATAAAATCATAAGAAATCTAAGTGAATGGGTTAATCCTAGAAAGGTGATATCCAATCAAGATGGATAAAGATACTATTTACATGAAAATAATTTCTTTCTCTACTAATTGATGGGTCAAAAACCAAGTTTAAAAATATATTTTGATATAGACTTGTTCTCATTAAGATCACCATCCCAATTAAGTCCATGAGTCTAATTATATTTAACGTATGACTATTACATTATAAATTATGTTATAAGTATGATTTCCTTATATGTACTACATATATGTTTGGCCATAGTTGAATGATGCTCATGTTTCTCTATCATGAAGCTTGAAACTATACTAACTATAAAATAAAATATCATGGAATATATTATGTATGTAGATGAGGCTACTAACAAGTTGACAATACAAGGTGGCATCAAAAAGTGGTGTGGAACACTTTTCATCAAGCTTGGATCCAAATGAAAAGGTATTTTTTGTAGGCTTATAATGATCCATGTAAAAATGAGCTACAATATCAAGAATACATACTTGGGATGGAAATGGATTTTATATTGGCTTATAATAATGCATGTAAAAATGAGCTACAAGATCAAGATTACATACTTGGGATGGAAAGGAAGATCCTAGAAGAGGTTTTAGTGATCTTGATCTTGATAAAGTAGTGTAAGAGACCTACTTTATTCATGACAATAAATCATGTAAATAATTCTTAAATTTGATGATGATGGATTAAACACTCCTTATTACAATCAAATCAACAATATATAGAACCAAGCAGCATTTAACCTAGTATCCCTTCATGCCCCATTCATTGGGTATCTAGGGTCCATGCAAAGCATTGAGCTAGTAAAGGGGCACCGCCAATTTTTAAAGAAAGGACACAACTATAACTCTCAACCCACCCTAAAAATTATAGGGCCAGGAACATCCCTTCCATATCGTTCTCCCTATGATATGAGTGGAATTGTTAGAACCCAATCAAGAGAAGAAAGAAGTATATGTCAATTGGCATACCAAGCCCATGGGACCTACTTGAGTCCATAGAGAAAATTTTAGTTTATAAATTAATAAATAATCTTGAATGAATCCCTATAGCTATTCCATATAAATCTCTTCTTTTAGATCTTCATGAAGAAACGCACTATTCACATCCATATAAAGTATAACCCAACAATGAGCTACAACAATAAAAAGCTTTTGGTGAATGGAGTTCATCTAAGTGACAAGGGAAAAATTCTTAGTGTATTCAATACCTAGAACATTTAAGAGAGCTTTGGGCATAAGTTGTCCTTTTGAAAATCTTGACTAATCCATCCCCTATAAATTTTTTATTATAGATCTATTTACAATAAATAAATTTTCTTCCCTCAAGAAGTGGAACAATTTCCCATTTTTTTTAAGAGTTGTACTCTTCGTTCATGGATGAATTCAACTTAGGAATTCTTGATGTCTCAAAAAGGGATTTTGGAGCTAAATTTATGATAATATAAAAAATAAGAATATCTAGGTGCTATAACTAAGTCCCTAGAGTGCCTAAATGATAATCAATACGAAATTTTGTAGACTCAAGAGTCTATTGAACACAATTGGGCATAGTAGAAGGAGATGGAGGAGGAGATTCCTTGGCCTCTAAATGTGAACCCAAAGAAGGGGGAGGTAAATCCTCATTAATAATATGATGATTAGAAGCTAGATAAATCCCTTTGAGTCACAATCATCTAAATACACTCTAGAGGAAGGAAGAGTATGAGAGGAGAAACTAGGAGATCTTTCCTCAAAATGAACACTACTCTCAGTAAAGAATTCACATTTCTCAAGATCAAAACTTCGTTATCGTTTGACACCACCTAGATATCCAACAAAGATGTAGGGATGAATATAACATTAGAGTGCCATATTCTTCTCTAAAGGAATGCATTCTCATGTTGGTAAACGAAAATATTGGAAGTAGTGTACACAAAAGGTATCATATTGCACAAAATTAAATGTGAGTGATTTATTTTAGTTCATTTGCTAGATGTGAGCAACATAGTTGATATTTTTAGTCTAAAATTTAGGTGCAAGGTAGTGTGCATAAATCATGCAATTGTCAATCTCTTTCAAGGATCTATTTTTCCTCTTAGCTACACCATTTTCTTGATATTTGAATTTGATAATGTGAAAAATATAAATCTATTCAAGAGTGTTAAATTTATGATCAAAATGGTGGTTCACATATTCTATCATTATCAATGTAAAGAATCTTGATGTACTATCTAGATTATTTATTGGCATAATCCTTAAAATCCTACAATCTATCAAAGACTTCTCCTTTTTTTCAAAGGAAGAAGACACGTGTATCTAAAGTAGTAATTAAAAATAAAGTATGGAAAAATTGGGTCTTCGTAAAATACAAGGATGGAAAGAAAACCTTGAAATTATTGTGTATTATCTAAAGGTATTTTGAAGCTCTTCATCCTTCCATTTATTAATAATTTTATGAATATGCCTTCACAAGGCACAACTTGAATAAAAACCCATCAATAAATGTAATATGAGGAAGACATATGATCATGTCTTAAGTATTGAGTTGCTAATGGTAGCAATAGTTGAGATGACCAAGCAAATCATGCAATGATTTTCTCACAATATTTAAATGGATGAGTAATACTATAGTTGGAGAATCTAATAGATGAGTAATACTATAGTTAGATAATCTAATACAAAGTGATAAAAAGCATAAAACTAGGTGATGGTCAATATTCCCCATTGTGGGAAGAACATTAATTTGAGGATTACTAATGGAAAAAAAATTTGGAGTGAATTTTACCTTACTACTATTCTAGAGATAAGTGATCTAGTAGATGAAGATAAAGTTATCCAATGAGTTAGGTGCATAGATATAATATCCTAAAATTTACCAATTCTAGCATATACTTAATCCTTTCCATCAAAGTCCACCAGAGAGTAATCCCTAATGAGAATTTGAGGTTGTAAATACTTATTATTTTAACAAATAAATCCTTTCTCTATTAGAACCCATATGGTATGAATCACCTAAGTCAAAAAATCACTAATTGAATTTTTTTCAAGTAACAAGAGTAATTTATTTCCCTTTACATAATTTAAGAGAAGGGGTGGGGGAATATGCTATAGAGGATGGTAGATTAATGTAATTCATGTTTAGAATATTCTTTAGCTCATCTATCTACTTACCATGATATGAATGTTCCTTATAAAAAATCTTCTTATATTAACTACATGTTAGTAATTTTTTCTTCTAATGATTCTCCCTAGATGAAGAAGACTTACTATTTTCTTTTGAAAAAATGAGGATTGTGATTGTCCTTTATGTGACTTATGCTTGGACCTATTATGTTTCTTCTTAGATTATGACTTGACTCTCTCTATCCCTTTTGTTAACTATCCAACAAATCTTGAAGCTATAATGGCTTTTGAAGACCCATGTAAATTATATTTTCATATTCATGCATTGACATCTCAAAGAAGGATGTGAATGAAGGCATAAAAACCATAGTGTGATTATGAAAACTAGTTCTCAACAAAGGTTTCATATTTAGTACCAAGTTTGTTTAGGGTACCATATAGAAGCTAAATTCCATTTTTCTTGGTGCCACATGCTTTACATTATTCTACAAGGTCATTAACCTTGTGATGTAATCTTGAATATTATAAATGAATTTTGGATCAAGGTTCATTAGTTTAGTGTTAATTTGCTATCCTTATAATTCATTAGCTTGATCATACAAAGTATTTTTTTTTCTCAAGCTTCATGTTATTTTTACCAATCTAAAACATTAGATCACAAAAAATGAAATTGTGAAGATAACAAAGTCCTTTAGTATGTTTAAGAATCCATTTTATCTTTTCCTTAGCATCTATGGGTTCATTTACCTCTTCTTCAATATATGGAATATATCCTTGTTGTATTAATATATTCGATGCATTTTGATTCCATGTTGAGTAGTTGTATGGATTTGGTAATGGAAACTTAAAGAGATCCATTTTAAGGAAAAATAGAGCATAAACAAAGGGAGATATACAGGTGCACACACACACACACACAAACACACACACAAAGAGACCCCGTAATTTCACTCAATCAAATATTCCCCAAGAAAGTATGATTTGACACTTTATAATTAGTGTGATTATTGTTGGAACTAGTAAGAAACATAAAGTAGACTTTGAGTTTAATGCTTACAATTTGTCAAAATTAGGGCTTATGCTAAAACTATGATTTTTTTAATTTTCATGAGAATAGTCTAATAAAATCACTATAATATACACAAAAATTATAGACTTTTAAAAAATCCACGTAAAAAGGAGATTGTATGAGCTTTAACAAAAGAATGAAAGTTCCTAAAAAGATAATTATTAAACAAAAACTATAATAAATTACAAATTTTAAAATATCCATACAATGAAATAAAATAAAAACTACACCAAAGCATAGAGCATGAAAATTTATCCCAAATAATTAAAAAGTACTTGAAAAATAGAGGTCATTAGCCCAAGTTATGAGCCATTGAAGTTGAAATACAAAATATAAAATGGAAATGGAGAGAGGATTTAAAATTTAAATTGACTATTGAGGTTAGTATGATATTTTCAAGGAATATTCTAATATTTTTCCAAATATCCTACGTTCTTCTATGAATATAAAATTTCCTTTAGATTTCTTGAAAATTATCATCATACTCAAAAATTGCTTGTTTTAAATTTAAAAATTACAAACCTTTGATGAAAAATTTTCCTTGTAAAAAATGTTGTTTCATGTAAAGCATTCCTTTAATATGCCACTTAATTAGTAATGGGGGGAGAAATCAAGTGGGGTCTCTTTCTGGCCTGTCCATAGGATGCAATGGTGGTGGTTGGGCTACTCACCAATGATGTAATAGTAGAATGCTATGCAACTTGCATTGCTTGTGGTGGTTATGGGTGGAAGGATTGTTATAGGGGGCATTATCTAGTTATGTTTCTTGAACAATGTGTGGTACTATGTATTATTTTTTTATTTTTCAAAAATGTATAGCATGGTGAAAGGGAATCCATATGGGATGAAACCCCAAAAAAAATCCTTAAGGTAAAATTTGTAAAATATTGATAATTTAACATTTATTCTTAATATTTTTGGGCCTTATAGATGTGATTTAAGGGTCTAATTGATATAAAAAAGACTTGAAATGATAGCTTCCCATAATATCAAACAAGAAAACTCCTACTTCAAACCCTTACAGATCTAGCCTGCAAGGTTTGACTAAAATAAAATAAAATTTTGGTTTGACTATTTCAGCTACTTTAAAATCAATGGTGAGCTCAAAATAGCTCTTCGAAGCTCCAAAATATCTACAAATAGTTAGCTTAAGGAAAGGAGCCCTCTGATATGTTAAAAAAAAATTCATACACTTTTTACTCTTCATATCATCCAATAATATAAGAGAAGAGCATAGTCATTTCTTTAAGAAAATAAACTCTACACTCCCATATTTCTTCAAAAAATTAACCTACAACCCATAACCCACTCTAACACTATATATATTTTGGATGTGAAGTCACCTTGAAAGAAAATGACTAAAGGAAATAAAGAAAAAAGATCTAGAATTCAAAGAATAAAATATATTATATTCAATAGGAAATGTAAAGCATATAATAATAAGTGATTATAAAGGAACTATATTTGATTATATATAGAATATACCACCCAAGAGACCAGAAACACAACCAATATGGAATAATATAAAAAAATTTATTTTGTAAACTCAACCTAGTGTGAAAGGAATTTAGTGGAAAACTAATTAGGAAATAAAGTAGTTAGGAAATATACTTTAAGCACATTGATAGATACCTAAACCAAAAACATTCACCTTGATGACATATGTGTTAAGAAAATAGCTTGGTGCTAAGGACCATTATTGGGATCACACTATAAGAGTATTGAAATATGAAATTTTCTTAACATTGATTCTAGCCTGAGGTTGATTTAACAATAATGAAAATAGATAAATGGTGGTAACAATAAATGTCAATTATTAATCATCGATCATGATAAGCTCAAATGCACATGATTCCAATTATTTTAATGTAAGTTATGACAAATAGGTGTCTTTGTGAGGATGACAACAAATTCTAATTTATTGATTGATAATGTTTGATGCCAATTGATGACTATTTTTGTAAGAGGATATGCTCTTGCATGATCCTTTAATTGTATGCTCATGATATCTTATTTTATGTAATTGTTATAGGATGGCTCCTTTAATTACGATACCATAAGTGCATGATTTATAAATTTATGTGTTCATGCTAGCAAATAATAGCCATATCATGAACCTTCAAAAGTGGTAATTTAAATTTTTAAAACTGTTGATAAAATCACATCTATAATCCCATCCAAGGGATAAAATTTTAGGTCTAGTTCAATTAAATGACTACAATGTGTTGAGAACTAATTCAAGTGTGTATTGATATGCATGATTTAGTGTAATGGAATAAGAGATTTATGAAGTTAGTAAGTGCACACACACAAAAAAAAGTGTTAGAATCATATAAATGTCATTCATATAAATTAACCTAAAACGTAGAAGTGAAAAATAAAATAAATAATTTTCTCTACAATTATCATGGAATCTTAGGATTGTAGATTGTAAGAACTCTTGAAAATATCCTCTAATATTAAATGAAAACTAAAAATTATTAAGTAGAAATATAAACATTTGATCACATGACATAAATATGACCAAATTAATACTATATATTTTTTAGAATGAACAAACCTTATAATAATATAACTAAAAAATAATTATTTCATTATTATTCTAAAATAATATTATTACTGTGAAATTTTTATATTTTTATGTTTATTATAGAAAATATTTTTCTTGAAATATTCTCGTATTAAAATTACACTAAATGTGTTCCTTATATGAAGTGAACAACCTCCTCTTAAAAATCAATGGTTAAAAATTGTAGAGAAGGATGCAAAATTGTTGAAATGATCTCAACCATCAAATTTTCTAAAATATTAAAAAAATATAATATATGATTAAAGAAAAACAATTGCATTCTTATCTAGTCTTAGCTTTAAATTAAGAAAAGATAGGATAAGATTTTTTTCCATTTATACTTTTCAACTTAGATTTTTAGATAAATAATAATATTTTTTTAATAAGTATATTTTTCAAATAATAATATTAACAAGTTTCATGTAGTGGCTAGTATTTTCCTTTATAGTGTTGTAATTATTGTTTTCTAGAATTGAAAAAAAAAATGGCTTTATTATTGTGAATAGAAATAAATGTAAGTTTTGTTAATTATAGCATTTTAGTATTGTTAATTAGTTATTTGAATGACCTAATCCTAATCCTTACTCACACCCTAACTCTAGTTCTATCCCTAACCCTAACCCCAATCCTAACCCTATCTCTAAATCTAGCTATAAATTCTAAACCATTATCATAATCCTAGACCTATCTCTGACCCTAACTATGATCACAACAGTATTCATAACTATGAACCTAACTTTAATCACTAACTTTTAAATAAATAATATATTTAATAAATGTTATATTACTAATTATTATATATTAAATAAATTTTATAAATAAAACAAATATAATATAATTAAAAATAATTAAAATTTAGATATTATATGTTGGCAATATTCCTTCTCATTATTAATGTAAAATTGTTATATATTAAAATGAATAGTTGTTATATTAAGGATGCTATAGGATGGTGGAGCGGGGAAAAGAGTCTGAGAATGACAGGGAAGGATAGCATGATCAAGCAGCAACGAAGCAGAACGAAGAAAATTCCTGGGTGGTGCCACCCCCAAAAGCAATCTTGGTAGACGTCTCTGACATTGCAGAGACAGATGTTTGTCACCTTGAAAGAAAATTCATTATAGCAAGGTTTCTGGGAAAACGACTTTCAAGGAAAGAGATTGGTGAGTGGGTGGTTGAAAATTGAAACTTTGACCCAGTTTTGAACTTCATGCCCAAAGGCTTCTTTTGTGGTTGTATTCAAAAGTTAAAATGAAAGGCAACAAATATTGGAGGCGCTAATGTGGAAGAATGGTACAACATTTCTCTTCCTCCAGAAATGGGAGATAAATTTTAATCCTTTGGCCTTCAATCCAAGCAATGGCCCAATGTGGCTTCGGCTCTATAACCTCCCTTTTGAGTACTGGTCACATAACTGCCTCACAAAAATAGGTAATGCTTTGGGCCAAACTATTGATGTGGATCTCCATGAGGACAAATCCCTAATATATATGTTAGTATTCATGTAATATCAATTAAAAAAATTCTGCATATAATAGAATTACAATCGAGTGGCAATATGTGGAAACAAGCTATTGAAATTAAGGTTCCAAAATTTTCCTGTTCTAAATGTAGACAAAGAAATCACAATACCGATGGCTGTAGACGTTTTCCCCTGACAAGAAGAGAAATGTGGAGGGAAAATACAAAAAGGGTGGCAAGGGAAGAGAGGCCGAAAGGGGATCAAAACATAAATCAAAGTGTGATGGAACAAGAAGGGGCGCAAGCATCTTTTTTGGCGAAAAACTAGAAAATCATTGTGGCGGGACCGCTAGAAGAAAGAAGGGATGAAGATTCACAATTTGAGGAAGGAGAGATCATGAGCACATGCAAGAAATGTCCAATAAGATTACTTAAATGGCATGAAAATAAATCTCACAAAGGTTTAGACCATGAAACTAACAAAGAAAATATGGATGATCTAGACATAATGGAATCAAGGTGAATTACAATTTGACAAGAATGCTTCTGTCTCAAAATTGGGAAGGAAGATGAATAAGAAAAAGGGAAGAAGAGGAACTTAAGAGCAAACAACCTTCAATCCGATTATATATGACGAGATCCAAGAGAGAAAAGGCCTCCCTTGGAGGGAGATAAAGGTTCTCTCCTAGAAATTTAGGGGCATAAATGCCCCTAACAAAAGGCAACTGGTTAAACGCCAGTTGGAGAGTCAAAATCCAGATATCATTCTGCTCCAGGAAATGAAGCTTGAAGGTGATGAGAGTTCAAACTTCATTAAACATTGCAAAATTTGGCAGGGACTCTTTGTTGAGGCAAACGGTGCATCTGATGGTCTGGGCATGGAAAAATTAAGGTGACCCTTAGCAACTCAAACATTAATTGGATGCAAGTAGAGGTAAAAAAATTCAATTCAAATTATGTTTTTGAAACTCATAATGTTTATGGACCAATAAAATCAGAGGAGAAAAAATGGATCTGGGATTTTTTATCCAAAACAATAGGCAAGCAGAAAGTAATAATAGTGGGCAATTTTAACACCATAACAGATTTAAAAGAGAAAATGGGAGGTTCCCGAAAAATTGTCCAAAATCAAAATGATTTTATTAAATCATTGAAAAAATAAAATTGATAGACGTTAAAGTTGCAAATGGAATTTTTCACTTGGAACGATAGAAGAAAATGTTTTACTAATATATCTGAGAGGCTAGATAGGTATCCAGTTTATGAGGACTAGCTACAAGGAAATCTTCTTTTAACTTCTACAATCCACCCAAGAGCAATCTCTGATCACTTTCCAATAATACTATTAATCAATGAAGGGACAAAACCCGCAAAGAGTTAGTTTAGGTTCAAGAAGATGTGGTTGCGGCCCCTAGATCTACCTAGGCTTCTAAATCAATGGTGGTCAGAATCCATAAATATGTTTGGTTCAATGATTTTTATTTTTCAAAAAAGTTGCAAAGGTTAAAATAGAAATTAAGGCTTTGGAATAGAACGTGCTTTAAAACATCTTTGAGGAAAAGGAGTGCATAGAGGAAGAATTTTCAACACTTGGGGAAGTGATTCTGAAGAATGGTATGACAGGTGTGGAATTTGAGAAGGAAAATTATTTAACCACTAAATATAATGAAATTCTCTTGTGGGAGGAATGTTATTGGTGCTCAAAATCAAGAGACACATGGCTTGAGGAAGGTGATCTGAACACAAATTTTTTAGATAATTCTACAAAGTTGAAATGAAGCTGGAACAAGATTTCACAAATTAAGGTTGATGATGGAAATGTCTTAATGGGAGATGAAGAGATTCAAAAGGTTGGGGTGGATTATTTCACTCACATGCTTGGTCTCATAATGATGTTGATCCCCTAAATCTAGAGATTATCATAGACATTGAATCAAAGGTAACGGTGGTGGAAAATGCTTTCTTAATGGAGAAAGTTTTTTTGGAGGAAGTAAAGGCAACACTTTTTTAAATGCAGCTCAATAAGGCTCTAGGCTTGGATGGGTATAATGTATTTTTCTATCAGTTTTGCTCAGAATTCATGGGGTAGAAATTATTGGAGTGGTTGAGGAATCGAGAAAGAAAAAAAACATCTTGAAGGATTCCAACAACACAAATATTGCTTTAATACCAAAAAAAGACCAATCTAAGTCCTTTGCAGATTTTTGGCCCATAGCCCTATGTAACACAATCTATAAATTTGTAAACGAAGTGATGGAAAGTCATTTAGAAAGGATTCTACCTTGGATAATTTCTTAGGAACAATCTAGTTTCATGTCTGGTAGGATCATTGTGGATGGTATCATAGTTGTACATGAAGTAATTCATTCTTTGAAAAAATAAAACAAAAGAGGTATGTTAGTAAAGGTAGATATGAGTAAAGCCTACAATAGGTTTCAGTAGTGTTTCTTAATGGAAATAATAAGGAAGTTGGGTTTCAACTTTTCTTGGCTAAATTGGGTCTTCAGTTGTATCTCTTCCCCAAGGTACTCAGCAGTAATGAATGGGTTGTCTTGTGGTTTTTTCAGAGCCTGGAAAAAGGCTTAAGGAAAGGTGACCCAATTTTACCTTTCCTTAATGTGTTAATGATGGAGGTGCTGAGCAGTCAAATTATGAAAAAAAAAATTGATGGCTGGAAAGGTATTGAAATCATAAGGAACATCCCAGTGGCATTGCATCAGCCTTTTGCTAATGATACAATTTTGTATGGGATGGATTTGATGGAGGAAGCCCAAGGGATTAAGATAATGCTAGAGAAATATTGTCTACACTCTGGACAACAAATAAATGTAGAGAATTCCAACATATATTTTGTGAACATGCAACCGAAGGTCTCCAACAAAGAATATCAAATGCTTTGGGTTTTTCAATTGGACAACTACTTTCAAAATATTTGGGGATCCTGTTGTTTTTAGGTGTAGTGAATTTCAGCCTATGGGAAATTACCATAAAAAAATCTAGCTCACGGATAAAAATTTGGAAAGGTCATTAGCTGACAATGGCTGGTAGAATCCTAATGGTGAAAGTGGTTATTGCAACAATTCCAATTTACATGCTATCATGTATTGAAGTGTTAGTGAAGACAATTTGTAGATTGATGGGAATTCAAAAAAAACTAGTTTGGGATGGTGCTCATGATAAGAAACACATTCCTCTCTTATCTTGGGATACTATGATGCCTACCAATGAGCATGGTGGTGCTAGCGTAAAGGACTTGAGGATTCAAAATTGAGTGCTAGGGGTAAAGCTGGTTTGCCAAGTTTTCAAAAATACTGAACCCATGTGGAGAAAACTTTTAAGGGAAAAGTATTTGGACTCAATCACTTCAGAGAGGATTTTAACTATGGTGAATCCATAGAAAGGATCAACCATCTGGAACTTCCTTCTCAATTGTAGGGCAGTAATTGGTGATCATATAACTTGGGGGATTGGCACCAAAAATTTGGCATGGTTTTGGGAGGAATCTTGGAACGGCTACCCGATGCTCAATTTGTTGAAATGTAAACCCAACTGCAGCTGTCACCTCCACCTGCTACCGTCCTCCTACCTGCCACCATTCGGAGACCCCCGTAGCATCGTGGCTCATCTACACTGCTAGTCATTAACTGCACAATCAACAAACCATTGCCCGCGATATCGTAATATGGGTTGTTACCCATTGCGATACCGCGGGGAACCATCAATTAAGTCGCCTCTGCCAGAGGACATTCTATAACATGAAAAATTGATATTTAAGTTATAATATTAAAGTAAAGGACACTTTATTAAATACGTTTTGATTGGGAAAATGCAGTTAGGTAATTTGTAATAAATTTTATTTTGTGCCCTCCCTTCCGTGAATGTTTTTCACATGACTTTTAACTTTTACCTATATTTGTATATGTATTTACTTTTGAATTTCAATGTGAATGTTACAATATAGAAATTGATGAGCAGTAGCTCTAGGTTGAATATATTTTAAGTTTTATTTTTCTATTGTATTCCTCTACCTCTGGCCTTCACGTGGTATTAGAGCAAGTTTGATTATCAGAGTCAAGTTTATCAAAGCATATTATTTGGGTAAATTTAAAAAATGGTAGCAAGCACAAGCTTGAAAAACCCACAAATTCCACAGTTTAATGGGAAGAATTATGAGTATTGGACAATTACCATGAAAGCACTATTTAGCTCACAAGATATATGGGATATAGTAGAGAATGGATTTCTAGAGCCAGTAGATGTAGTAGCATACAATGCTTTAACACAAGCAGAGAAAGACTTATTAAAAGACACAAGGAAGAAAGACTCAAAGGCTTTATTTTATCTTTTTCAAGCTGTACATGAGAGCATTTTTCCAAGGATTTCAGCAGCAACAAAGTCCAAACAAGCATGGGACATACTTCAAATAGCCTATCAAGGCATGGCAAAAGTTAAAGCAGCAAAGCTACAAATACTGAGAAGAGATTTTGAAACAATATGTATGAAGGAAAATGAATCTATAAATTCATTCTACACCCAATTCATTCGGGTGGTTAATCAAGTTAGGTCTCATGGAGAGAATATGGAAGATACCAGAATTGTTGAAAAGATTTTAAGGAGTTTTCCCACAAAATTTCTATCAGTTGTAGTTGCTATAGAGGAGACAAAGAATCTCTCACAGTTCTCAGTTGATGAGTTGTATGCATCTCTAATTTCTCATGAACACAGGTTGAAGAGGTCAATAGATACATCACTGGAGCATGCTTTCAAAACTCAAGCTTTAGTTAGTCAAGGAAAAGGTAGAGGTAGATCAAAAAGAAGAGGAAGAAACTCTTATAGAGGTGAAAGATACAGTCTATCAAGTTCAAGTGGAAGAGGCAACAATCAAGGCTCAAGCCAAAACTCAACACAGAATTAGTCACAAAATCAAAGGTATGATAAATCTCAAGTCCAATGTCACTACTGTAAAAAATATGGGCATTATATGAATGAGTGTAGAAAGAAGCGGTATGATAATAATAGACAAAATGAAAAATTTTCAAGAGAAGGTCAAAATAAGAATTCAGATAAGAGCACAATGTTTTTAGCTTGTAATGTTGTTCAAGCAAATGAAAAAGATGTATGGTTTTAGATTCAGGTTGTAGCAATCATATGACAGGGAATCTAGAAATGTTTACAAGTTTAGATGAGAATGTAAAGTCTGATTTTACATTGGGTAATGACAACAAAGTGTCAGTCAAGGGAAAAGGAGATGTCAATATTCTAACTAAATAGGGGGAGAAAAAGTATATTTTAGATGTGTATTTTGTGCCTGGTCTAAAACATAACTTAATCAGTGTAGGGAAACTGGTTCAAAAAGGGTATAGAGTAACCTTCAAGAATGGTCTGTGCACAATTTTAGATAAATACCCAAGTAACCAATTTATTGCAAAAGTCAGAATGACAAACAATAGAATGTTTCCCTTAAAGATGAGGCCAGATTTGAATATAAATTATGGTCAAGGACAACACTTAATGAATTCACAAGTGGGTAGAGAAGAAACTACAGCAGTAGTGCAGACAATCTTCCAAGCTGAGATAAAAGATGAAAACTGGTTATTGCACCTAAGATTTGGGCATCTCAACTTTGGAGGTTTAAATTTACTTCGTAGGAAAGGCTTGGTCAAGGGACTGCCTTTAATAGAAAAACCAGAAAAGGTATGTGAAGGGTGCATTTTAGGAAAACAACACAGAGAATCATTTCCAGTAGGAAAGTCAACTAGAGAAAAAGCCCCTTTGAAAATTATACATTCAAATTTGTGTGGACCTATGCAAACACCTTCAATAGGTGGTAGTTTTTATTTTCTGACATTCATTGATGATTATTCAAGAAAAACATGGATCTATTTTCTAAAGTAGAAAAATGAAGTGTTTGATCTGTTTCATCAGTTCAAGAATTTGGTTGAAAAACAAAGTGGTTATTATGTCAAAGTGTTAAGAACAGATAGAGGTGGTGGATATATTTCAAGAGAATTTTTTAATTTTTGCAAATATCATGGAATTCACAAGTAGTTCACAACTAGATACACACCTCAGCAAAATGGAGTAGCTAAAAGGAAAAACAAAACAATCATGGAAATGGCTATAAGCATGTTGAAAGCAAAACATTTGTCAAATGAATATTGGGTAGAAGCAATATCTTGTGCAATCCATATATTGAATAGGTGTCCAACAAAAAGTGTTATGAATATGGTACCTAAAGAAGCATGGATAGGAAGAAAACATAGTGTTACTCACATGAGATTATTTGGATGTGTAGCATATGCACATGTGCCTAATGAATTGAGAAGGAAGCTAGATAAAAAAGGAGAAAAATATATATTTGTTGGATATAGTGAAGAATCAAAAGCTTATAAGCTCTATAATCCAACAACAAAGAAAGTTATAATCAGTAGAGATGTACAATTTGTAGAAGATGAAGCATGGGATGGAAGTATACAGAAGACAATCAATATTCCAGCTAGTATACCTCAAGAGGAGAATGAAGTTTCAGCATCAACAAATATTGCAGCTATTGTGACTCCTACCACTCCCATTCAAGCTTGGAAAAGTGGTCCACAAGTGACACTAGCATCGACTGTGAGAGCAGCCTCATTCATTCAAGGAAGCAGTCCAACAAGAGGACAACAAACACCATCTACAACAAGACCATCATGTCCACATTCCACAAGCTCAAGTGATATGTCAAATCCTACATTGGCAAGTCTAAGAAGACAGAAAATCAGAAGCATATGAGATATATATGAGCAAAATGAAGGTGAGAATAACTTAGATCAGATTTCTCTTTCTACATTTTATTCTCAAATAGAAGATCCAGTTCATTTTGAAGATGCAGTCAAAGATGATAAATGGGTAAGTGCTATGGATGAAGAGATTGAAGCAATTGAAAAGAATTGGACATGGGATCTAGTCAGTCTTCCGAAAGATAAAGATGTCATTGGAGTGAAATGGGTTTATAAAACCAAATTGAATGAAAAAGATGAAGTTCAAAAGCTCAAAGCAAGATTGGTTGTAAAGGGCTATTCACAACAGCCTAGAATTGATTACAATGAGACATTTGCACCTGTAGCACGATTGGATACTATAAGGATGATTTAAGCATTAGCAGCTCAGAATAAGTGGTTTATATCTCAAATGGATGTAAAGTTGGCTTTTTTAAATGGTTATTTAGAAGAAGTTTATGTGGATCAGTCACCTGGGTATGAAATTCTGGGTCAAGAAGACAAAGTTTACAAATTGAAAAAGGCACTGTATGGATTGAAGCAAGCCCCAAGAGCTTGGTACAATAGAATAGATAGTTATCTTTTGTTGAATGGATTTAATAGATGTAGCAGTGAGCCCACACTATATACAAAAATGAATGAAGAAGGTGAAATACTGATAGTATGCTTATATGTTGATGATTTAATGTCTCACTAGAAATTTTTCAATTGATCTGTTCAAGGCAGACATGAAGAAAGAATTTTAAATGACAGACTTAGGTCTGATGAAGTATTTTTTGGGCATTGAAGTGAATCAAAATGAAAATGGTATTTTTATTTCACACTCAAAATATGCAAATGACATTTTGAAAAGGTTTAATATGATGAAGTGCAAACCAACACCAACACCTACAGTGATAGGTCTGAAACTAAGCAAGGATGATAGAGGGTCTAATGTTGATCCAACTTTGTTTAAGAGGTTTGTTGGAAGTCTCATGTATCTCACAGCCATAAGGCCAGACATTATGTATGGAGTAAGTTTAATTTCCAGATTTATGGAAACACCAAAAGAAACCCATTGGAAAGCTGGGAAGAGAATTTTAAGGTATGTAAGTGGAACAAAAAATTTTGGCATTAAGTATTCAAGTTCAAATGAGTTCAAACTCATAGGATACAAAGATAGTGACTGTGCTGGCAGCATTGATGACAGAAAAAGCACGTCTGGCTATGTATTTAATTTTGGGACTGGAGTTGTCTCATGGTCTTCAAAGAAGCATCAAATAGTCTGTCTTTCATCAGCTGAAGTAGAATATGTGGTAGCCACAAGCGCAGCATGCTAGGCAGTTTGGATGAGAAGAATTTTGAAAGAATTGCAAAATGAACAAATGGAGACAACAAAAATTTACTGTGATAATAATTCAGCCATAGCTCTCTCAAAAAATCTAGTCTTTCATAAGAGAAGCAAGCATATTGATACCGGGTATCACTTTATCAAGGAATTAATTAACAATGGTGACATATTTTTAGAGTTTTGCAGATCAGAAGAGCAAAGTACAGATATTTTCATAAAGACACTGGGAAGAGATAATTTCATTTTTCAAAGAAACAGATTGGGCATGGTGGACACTGCAGTTATGTTTAAGGGGGAGTGTTGGAATGTAAACCCAACTATTGCCGTCACCTCCACCTGCTACCGTCCTCCTACCTGCCACTGTCTAGAGACCCCTGTAGCATCGTGGCTCATCTACACCGCCAACCGTTAATCGCATAGTCAACAAACCATTGCCCGTGATATCGCAATATGGGTTGTTACCCATTGTGATACTGTGGGGAACCATCAATTAAGCCACCTCTACCAGAGGACATTCTGTAACATGAAAAAATTGATATTTAAGTTTTAATATTAAAGTAAAGGACACTTTATTAAATACGTTTTGATCAGGAAAATGCAGTTAGGTAATTTGTAATAAATTTTATTTCATGCCCTCCCTTCCGTGAATGTTTTTCATGTGACTTTTAACTTTTACCTATATTTGTATATATATTTACTTTTGAATTTCAATGTGAATGTTAGCATATAGAAATTGATGAGCAGCAACTCTGGGTTGAATATATTTTAAGTTTTATTTTTTTGTTGTATTCCTCTACCTCTGGCCTTCACAATTCATTGCAAACTTTGTCCAAGGTAGTAGCTCTCTCAAAAGCTATCTATGGGGTTCATCTGTGCGAGTATATCTCATCCAGAAGGGAGAATGGGGTCTAGTAGTGGGAATGGAAGTTCTTTGACTTTTTGCAAGTCAAATAAGATCGTCACTAGTAGAAGACCTATTTTATTAAAGATGGATTTTTCTACCAGATATCTCAGATTCTATCCTATGGTTTTCCTCTAAAATTGGATCATATTCAGTAAAAATAGGTTATAATGCTATCAAAAATGAAACTATGGTGGACTCGTGGCCGAAGTGGCTTTGCTAGGGAAAGAGATTTCTCCCGAAGGAAGATTCCTTGTCTTGGGTGGCTATGCATGAGCAAGTATGATGGGTGGTAGGTTGGAGTGGCTGGGTGTTTTCGTGCCTCACTGGTGTGTTCTCTGTAGACAAAACATTGAGGATGTTGAACATCTTTTACTGCAATGCAATTTTTCCCAATCTTGCTGGAGGACCTTTTGTGCAAAAGTGGAATGACATGGGCTCTTTCCAAATACTTTAAAATCTCTTTTTGAATCCTGGTTGAATATCTTCAATGGATCTACTTTTGGTGGTTTGTTTTAAAAAAATTCAGAAATGGTGGTCTGGCAAATATGGCATGACAGAAAGCTAGAATCTTTAAAGGAAAAGTAACTTCTCTAGATGGTATTCTATTTAAAATTGAAAATAGGTATTAGTGAGCATCTTAACAAGAGCCTAATGAAAGATAATTTCAAGTACTTCTCAGTGTGGGATGAAAGGATGGAGAAAGTCTAGAAATTACTTAAGACTCCAAGTGGGAATTTATTAAAGTGTAGAGGTGGTAGAAGTAAATCTAAATGGATTTTTCCACCAAGGGGCTGCCTAAAAATGAACTTTGACAAGGCCTCAAAGAGCAACTGAGGCCCCTTAGGTGCTATATTTTTCATCCATAATGATGTAAGGAACTTCATTGGTGTTCCTTCTTTTAAACTCTCATGGATTACAAATAATGAGGCTGAAAGCATGGCATTGTTGGAAGGTGTTAATTTTTGTGCATCCTAGGGATGGCACAATGTGTATTTTGAAGGTGATTTGAAAGGTTGTGGTGAAGCAAGTAGCTTCAAATCATTCACCCAGTTGGAAACTAAATATGTGGAGTGAAGCAATAAACAAGTAACTTGGGAAGTTAAGAATACACACTATCACATGTTTTCAGAGAAGAAATTTTTTTAGAGGATCTCCTCTCAAAGTTTGGGATTGATCAAGCTGAGTACGTAGTCTCTTTTTAGAATGACAACTTGTTGCCCGACCTCATAGAAATTTGTATGAATGAAGCACATAAAGTTGCAGTTTAGCATGGTCAATTCTCCCCTTGGGTTAGTTATATGGTGAAGGCTTACAACAAGGTTGATGGAGTAGAAGCAATCAATAAACTCAAGGTGGAAAATGTTGTGAAGGACCTCTAGACTTTCTTGGTTCATGTGTATGGAAACAAGGAATCTTTGGAAATGTTTCAATTTAGAATTTCAAAGCTATGGGTTGGGATTGTCACTGTAAGATGAATGTAAAAAAATATCCTATAATTTTTTTCTAGAAGCAATGAATGAGAGCCACCCTCTTTGATGGTAATTCGCCCAAAAAAAATGATTATTTGTTACAAGTTGTTTACTTTTGAATTAATATCTATATTTTAATATATAAATATTAAAAATAAAATATATTATATTAAATTATAGGTTTTATTCTATGTAGACACAAGTGCAACTAAATCTCTTCATTCAACTCAATAATTGTCTTTTATTAACGATAAAAAAGTTTTGAAGGGTTCCTGAAACCCTGTACAAAAAGCAACAATGACAAAAGAAAAAATAGTGGATTGCCCACACAAAAAACCAAAGACAAGTTGATTACTAGAACATCAGTAGACCATCAGTGAAACAAACAATAAAAAACAAAGAAAACAAAGCAAAACAAACAGCCATTAGATAAGTTCTTTAAGTATCCTTGTCGCTTCCATGTCCTTTGACGCTAGCCTATCATGCATCTCCATGATGTCTTCCACATCCTACCTAGGGACTATCTTGCAATTCTTAGTTTTACTATGAATGTGCACACTTGATCCAGCTCCTAGGTCTATGGTCTACATCTCCAATACATCATTCTCCCCCTTTCCTTGCTCATATGCTCATCAAACAATCCTCTGCTCACCCAATATTTTTCCTTCTAGTTGAGGAAAAATAGACCTTCATCCAAAGCCTCCAACTTCTTCCTACTAAGATTAATGGTTGTGTCCATGCCCTTACAGAGTTGTCTATTATTCTTTTCAAGCAGCACCATTCTTAGACCATAGTCATTTTTTAGACTATCTGGCTCATCCACCACATAGTCAATACTGGAATTTAACTAAAGATGGAGTCCTTCTCCTTAAGGCTTTGTAGAGTGGAAATATTGCATCAAGCAATAGTTTCATGCTTATTGTGGAGCTCTTACACCTCTTGAACCAACCACATCAATAAATTAAAAGAAATGTCTTCCCCTTCTTTCACCAAACCTAACTCCTACAAGAAGTCCATAGCCCCCCAAAAAGGGCCCCTGCCTTGACGCCCAGTAGGAGGATCCTCATCTTGAGACACCTTGGTTATAAAATTGTCCTTGCCTCTGTCCTTAGATGCCACCACAGTAGAATCATCCACATTAACTACATAATTCACCTTACCAATAGGAAGGGACCCACCATCTCCATAAAAATCTGAGTTTGAATTCTCCATATTCACCATCCCACCATCCTAAAAATCCTCCACCACCTCCTAAAGTTTAACCCCCATCTCCTTGAAGTGGTTCTTGGACTTCTTACCAGAAAAAATCCACTCCTTTGCACCCTCCTTGAAGCGACTTTTGCGCTTAACATATGGGATGGAAAGTTTAGCCTTAGAAGTGGAGGGTTTCTTCCCTCTAGATGAGGGTGTATAATCAAGGTATGTATTGTATCCATTAGACTATCTTTTTGAGTCCTCTTCAATTTTCATTCCCTTGCTCTCTAAAATCTCTTCAACCCAATGTTCCCCACTCCCTTCCCTCTTCTTTTTCAAAAAATGGGACTAGGGAGTATAAAAAATGTAGTTGGCTTTAATAAAATCCACTATGAGCAACATTAAACCTTCAGGTAGAAAGGAGTTTCTAGGGTTGTTCCTAAAATTCAAAATTCCTTCCTCCAAAGACACCAATAGGTAAAATGGGAAGGAAACAAGCTTACCGTGCTAGAAGTGATTCAACAAAATGAAATGGTGATCATACATTGTCATGTATCTATCATCCAAGGTAAAGTATTACATCAATGCCATCACCACATCCTACTAGATAGGTTTAATCTTGGACCTATCATACCTACCACAATCCAACCTAACCATTTTAGCCTGTTCTCTATCCTGGAGAAAATTTTGCCTTGTTGACTGCAAGAGGTTCTTGTCCCTATAGAATTTCCTTCCTTCCATCGACATACCAGTCACCTACATAATGAATTCTTCATTAATCGTGGTATCCCTTACAAAAATGCTAAGAACACAACCATGCCAACCATCAACGAAATCTTTGGAAACTCTAGTCTTAAAGCCATGCAGCCTTTCCATAAAAGGGGTCACCCTACCCTTTTGTAGGATAGCCCAAACATTCAAATCAATAATTGTTAAATATTAATGAGCCAATAATTATTTAGCAAAGAATCTTAGAGTGGCATTAAAAAAAAAAATGAATTAATATTGGAATTAAGTTTTGAAATAAAGATATTAGATGAATAAAATTTTAGCATTATATCTATTAATCATACTTAAGTGATTTTTATTAGTAATATATTTTATTTTTAATTTATTTTTATTTTTGAATAGTTTTAGTAATAATTTTTACCTAATTATTAATCCTAATCCTACTCCTAATTATAATTCTCTTAGGATTATAATGATTAATAATAGGATTAGAATTAGAATTTAATTAATAATTATAATATTTTTTGTTATATTAATTCAATTATAATAATTTTAGTTATTTTAATTCAAATCTTATTTATATTTATTTATGTTTTGAAATTAATAAAATTTGAAAAATAAAAAAGTGGCAATGTCAAATAGTTTAAGGTTTAATTTAAATTTTTATTTTAATTGCATAAAATCAAATCCCTAGGAAGATTATCTTCATATGCTAATTTATGGGTGTGTTTAATTCAAGTTTTATTTTATTATTTTGATAGTGTGAATCCAAATCTCTATAAAATAGCTAGTTGACTTTTGTGAGATTTACTTTAATAAAAAAATAACAATAGCATACATTAAAAAAAATCAATCTTAAAAAATGTAAAAATAAGTAACATTTATTTATTTTAGATAAAATTAATGAAGTGGCTTTATAAAGAGAAAAAAAAAATCATTCTAAATAAAATGCTAAAAAAATAGTTTTCCTTCCTTTCCTTACAAATTTGTGGGCATGTGCAGGATCATGATGGGCCAAAAAGTGGCAATATGATGAGTATATGGCTGACGACTATATTTTTACCCAAAATTGATAGAATAAAAAGAGTTTTTAAAGGAGATTCTCAGCTTTCTACCAATATAAATTATGCTTTACTTTTAACTTAATAAGTAATTATTATTCATTTTCTATTCAAATTACGACTAAAGTCCTAATGGATAGAATGATTGAAAAACATCTATAGCTTTCAAATAGTATCACATTTTTTGAATCCAAAACATGCGTCACATTCTGTGATTCCCATACTATACGATTCAAAAAAGAAAAACTGGATTTCATGAAGTTTTGACCAAGTTAAGGTGGTCAAACATAGGAGTTTTTTTATATTTTTTTAAAATTTCTAATAAAAAATTCATAATTAATTATTTAGTCAGAAAAAAATTACAAAAAATATGCATCACATTGAAGCATGAGTCCTCTACTTATATCTAAAATATTATAAAAAAATATTATCATTTTATTGTGATTAGGATGGTTTGAAAAACACCTACTTACTATTTTTTCTCTGAAATTTGAGTACCACTACATTGAAATTTCAAATTTTCACCGAATAGATTTTTTTTTTTTAAAACAAACCTAGTAGTTTAGAAACTACATTCAATTTTCTATAGATTCTATTCTTGCATATTTTTTACATAATATAGATAACTTATTCAAATTTTTACATCAAGTTGCCTAACTCCAATTTTCTTGAATTTTTCGCCACATAAGGGCCTATTTTTTCCATGATGATCCTACGCATACCCTCGTCAATAACTCCCCAAACTTCTTAGCCAATTATGTTCAAGAGAAATACTTTTTACAATCTTTAAAGTTAAACATTTAACATTTTTTCTTTTAAAAAATTAAATTGTATTTGAAGAGCATAAAATTTTAGTTTTTAATTGGTTCAAAACCAACTTATTAATAACTAAATAGTTCCCTGTAGCAGGGCGCCCACCATGGGTTCGACTCTCCGGCTCTCCCGTGGTACCGGTTGGTGTGTCCCACCAGCACTGCCGGTCACGGTAAAAAGTTTACCGGTGGTGGGGGGTTATATGGGGGGCCGTGCTGCACCCGATTCCCCTTTCTGAATATAAGGTCCTAAGTTGGTTAAGGTGTTCCCCGCGCCCACCATGGTTCGACTCTGGGGCCGGTTGGTGTGTATTGGGGTAAAAAGTTGTGGTGGGGGTTATATTGGGGGCGTGCTGCACCCAATTCCCCTCGATTAAAAACTAAATAACACAATAATTCAATAAATTACAAATTAATTTTTATTTTTGAATATGTTTTATTTTATTTTCACTTTTTAATTTTGATGTTACTCTTAATTTTTAATATAAAGTTAGAATTTTTCTTTTAACAATTTTAATATAATTTATTTTTATTAAACCAAAAGTGTTCCTTATATGAAGTGAACAACCTACTTTTGAAAATCAATGGTTGAAAATTTTAGAGAAAGATGCATGACTATTCAAATGATCTCAACTGTCAAATTTTCTAAAATATTAAAAAATATAATATATATATATATTTTAAAAAAACAAAATGCATTCTTATCTAGTCTAAGCTTTAAATTAAGAAAAGATAGGATAAGATTTTTTTATTAATGTTTTATTTGAAATATAGTTTTAACTTCTAAAATTTAGTTTATTTAATAATGTTATATAATATTTTTTCATTTATTAATATTGAGTTTCTTTTAATATTAATTTTAATATATTAATTATATTTTTTAGGTACATATTTTACTAATATTTCAATTCTAATAAATTAGAAAAAATAAAAAACTTATTTTATCATTTATGAACTTAATAAATTTATCCACAATTACAGTAGGAAAGTAATTCTAGCTTATGTGGTCAACATGGGGGTTCAATCATCTAGTTTTTCTAGGGTGGTAGCAACCTTCCATGATATATGAATTGCCAAACAAGCTGAGTTCTCAAATTTGGTTATAGCAGGGGACTTTAGAAACATGACTCTCATGCTGATAGGGAAATATATTCCCTGTTGGACCCTCCAGGACCCTGTGGTCTAACTCACAATCTTATGATTACCCTTGGGAACTGCAGTACTAATCACGTGTATAGGAGTGGCAATAAAGTTGTTGATGTGTTAGAAAATATGTAACACCCTGCCACGCAAACCCCAAAGGAACAAATAAATACACAACAATTTTATTTTTTAAAGAACATAATAAATGTACTTAATTAATCCAACATAACCAATGTTCTAAGTTGCACAACTAACTCCCTTGGGGTACACAAAGTGACATTACTAAACTAACCCATAACAAAGATAATATATTAAACATTAAATAATCAATAACATAAATCAAATCATCATGACATCAATTAAAACGTTCATTCACAATATCAAGAAAAATGTGAATATACCAATTAAAACCATACATACATATGACAATAAATGAATCATAAAGATATAAAGTATATATATTTCAACAAATACAACACAACATAATCAGTAATTACAAATGATAGTTCATGAATGATTACATGGCCTGAATCTACATTACATCAATCTAATAGTACAACATAATAAACATAGGGTGATCCCATAATAGTGGTTTACAATTTTTGGCCAAACTCGACACTGAAATTATTATTTTTAACTATATCTTCACATTCGAGCACCTATAGCGGCTAAACTGTGAGGAATTTGAAGATGGTACAAACTCGAGTCTCATCAATTTTTGTCTGTAGATTCTAAAAATATTTTTTTCAAAATTTTTGGAATTAAATTGCACTTCTTTTTCCATCTCCCACAAAAATTAATTTTTTCTGAAAAGAACATTTTCAAAAAGTGACGCACACCGTATAACGCATAACATTTTTTCCATGAAGGATAAAATTCTATTTCTTTCAAATTTATATTTGTAACTCTGATATCTAGTGCTTACACTTGTTTAGATATGTTTTTATTGAATATTTTTTCCTTAATCAAGTTTCAAAGTCAAACAAATTACAATTCAGACACTTTCTGCGACTGTATAACGCGTAACTTTTTTTGTATATGTCAAAATTTAATTATTTTTTTTTTGTTGGATCAAGGACTTCAATATCTTGTGCACTCATATTTTTCAATTTTTTTTTTGATAATATTCTATTTTTCCACATGTGAAGAACAAAGAAATTCATTTTCAATGAAAAACCTATGTTTAATAAAACTTAAAAAATAAATACATAACAAAACCAAAACATATTAAAATTATATTCATTGGATAGCTTGTTCGAGGAATACCATAATTATTTGAAATAAATTTTAAATGAATTTATTTGATCCCCCAAAATCTAAATCAAAAGTGATTTTTATCAGCATTTTGATAGGTGTAAAGGAGATGCATTTATAGGTATGGTTTAAAACTAGCGAGGTTCTATCCAAGGGGGTTTGATCTAAGGTGATTTGATCAAACCCTCTTCAATTGGAATCCTTAAAGTGGAACTTTTTAAGGCTTAAATCATTATATTTTCTAAAACTATGTGATTTTAGCTAAAATTTGTTCCTCTCAGGAATTGTAAACCACTATTATGACAGCATCCCATATAAAAAAATTACATCAAGGTCTTCCCAACATACGTGGGGGTTGATTCATCAATAAATAAATTACATCTAAACTGTAAACGTACATCTGGTACATAAGAACACTAGATCAACAACACCTGCCAAAACCATGCAATGAAAGATACAACTGCATCCAAAGGGAAACCCAACGGGGTTTGAAGCACGTTCCACCCAACCACCCCCATGCTAGAAGTAGACAAGGAAGGATCCCCAACCAAGCACATCTAATAGTAACACAAGACTAACTCTAGAGAAGATAACAAAATATCACTAGACCACATAAAAACTAAGCAACACTAAATCACCACAAGTCATAACAATAAACCACCTTTGAAACATAACAATAAATCACTTTCCAAATATTGCAACAATAAGTCACAAAACACATCATCATAAAATCTCAAGTCATAATATCAAAGACTACTTCCAAAGGACCTCAATAAAACAACACAAATGGAATGTTAGAGGAGAGTGTCATTGCATGGCTTTACATGGATTATCCATACAACCTATCACAAGGTGTTGCCTCCATCTCTACCTGGATTATCCAGACAACCTAGTTCAAGGCGCCGCCTCCATCTATGGTTCTCCTGATAGCCTATATCAAGGTGCCACTCCCTAGGCTTACTCATGCAGAATCGTTAACCTTTTGTCAAGACAAGGAAACGATCTTGCCAATGATGGCCTTCTCAATCCCCTTTAGTCTGTGATAGAACTAACAGGTAGACGAGGCATCACAATTATCTTATTAATGTTTAATCCCCACCCATGATTAATTAATTAGGTTATCACCAATTACTCTAACTCTATGTGGGTTACCCTGACAGCCCCTTTGTGCACCGGCCCCCACTTAGAGCCACTCTCTCTAAACACTCAACACAAAATATCCAACACAAAAGGATTGTATCAATAAGAATTACTGAACCAGCCAAATGGATCATCTGTGAGGCATAACCATCTTGCCCAAAATCATATGTATAACATTCACAAACGGTACAATCCAAGTGTACATTAACATCACCACCAAAACCAAAACATAAGGACAATCATCAAATTACAAGATCAAATATAAATCATAGTATCCCCACCTTTGGAAGTTTTAAACAACTTAAGCTCCTATAATAGGATAGGCTAACTCTAGGGTTTTCCCGCAAGACATAAACCCAGATAAAAGAAAACCACAATTAATTGAATAATCTCGAGAGAAAGCAATTGCATAATCAATGCCATAAAACTCATTTGAATAAATAACAAATTTCACCAATTAAATAAATCAATTACTCGAGAAGATTCGATTCAATTCAAAGCACATAATTTATTTCTAATTGTAATACCCCTCTGTTTTGGTCATTCTTGAAATTGAGGAAGTTGGTTGTTTGGTGACCATGTCATTTTCACTTGTTACTTGTGGTTGGTAATTTTCTAGGTCATGAGGACTTTTGGATTGCATCATTTAATTTGATTTTTATATTAGACAATATCACTAATCTTATGACTAGAAGTAATTTATCAAATTAATCTAATTTTTAAGGTCACTTGATTTGGTTTGGGATCAAATAAAGAGCTAGATTTAATAATAAATATTAATTGTATTATCAGTGAAAATTTCTTATTTTAAGATGAAAGAAATTGTAAGTAAATGAATTTAATAAAAATAATTATTGTCTAATAAGTGAATTTAATTAAGAAATTTAAAATTGAGAAAATATTATCGTAGATAAAATATTTAAAATTTGAACTCAAGTTTGAATAAAGATTAAAGCAAAGAAATCAATTGAAAAAAAATGGAAAAATAATTGTTTATTGCTAAATAAATAAATAAATGATTGTGGAAGTCGAACGGTTCTCCAAGGGGAGTGGAAAAGACACCATGAAACAATTATAAACAAGAATTATTCAAAAATCAGGGGGGGGAAAGATGCTCATAGTTTGATCTTATCCCACAGCTTCATCAGTAAGTCATCTTGTGCAAATCTGGAATACCAACAATCACATTCATGAATGGTAACTGGAGATGGAGGATAGAAGAGGAGAGAAATCTAGAAAGCCATGGATACCCTATGGAGTAGTAGCTACCAAAGTACCATCTTCTGGTTGAGAAAACCCAGGTTGGTGTTGTATTCAATTTCTTTTTGATTTCTCATACTTTGTTTGTGTAAGCGGACATTCCCCTCCTTATCAAATGAATTGTTTGAATTATGTACCATGAATCCAACCACTCTATTAAGGAGACTACTGCTCATAGATGCAAAGTGTGGTTTACGGATTATTTGGTTTTTGTATTAAGATTAAGGAAAGAATGTAACCAATCTTGGCAATGGAGAATAATGCCTGTGAATAAGTTATTGTGCACGTTAACTAACCCTATTGATTCTTTCATATCGAGCCAGACTAGATATGCTTTCTCTTTGTTATCTTTTATGGTTTAATTGTATCTCAAGTTAACCAGTTCCTTTATGATTCTGCGCCTTTGTCCAAATTAGGAACTCCAAAGTTGTGTCCTCCTTAAAGCTACAAGTCTGCAGATTATCCCTGGGCATTCCTTGGTGTTGCCTGCCTTTTTACTCCTAAGAGGTTAAGTTTTGCATATAATCTCCCTTATTTCTTTGTTCTCAGCCACGTACTGGAGCCTAGCAGGAAGTTTATAGAGACTCTCTATTTTCTTTTCTGAAACATGTCTTGCTGCTACGCGTGAATCACAATATGAAGTCTAAAGTTTAAATAACCTGCTTGTTTCACCTGGCGCAGCTGCAACATTTGAAAATAACTAAAATAATGCAAGTCGATGGCGATATTACCAATTTCCAATATTCATTTTCTGATATACTTGGCAACCTGTCACAGCCGCCACACTTGAACATGGTAGGGTGTATAGATTTAATAAACTCTCTGATTTTATTATCAAATCCCAAATGTTATCCACAAGACTGAATGAAAATGGCTTCTCACATTTTTTTTTGCAACCGTAACCATCTCAAACTTGGAGGAAGCTTGGTTCGTGTGTCTTCTCTGATTGCCGTCAATGAGCAGATTGTTCAAGTGAAGAAATTGAGGACCAATGAGCAGATTATTTAATTCTCTTGGTCTGCACAATGTTCAAGCCTTTGCCAATTACCTCCGTTCAGTCGAAGCTGAGAGAAATTGATGTTATTGGATACAGTGTTTAGATGAGCTCCTTCACATAGTCTGGTAATCTAAATTTATATAATCTCCCTGATACCTTAGGCAACCTGTTTCAGCAACAGTATTCGAACATAGAAGTTTGTAGAGATGTAAATAGCCTTCTTGCTTCCATTGTAACCTGTCACATCTTCAGAACTTGAAGTTTCCTGTCAATAAAGTGCGTGCCTTGTCTTTGCATCAAATGCCCTGATGAATAACTTTATGTTAACTCTGTTATAAGCTTTGCATAGGACTGTTTCTCTCACTGTGTTGATGTACGTTGTGTTCATATGCTGAATGTCATTTAGATTATGACATGATATTAGATATACTTAATTTTCAATAACAACAATTATGTTTAAAATATAAATTATATATATATATATACTTCAGGTATTAGAGTAAGGAGAAAATTGTCTATAAAATGTGTGTTTTTGGTTTATGATTATATAATTACTTTAGTTATCTTAAACAACTTTCTAACAAAAGAATGGATAAAATGTAAATTGGTTAGAGGGTACTTGGAAATTATTTGGATTATGTTAGTTTAAGATTATCACCTTGTTGTGTTAGAACAAGTAGTTTGTTACTAGAGTTAACTCAAAAGTTTCATCTCTAGAAACCCTAGTTCCATTATAATTTTAGAAATTAAAATATATAAATATGTAGTGGATTTAAAATGTATTTTTGTGTGTACACTAATAAATTTAAGATTTTAAGGTGGTAAGTGTTAATATGGAGTTTGAGTAATTTAGATGAGTAAGTTGTAAAGTCATTTAGTTCTGGTCGTTAATTTATTGGTTAAAAAATATTGTTCTCGATTGAATTTTGTATTGTTTATTATGTAAGTGTTTTTGTGGAGTTGTGAGTGGTTGAGAATTTAAGGTGTTCTTAAATTTGGTGCCTTGGATGCCTGATTGCATGCTTTTACCTCTGTTGTTGAAGGATTGTTTTTGGATGGATCCATGTTGGTGTGAATGCCTTTGGAGGTTAGTTTTGATTCATGGAATCCTTTGTCATTTAATTTGTGTTGCAATGTAATTGGGAACTTGTATTTTGTTGATGAGTTATGGGTAGTTGATCTTCTTGGATTTCTGATTTATTTTGTATCAAAGTTGTTTATGTAGTCTGGATGGGGTTGTTGATCTTATTTTAATGTATTCACTCATTATATTTGAATTGAAAATAGTTTGGGTGGCCTTGCAATTATTGTTGTCATTGCTATGTTGTTGATTTTATGAAGATGATTTGGGTACCATTATAAGGGGGTTCTTGTGAGGAGAAAATTGAGGTCTCCCGTGGAATGCCTAGTTCGTGGCTTTTGGTTTCATTAAGTGATTTCGTTGAATTAAAGGTTGATTTTCTTGTGCATTTTCCTATTTGAGGTAACACCATTGTTGATTTGTGGATGGGTCTTGATGAACCTTTCTCTTTTTATGGCTTTTCTGATTTACTCGCATATTTGATGAAATTTTATCCTTGTGTTGGAATTATTGGAGAAATACTCATGTTGCTTCACTTTACCCTTAGCTTGTGGGTTTTCATTCTTTTGGCTTCCAGAGGCTTGAGATGATTGATAATTGATGTTCTCTTTCTTTATGTGCCCATGATGTGGCAAGTGTTTTGGTTTCATGATTTTGAAAGGATTGTACGGGAATTGTTGAAACTTTGATTATATATTATAGTGAGATGGGTAATGCCTCGCATGCGATTCAATTGTGATCTAATATTCTTGTTATGTTGTACAACCCTTGGTTTCATGGTTTCTTGGTTTTATGTGGTTGGGTCTCTAGGGAGAGTGGCTCCTCGTGGGGGCCGGCGCCCCGTTTAAGGGGAAGGGCACAGGATAACCCACGAGTGAGTTAGTAAACAAGTGAAAATATAATAATTAACTTAGGAGGGTTGGGTAGTAATATCATTATAAGATTAATAAAATGGATGACTTGTCTTCATTAGTGCTTCCATAGGCTAATGGAAGGCTGAGAAGGCCGTGGTTGGCAAGGTCATGACCTCATCTTCACGAGAGGTTTACGGCTCCGCATGAGTCACCCTATGGACCGGCGCCTCCAGTTGGGAGGAAGAGCACAGGACAGCCCATGTAGGACTATGCGATGACACTCTCCCCTAGTTGCCCATGTGTTTTACTTTATTGTGTTCCTCTGGAAGTAGGTTGTGGGAGTTGGTTTAGATTTTTGATATACGGATTTATATTGATTTGTGATTATTGCTTTAATATATCTTGATGTACTTGGTGGTCTTGTATGATCTCATTGATATTTGACTTATGACCTTGTACTCTTTTGGTACTGTGATATGATGTTATTGTATGGTTTAGTTACAATTTGGAGTTGTGTTATGTTTATTAATTCAGTTTGATTTGGAAGTGTTTCATGATCATCTTTTGATTACTTGATACTGGTCCTTGCTTTGATTTATGTAATGGGATTTATGACTTTAAGTTATTATGTTGACTCTTGGATGTTGTTGATTGTGTCATTGTAATCCTTGAGTTTTATGATACCTTTGTATGATGGTTCCATGTTTTGCATGTTCTTGTTTGAGGACTCTTTCTTGTCAGCCCCTTAGCATGGGGGGTGGGTCTTCAGACTCACATGGTCGGGTGGAACGTGCTAAGCACCCCATTGGGTCCCCAGTCAAGGATCGAGAGGTGCGGATTGGTGCTGTTGTAGCGACTCCAGAGTTGTATCTGTCATGGAGCTAGTTTTCATCTATTCATTTGTATCATGATTCTTGTTGTATGGTTTCCGTGCATATTGGAAACACTTTTGTATCATTGTACCTCTAGAACTTTGTACTATAATGTAATGTCAAACTCGATGTGGATATTGGTCGTGGAAATTGTTATTCAATGTGTTAAGTTTATTATGCTTACGTTGTATTTAAGTACATAGATGGTTTCTTATCAATGATTATCATGTATGAGTTATATTTGTTAATGTTTACTTTGCTATGAACTGTATCTTTGGCTTTTATTCTTTATTGTCATTGTGTGGATCTAAGTCACGTAATGACTCCTCATGTACCCCAAGGGATGTATGTGTTAATGAATCTACTTAATTGAAAATTCATGTTATGATTTAATGTGTATTACATATATGTTATGTTTACTTTAAAAAAAATAAAATTGTGCAGTAATTATGGTTTAATTGTCCTTTGGGGTTCGCACAGCGAGGCGTTACACTAATTCACACAATTACACTACAACATTGCATTTTTTAAATTTGACTAATCAATTTAATTATAATCACATAGCTTATTCCAAATTTTCTCAATTAAACTATAATATTATAACTTGTAAAAATTATCCCATTAATTCAAAATCTTAGCATATTAAATCCTTTATATATATATAAATATATATACATATATACGCTTTAGGTGCGTATATACATATATATATATATATATATATATTAAAATAATATATTTAAATTTATGCATTTAAAATATATCATAAAAATTTCCTTTATAATACATAGTAACTTAACAAACACACACACACACACACACACACACACACACACACATATATTTATATATATGCATATATATATAATAAATCAAAACCAAATGAAACAAATTCAAATTAATCCAAAATCTAATTTGAATTAATTGAAAAATAAATGAATTTAAAAACATAGCCATTAATATAATGTACGCCCCTCCCCACATTGGCTGTGGTACACAGTACCACAGCCACTTATGGTACTGGGTACCATAGGGTGGGCAAGCCCGTAGCCCCACTTGGCTGCAATGCATAGCTGGGTGTGGCTGTGTGTGGCTGGTATAAGGGTCGGAGGTGGTACAACACCCACCGACCACTCCTCACCAAAATTTTAAATATATATTTTTTTATTTTTTTCAAATTTCATTTTTTCAAAAAGAAACAAGGAATTCAAGAAACGTGAATTTTCATAAACATAATTTATTCTATAAACCTTTTTCAAAATCCAATCAATATATTTATTTATATAATATATATATATATATATATATATATATATATATATATATATATATATATATATATATATATATATATTCAATACATATATATTTAGCTAGAGCTTGAAGATAGATAATATAATAAATTTTATTCATCAGACCCAATAAACATCTGGGCATGCAATTTCAATGAATTCACAAAATGATTTTCTTTCCAAAAAGTAGTTTTCTCAACTTAATTTCATTAAAGAATTTCAAAATATTTAAATATAGTTTTCAATAGAGAAAAGAAAAAATTTAACAACCAAATTCTCAATCACATAAAACCTTTTTCAAAACACAAAGAAAGTAATTTCCAACATGGCAACAAGATTTTGTTTATAGAAGAATTAAACAAATAATAAATTAAAAGAATAAAAACCTCGAGTCCTTCATTCGATGTAGAATCCCTTTTGTAGCTTCTTCACAAATTCCTGCCTTCAACTGCCTTCTGAACCAATCCTTTCTTCAAAACAATTCTTTTACCTGGAAACCCATAAATAATAATAATAAAAAAACCCTCTATGTAAGAAACTCCCTCATAATAAAAATAAATAATAATAAATAAAGCTCATCATCTTTTTCCTCAAAAATCCTCTTCAATCATTGGTTATTTTCTTGTTGTTTAAAATCACACACTTATCTCACAATTTTAATTAAAATTTAATTATTTTCTCAAGATATTCTCTACAGATTTTTCTAATTTAATATTGGGAAAAAAATAATATATAATTATCATCATCATTACTAATATAATTTAATTACTTACACTTTTAATTAATTAAATAACTTTTAAATTTACAATATATTTAAAATTCAAAATTTAACTAACTTACAATTAATTAAAGCAACAAGACAACATTAATTAATCTTATAAAATAAGATTAATTAAATAACCACTAACCATAAATAAAATAAATAATCAACCATCAAACTACACAAAGACAAGGAAAAAACCTCAATCATGACACAACAAAACTCACAACAGGATGATGGACTTGGGACACGGACACTTCCTTATCAACTCCCTTTTTCAACATTGTACCCATTGAGATAATTTAATGCTCACCTTGTTCTATAAAAATAGGTGGAATCGAGACTTTATTCCTTCAATTCCTACATAACAATAAACATCAAGTAACATATATATATAATCGAAAACATCATATCGTGAGAAGGAATTGCAGCGTAGCAGGGCACTCATAAATGTGTGGTGTTGCACTATCCTCTCACCTAAGGTATACTAACAAATACAACATTAGATGTAAGGTAACAATTCTAACTAACTGATCACATCATAAACTAATTACTAAACCACTACATCACAATGTATTATTGAAATCAAATTAAACATCATAGAATCACAACATCGACATATATAATATTAAGGAAAAACAATTGCATAATCAAATAATCTAAACCACATAAAGTATCATAAATCATCATAATAATGCCAAATGTAGCAATCAACTAAACTATGCATCCACACACACCAATTCGGTGAACTCATTACCATCACAAACTAGTATCACACTAACACATAAGAGTAACAAATAGTAGCATAGAGTATTAGCAACATGGGGGTATTACATCCTCCCCCCTAGAACATGGCTTATTCCTAGAAGCCAATAACTTAATATGGTTAGTCCTCTCTAATATGGGATGCATCCTCCCACGTCACTAAAGTCTCATCATTTGGGTCCCACTAAATCCAAAAACACCTGATATGCTCTACTTGCATCACCTACCATTGGCTCAGAAGCGACTTGTATCTGACTATAACCTGAAGTACTCCCTTATGGACACTACCTCACAATATGTCCCTACTGCCCACATGCGAAGTAGCCTATGCCTCATCCAAATCCTCTACCACCATACGGTGCACTTGATTGCTAAAATCTATCTCGTGAAGGTGTCAAATGTGTGCTTTATGTCAGCTTCACGGTATGATCTGGTCTATTACGTTGCCAACTTCGGATCTTCCTATTTTGAGATCTATCTCCCTACTGAGACTGATAGTTCTCAAGTATCAACTGGGAGTGTTGTTGCTACTCACCCTTAGTGGGTGCTTGATGGCCTTTAGATGACCTTGCAGCTAGGACTACACCTCCATGCGAAACAACACCTGATGTTGGTGCACTGCCAATCTGAACTCCTATGTGTCCTCTAAATTCCATAGCCAAATTTTCTTCTACCAGTCGATCCTTCTCCACTACTACCTCCATTGTCTTCGGCTTGAAGACTCTAACTCCACCATTGATTCAGGTGTTTAAGCCCCGAATGAAATGTTGAACCAACATTCCCTCATCATGACTGATTCCTGCATATTGTTTCAATTCATAGAAACATCATTCATACTATTCAACGCACATCAACATCTACCTAAGGTCATGAAACTCATCTTCCCTACATTGCCTCCAATGATCTGAAAGGAAGCGAGCCCTGAACATGTCCAGAAATAGCTCTAGTCAAGGAGCACATAGGAAACACTAGGAAATTAGGAAGTCGAGGATGCTTTTTTGTTTTGATGTTTATCTTGAAGGTCATGTTGACCATTGAGTAGAGAAAATAGTTTAGGGATGTGTTTGATCTCTAGGTTAGAAGTTGAGGAAGGGTGGATGAGTTTAGAAACTCATTTTTCTTAGTTTACTAGAAATTGGCAAAAGTTGCATAATGGTGCATTTTGCAACTTTTCCACAATGTAACTGACATGTCCAACTAAGGGGAGGCATAACTAATTTTATTGACCTATTTAGGGTGTGCCTCGACCTAAGTTCAGGGTTTGAAAAAAATGTTACTTTGATTGAAGTTCTTGAAATCAAGAAAACAGTGGTGTTTAGTGTGAATTTCTGATTTTGTCTCAAAGTAGAGTTTTAATGGATTGAATATGTTCTTGTTTTATATGTAGGATGTAGTGTACTGATAGATTAATCCCTATGTGGTAGAAATTTAGATTTCTAGTTCAGTTTCAAGCATTACTGTAGATAGTTGTTTCTTTGCATTTGCTGATTTGACAAGTTTGTTAGTAGAAAATGGAGGCTTAGGTCACACTCCCACTATACATAACATACAACCTCTTGGGAATTGTGTCTAGACTCCATGATTGTAAATATGGTAGGGTTAGGAGTCTTTAGCAGTCAGGGTATCACTGTGAGAGACTTCTCCTAGGTGAGCTAAGAAGAGTCCGGCTAGGGAAGTCAAGAAGTGTAGAGCACTTGGGTTGTAGGGGTGTTCATCTCCTGGAAAAACACGGTGTGGAGAGGGTAGACATGAGCCTTGAAAAGGTATTGAATTTAGGAGGGGGCTCCATCTAACCGTCTGGTGATAGTAATATCTAACAGTTGCAGGAAGGATAGGAAAATGGCTTAAAAAGCCCTAATTATTGCCAAAATGTGGTTTAGGCCTGTGTACGGTCAGTTAAGGGTTAAGACCTTTAAAATATTCAAATGGTAGGAATAAGGACCAAGAAGCCAAAGGAAATATTCTAAGTTCTTTGGGAAAGTTTGGAGAGACAACCTGTTTTCTCGGAAGTGGAGACCTAATTGGTGCTCTTAGGCTAGTAGCCTTTTTTAAACCCTAAATGAGGGTTTGGTGGAAGCGATGAAAAGATGGAGTTAGGAAGTTACTTCAAAGCCATGATGGGATGGAAAAAATTGTTTGAAGCCTCTCCATACCCTTGCAAAGCTGAGTTCAAGGTTTGGAGTAGAATAGCCTTTAGGGTGGATTAAGGGCTAAGGAAGAGTTAGTGATATTGCATCAAGATTGACTTCATGGGTTGAATTGTGATGGTAGTGGGGTTGGCTAGGAGAACTAGGGGTACCTAAAAATGAGGAAGGTCCTAAAGTTAAGGTGCTGAAGTAAGACACCAAGGAGGTTTTGCAAGCAAGACCTAGAGCAGGAATCAGTGAGTGAATCTTCCAACCCCTCCCTATCAGATTGGTATCAGAGAAAGCAAAAGATTTGGGATAGAATAATATATGTAAGAGGTTGAGTCTAGTGATTCTACCATCATGGTGAAAAATGCAGAATTGGCTAAGATGGTCAAAGGATATGAGAAAGACAATAGGCTTTTGAGGGAAAGAATAGACCAACTTGAGCAAGCATTGAATGATGTGTAGTTTGAAGGAAGGGTACCAAAGAAAGAAAAGGTTGCAGAGGAAGATAAAATCCTTGAACCTGATCCTGTTTTGAAAGAAGAGCCTTTCTTGAAGGCATTGAAGGCTTTGAGTGGAAAATCACTTGAAGGCATACCACTGTTTAGTGGGAAAATAGAAGCTGATCTAGTTATAGATTGGAATAGAAAACCATTTTGAATGTGATGGAGTCACTGAAGCACATAAGGTAAAGGTGGAAAAATCAAGATTGAGAGGTTCTACCTTGACATAGTGGAAGTTCATTCAGACAGTGAGGGAAAAGGAAGGCAAGCAACCTATCTCTACTTGGAAGGGAATGGTTGCCAAAGTGAGAGAAGCATACATGCCTGATGATTATGAAATTCATTTGCACAAGAAAAGACAGAGCTTGACGAAAAGAGACCAAGATGTGAACTCTTATACTAAGGAGTTTCAAAAACTTTGTATGAGATAGAATGTTACAGAGGATGAAATTCATAAGGTGGCTAGATACCTTAACAGTTTGAAGTGGAACATTCAAGAGGAGATGACTCTTCTAAGTCCCAAAATAGTGCACCAATGCTATCAATTGGCTATAAAGATTGAAGAGAGGAGTAAGAGGAAACAAGACCAGGCCTCTAAGAGCAGAGGAAAAGGAAAAGATCAAAGAGGACATATAGGTGGATACCAAGGTAGAGGGACTAAACAAAGAAATTAGGGAGAGTCAAAACTTACTGAGTATGGAGGTGAAGCAACTTCTAGAGGAGGCTATGGAAGAGGTAGAGGGCCTCAAGGAGGTTCAAATAAAGGAAGAGGAGCAGGAAGAAGTAGCTCATACTTTTCCAATGTGAAATGTTATAATTGTGGTCAAGTAGGACATCCAGCTTATAGGTGCCCGGAGAAAGCATCTTCATCAAATACTGAGAAGAGAGTGGCATATGCACAAGTGGACACCATGCGTACGAAATCACAAGAGGTTAGTCACATTGAATCAGAAGTGGGGGAGAATTTTATGTTTAGAAGAGTTTTGATCAGACAACCAATCAAGGAAGAGCCAAAGCAAAGAAAAGCCTTATTTAGAGTGAGATGCAAAATACTTTGGAAAGTATGCAAGGTTATTGTGGATTCAGGTTCAACTAATAACATCATCTCTGAGGAGGCAGTAAGGAAGTTGAAATTAGAGAAAATACCCCACACTAATCCTTACAAGGTGACATGGTTGAACCATGGACAGAGTGTTCTTGTCAATGAGCAAACAACAGTGGAGTTCTCCATTGGAGGATACAAGGACAAATTTATTTGTGATGAATTACCCATGGATGCATGCCATCTTCTATTGGAAAAACCATGGCAGTATGATAGAGGTGCCATCTATGATGGAAAGGAAAATACTATCTCATTCAAGAAGGATGGAAAGATATTCAAGTTGCAGTCACTGTCAGATGAGGAAGAAGGATAGTCAAAGACCCCTAGTGTCTTATTAAGCAGTGGAAAAGAGTTCCTTAACACTCTACATCAAGGACGTGAAGGATATGTGGTTATGGTGCATCCCAAGGAAGAAGACAAAGCAAAGAAAACAATGATACCCGAAGTAGTCCAAAAGTTGTTAGAACAGTTCAAAGACATAGTGAGTGATGGAACACCAGCAACCTTACCTCCAAAGAGAGCCATTAGCCATCAGATTGACTTCATACCAGGGCCTTCATTTCCAAACAAAGTAGCTTACAAGCTTCCACCAGATCACAACCTAAAGGTAGCTAGACAAGTGCATGAGTTGTTAGACCAAGGATTAATTAGGAAGATCATCAGCCCATGTGCAATACCAGTGGACTTAGCAACCAAGAAAGGTGGTAAGTGGAGGTTATGCACTGATTCTAGAGCTATAAATAGAATCACAATTAGGTATAGGTTTCCTATTCCTATGATTGAGGACTTGATGGATTATCTTGGAGGAGCTCATTATTTTACCAAGTTGGATCTCAAAAGTGGATAGCACCATATCAGAATCAAGGATGGAGATGAGTGGAAGAAAACCTTTAAGACAAATGATGGGTTGTATGAGTGGAGAGTTAGCACATTCATGAGGCTCATGAATGAAGTGCTCAAAGACTTTACATGGATATTTGTGGTGGTATACCTTGATGATATACTCATCTTTAGTAAGACAGAAGAAGAACACCTAAAGCATGTGGAGTTGGTTCTTAGAAGATTGCAAGAAGGGAAGTTAGCCATCAACCTAGAGAAATGTGAGTTCTTCAAATAGGAGGTTGTGTATTTTGGGTTTGTAGTATCCCAAGGATCATTGAAGATGGATCCAAGCAAGGTGGAAGCTATCCTAAACTGGCCTACACCAACTATAGGGACAGAGGTAAGAATTTTTCATGGATTGGTTCAGTTTTATGGGAAGTTTATAAGAAACTTTAGTGGCATATGTGCACTAGTCCTAGATACAATCAAAGGTGGCTTAAATACTAAGTTTAAGTGGACTCAAGAAGCTAAGAAAGGTTTTGAGCAACTAAGAGAAGAAGTGGCAACTCAACCTATACTTTTGTTACCTAGCTGTGACAAGTCATTTACTATGGAATGTGATGCCAGTGGAGTTGCAGTAGGAGGAGTGCTAATTCAAGAAGGCAGGCCTATAGCATTCTTTAGTGAAAAGCTTAATGAAGCTAAGAAAAAGTATTCTACCTATGACCTTGTTCAACTGTCAGTAAAGAGCATTGGAATAGACAGTTTCAAGGATCTCTAAGGTGAAGATGAAGACTTCTCGGAGGCATATAAGGTATGTTCTAATTTTGAGAATCATTTTCATAGTTAGTTCTCAGAGTATACATTGCAGAGTGGACTTTTGTTCAAAAGAAATCAGTTGTGTGTACCAAAAGGTTCTATGAGAGAGAATCTTATCCAAGTGAAACACAATGGTAGTCTTAGTGGTCATTTTGGTATCAACAAGACAATGGAGCTAGTGCAAAGGTTCTACTATTGGCCCAAGTTGCCAAGGGATGTCAGGAGATATGTGGAGCAATGTGTAGTTTGTATGAAAGCCGAAGGGGGAGCTAGAAATGCAGGTTTATATCAACATCTACCCATTCCCAATAGACCATGGGAGTGTGTTAGCATGGATTTTGTTGTAGGACTCCCTAAGACTAAGATAGGGTTTGATAGTGTCTATGTGGTGGTAGATAGATTCAGCAAGATGAGTCACTTTATCCCTTGCAATACCACATATGATGCTAGCTACATTTCTCACCTTTTCTTTAAGGAAATTGTAAGGATCCATGGATTTCCTTTGAGCAATGTATCAGACAGGGATGTGAAGTTCATGAGTCATTTTTGGAAGACTCTATGGAGTAGATTAGGTACCAACCTGTCTTTTGGATCAACTTACCAGCCTTAGACCAATGGGAAAATAGAGGTGGTTAATAGGGTGTTAGGTAACCTTCTAAGGTGGCTAACCAAAGAGTATGGATAGACATGGGACTTGGTCATATCATAGGATGAGTATGCATACAATGACAATGTGAACATGACTACAGGGAAGAGTCCTTTTGAAATAGTGTATGGAATGCACCCAAGAGGTGTGTGTGAGCTTAGGAATCTAGGAGCTATGGAGCATAGGAGTGGAAATGTAGAGGATTTCTCTCAGACCATGAAGGAGATTCAAGAGCAGGTGAAGAAGACAGTCACCGAGGCTACTCAAAAATTGAAAGAGAAGGTGGATTTATCTAGAAAGGATCTACAATTTGTAGTAGGAGACTATGTTATGGTCCACCTCAACAAGTCCAGGTTGCAAAAGGGGATATCAACCAAGTTGCAGATGAAAAGAGTGGGACCATGTAGGGTATTAGCCAAGTATGGGAAGAATTCCTACAAGGTGGAACTACTTGCAGATTTAGGGATTTCACCAGTGTTCAATGAAGCTGATATGATCAAATATAAGGGAACAATCAATGACATGGATCAGAATAGTAGGGATATCTTCAAGGATGTAAGCAACATAGCCTTACCTACCCAAGACAAGCTTCAGGCAGAAAGGATCTTGGAGTCAAGGGTGAAGAAATCTACAAGGCATAAAGTGTACATGGAGCACCTCATCAAGTGGAAGGAAAAGCCAGAGTCTCAGGCTACATGGGTAGATGAAGCTCAGTTTCAAAAGTAGGGCATTTATGTGTCATTCATCTCTCCTCACATTCCCTAGTGTTGGTGTAGAGAGGGGGAGAATGGTGTAAGAGCACCTAGGAAACACTAGGAAATTAGGAAGTCTAGGATGCATTTTTGTTTTGATGTTTATCTTGAAGGTCATGTTGACCATTGAGTAGAGAAAATAGTTTAGGGATGTGTTTGATCTCTAGGTTAGAAGTTGAGGAAGGGTGGATGAGTTTAGAAACTCATTTTTCTTAGTTTACTAGAAATTGGAAAAATTTGCAAAATGGTGCATTTTGCAACTTTTCCAGAATGTAACTCACATGTCTGACCAAGGGGAGGCATAACTAATTTTGTTGGCCTATTTAGGGTGTGCCTCAACCTAAGTGCAGGGTTGGAAAAAAATGTTACTTTGATTGATGTTTTTGAAATCAAGAAAACAGTGGTGTTTAGTGTGAATTTCTGATTTTGTCTCAAAGTAGAGCTTTAATGGATTGAATATGTTATTTTTTTATATGTAGGATGCAGTGTACTGATAGATTAATCCTTGTGTGGTAGCAATTTAGATTTGTTGTTCAGTTTCAAGCATTATTGTAGATAGTTGTTTCTTTGCATTTGCTATTTTGACAAGTTTGTTACTAGAAAATGGAGGTTTAGGTCACATTCCCACTGTACATAACATACAGCCTCTTGGAAATTGTGTCTAGACTCCATGATTGTAAATATGGTAGGGTTAGGAGTCTTTAGTAGTTAGGGTATCACTATGAGAGACTTCTCCTAGGCAAGCTAAGAAGAGTCCAGCTAGGGAAGTCAAGAAGTACAAAGCACTTGGGTTGCAGGGGTGTTCATCTTCTAGAAAAACACAGTGTGGAGAGGGTAGACATGAGCCTTGACAAGGTATTTAATGTAGGAGGGGGCTCCATCTAACTATCTAGTGATAGTAATCTCTAATAGGCGCAGGAAGGACAGGAAAATGGCTTAAAAAGCCCTAATTATTGCCAAAATGTGGTTTAGGCCTGTGTACGGTCAATTAAGGGTTAAGACCTTTAAAATCTTCAAATGGTAGGAATAAGGACCAAGAAGCCAAAGGAAAGATTCTAAGTTCTTTGGGAAAGTTAGGAGAGACAAACTATTTTCTCGGAAGTGGAGACCTAATTGGGGCTCTTAGGCTAGTAGCCTTTTTTTAACCCTAAGTGAGGGTTTGGTGGAAGCAATGAAAATATGGAGTTAGGAAGTTCCTTCAGAGCCATGATGGGAAGGAAAGAAATTGTTTGAAACCTCTCCACACCCCTACAAAGCTAAGTTCAAGGTTCGGAGTAGAATAGCCTTTAGGATGAATTAAGGGCTAAGGAAGAGTTAGTGATATTGCACCAAGATTGACTTCATGGATTGAATTGTGATGGTAGTGGGGTTGGCCAGGAGAACCAGGGTACCTAAACATGAGGAAGGTCCTTAAAGTTAAGGTGGTGAAGTAAGACACCAAGGAGGTCTTGCAAGCAAGACCTAGAGCAGGAATCAGTGAGTGATTCTTCCAACCCCTCCCTATCAAGCTCCCATGTGACCATGCTAATATCCAAATGTAACTTTTTCTCTTGCAGCCACCACCAAGTGGATGCAAAGCATCTTAGTTGCATGACTACACACCGAGCTTTGGTATTGCTACAATATGGGTGCATCACAAAGCATCGATCCAAATCAATTAACCATGTTTTCGCTTCCATACCTCCTCCAGTACCATCGAATGTAGGCGGGTGTGCTCTCATCAAATCTCTCATATGACCGGCTATCACTAGATCTTAATCTACTGTTACTTCCCTTCGCCTTGGTGACCTTTCCCTTTCTCTCTTGACCCGTTGCTCCTCCTTTGGCCTAGGTCCCAACTGATCAAGAATCTCTCCTAGAATGTGCTGCAATTGTCCATCCAAACCAGGTTGTCCTGAGTTCTGCCCACCTCCTGATGGATTATGTTAAGGACTTAGTCATTCCTCATGTTCTGAACCGTGGATACTTGGTGGTGATGGAATTTAGTGGTTGGCTCTACGGCCACCACCTCAGCCTCTTCTTTGGCCATGACCTCTACCTCGAGGCATGATCCTAGACAAAAAATAGAGTTATGTAAGATCAAGAGTTAATGAAATGGTTTCCTAACGGACACAAACTACCCAAAGGACCCAGTGTTAGAAAACCTGGCTCTGATCCCCAGTTGTAACATCCCACCGCACAAACCCCAAAGGAACAAATAAATATGCAACAATTTTTCTTTTTAAAGAATATAGTAAATGTTCTTAAGTAGTCCAACTTAACCAATGTTCTAAGTTGTACAACTAACTCCCTTGGGGTACACAAGGTGACATTACTCAACTAACCCATAACAAAGATAATAGATTAAACATTAAATAACCAATAATGTAAATCCAATCATCATGACATCAATTAAAACATTCATTCATGATATCAAGACAAATGTGAATATACCAATTAAAGCCATACATACATATGACAATAAATGAATCATAAAGATATAAAGTATATATATTTTGACAGATACAACACAACATAATCAGTAATTACAAATGATAGTTCACAAATGATTACATGGCTTGAATATACATTACATTAATCAAATAGTACAACATAATAAACATATAAACAAATTACATCAAGATCTTCCCAACATATGTGGGGGTCGATACATTAATAAATAAATTACATTTGAAGTGTAAGCATACATCTAGTACATAAGAACACTCAATCAACAACACCTGCCAAAACCCTACAATGAAAGATACAACTGCATCCAAAGGGAGACCCAACGGGGTGCGAAGCACATTCCACCCAACCACCCCCATGCTGGGAGTAGACAAGGAAGGATCCCCAACCAATAACATCTATCAGTAACACAAGACTAACTCCAAACATGATAACAAAATATCACTAGACCACACAGAAACTAAGCAACAATAAATCACCAAAAGTCATAACAATAGACCACCTTCGATACATAACAATAAATCACTTTCCAAATATTACAACAAGAAGTCACGAAACACATCATCATAAAATTTCAAGTGATAATATCAAACACTACTTCTAGAGGACCTCAATAAAACAACACAAATGGAATGTTAGAGGAGAGTGTCATTGCATGGCTTTACATGGATTATCTAGACAACCTATCAAAAGCTAGCGCCTCCATCTCTACATGGATTATCCAAACAACCTAGTTCAAGGTGTTGCCTCTGTCTATAGTTCTCCAAATAGCCTATCTCAAGGCGCCGCTCCATAGGGTTACTCATGCGGAATCGTTAACCTTTCATGAAGACAAGGCAACGATCTTGCCAACCATGACCTTCTCGGTCCCCATTAGATTGTGATAGCACTAACATGTGGATGAGGCATCACAATTATCTTATTAATTTTTATCCCCACCCATGATTAATTACTTAGGTTATCACTGATTACTCTAACTCTATGTGGGTTACCCTGACAGCCCCTTTGTGTGCCAACCCCCACTTAGAGCCACTCTCTCTAAACACTCAACACAAAATATCCAACACACAAGGATTGTATTAATAAGAATTACTGAACCAACCAAATGGATCATCTCCGAGGCATAACCATCTCACCCAAAATGATATGTATAACATTCACAAAAAGTAGAATCCAAGTGTACATTAAGATTACCACCAAAACCAAAACATAAAGACAATCATCAAATTACAAGATAGAATATAAATCATAGTATCCCCACCTATGGAAGTTCTAAACAACAACTTAAGCTCCTATAAAAGGATAGGCTAACTCTAGGATTTTTCCGCAAGGCATAAACCCGAATAAAAGAAAACCACAATTAAACGAATAATATTGAGAAATAAATTACATAGTCAATGCCATAAAACTCATTTTAATAAACAACAAATTTCGCCAATTAAATAAATCAATTACTTGAGAACATTCGATTCAATTCAAAGCACATAATTTATTTCTAATTCTCACAATTACACTATAACATTGCATCTTTTAAATTTAACTAATCAATTTAATTATAATCACGTAGCTTATTCCCAATTTTCTCAATTAAACTATAATATTATAACTTGTAAAAATTATCCCATTAATTCAAAATCTCAGCATATTAAATCCTTTATATATATATATATATATATATATATAAATATATATACATATATATATTAAAATAATATATATAAATTTATGCATTTAAAATATATCATAAAAATTGCCTTTATAATACACAGTAACTTAACAAACACACACACACACACACACACACACACACACACACACACACACACACACACACACACTAATGGCTATGTTTTAAAATTCTTTTTTTTTTAACTAATTCAAATTCATTTCATTTGGTTTTGATTTATAATATATATATACATATATATACATATATATACATATATATATATGTATATATATATATGTATATATATATATTATAAATCAAAACCAAATGAAATGAATTCGAATTAATCAAAAATTGAATTTGAATTAATTAAAAAAAATGAATTTGAAAACATAGCCATTAATATAAGGTACACCCCTCCCCACACAACCTGTCGTACTGCGTACCACAGGGTGGGTAGGGCCACAGCCCCACTCGGTTGTTGTGTGCAACCAGGTGTGGCTACGTACGGCCGGTACGAGGATCAGGGGTGGTATGACACCCGCGGACCACTCCTCCCCAAAATTTTTAATATAACTTTTATTTTTATTTATTTATTTATTTTTTAAATTTAGTTTTTTTCAAAAAGAAACACGGAATTTGAGAAACGTGAATTTTCATAAACATAATTTATTCTATAAACCTATTTCAAAATCTAATCAATATATTTATTTATATAAAAATTTTCTTATAAAAAGAGAGTATATAATTTATATATATATATATATATATTCAATACATATATATTCAGCTAGAGCTTCAAAACATATAATATAATAAATTTTATTTATCATACCCAATAAACATCTAGGCATGCATTTTCAATGAATTCGCAAAATGATTTTCTTTCCAAGGTATATTCAACATAATAACAAAAAATATTTTCTTTCCAAAAAGTAATTTTCTCAACTCAATTTCATTGAAGAATTTCAAAAGATTTGACTATAGTTTTCAATAGAGAAAAGAAAAGATTTAACAACCAAATTCTCAATCACATAAAACCTTTTTCAAAACACAGAAAAAGTAATTTCCAACATGGCAACAAGATTTTGTTTACAGAATAATTAAACTAATAATAAATTAAAAGAATAAAAACCTAGAGTCATTCATTCGATGTAGAATCCCTTCTGTAGCTTTTTCTCAAATTCCTACCTTCAACTCCCTTCTCAACCAATCCTTTCTTCAAAACAATTCTTTTACCGAAAAACCCAGAAAGCTATTTTTATTTTCTTTTATAGACCAAAAACCCAAAAAAAATCCCTCTATGTGTAAAAAACTCCCTCATAATAAAAATAAATAATAATAAATAAAGCTCATCATCTTTTTCCTCAAAAATCCTCTTCAATCATTGGTTCTTTTCTTTCTTTTTAAAAGCACACACTTATCTCACAATTTTAATTAAAATTTAATTATTTTCTCAAGATATTCTCTATAGATTTTTTTAATTTAATATCGAGAAAAAGATAATATATAATTATCATCATCATTACTAATTTAATTTAATTACTTACACTTTTAATTAATTAAATAACTTTTAAATTTATAATATATTTAAAATTCAATATTTAACTAACTTACAATTAATTAAAGCAACAAGACAACATTAATTATTCTTATAAAATAAGATTAATTAAATAACCACTAACCATAAATAAAATAAATAATCAACCATCAAACTACACAAAGACAAGGAAAAAACTTCAATCATGACACAACAAAACTCGCAATAGGATGACGGACTTAGGACGGGGACACTTCCTTATCAATGACCCTTTTCAACATTGTACGGTTTGTTGAGTTAATTTAATGTTTAGCCTATCCTATCAAAACAGGTGGAATCAAGACTTTATTCCTCCAATTCTTGTATACCAATAAACATCAAGTAACATATATATATAATCGAAAACATCATATCGTGAGAAGGAATTGCAGCGTAGCAGGGCACTCATAAACGAGTGGTGCTACACTGTCCTCTCACCTAAGCTATACTAAAAAATACAACATTAGATGTAAGGTAAAAATTCTAACTAACTGATCACATCATAAACTAATTACTAAACCACTACATCACAATGTATTACTGAAATCAAATTAAACATCATAGAATCACAACATCGACATATATAATATTAAGGAAAAACCATTGCATAATCAAATAATATAAACACCACACAAAGTATCATAAATCATCATAATAATGTCAAATGTAGTAATCAACTAAACTATGCATCCACACACACCAAGTCGGTGAACTCATTACCATCACAAACTATTATCACACTAACATGTATAAGAGTAATAAATAGTAGCAAAGAGTATTAGCAACATGGGGGTATTACAAAATCTTGGAGCTTTTACTCCAAATTTAGTAATATGGGATAATATCCTCCATATCCCAAGTTAGGTTCTCAAATGAATTCAACATGATACTAAAGTATTGTCTAAATGAGATCGAGTTGGATATGATTTCAGCTCTTATTAATAGTTTCCATACTCCTCAATTATGACAACTTTAGCCCGCTAATCAATCTTTTCATATTTGCATTTACTTGTGGCTCTGGTTTTTGTATAGCCATTTCTATAGTTGGTGTTACCTTGCTTTGAAATTTGTGATTTTAACAATGGGGGATGATTTGGTTTAGGGTGAAGCTACCAATTGCGATGAATGGAAGTAGGAAAAGGAGGTTTGGGCTATTTTAGAACAGGGCAACCTGTCTTCATTTGTGGAGGGGATGCAAGGGCATGACCCCAATATTTCTTTGGAGTTCATTAATTCTTGGGTGGATAGAACTGTTATTGTTGAAGGGGTCTCCTTCATGGTGACTCCTAAGCTAATAGAGGAGGTGATGAGGCTCTTTGGAATGGATTTTCATTCCTTGCAAGTCAAAAATCCATTACTGGAGGAGGAAATGAAATGTTTTCTAAAAGAGTGTGAGAGGGTGAATAGATTGTAGAATGGTTTTAACCACGGAGACCTACCTAGTAGCTAGAGAAAAATTGCTGAAGTCCTCATGAGATTTTTTCCATTTCCATGCTCATCTTTTCCCTTTGCTTAATCATCTAAGGTATAATGTCAAAATGAACTTCCCATTTTGGCTTTTGTCCTCGCTTAAGAAATTTGTTAAAAGTGTTGATGCTAAATGGAAGAAATTACCCATCTACCAAGGCCTTATTCATCATCTCTACAAGTTTTATTCTGTGTTGCTTCCCTACCCTACCTCTATCCAAAAGAATAATCTAACCATTCATGACCCAATCAATCCCTTTGTGGACCTTAGCCCTTTTATTACTCTAGATGAAATCCCTTATGTCATTTGTCATAGCACCCGAGCCTAAGGTAAAGGCCTTATGAATGAACCCCTCTGACCCCATCAAATGCACCCCTTTGTTAGAACCCACACCTATTTCTAGTTCTAGGTCAGGGGAGTCCAATAACTCAAATGATGATGAGTCATTGAATCCCACCTTAGCCAACTCTTCTTTGCACTCTTCTGCTTATGTGAATATATCTGATGTTCCCAACTTCTCACCTATTTCTAACCCTAACTCACAAAATTCACCCAATCAGTACATCAATCTAGAGGAAAATAACACTAAAACTAGGTCGACTTGTGCCCTTGTTGACCCCCTCAGTAAAATAATCAGTGAAATATCAGAGACAATTAACATCTAAAGAGATATCATGAAGTGGATCTTGGGCTAGTTTGTCATAGCTAAAGAAAGAATCCAAACTCTAGAGGGGAAGGTTCTCAAGTAGCAAGTCCCATGACTGAGGGAGGTGGAGAACAAGGAGAAATGGGACATCATTTCTTCTCTATACAAGTCATTCAAGAAGTGGGAAAGGTGGGAAAAGGTGCTAGAAGATTTGTGTGCCATTGTTGTTGCTAAGGAAGAAAAAATAAGTTACTGAATGAGATTGATGATATCCATCAAAACTAGGAGAAAACCATGCAATTCCTCAAGGTCATCACTGATTATAGTAAGGAAATTGTGAAGAACACTACCCTCATCCTTCAAGTTTTTCAAGATGAATTAAGGAAGTGTCAGGGGAAACAAGCTATCGATGGTCCAGAGGATGGTCATATGTAGAAGAAGAAGGCTAAAATCGTAGATACCTCAGCTCATGGTATCACAATGAAGACTCAATCCATTCAATAGGGGCATGTGACTTTTGAAAAGAATCTCTAATTGATGTCTTAGGAATGGAATTTGATCACTAGTCTCAAGTTGCTGGGAGACACCTAGGTATCATATGGTTTTGTGTTGGTCTCAGCTCTGTGTGTTTTCTTTGTTGTTTTTGCTGGTCAAACTATTTAAGCTTTAGTTTTTGTTTTTGTCTTTTAGGTTTCTAACTTCTTGTGAGTTCCTCGTCTACCTCTATGGTTGTTTTATAATGGGTACTGGCCCTTCTAGTTTTAATCTAATTGTAGCATCAAAAAAAGTAACCCTTTTTCATGGTTATTCTAGGAATTAGTAATTAATGATAAAATGTACTTAATTGTGCCTTATTTAGGTTTTTGTAAATATTTTTATTACACTTTCAAACTAATTTAGAGATTCATTAATTAATTATGGTTAATTGAGCTTAATTGGCCCCTTTAATTCAAATCTAAGCCTTATTAATTGTTTTTTTCAAGGATCTATCCCAACACCCATTAATGATATTTTATAACATTTACATTGAAAAATTTGGAGTCCTAGAAAATTGTGCTAGGACCCATTAACCACTTTGGTCGAGTGGGTCCTCCTAACCTAGGACACCCCATTCTTCGCATATTTAAGGTGGGTTTTTGATGTTATTTCACCTCCCCGAAGCTAGGTCCTAGGAAATTGTGTTAGGACACATTCACCCAAGGTGGACTATGGGTCATCTTTGCATAGGGCACTCCTTTCTGAATCTATTTGTGGTAAGATTTTAATGATTTTCAATTCTAGATCTAATATCAACTTATATTATTTGAATTTTGGGGTTAATTCTTAGATTCAATATAAATATAAGGTTAAGCCGCATAGTTTTATCCTAGCAAGCAAACCTAATACTTTCAACAAATCAATAGCACATTCAGAAGAGCATTATAGATCATTTTAATGGCATTCAAGGGAAATTTTTTGAAGTTCTATTGCATAAATTCAAAGTCATATCGTCATGTGAAAGGCTTAGTACATCAAGCATGTGGTTGAGCTAATGTTTTTTTGTAGCATTGAAGACCTATTTGCAAGCACTGTTTCACATTGTAGACATGCAAAATTAACATTATGCACTTAATTCATATTCATTCACTCACTAAATTAATCAAACTCAGCAGATCCATTTACCAAGTAAATTAGGACTATTTAATTCACTCATAAAGTCATCAATTTAAATTAAATAAATCAACTTGATCCTAACATCACCCTCCTTGATTAAATAAATCAAACCTTTATTTAATTAAGTCTGAAATCACCTTCCATCCCTTTTGATTTAAATAAATCAAAATATTTAAGTCAAAAGGGTCAAAGCCCTAATCATCAGTTAATATAATCTAATCCTAATTAACCAAATCTAACCACCCATCACATCCTCTAGCTTTTCACACTTGCACGAATAAATCATTTTAATTCATTTATAAAATCAACATTTTCATCAACATGGCATCTTTGAGGAATATTCCCTCAAATTTGAATTTAAAAATAAGTGGACATGTACATCCAACAAAGCAATTAATAATCTCTTACATGTCCCCCTCTCAACATTTAACTCTCAAATTCAAATTTGAAATCTCGCTCTCTTTGGCACATTGACCAAAATGTGTTGATCCTCCAACCTATCACAAGTTGACAAGTGGCCTCTTTTCATTGGCTTGTTTTTAGTCCCACATCCTCCATGTTGGCATTCTTTTATCCCTTTTGGCCATAAATAGAGGTCTCCTCTATTGCTTTACCCCTCCACAATCTTGAGATCTTTCTCCATATCATTGTCATTTGAATCCATATCTTATCAATTCCATATCATTCTTCATAGCATTTTTATCATGGAGCTTAAGAAAGGATTGGGAAAGGGCTTCTTTCCATAGAAGCACCAATCCAATATGAGATATTATTTACTTCATGTTTTATTGTATGCTTTCAACTATTTTATCTAATCTTTTGTCGTTTTGATTGCATCATGAAGCATGTTGATTTATTTCATATGGATGTGGTTATTTGCTTTGTTGCTAATGATGTATGTTGAAATTTTAGCCATTTGCAGATTCATATCCACATAATAGCACTAGAAGGAGGGCCCTATCATTTATTTCATGCATTGGATAGAAATATAGTCTTTATTTTCATTCATGCTTTTTCTCTATTTTTGTTTACTTAAGATTGATTAAAGCTTCAAATCAAAATGCCAAAGGTTTTTTTTTTTGTTTCTATTTAAATAAGCTTTAAGCATTGTGCTCCCAGTCAAATCTTTGTTTCTAGCAACTGAAAGATACACAATCTATGCATGGATAGTTAAAGTATTGCTTCAAATGCTATTTAAATCAGTTGCTTTGTATTTCTATTGATTTGGATAATAATTCATTTCCCATGCTTTTTCACATTTTGCGCACAGGCAGGTAGGATGTGGAAAAGGCTAAGAAATCTATTTTTTTTACATTGGTGCAATAAGAAAAGTCTTTAAAAGAGCCATAAAGGTTGTGGAATCTATATTTTTATGTCAAATGAATTATAGTTGCTTGAAAACTAGCGTGGTTTTAAGGCTGCACTTGCCAAATGCATCTGTTTTAATGTATTTAAAACACTTCAGTCATTGTTTCTAATGTAAACTTACAAGTTGCATAAAATAATGCCTTCTTTATGCCTTCTAGCTTTATTTATTCCTCCAAAGCTAAATTGATGGGATGTCTATTGGGTTTTTCAAAATATATATGCCTGTCTCTAGAAGATTTTGTTATGTGACAAACTGTTGGAAGGAGTAAACGCCAGCATTCCAATGCATTGTAGGTGGTCATCACAACATTCACTATTTCTTTTATGATGCTCTTTGCAGACTGCTGGCCATGAGACCACGTCTCTAAGGCATTCTTTCACTTAATTCATGTGCCTTGTCTATACTGCGACATTTATGATACCAACGTTGTTTTTGTTTTTAGGACACATCATTCACCTGATGCGAAATGAGTTGTTTCTTAGGACTATGTATTTATCTCACACACATACATTGCTTGTATAAGTTTGCAGATGCTTCTACATACAGTGTAGGCTTGCAGATTTATTTTAGCATTAATTTGTGTTGATAATGAAATCTTTCTCCTAGCAGAAGTGCAAGACTAAAGGATCTATGCATTTAGATATATTTATGGTGCTAAAGGTGGGATGGATGAGATTGAATAATCTTGATAGAAAGTGAAGGCTAGTTGGACTGGAATGGAAAAGGTTGTGTACTATTAAAACTACGAAGCTCTGGCAAGTACGATTTGACACCATTGTGACCAAAGTTGAACTATTGCATTTGACCGATATTCACAACTATCACTAACTACAACTATCATCAGCCTCATTATTGTTATCATTCCCATTGTGTAGTTCCTATTGCAATACAGAACCATTCATATCAAGGCAATGGCTTTCAATCATCCATTCCTCTTACCGCTGGTCTTGGAGAAATTTCATAGTTGAAATAAACGTTGCTTTCCAAAGTTGTTGAAATTTTCTTTTATTTAAACTCATTCAATGCATACCCTACAAATGGCTTCACATTTCTATCAGCTATTTCCCAGTCACTGCACTACGTTAGAAAACTATGGAGATTTCCTTTACACCTACCAATTGCATGAAGTTGAAGGTTCTTTTTGGGCATGTGTTGGGAACAGTTAAATGCACAAGTTTGAAGGTTGTCATAAATGAGTTTGACTTGAGTCTTATTTAACTTTTATGGTTGCTAGCCTTTACACCTGCCAAATGCATTTGCTTGTCTTAGCACCCTTTCTAAAAAAAAATTTGTGAAGTTGGCTTTACCCCTGCTAATCGCATCTCTCTGAACATTTCTATTAATAAAGCTATTTGGTGTGCATCTTGCTTGGAATGATTGAAAATCTTTCAATCTACATCGTTGTAAGGAAATTTATGCTTGTGTTGAACCATTTGAGGCATTTGCTTCCTTTTTTAAGGTGTGATTATGATTGGTGAAAGTGATCTCAAAAGGAGAATATCACCGAAACCCAAAAAGTATCTCAAAGAATATCATTGTGAATTTGTTGGTACATATCACTGCAAGAATTAATGATTTTGGGAAGTAATCATAGCCTACAGTTATCATTGCTACAAACATAAATATTGCTGCATTTAGTATTTTCCAAGCAATGATAGAAGGTGTTTGAAAATTTCTACCCAGTCATGAAGGTCCCTATTTAATAAAGGCATATATTTACAGGGTAGTTACCTAATGTATTTGGTAAATGCGTATTCAGGCACACTGCATGTCTTATGAAGATGTCCTTCTGCATTTGGTCTTGGCAAAAAATCTAATATGGCAACATATGGGGACGAAATTAAAAGTTAGAATTTGTTGTCCATCATGAAGATTTGGTGAACATTGATTTTAATGTGGTCAATTTTGTTTTGAGTTTCTTGCAGTGCTTGGCCATTTAAATGTACCTATTGCAAACATTTGCAAATCCCCCTTTCTCATAAAGTTGAAATTGTTTGTTCTTTTTTCTTTGTGGCATGTCAAATAATCTACTCAACTGCACACATTAAATATTTGATACAAATTCTTTGGTGTTAGATATGATCATAATTACAACCTTTTTTTCATTCATATGATTGTGTAAGGTGACATTCTTTCGAAGAGTTAAAAGGATGGATTTTTATGGTTATCATTTTATCCTCTATATTATCAAGGGTTTTGTAGTTTGGTGGTATGAAGTTCTAAAAGATGAATTCTTTCTTCAATTATTTTGCAAATAAATATCAAGTGTCAAATTTTCTTTTCTCTTCTAACATTGAAATAAATCTTATTTGTGATATTGATAGGAAAAGTGAGGAGGAAGGATTTTGTTCACACAAGGGATTTGCAACATTGAAAGATAAGAGGTGATCTTGGAAGAATCTTGGAGTTGAAGAATCAAACATTGAAACTTGAAACTCAAATGCATTTTTTAACGCTTGGAGATTTTGTCTAATGCCTTAATTTTCTGTTTTAGGCTAAAACATTTGGTTTTTGGCTTTAAAACGAACATTTCAAAAGCTTTCAATTTTCATTGTAAAAGGGTTAAAACAAACTTTAGGAAAATTGACTAGATTTCGTTTGAGGTTAACAAATTGAATAAGACAACTTTCAAATCTCATTTTGGTGATTTAAAATGAATCGAAATCATTTCTTTGTGGATTTAAAACAAACACGTGAAACTTTGTTTTTGTGAAAGGCTTACTTAAACTAAAGGCATTTAAAAAGGATGTATGCGCTTCTCTCGCGCTTTATAGCAATCTTGAGAATCAAAAGGCCTTTTTCATGACTTTAGGGTGAGACAAAGTAATCACCTCCACACTTCAATTTTGGTTTAAAATTGAATAAGATCTTGTGTGAGTGTGAGTGGGTGCATTATCATGTATATTCTCTCTCTTTGTTGCCATCAAAGATTGATCGAGTTATGGATTTTGTCTTTACTCACTTTTGTTTACCCTACAGGGCCTGCCTTGAGGAAAAAGTACTCACCCAAGGGAATGACTCAACTGGTAACATTCTAAAGCCAAGAGTATTTCCAACTGGGATATAAATGTGGGTATTGGAGTAAATGCCAATATCACCTGGTTAGCTCCGACGAGATGGATCCGAAAGGGGACTCTCACCATATGGGTCAATCTCCACGAATGGAAAGTTTGAATTAAAACCCTTGTTTGTAGTAACCAACCATTCCATCCAATGAGTTTATAAAAGTGGTGCATTGGAACTTAGATTCAAGGAAGTTACTTGCCATGTCCGATCTTGGTTAAAATACAAAGGTTAAGACTTCATTCTTAACATACCTTTTCATTTTTTCCTTGGTTGCATGTAAAATCATCTCTTCTACTATGAATGGAATGAGGCAATCCCACCAAGAAAAATGTACCAATTGAGCTAGGATATTATACTGCTTGTGAGTCAGTTTGAAAACACAGTGTTTTGATCGAAAACATTGGAAAACCAACATTCAACATGAGCATCAAATCTCAAAACCTTTAGGAGAAGAAAATATCCTTGAAAAAATTCACATGTTATTGTGTTCCCTTGGGATTTGTATCCTTAGAGGCTTCTAAGAATTTTGATTTCATCTCAATTTTATCCTACTAAGGTAAACATTAGGAAACATTTGCCTTGATTAATTTCCTTGATTTCTGCATAATACATTTTGTGGGATGAAATAAAATTAGGACATTGGACATTCAGTTGAAAAGCTAATCAAGAAGTGTTTGTGATAAAAAGAATCCATTAAGCAAAGAGTGAATCAATTGGACCCCACACATGTGCTTGGCATCTTTTGGTCATATGGTTTTCATGCAAACATTAGTCTTTTGATTTTGAATTACTCTTAGAGAAAGGCATGTTCTTCACTATCGTGGTCTCGTAAACAAGTCGTTCCTATATTCATTTAGGATAAAATCGAACACTTCATCCAAATTTCAAACATCTATCAAAATCCATCCCACAAACAACTTTAGAGCTTTGGAAACATCATTCTAGATTTGGTTAAATCATCAAAATCAAAATCACTTTGTTTAGTTAGGAGTATGGGAATGCATCCTTTCTCATACCTCTAGTTAAATTAGCACACCTTTGAACAAGTTCATCCTAAGATAACATCTAACATCTTAGGGTTTACAAGTTCATTATCCAAATCCAATCAAACCAATCAAAATCAAACCCTAAATCTAGCATTGATCCCAAGTTCCTAAAACTTTCAACAGTCATATCATTCAACCCTTTCCATCCTTCATCTCATCATTGGTCCTAAACACCTTAGAGGTCACTTTTACAACAAGGTCAAAACATAAGAACATGGAATAGAAAATTGATCCATACATCATGAGTAACCCAAATCAATTAAACTTTCAAAGCCTTACAATGTCGATTGATTATCAAAACTCACACTTATACAATCCATACATGGGATCATTACCTTATACAAATATCAATGGCACAACAAGTACAAGTAAGCCCAAATCAAATATTGGAACACATTTCCTAATGGTAGATCTAAATCCAAAACTACAAGTATATCAACCAAACAATCAATGCATGAGCCTTCAAATGAACAATATAATCCCACCAAATCCATACATCCCAAATATTAACATGCCAAGTACAAGTTTTCCAAACATGAACATTTCAAATCCACACTTGGAAAACTTTGGGGTAGATATATTCGCAAATCAAAGAAATAACGTTCAATGTCCAAACAATAGGTTAATGACTCCATGTATTAATCCAAGTCAAGGTAAAACCATGCAAAATCCAGGTTACCTAAATCAAGGCAATGTGATTCCCAAATCAAAACATTGTCCAAAATAAAACACCACAAGTGTACATCCCAAATTTGCTTGAACAAAAGCAAAATCAAGATCAAATTTCGCTAGAGCAACTTGCTTCACATGCCAAATTAATTGATTTATTGAGCCAAGAGATATCTTCTCTCCAAAATCAGTACACTCTTCCATTGGTTGAGCCATGTCATCAAAGCATTGAGTTATGTCCACAAACGCATCAAGAACAATATCTCCAATGGCAAGAAGTTGGATATCAAGATCAACAACATCAACAACAAAACCAATCACCACATCTCCAAAATCAATCACCACAAGGTAAATTTAAATTGAAAATCTCACAAGGAAACAAGCAAAAATAAATGCCACTTGGGAGACCAATCGAATCAATCCTGCAACAATTGGTACAAGAAAATCTCATCAAAATCCCTATTTATGTGACTATCAAGAACCAGCCATAAAATCACCAGGGTATAATGAGAAGCACATTTGTGATTATCATAGAATAAAGTGACACAAAACATTAGATTGTGTTCGACTCAAAAAACTCATCCAAGACTTCATCGATCAAAAGACAATCGCTATTGGGGACAATGATAGCATTGGCAATCTCTCCACCACAACTATCTAGAACAAGGATCAAGATCAATCCATCACTGAGCACCTTGAAGCTATTTCTACTTCATCCAATGATCAAATCAACATATGACAAGAGTCACTTTTCAATCTTGATCAAATTCCACCAACCAACAATGATCCAATCAAAGAAATGCCAACATCACTTGACCCTATGGTTGGAGACATTGGAAATCCCTCCACCACAATTGTTGAAAAAAATGATCAAGATCTATCCATCAATAAAGATATTTTTGCCTCATCCAATGAGGCATTGACCAATGATCATGTTAAAAATGTCTCTACATTACCTAATGAGTTATAGGGCATATCTCAAGAATTTATTCCAAAGCATGATCAATGTCTTTCACCAAGGTCTAGCAATGGTCCTTTCCAAGACACGTTCTCAGATATTGAAGGAATATTCAACTCAACATTTGATCCAAATACACTTAACAATCTAGAGGATACTGAGCCACTTCCCATTCCTAATAAAGACATCCAAGAACCCTTTGTGAGTAATCCATCCTTTGAAACTGACCCATGTAAAGAACTTGATCCAAAGCATGTTGAAAGCAACTCGGAAAACATTCAAATTCAAGAATTTGTATCTCCAAGATACTACAATGATCTAAAGGGAACTCTCCTATCTATGCAAGATGCACTTACTTCTCCATCTACCCATGAGATGCTTTTTGTGGATGGACACCTAGATGATCTTCATTTAGAATAAGATTCCTTTACTCTTGATATTATTACACAAAAGAGCAGGTTATTGATTCCTACAACCAAATAGAGTTGTCAACATTAAGATTAGATATATTCAAAATCTAGGCTGAAGACATCATGTATGAAGATATCCAATATTACCCACTTAAGGAAACAAGTCAGACAGAACATTATAATTCAGAGTTAGCAGAGTAGCAAATTGAAACATCACCTACAGTGGTCATTTATCAAAGAATGCATTCTAAACAAGAGCTCTCAGCACATGCAGAATCAAAGCATGAAGGTACTACTTCCACAATATTGGGGGAAACTTCATCTCAAGCAAATGTCAACATAGGGAGCATGAAGAATCCTTATGATGAAACTGATGTCAATACTACAACTAGCCACACCATGAATCTTCATCCACCCATCACCCCATCCATGAATTGGGACCAACACCAAAGGAAAGTGTTAAATCAAAGTACAAAGAATATTATCAAAGAAAAAGAAGAAAAGCATGAAGGAAAAATCAAATACAAGTGGATACCAAAAATTACAAAGAAAGATTATCCCTATTAAAATCCATTAGTCTAAGAAACTATGGGGAAAAATAAAAAATGGAAAAGTATCCACCAAGGATGTCCGCAAAAGAAAAAGCAGGCTTTTCAAGTGACGTACAAAGTGTATCAAGTAGTTGGTCCTAATTTCATGCACACTTTCATATCCACCCATCATTGCTCATCTTCCCAAGTTTGGAGAGTCAAAGGTTCCAAACTGTCAACCAATCCATCTTTTATCTCTAAACACAATCCATCTATGCCTCCACGCATGATATCCAATTCTCACATTCACCATGTATTGGAAACGACCCTTCATCATAAGGATTCAGAGGGAACTTTATCATGATGTATGCACAGAGACAAAGTTAACTCCAATATTGACAAAGTAGATCAAAACACTCAAAAGTTGTATTCAAGTGCATGTATCTTAGCAAAGTAACTTCTTCAGGTAGGATATCAATGGCACATTATGATAGGGGAATCTACATCAGAAACACGTTGTGATTTAGCATGAGCTTAAAATCTTTCAAAAAAATCAAAAAATCAAAAAAAGGATTGAAAACAGTAAAGAGAAAAAAATTGTCCTCTAGTGAAAATCACTACGGTGGCACTTTGGGTAGGTACCATGATGAAAACTTAGCAAACATGCATCATGTGTAAGAATTGAGCATCTATGTGTGCCACTTCAGGTGAAAGCATCTTATCCCATCCATAATAAAGCCAACATTCCATCTATCTTATCCATAATAAATCCATGCATCCATGAACATTTATCCTATCCATTTTTCATCCATCTACATCCATCATCCAAGTTACAATGATCTAATGGGAACTCTCCTATCTATGCAAGATGCACTTACTTCTCCATCTACCCATGAGATGCTTTTTGTGGATGGACACCTAGATGATCTTCATTTAGAACAAGATTCCTTTACTCTTGATATTATTACACAAAAAGAGCAGGTTATTGATTCCTACAACCAAATAGAGTTGTCAACATTAAGATTAGATATATTCAAAATCTAGGCTGAAGACATCATGTATGAAGATATCCAATATTACCCACTTAAGGAAACAAGTCAGACAGAACATTATAATTCAGAGTTAGCAGAGTAGCAAATTGAAACATCACCTACAATGGTCATTTATCAAAGAATGCATTCTAAACAAGAGCTCTCAGCACAGGCAGAATCAAAGCATGAAGGTACTACTTCCACAATATTGGGGGAAACTTTGTCTTAAGCAAATGTCAACATAGGGAGCATGAAGAATCCTTATGATGAAACTGATGTCAATACTACAACTAGACACACCATGAATCTTCATCCACCCATCACCCCATCCATGAATTGGGACCAACACCAAAGGAAAGTGTTAAATCAAAGTACAAAGAATATTATCAAAGAAAAAAAGAAAAGCATGAAGGAAAAATCAAATACAAGTGGATACCAAAAATTACAAAGAAAGATTATCCCTATTAAAATCCATTAGTCAAAGAAACTATGGGGAAAAATAAAAAATGGAAAAGTATCCACCAAGGATGTCTGCAAAAGAAAAAGCAGGCTTTTCAAGTGACGTACAAAGTGTATCAAGTAGTTGGTCCTAATTTCATGCACACTTTCATATCCACCCATCATTGCTCATCTTCCCAAGTTTGGAGAGTCAAAGGTTCCAAACTGTCAACCAATCCAGTTTGGAGAGTCAAAGGTTCCAAACTGTCAACCAATCCATCTTTTATCCCTAAACATAGTCCATCCATGCCTCCACGCATGATATCCAATTCTCACATTCACCATGTATTGGAAACGACCCTTCATCATAAGGATTCAGAGGGAACTTTATCATGATGTATGCACAGAGACAAAGTTAACTCCAATATTGACAAAGTAGATCAAAACACTCAAAAGTTGTATTCAAGTGCATGTATCTTAGCAAAGTAACTTCTTCAGGTAGGATATCAATGGCACATTATGATAGGGGAATCTACATCAGAAACATGTTGTGATTTAGTATGAGCTTAAAATCTTTCAAAAAAATCAAAAAATCAAAAAAAGGATTGAAAACAGTAAAGAGAAAAAATTTGTCTAGCGAAAATCACTACGGTGGCACTTTGGGTAGGTACCATGATGAAAACCTAGCAAACAGGCATCATGTGTAAGAATTGAGCATCTATGTGTGCCACTTCAGGTGAAAGCATCTTATCCCATCCATAATAAAGCCAACATTCCATCTATCTTATCCATAATAAATCCATGCATCAATGAACATTTATCCTATCCATTTTTCATCCATTTGCATCCATCATCCAAGTTATCTTGATCTTGATGAAAGTTTGGGGCACACTTTATACTTGATTATGGTAAACATCTTGACATGGGTCATTTTCATTGATCCTATCCTATCCAACGTTATCTAATCTATGCAAAATTATCCAAATGAGCATCCTTTATTTGAGCACATTATCTTATCGCAAGATAATCCATATCCATCCATCCATACACCTATCCAAACATCTATCAATAACATTCCATACAATACTAGACACTGGGTGTAGATATTTACATCTTGCTTTGAGAATAAATCTTGATCTATATCCTCCAACTTATGTGGCGATCTAAACATTGGAAAAAATGAAACCAAACTGCTCAAAGCATTTGTGATCCGGAATCCAAATCACTAGCCCATGGCATATTTTGATGAGAACATGTTCTTTATCAGGCTTTATCTTTAATCAAAAATCAATCCAAACAATCAATATCAGTTGCATCTAACACACCCTTCAAACATCATGTCAAATCATTTGAACAACTTTTGTTCCAAACCAAGCTTCAACAATTCTAATCAATTGAATCCAATCAATCCATAATCTTGGGATATCCTTCCCGATCATTGTGTTTCTTAACAATATCCATGCATTGTTGCACATTCTCAACAATGTTATCATCATCAATCCTAATCAATCAATCCTTGCATTGTTGGGCATCCTCAATAATGTTATTGTCATCAATCCTAATCAATCAAATCCTTGCATTGTTGTGTATCCTCAACAATGTTATCATCATCATCATCAATCCATCAATTCAATCAGTCAACCTTAGCTTCATTTTCAACAAAATCACAAACAACTCACTAATATCATCAGACACATCCTTATCCAAATCATCAAAATTGTGCAAAAAATCAAAAAACATTAGAAAAACCAAGAAAATTAAAAAAAAAATCAAAAAACATCAAAATTCAAAAACATTTGAAAAAACACAAAACCAAAAATATTCAAAAACACAAAAACATTTGAAAAACATAAAAATTCAAAACATTTGAAAAACATCAAAATCCAAAACATTCAAAACATCAAAATCAAAATATCAAAACATCAAAATCCAAAACATTCAAAAACATCATAATCCAAAAACCATTCAAAAAAACATCAAAAAATACAAAAACATTCAAAACACAAAATCCAAAAACATTCATAAAATCTTAGAAAACCCCAAAACATTTGAAAAATCAAAAATCAAAACATTTGTAAAATCTTGACAATACCAAAAATAGCCTCAAAACATTTCAAAAAGAGCAAAAATATTCAAAAAACCCAAAAATCCATCTGTCCCATTTCGCTTTCACTCAAAATAATCAATCATCCATAATAAACTGATTGTCACCTTCATCCTTTGGAAAAAGCAAAATTCAAATGCAAAATCAAAATTGAAGCAACAAACCGTTAAACGCAAAATCAAACTCTTGATCAATCACAAACATTTCAATCAACCTTATATCAATAGCCTATCAATCAACTTATCAAACCATCATCATCCTATACAATGCATGTCCTAGGATACATCGTTCCGACAATGGGCATCATTTTGGATATCACTTTGGATTCTTATCCTATCAAAACAAATCCCTTTGGCTAGAGGTATGAAGAACATTGGCTTGTTTGTGTACTTGACCTTTTCTTTTGATTTATCTTATTGCACTCATTCCAAGGACCTCTTGATGATATCTGAACAAAGGATTTAGAGAGATAGGAATGGGGCAATGATCATTATCCTTTTGTCTATTGTGCTTGTTGGATGTTCTTGTAAAATAACTTGGCGAATACTTGCTTTGTTAGGTATGTCCTAGCAAGGTTTCCATATGTCAAGTGTGAACAATAATACTCCTATCTATTTGTCAAGTCAAATTTCATCTCACTAGGTGCAACACCATCCTGGTTCTTTATACCTTGATGCATCGTACCTACGTGTGTTATCAAACATAAGGTAAGTAGCTCTTTTAAAGTCCCAATCCTTCATAAGAAAATCATCATCATCTATCATCATCATCATCTCTAATAAAGTATCGTCAAATCATGGACTTTTTGGATCCTCTTGTCATCATATCATTCCTAATTTCATCTTTTTTTCGCACTAACATCACATTAAGAATAGTTAATCATCATCACTAGTGCATCCATCTTGCATCCACGAACCATCAATATTTTGCATATCATCTCACATGCATAATCATCATCATAATATAGATCTGTTAGTCTAAGCATCTCATAAATTCATAAATTTGCATAATCATAACATATCACATCATTCATCTCATCCATCTCACATCATATCATCATTTAAGTTGTTTAAGATAATATAGATTTGTTATTCTAAGCATCTTAAAATCATCTCATTTTCATCATCATCCATAACCATCCATTTTGAACCTCTTTATTGTGAGATCGACCCTCAAATAAAATCTTTTTGCTCGATCTCTCGAGGGGGCAATGTACTAGTGTACTTCTTTCCACTAGGGCATCCGAAAAAAAAAAATAGCAGAAATTTTTTGTATTTAGTTCGTGACAAGTTTATCTTTGAACCAATGCAACAAGTACATTGCTTCAAAGAGGGGCAAAATGTAGACATGCAAAATTAACATTATGCACTTAATTCATATTCATTCACTGACTAAATTAATCAAACTCAGCAAATCCATTTACCAAGTAAATCAAGACTATTTAATTCACTCCTAAAGTCATCAATTTAAATTAAATAAATCAACTTGATCCTAACATCACCCTCCTTGATTAAATAAATCAAACCTTTATTTAATTAAGTCTGAAATCACCTTCCATCCCTTTTTATTTAAATAAATCAAAATATTTAAGTCAAAAGGGTCAAAGCCCCTAATCATTAGTTAATATAATCTAATCCTAATTAACCTAATCTAACCACCCATCACATCCTCTAGCTTTTCCCACTTGCACTAATAAATCATTTTAATTCATTTATAAAATCATCATTTTTCATCAACATGGCATCTTTGAGGAATATTCCCTCAAATTTGAATTCAAAAACAAGTGGACATGTACATCCAACAAAGCAATTAATAAGCTCTTACATGTCCCCCTCTCAACATTTAACTCTCAAATTCAAATTTGAAATCTCGCTCTCTTTGGCACATTAACCAAAATGTGTTCATCCTCCAACCTATTACAAGTTGACAAGTGGCCTCTTTTCATTGGCGTGTTTTTAGTCCCACATCCTCCATGTTTGGCATTCTTTTATCCCTTTTGGCCATAAATAGAGGTCTCCTCTATTGTTTTACCCCTCAACAATCTTGAGATCTTTCTCCATATCATTGTCATTTGAATCCATATCTTATCAATTCCATATCATTCTTCATAGCATTTTCATCATGGAGCTTAAGCAAGGATTGGGAAAGGGCTTCTTTACATACAAGCACCAATCCAATATGAGATATTATTTACTTCATGTTTTATTGTATGCTTTCAACTAGTTTATCTAATCTTTTGTTGTTTTGATTGCATCATGAAGCATGTTGATTTATTTCATATGGATGTGATTATTTGCTTTGTTGCTAATGATGTATGTTGAAATTTTAGCCATTTGTAGATTCATATCCACACACATCTAATTCAAGATCAATATCTACATTCTACATGGCCCCTTCATGTTAGTTTATAGTTTTACATTCCAATACATCTTTCAAGGTGTCGTTTTTTCATATATCATGTTTCATGCTTCTATTTCATTATTTCATCACAAGGTTTGATTACCTAAATGAGGTTTGACCAAGGAAAACCCCTATTCTCTAATAGTAATAAAAAAAATTCTTCCCTTTGATGTGTGTTGGTAAATTTTTCGGTTGAAGATCAAGTGGAAAACTAAATTGAAGCAAAATTGTCAAAGTTTTCGAGTTGGAAAGTTGTCATTCATATTGCCAAAACATTAAAACAAGGCTACAAAATTTGTTTTAGTTTTTTAGAAGCTAAGCATCAAGGAGCTAGAAGTGTAGACATCAAGGAACAAAACCCAAAAGTCATCTTTCAGAAACCCTAATAGGGAACCCATTCAATACTTGCGGTGAATGAGTCCTCACTAACCTAAGAACATCTTTTCAGCAAGGTACACATTGTTTTAGCCTCTCAAAACTTCCCTTATTGATGCTATAATAGTTACTGGGTCATTTACGGTTATTATTTATGCATTTTAGCCTTCATAATTGAGTAAAACATTCTAAGAAAAACTTAGTGGCTCATCATCTTGTTGAATCATTTTGGTGATCCCTATTTTTCTATGTTTCACTAATCAAAACTTTATTATTTGTTATTAATTTTATAAAATTATTATGTTTATTAATATTTGGGTTTTGATATATTTTGAATTTCCATTTAGTTTATTTTATTTTAGTTTTTAATTTACATTTAGGTTTGAAATTGATTTTTATTATTTATGTATTTTTATGAAATTACAAATAAGAATTAAAAATTACCAAATTAATTTAATTTATAACTATTAATCTTATTAAAACTTTAATTATTGTAGAATATTTCTATTTTATATTTTTGTTATAATTTATAAAATAAAATGAATTTCAAACTTAAAATATAAATTAAAATTTATAGAGTGAGAGAGAGAAGGTAACTTTTGATGAGTTGTTTCATGCCAACAATCCAAGGATAGCACACTGCTAGGGAGTTATGATTAGGGTACAATGTAATTTGATTAAGGATATGATAATTCAACTTTAAAACCTCTTCAATGTACCCATTTTACACTCAGGAGGAAAATAGAGAGAGAAAGAAAATAAACAGAGAAATAGAGAAATGGAGAGGGAGACAAAGAGATACAGAGAGAAAAAAAGAGAGATAGGGAGAAAAAGAGAAATAGGAGAAACATAGAAAAATAGGGATCACCAAAATGAATCAACAATATGATATGTGTGTGTGTGTGTGTGTGTGTATGTTGGAAAGAGACACTGCAAATGACTTTTTCTGTTGTCATTGATGGAAACTTAAGTCAGTTTTGGGATCCTTAGTCTGCTATATGCTCATAGCGACAGATAATACTCAGGACAGTATTTCACGAAACAGGAAATGAAGAATAGAGTATCTCATCTACCTAGTGATTCATATGCTTATTGATCATCTTTTTGATTTGTGGATAAAATTGAAGGTTTGTCATGGTGTTTTCTATGTTACCTAAAAATCTTTATGGCTCATATCATTCTGAGAAATTGTTTGAATAACCTATTGGTCTATTGCTCTGTTCGTCAGCTTTTGGAAGTCAACATGGTTCGTGTAACATTTTGCCTATGTACAAGGTAGATTAGCACAATCATTATTGTGTTTGAGGATTTTTGTTTTGGCCCAAGCTAAGTGTAAGCTGTCTTGCATGGATGTGCATCATGAATTATTTTTGTTTGGAGCTGACTTATGGAGGATATTTTATTTTTGAGATGTTGACCTAAAGTAATTGAAAATACTTGTTGCGGATATATAAGAAGGGATTTTTTAAGGGAAGAAATATAGAGATATGCATGATATGTGTGTGTGCTTCCCAAAAAGTGTGAGTGAGTGATATTATGCACAATTTCACTTGTGCATTATAGATTTTGAGAAGCAAACTAGAGCAAAAGTGCAATATCTGTCAGAAGGGAAAAGATTGTAATTGAGCCTCATTGGAAATGTAATCTGGCTTTAGAAGAAGCTACTCAGCCAGTTCATCTTTTGGATCTAATCCATTTTTTTTGTAAGGTAGCGTGCCTTCGTTATTTGAGTAGTGAGCTCTAGGCATTGAGCCTGAATGCATGTGCATTCCCTTATTATATATTTTCATATGAGTATACTCATATAATATTGTGGATTGGCCATCCACCATGGTTTTTCCCCCAACAAGGTTTCCACGTAAAAAATATTTGTGTTATGGTGTTGTGGATGTTAATTTTCTGATCATGCATGTTTTCTTTTGAATGAATGCTATAAGTGGATTATGGATTAGAGTAGTAAATTTAATTTTTGCACAACATTGATTCACCCCCCTCTCAATCTAGCTTGTTTCCAACAATTGGTATCAGAGCTAGTTCCTCTAGAGAAGTTTGATAGCTTGAGGAGATCTTGGAAATAGATACAAGCAGTCTTCAACAACAACTTGTGGTGGCTTTGGATGATCTTGATCAAACTAAATATGAGAACTAAGATCTACAGGAAAGCCTTTCTTGTGCAGAGAAATTCATTGAGTCTTTGAAAGAAAAGATCAATGAATCAAGGGAGAGAAGGAAAGAATTATGTGACTAGATCAAGAAGAGAAAGAGCATGGAAGATGAACAGTTGAATGTTGCCCTGAAGGAGAAAAATAAAGAGTGTGACAAAATTTCTAGAGAGAATTTTTCCCTAAAGTGTGAATTGGAATCTTTAATGATGAGAATGACTAAAGAAATTGAAGATAATAAGAAGAATGAGGAAAAGTTGGTAAAATCTATGAAAGAAAAATTTGAACAATGTATTTGACTAGATTATGAATTGGAGCAATCTAAGAATCATGAACAGGTGCTTGAAAAATAGCTTGATGAGCTCAGAGAACAACTTGCTGATGCAAATGAGTATAAGGAGAAATTCAAAGCCAGATCTGCTAAGTTGTATGAACTAATCAAAGGACAAAGGATTGATGGTGATAGAAGAGGTCTTGGCTATGGAGAAGGAGAGAGTTCAAAATCTAGACAAAGAAATTTTGAACATACGAATCTTGGACAAGGACGATTCATACAGAGAAATCAGATGAATGGAGCCAAAAGAAATCTGGTAAGACAACCAAATGCTCAAATATTTGATGGATATTGCTTTTCCTGTAACAAATTTGGTCATATGGCTTCTAAGTGTAGAAGTAGGTTGAATCTAAATAGATCAGCATTCTCAAGTTAGTGCTTTAATTGTCATAAGGTTGGTCACAAGTCAAGTGAGTGTAGAATTGTGATAAATAACTTTCAGAAAGAAGTTAGATGCTATGCTTACAAAAAAATAGGACATATAGCCAAGCAATGTAGATCAAGACAAAATCAGTGGAATGGATGGTCTAGATAGAAAAGCATAGTGTGTTACAACTATAATAAATTTGGTCACACTGCTCATTTCTGCTAGAATAGAAGAGGATCGGTAAGAAAAAAAATACAAAAAGATGCTAAAGGAAAATGGAAATTCACTACTGATGAAATCAAAAGATAGATGCAAAAGAAGTGGATTACGAAAGATCCCTCTATCAAAACAAATGCACCAACACCTGAATATACTGTTGGAAACTCATCTAGGAATTAGTCTCTAGCCTCTAGCCCAGGGGGAGCAGTAAAAGAGAAATCTTCTAAACCCATCACCAATAATCGACACCGGATTGGGGATAAGATCGATAGTTATGTTGATTTTGTATAGTATTCTAGAGTCTAGGAGAGTTGCTGCTAGATTGGAAGAGGAAAATCTAAGAAAAAGAGTTCTTGCAGATTTATGCCCTGAAATGTTGTTAGAAGAAATTGATTCATTACTTGTAGAGGCTAAAAATGAATTCAAAAGCAAGTTAAGGATGAAGAAGTTGATGATTGGAGAAACAAGTGTTGTGGTAAAAGAAACAAACAAAATTATTGAGGATTTTTTGTCAAAGAATAAGGTCAACCTTGAGGAAATGAACACTGAAAATGTTTCGAAGAATGTGGAAGCAAATGTGGAAGAATATCTGATTGATGAAGAAAATGTGAATGTATCTGAGGATACTCCACCCATCTCAGATAAGGAAAATATTGAAACAAATATGGATACTAAGGTTCCCAAGGTAGCATTGTTTGAAGAAAAGGAGGAGCAAGTTGAAAAAGTGGAAAAAAAAGTTAAGACAATTCTAGAAGTATCCAAGGTTCAGGAAAGAAAAGGTCTGGAAATTGAAGTGGAGGCAAGAGACACTACCAAGGTAGTGAAGATATCTCTGATAGAGGAAAAGGATTATTTTGCTGTTGAATTGGATGAGAATTCAATCAATCTATCTACCTTGTCACCCATTCAAATGATGAAAGTTGCTAAAATTGCTCAAGCCAAAGCAAGCGAGAGAATTCTATAATATCACAAGGATGATAGTGAATTTTTAAATCTTCCATCCTGAGTATTAAAAAATTTGATGCCTACTCGTCACATGGAACTATCCAACTCCTCTTCCAATAAATTGAAAAAGTTGATAATTTATGTAAGCACACATTTTGAATCCTTTGAGAAATCAGCATTAATTAAAGTGAAAAATGAGTTTAGGGAAAGTAGATTTGGAAGTTTGAAAGAATTGTTTACTAGAGACAAGGAACTATTATCCGATTGCATAAAAGATTCTCTCAACTCTTTGTTTGAAGGAGCAAAAGTGTACAAATCCTATTTGGTTATGTCAAAGTTCACTGAAGCAAATGATAAGAAAGTGAAGGCTATTGAAAATTAGTTGGCCTCAATCTCTTATGCTATTGACCCATTAACTAATCAAGTCTGTAAGCAAGAGAAGCAGGTGATGTCTTTGCTTGAACAAATTAAAACCTTGAAGCTAGAGAATGAAAATATTATTGGGAGATTGTGTGAACTCAGGGGATAGATCAATCTGAAGATTGAAGTATTTGGAAATATTATAGAGGAAAAAGATTCTACTATTACCCTTGATCCACTGAATCTAGAAGTTGTGGAAGCTCTATCCTATTTGTTGAGTGATCACATTACAATTATGATGAGCTACAAAGATGTATGGAGCTCAAATTTAGATGTATTGAAGAATGAATTTGTAGATATCTTCAAATTTTTGTGATTCTTGGTATAGGTATGTACAATTTTAACATTTTGAAAATTTTCCATTGATGTCAAAGGGGGAGAAGTGTACAATGAAAAATGTTATGTCACTCCCAGGGGGAGAGAGATGTGTTTGGTTAATATTCATAGGGGGAGTTTCATTTTTGCAGTTTTGAAGTGTAGTGTATTTCTCTATTGGTTTGACACTTATTCATTTTTCACTAAGTGTTTTCATCAATGCCAAAGGGGGAGATTGTTGGCAAGAGACACTGTAGATGAATTTTTGTGTTGTCATTGATGCAAACTTAAGTTAGTTTTGGGATCCACAGTCTGTTATATGCTCATACCGACATATAATAATCAAGATAGTATTTCACTAGAATAGGAAATGAAGAATATAATATCTCATCTACCTAGTGATCTATATGCCTATCGATCGCCTTTTTGATTTTTGGATCAAATTGAATGTTTTTCATGTTGTCTGCTATGTTACCTAAAAATATTCATAGCTCATATCATTCTGAGAAATTTTTTGAAGAATCGGTTGGTCAATTTTTTTGTTCGTTAGCTTTTGGAAGCCAACATGGTTTGTGTAACATGTTGCGGATGTACAAGGTATACTAGCACAGTCATTTTTTTGTTCGATTATTTTTTTTTTGGTCCAAGCTAAGTGTAAGCCAACTTTCATGGATGCTCATCATCAATTATTCTTGTTTGGAGTCAACTTATGGAGGATATTTTATTTTTGAGATGTAGACCTGAAGTAATTGAAAATACTTGTTGCGGATATATAATAAGGGATTTTGTAAGTGAATAAATATAGAGATATGTATGTATATGTGTGTGTGCTTCTTGAAAAGTTTGAGTGAGTGATATTATGCACAATTTCACTTGTGCATTATAGATTGTGAGAAGCGAACCAGAGTAGAATTGTAGAGTAGAAGTGTAATATCTATCATAAGGGAAAAATATTGTAATTGAGCCTCATTCGAACCATAATCTGGCTTTAGAAGAAGCTACCCAGTCAGTTCATCTTTTCTATCTAATCTAATTTTTTTTGTCAGGCAATGCACCTTCACTATTTGAGTAGTGAGCTCTAGGCAGTGAGCCTGAATGCATGTGCATTCCCTTATTGTATATTTTCATCTAGGTGTACTCACATAAGATTGTGGATTGGCCATCCATCATGGTTTTTCCCCTAACAGGGTTTCCACATAAAAAAATCTTTGTGTTATGGTGTTGTGGATTTTTATTTTATGATCATGCATGTTTTCTTTTGAATGAATGCTATAAGTGGATTAAGGATCAGAGTAGTAAATTTAATTTTTCCACAACACTGATTCACCCCCCTCTTAATGTAGCTTGTTTCCAACAATATATATATAGGTCGAGATATCAAGAGATAAAGAGGGAAAGGGGGAGAGAGATGGGAGGTAAATAGGGATAGAAAAAAATAGTAAGGATAGAAAGATAGGGAGAGGGAAACAGATAGAAGAAATAAGAGGAAGAGAGATTGAGAGATAATAATAAATATAGAGATAGAGAGGGAAATAAAGATGCACAACAAAACAATATGCAATTAGTGCCTAAATTGGCATCAAATTTTAGTGTATTTGAGTCCATAAATTGGACACATCTCACGGTGCAAAAGTCGGCACTAAATGGTATGTTCATTTTAGCGTCAAATTTAGCACCCACTTTAGTGCTGGATTTCGCACCGGAAAGGTGGTGCCAACAATAGTATCTCCTTTAGCGCTGGGAATAGCAGTGGGAAATAACATCAAAAATAGCACCTAAATTGGCACCCAATTTGGCTTCCAATTTTGCTTCCATGTCTGCTCCCATTTTTTCTCCCAGGTTTGCTCCTAGTTTTGCTTCCAGTTTTGCTTCCAGTTTTGCTTTTTCTTCCAATTTTGCTTCCAGCTTTGCTTCTAGTTTTGCTTCCAAGTTTGCTTCTAGTTTTTCATCCAGGTTTTCTTTTGATTTTTCTTCTAGGCTTGCTTCTATTTTTGCTTCTAATTTTTCTTCCAGTTTTGCTTCCATTTTTGCTTCTAATTTTGCTTCCAATTTTGCTTCCAATTTTACTTCCAGGTTTGCCTCTAGGTTTGCTTCTAGTTTTTCTTCTAGGTTTGCTTCCAATTTTTCTTTTGGTTTTACTTCCAGGTTTGCTTCTGGTTGTCCTTCCAATTTTTCTTTCAATTTTGCAAGTCCAATTTTTCTTCCAAATTTATTTCTAGTTTTTCTTCCAGTTTTGCTTCCATTTTTTCTACTAGTTTTGCTTCCTGGCTTGCTTCCTAGTTTTTCTTCTAGGATTTCTTCAAGTTTTACTTTTGGTTTTTCTTCTAGGTTTACTTCTAGTTTTGCTTCTAGTTTTCTTGCTAGGTTTGCTTCCAATTTTTCTTATGATTTTTCTTCTAGGTTTTGTTCCTAGTTTTGCTTCCACGTTTTCTTCCAATTTTTCTTTTAGTTTTGCTTCTAGGTTTGATTCTAGTTTTGCTTCCAATTTTGCTTCCAATTTTGCTTCTAATTTTGCTTCTAGTTTTGCTTTCAATTTTTCTTCCAGGTTTGCTTCCAATTTTTCTTCCAAGTTTGCTTCTAGTTTTGCTTCCAAGTTTGCTTCTAGTTATGCTTCTAGTTTTACTTCTAGGTTTGCTTTCGGTTTTGCTTCCAATTTTTCTTCTAAGTTTGCTTCCAAGATTGCATTTGGTTTGCTTCTAGTTTGGCTTCCATTTATTAATTTAATCTTTTATTTCAATTTAAATAGTTAAATATATCATGCCTCTTAAATAGTTCATATGATTATACAGTAAGTAATTTAATTATTTAATTTATATGATTAAATTGGAAGATAATTATTATAACATGATTATCATCTATAATTAAAACAAGTGAGTCAAATATCTATAATTTAATTGAATTTGACAACATCCATCCTGAGCAGTAAATTAAAATCATCATACGTAATAAATATCCATCAAAAAATCATCAACCACTTTTAATATATATAAATTGACAAGTCAATACTAATAAGATCATCATCATATATAACTAAAACAAGTGAAAGTCAAATATGCCAATAGATCAATAACATGTCAAAATGACACATGTCCACCAGTCCACATAAGTCAAAATGATACATGTACAAATGATATAAGTAAAAATGGTAAATTATGTAACTCAAATTGATACAAGTCAAGATGATACATGTCCAAATGATATAAGTGAAAATGATACATGCCAATATGAAACAACTCAATAATATGGTGTTGTAGGTTGTGAAAATGATATATATGATAGTAGTCATGAAAAGAGGCATCATAATGATATATAAACAATGATTCATGACACAACCTAGCTATCAACATTAATGTCACTGGGTACTACCAGCAACTACCTCATCATCATCACCACCATCGTGATCATCATCATCATCATAACAATATATCAGTAATGATCAATGATGCAGTTTATATGATCATGAATTTTGTTGGGTACTACCAGTAACTACCTCATCATCATCATCACCATTGTGATCATCAGCATTGTCATCATCATCATTGTCATCGGCTTCAGTGTCTTTTGTATCTATGTCATCATCATCCTCTGCCATGTGATCTATACTAGAGAAACCAATATTTTTTGGATCTATATCATGATGAGGATCATCTTTATCTTCTAGAGGACCCGTGTTCTACAAAAAAAACCATTTAAAATGAAAATTTATTATTTATTTCAAGCAATAATTTTTTTTTATATATATATCTAATATTTCAACATATGAGACAAAACCATAATCATATTACATCATATCAATGTGCACATACCATAATAAAATTTCAAAAAAGTTATAGCTAATATGTCATTCTAGTGATGTAAAACATGCAACAATTCTAATAAATGTTAGTAAAGATCATAAAAAAAATGTTAGACAATTTAACTATCAACTGTAAATTCTATTACATAACCTTAAATGTCAACCATCTACATTTGTGCTATATATGATTATGTTTTCCTCAAAGATCCTTTGAGAGTTAACTAGTTTATATATCTTCTTCTCGTATATTTCAGAATTGGATATTTTTCTAGGACATTTTGGCATGTAATATGTTTCAAAAGTTCTTTGAGAATTAACTAGTCTATATGGCCCCATATTGGAGAGTTAACATTTATGGTTTAGTTTTTTGTTGTAAGTAAGCTATGACATGCAACAATACTTGAGCATATAGAGAATAGTTCTTCAGGTCATTTTGTACTTTGATTATACTATTTTTAAGTGACCTTTTCATGTATATAATCATATCATGTTCATGTATGTTAATATAGGGAAGCTATGGAGGTAGTTGAAAGAGATGGCCTTGAAATTTTACCTCATCTTACAAAGTCTGTAGGAACATGAATAGGGATCAAATTTTTGAGAGTTTGGTTTAAGTTTGAATTCAAGAAATGACACAATTGTGAAGGTTGGAATGGCTTTTAATGTATTTCTTGGGTTTTAGAGTTTGCAGTTGCAGACTGGTAACCCCAAAATATAGAATTATTCATTTCTCCTTGTTGACACTGTGGTTGTTAAGGATAAAGGGCCTAAAAATACAACTTGGGTTAGCTCCAAAGTATACACTGATGTTGCATACTCATTTAATGATGATGATGAAGATGATGAAAATAGAAACATCTACAGGAACATGCATAGGGATCAAATTTCAAGAGTTTGGTTTAAGTTTGAAATGGAAACGTCTGCAGGAACATAATTGTAAAGGCTAGAATGGCTTTTAATGTATCACTTGGGTTTTATAATTTGCAGTTGCAGATTGTTAACCCCAAAATACAGAATTATTCATTTATCCTTGTTGACACTATGGTTGTTAAGGATAAAGGGCTTGAAATTGCAATTGGGGTTAGCTCCAAAGTATACACTGATGTTGCATACTCATTTAGCGATGATGATGAAGATGATGAAAATGAAAAATTTTGTAGGAACATGAATAGGGATCAAATTTTGAGAGTCTGGTTTAAGTTTGAATTCAAGAAATGACATAATTGTGAAGGTTGGAATGGATTTTAATGTATCACTTGGGTTTTAGAATTTGTAGTTGTAGACTAGTAGCCCCAAAATACAAAATTATTCATTTCTCCTTGCTGACAATGTCGTTGTTAAGGATAAAGGGCTTGAAAATGCAACTGGGGTTAGCTCCAAAGTATACATTGATGTTGCATACTCATTTAACGATGATGATGGAGATGAGGAAGTGAAACAAAAACCTAAGTCTGAGGTAAATGGAGGAGAATCAGGCATCTCCAAGGGAACCTTACAATCCAATAATCAGGAGATGACTAAAGAAGAGTAGTGCCAACAATACCAAACAAAACTTGCAAGGAAAAAGAATGAGGAGACTACAAAAAGATTGGTTGTAGGGGGAATTGGTAAAAGAGATGGACATGGCTCTTCCAAGCCATCCACTAAGATGGTTTTGTATGAAAATGTGGTTGATATCATCATTTTTAGAGATCTCATGATTTAGGTTGATGCTAAAAATAAAGTTGTTTTGGTACCCATATATGGCATCATGGTTCCATTTCATGTAGCCACCATCAAGAGTGTTACAAGATAACAAAATGGAGGGAATTATTATATAAGGATAATTTTCAATGTTCCAGGTACCGACTTTAATGTCAACTACATGCACATAATGAAATTTCCTAGCAGTATTTATGTTAAGAAAATTTCCTTTAGATCCAAGGATCCAAAGCACATCAACCATGTGGTTGAAATGATTAAACCCCACAAATGATATGTAGCAATGTAATATTATAAAAATGCAAAGATAGCTACACTAGTAACTCAGAATAAACTTTGGCTTTAAAAAAAAAAGGCTATTAGGATGGAAAACTTTTGGATTAGGCTGACATTTGGTGGAAAAGGAAGAATGATGAATGGAACTCTAGAGGCCCACTATAGTGGATTTGGATATTCAACCATGAGAGTAGAAGAGAGAGTTGATATCATGTATCAAAATATTATCCATGCATTCTTCCAGAAAACAGAGAAGGAGATGATTACTTTGCTTCATTTTCATTTGCATAACCATATCATGGCATGGGAACCAAGAAGACCAAGGATTTCCAATTTTATGTGGAGGTAATGGATGTGGTACAAAATTTAGGAGGGGCAATAAGGTCAATGTATGATCATGGTGAAATTTAGAAAGAGCAACAAGAGAGGGACAGGAAAAATAAAATCAATGTAGAGTTTCAAGGATCTTTCAAGTGAGTAAGAGAGCTATGGGAGCAGCCCCATCTAAAATATTTTGAACTAGATTTTGATATACTATTTAGAGAGTTTTATTTTCATGGAGCTCCTTTCAAAACCTTTGCTTTTATTGTTCCTATGGTAAACTATTTGGTAGAGTTGGTGGAATTACCTTTCTTAGTAATCATTATTAGTGAGATTGACATTGTTAATCAAATAGGCACTAATTTCCTATAGCAATGAAAGAGTCTGAAAAGGCAGAGAGAGCTACACTAGTGACTCAGGAGAAACTTTAGTTTTCAAAAACAAAGCCAATTACGCTAGAAGACTTTTAGATTAGGCCAACATTTGGTAGAAGGGGAAGAAAGATGAATAGAACTTTTGAGGCCCACCATAATGGAATTTGGTATTCAACCATGAGAGAAAAAGAGAGAGCTAATATTATGTATCAAAACATTAAGCATTCATTCTTCTAGCTAGCGGAGAAGGATATTATTACTTTGCTTCATTTTCATTTGCATAAGCATGTCATGGTGTGGAAACCAAGAAGACCAAGGATATCCAATTTTATGTGGAGGTAACGGATGTGGTCCAAAATTTAGGAGGGGAAAGAAGGTCAATGTATGATCCTATTGAAATTGAGGAAAAAAAATAAGAGAGGGACAAGAAAAATAAAATCAATGCAGAGTTTCAAGGATTTTTCAAGCAAGTGAGAGAGCTATGGGAGCAGCCTCATCTAAAATATTTTGAACTAGAGTTTGATATACCATTTAGAGAGCTTGGTTTTCATGGATTTCTTTTCAAAGCCTCTACTTTTATTGTTCCTATGGTAAACTATTTGGTAGAGTTTGTGGAATTACCTTTCCTAGTAATCACTATTAGTGAGATTGAGATTGTTAATCAATTAGGTGCTAATTTTCTATAGCAATGAAAGAGTCTGAAAAGGAAGAGAGAGCTACATTGTTGACTCAGGAGAAACTTCAGCTTTCAAAAGAAAAAAGCCAATTACATTGGCAGACTTCCGGATCAGGCTAGAATTTGGTGGCAGAGGAAGAAAGATGATTGGAACTATATAGGCCCACCATAATGGATTTCGGTATTCAACCATGAGAGCAAAAGAGGGAGCTAATATGATGCATCAAAACATTAAGCATGCATTCTTCTAGCTAGTGGAGAAGGAGATGATTACTTTGCTTAATTTTCATCTGCATAACCATATCAAGGTGTGGGAACCAAGAAGACCAAGGATGTCCAATTTTATGTGGAGGTAATGGATGTTGTTCAAAATTTAGGAGGGGAAAGAAGGTCAATGTATGATCTTGATGAAATTGAGGAAGAAAAACAAGAGAGGGACATTAAAAATAAAATCAATGCAGAGTTTCAAGGATTTGTCAAGCTAGTATGAGAGCTACGGGAGCCACCTCATCTAAATGATTTTTAACTAGAGTTTGACATCCCATTTAAAAGCTTGGTTTTCATGGAGTTTCTTTGAAATCCTCTTCTTTTATTGTTCTTATGGTAAACTGTTTGGTAGCGCTGGTGGAATTACCTTTCTTAGTAATCACAATTAGTGAGATTGATATTTTTAATCAATTGGTTGCTAATTTCCTATAGAAACAAAAGAGTCTGAAAAGGAAGAGAGAGCTATACTGATGACTCAATAGAAACTTCAAGTTTAAAAGAAAAGGCCAACTAGGTTGACAAACTTGTGGATTAGGCTATAATTTGGTGGAAGAGGAAGAAAGATGACTGGAACTCTAGAGGCCCACCATAGTGGATTTTGGTATTCAACCATGAGAGCAGAAGAGAGAGATAATATCATGTATCAAAACATTAAGCATGCATTCTTCAAGCCAATGAACAAGGAGATGATCACTTTGCTTCATTTTAATTTGCATAACCATATCAACGCATGGGAACCATGAAGTCCAATGATGTGTAGTTTCATGTGGAGGTAATGGATGTTGTCCAAACTTTAGGAGGGGTAGGATGGTCAAGGTATGATCCTGGTGAAATTGAGTAAGAACAACAAGAAAGGGATATAAAAAGTAAAATAAATGCAGAGTTTCAAGGATTTGTCAAGCGAATAAGAGAGATATAGGAGCAACCTCATCTAAAATATTTTGAACTAGAGTTTGATCTACCATTTAGAGAGCTTGGTTTTCATGGAGTTTCTTTCAAATCCTTTGCTTTTATTGTTCCTATAGTAAACTACTTGGTAGAGTTGGTGGAATTACCTTTCTTAGTAATCACTATTAGTGAGATTGAGATTGTTAACCTTGAGAGAGTAGGACTTGGGAAAAAGGAATTTGATATGGATATTTTTTTCAAAGGATTCAAGTGAGGTGTAATTTCCATTGATGCCATTCCTCCATCTTTGCTTGATGGCAGCAAGGGATGGTTGAACTCCATGGATATAAAGTATTATGAAAGAAGAATGAACTTCAACTGGCAGCCAAATTTGTAGACTATTACTGATGATCAAGATAAATTTATTGAAGATGGTGGTTGGAAATTTTTGAATATGGAAGCTAGTGACTCTGATTCTAATAATTTAGAAGATTTAGATCAAGGATATGAACCCTCTAATGTAGAAAAGGAATCAAAATTAGATGAGGAAGCTTTAGAAGATGAATCTCTTATGGATTCAGATGAGGATGAAGAAGAAGAATATTCTAAAGAGGAGGAAGGTAAAACATGGGATGAATTAGAAGTTGAAGCTAGAAATGCAGAAGGAAAAAGGAGATGAGTCTGACATTGAAGAGAAAAGGTGGTGACAAAAGGTAAAATCTATAGGGAAGTCTTGGGCACCAGATATTAGAGATTCAAGAGGAATTTCTACCAAGAGGCATAAAGTCATATGAATTGAGTTCATCTACATCCTTCTACTATTTATTCATCCACATAAATGGTTCAACTATTTATGCAAATGATGCATATATGTTAACTTGATCAATGTTGTTACTTCTGTAGTTTGACTTCTATGACGACCAACCATTAGGCCAATGTGTGTAGGAGAACATTTGTGTTTTCAGTTAGCTTTTTTAGATAGCTCTACTAGGTGTTAAGGAAATTCCATTTATCTTTTGAATGTTAAGAAGTCTAGTATTACATGCTTCTCTATGTTGATTAGATTAGGTTGCAGGGTTTTTACTATTGATTTCTTTATTTCTAGAGTTTTTTAACTTGGAAGACAAGAATTTACTACCTTTTTTAAAATTAGATGAAAAAATTAAGTGATTGGTTAGCTACGCCAAGGGATGTAGAATACAAGGATGTGTTAGATCTATAGGATTCCTACCAAGATGCATAAAAAAATTCTTACATGTTAAAATAATGGTAGCATCATGAGGAAGGATGGCAAAGATGCATGTGGATCACTTAGTAGAATGGCAACATGAATTCAAGGAAGTAGCCCTTGAGATACAATGTTTGAGAGATAAGAAGATAAATCAAATCAACATGGGACTAAGTTACTCAAATGATACAACTCATAACTTAAATGAGGACACTTAGGAGATATTAAAATACCATGGTCATTAACTAAAATATGCGATGAAAATAAGGCATGAATGTCACCCACCACCCTTTAAGGAAAACAATATTTTTTCCTCAACATGAAATAATGGGACAGCTGAGTGGGATATAGGGACAACAAAGAAGAACTTTAGAACTCATCCTACACATCAATAAACAACTCAAAACAAGAAATACAAATTGACATATTAACACAACAATATCCAACTAAGTTATTGAAAGTCAACTATTGATACCTTGTTCTCCATCTAGATTACAAAATTGGCCCACTTTTTGCTTTGTAACTTTTCCTTTTTAAATTAATTTGGATGCTGACCATATTTCTCCTCTTGTTAAAACATGGCACATGGACTAGTTAAACTAATTAATATGCAATCATTTAATTTTTCCTAGGAAATAAAAAAAATATCATTTAACATATTAAATATACTTACAAATGTATAGACCAAGGCCTGTAAACCTTTATGGCAATTGTGATGCATGGCACAAAGTTTTTTAAGCCTAGCCTTGGAGGCCTTGTCCTGAAACATATACTAATTCAATTTAACTATATGCACAAATAAAATATAAAAATCATTTAATAGATTTGATATAATTGTATGAGAAAATTAAAATACCTGTATACTCTCCTCACTGGACTTTCCCTGTGCATCATACTTCTCATGCTTTTACGAGCTCTTTCCATACTTTGACACTTACATCAATTGGCCTTTTTTTGAGCCTTAGCTCAGGAGGGATTTTTTTTATCTTGTTTCTTTGGTTGCACTGAAATCTCTTGAAATTTTGAGACATTTGTAGCTTTACCTTCTTCATAGACCAACCTATGCCAAATTTAGTCTCCATTTCATTGATAACTGCTTTTTGCATGTGTATGGGTATCTTTGATTATAGAAAGTGCACATGGTCTTTGAACCACTGAAGGCATGATTCCTTCAACCTATTAACAAACTCTTTTCCAAAAAAAATCATTTGTACTTCCATTGAAGCCACATCGTATTCTATCTCAGTATTGTAGCTACCAATGCAAGATGCAAAACATGGTATGGTGGAAAAATTCTATGTCCTAGGAGTGGTTGGGACAATGGAAGTATCTGCTCCATGTTCTACATTCCTAGAGTTTATTGTTATTGATTTTCTCATAGATCTTTTTCTCAATCCAAGACTACTTGGGGAATCAATTGATTCCCTTTGAGATAGTTGATTTGGTTGCAGTGTTTGAGGGGCTTTACTAGATCATTTTTCTATGTATCTAGAAAGCATTGTCCAATCCACAACATCCAATTTGTTCACTACCTCTACCCCCAATATGGAAGCCAATGCCTCTTTATCTTTATCATTCTTATGTCCCTCTATATATATATAATCAATTTCTTCCTTTAAATTTAAAAATAAAAAACTCAAAACTCAAAATGAAAGAAAAAATGGAAACATAATTTACAAATCTATAAATTGACAATGAATTACATCATTGTGGCCAAAGTATATTCCCTTTGTTATCTTCCTCTATTGCTTGACATTTTGAGGTGGCCTAGGGAAAATTATTTTTGTCTAGTCTGTGGAGGCAAATGAAGTACACATTGTCAAGTATGAAAGTTTTCATCCATTTTGTGGTATGAAATTTTTACCTTGAATGAATCTCTTTTTGGATTTAAATGCCTATGAATCAATTACTTACACACCTATATAGAATATAAATATATTTGAAAGGATATAAATATATGCAAAATGAAACAAATGTATTGTAAGAAAATCAACGCTTGTGCACCTATATAGAATGGTAATGTTTGGGGGATAAAAAGGGTGCAAATTGTGGCTTTATTGAGAGCCAACATAGATAGATCCCATGCTCAAGTCACATCCATTGATTAGAAAGAAAATGAATGTGTGTGCACAATCAATTCAAAACCATGATCTCATTGTTATGTAAAAGAATAAGTGAAAATTATTAATAGCTAATTTAAGCTTGAAGGTCTCACAAATTTGAGGAAATGATCTATTATTTAGCTGTCGTCTCAAAATCCCTATCTCCATGTATTGTCTCGACCAACCTCTATTCCCATGATACCTGGCTGTAGTGGGGAAGATGTTGTTTAATGACATTTCTTGAAAGCACTCAACTACTTTATTAGGAAGGAAGCGAGAAATTTTTCTTCAAAGAAAGGTATAGAAGGAAGGTCCAAGAAATCGAACCAGAAACTAAAAGCTTTGGATGGGAATGATAAGTTAACCGGGGCATTGGGGTTTCAAAAATGTATTCACTACTCTCAGATGTGGAGGAAATAATGCAATGTCTACAATTTTACCCTCCTCGTTTGCAACCACATGAGACTTGAATGATTCATGTGTAAAAAAAACAATATTCACAACCCTTTCTTCACGATCCTCTCCATTTAATCCAAACAAAAATATTTGTCGGAACAAAAAAAAAAATTGTAACCTTACCTATGGTGTCACAAACTAAATCAAATTTCTGATCTACTTGCTTGTATCCCTCCTTCACGTCGTTTTTCCCTTTTTCTCCTCTCTTCCTTTGCATGACATTTTTCTCCTCTCATCTCTTCCTTAATGCAGGAAGTTTTAAATTTGTGTTCTTGATTCAGTAGTTGGTGTTATAGTCAGTGTATTTAACACTGACTTTAGCACCACATTTTAGCCCTAAATGTAATATGTTTGGGGTGAAAAAGGTGGCACAAAGTGTGCCTAATTTAGTGCCTCGTTTCAGCCCTAAATGTAATATTTTTTGGGTATAAAAGGTGGTACAAACACCTAATTTAGTGCCTAGTAGTGAAAAATGATGTATTTTGCTTGGAAATTGATAAATAAATTGATCCTAAATTGACTTCATCTTTATATGTTCCAAGGAAGTAATCATGGTTATTTATTTTATCTATTCCTTATCCCATGTCAATTTTGTGGGTGTAAAACTCAATCATGGTTAGATTTTTCAACTAAAAAATGACCCCTATATAACTAGATGAGTCATCTAAAGTGTGAAATATTTCAAATTGCATGTTACAGATTTGTATAAAAGGACAAACCCTAATTCATTACTATCATCTTAGATATAGGGCTTCTTGGGGAATTATTAAAAATCATCTATGAGAACTAAATAATTATCATGTGACATTGACATTGTATCAACAACCTATGTGTATTGCATGCTTCCTAGACTAGTTTGAGCTCTAGTTGTCAATATTTTGCATGTAATATTTTTGTGAAGAGGAAAATGTTTCAATGTCCTACTTTTCTTTTTCATAGTGTTTCTTAATGAAAAATAAGTGTATTAAGAAGATAATTTTATGTGACTATTGTCATTGTCGTGTATTACAGGATCCAAAGGAGGCCATAGAGAGAGGACGTGGATGACGTAGATCTACTAAATTGTAGAGAGGAAAGTGGGTGGAAATGGATATGACAACGAAATTTACAGATACATTAGAGGTAAGAAGAGAAAGAAAACTCAACCAAAGGAGGAAGGTGTTTATGAATTCAAAAATGCTACAGCATAGAGGAGATAAAGTCAATTTTTTTCAATGATTTATCTAAGGTCAAGGGAAAAGTTTGAAAATTAGGATCGCCAAAACATGATATTAATATGTCAAATATATGACTAAAGTGACCTTTTGTGTTGGATAGCATATTTGTTGAAATGATATAATTGGTGTACTAAACATTATTTATTATGTTGTTTATTATTGGGGTGAGATGAGGCCATGGCAATAGATTGTGTCATATCAAATGAGGACACAATAGATGAAGTGAGACATCAGGTATTCAAATTTTGACTTAACATAGGAAAAAAATGATCTGATGGAATTTTGTGATATGTCCATATTTGTTCATGGTATTATTGAAATTTATAATGTATTATCCAATCTTGACATAAATTAATTCCTGTTGATTATTTTAGATGGAGATTGGAGAAAATGTAGAGCCTAAGCATTCAACTAGCAAAAGAAGATATGTATGTGGCTGTGGACCTAAAACTAGATGACAGTGGGTGGAAGAGGATATGAAAATGGATCTTATAGACACAACAAATTATTTCACTAAACAAGAGGTTGGTGAGGACTATTGTATGGGTATGTGCAGGATCATGGTGCACCAAAAAGTGGCAATATTATGGGTATTTGTAGGGTATGTGGCTGACAACTTTTTTTTCACCCAAAATTAATGAAACGAAAAGGGTTTTTAGAGGAGATTCTCAGATTTCCAAAAATAAAAATTATGATTTAATTTGAACTTAATAAATAATTGTTATTCATTTTCTATTAGAATTATGACTAAAGTCCTGATCGATAGGCTGATTGAAAAACACCTATAACTTTCAAACGGTATCATATTTTTTGAATCTGAAACATGCGTCACATTCTATGCTTCACATACTATAGGATTAAAAAAAGAAAAATTAAATTTTATGAAGTTTTGACCAAGTTAAGGTGGTCAGAAAGATGAGTTTTTATATTTTCTAAAAGTTGTAATAAAAAATTCATAATTAATTATTTACTTGGAAAAAAATTACAAAAAATATGCATCACATCTGGACATGAGTCCTCTACTTATATATAAAATCTTACAAAAAAATATTATCATTTTATTATGGTTAGGGTGGTCCATGACACCTACTCTTATTTTTCCCGAAATTTAAGCATCTTGTGCATTGAAATTTCAAATTTTCACCAAATAGATTTTATTTAGAAAAAAATAAACCTAGTATTTTAGAAACTTTATTCAATTTTCCACAAATTCTATTCTTACATATTTTTGAAATAATATAGATAACTTATTCAAATATTTACGTCAAGTTGCCTAACACTGATTTTTCTGAATTTTTTGCCACTTAAGGGCCTGTTTTTTGCATGATGATCCTGCACATACCCGTACATGGGATGAATACTTTGAGAAAATTGTTGTTTTTGGATGTTCTTTATGTTATGGAAAGAAACGATTAAAACGAGCAATTGCACAAAGACATTACATATATGATGAGCTTCTAGATAGTAGTATGCCTCCTACAATTGATTCAAATACAATAGGAATTATTGTAAGGAATTTTACAATTTAATATAAATAACATGTATACTTCATTTAAACATTATTTTATATTATTTAAATAACTAATTTTTTTCTTAATGGATACTTGCAAGATAAATTTCTTGGTTTAAAGTTTCTTGGATCATCGAATTCCAGCCTAGAGGGAAATGATCATTTATCAGATGATACATCTAACAAAAAAGTGTGCCAATATACTAGCTTGGAAGATGAGGAATTGATGAAAACAAGTCATATAATAAGAACCGGTTTAAAGGTGCATAATTTTCTAAAAGACAAGGGGAAGGTGGACTACATACCCTATGAGAATGAATGTGATAGAGATGATGGTTCTCCCCTGAGTTTGAGATCAATTTACAAAGAGACATTTGATTGTCGACTATATTGCACTTGGCCTAGTGATCAACAACTACCTAGAGTGTACGAGGTGTTTCAATTTTGGGTATACAGCTACATGATATGAGCCTCCAATATTCATGGAGAAAATTTAGCCTCTTTATTGTCCAAAATGTATATGAGGGATCTAAACATAAAAAAAATTTAGAACAAACCACTAGGAGATTAATGCCATATTGTGGTCCATCATATTATAGTGGTGAATGGAGAAGGATACAAGAATATAAGCCTAGCATGTCAACATATGGTCTAAATTCAAATATGTATACACATTGTCTCCAATTGGAAAGTGGAAAATAAATTAATAGAGTTCATCTTATGTATATAGATGGACGTGCATACGCACACAAAAATGTTGTAGGATTTATAAATAGTAGTAAGGGAAGGGACCCTAATGTAAGACCAAATTGTCAATTTGTTGAGGTTATAAATGATAAATATGGAGATATGGAAAGAGATGTTGATATATTTATAATGGTTGAGGCTATTATTGACCTTACCATTGGGGATGAGTTATTGATTGATTACCCCCTTTTAAAACACACTCTTGTGCAAAAGGAAAGGGAAGAACAAGGTCTCCCTAAGGATGTTCTTAAGGGTAGAAAACCAAAGAATAATAAATGAGTGTGGACTGATGTTTTATAAACTATGTTGTCAAAATTATGTTTTATTTAAATTATTGTATAAAAATGGTTGTCTATAAAATAATGTTCCATTATTCAATTGATGTATATATGTTCATACAATTTAAATTTTTATTTTTTAAGCCATATTTGATTATATTTCTTTGAAATTGATACATTTATGATTTATCCAATTGTTGGAAAACATTAAATAATGCTTTTGTTTGTTGATAGGTAGAAGATGTTGATGAAACACATACTAATACCCATGATCCAAATGCATTATTAAGATTTGGACGGGATGATCCAAACCATCCTTCAAAAATACTAGGGAAAAAAGAACAAGATTGAAGAGATTACTACCAGCTAAGAAATTTGAAGAGCTAATGAGATCCACATACACTAATGACATGCCACCTATCCTTAATGATGATGATCATGACAGTTAAAATACAGTGAATGAAGAACTAGGATTGAATGAAATTCTTACAAGTTTCTTTGGGATGGAAACAATGATGAAAATAATGATCATATGGCTGGCAGTAACGATGATAGTAGGAGTAATTATCACCAATGTAATGTTGATGATAACAACCTGAAAAACTCCATCAAGCAAGCAGCAAAGATAGTCATGTTCAAATCGGGTGCAAGTAGAACCTCAAAATTGGAATGCACATTAATATTATTAGAAATCAAGTCACTATTTGGTTGGTCAGACAAAGGATTCACTACCCTACTAAATTGAGTTAATATCTATTTCTTACTTTGCATTGTCAATTAGTGTACACAATTCATAAAAATTCATCGACTTTTTTTATATTTCTTTAAGGGGATTTTAAAACCATATATTGTATATAAACAATCCTAGTATAGATTGACATATCAAACATGTTCTTCATATGTCAAACATTCAAGTGATTTAATTTTTGGCAATCTTATAGGGCACTAAAAACTAAAATATTCTCTAAAGAGAATGTGTTTCCATCAACTTGTAGAGAGGCGCGTCTGTTGTTGTTTGAGTTGGGGATTGAATATAAGAAAATTTATTCATATAAAAATGATTGCATTTTATATAGATATGAATATCAAAACAAGGTAGAATGTCATGTATGCAAAGAGAAGAGATATCGTACAGATGTACAAGTTCCTACAATTCCAAAGAAGGTTTTATGTCACATGCCAATTATACCTAGACTTCAATGAATGTTTTGTTGCAAGTCACTTGCACAATTGATGGACAAGCATGCAAAGAATAGGAGTAAAGATGGATGCATGTGAATTACGGCCAACTCCAAAGCAATGAAACACATAGAGGAAAAAGGGCCAAGAAAATTCAAAGATGAACCTCATAGTATTAGGTTTGGTCTTGCAATTGATGGAGTGTGCCCATTCTCTTTCCTGAGCTCAAATTATAGTGTTTGTCTAGTCAGATAGATAGTATACAATATTCGCCCATGGATGAGTGTTAAAAAAGAGCACCTTATGTTGACTCTCATTATTCTAGGAAAACATTAAGTTAAAAACGTGGATGTTTATCTTGTTCCTTTTATTGATGAGAAGCAACTGCTATGGAAAGGCACAAGAATGTATGACATATCACCTCCTCCATCAAATAGGTCCTTCATGTTGTATGGTGTGCTATGTTGGAGTATTCATGATTTCCTAGGACTTGGTGTTTGTTTTGGTAAGATAAAATATTTACATATTTACACTCATAATTTAGTTTCATCCCAACTTTCATACTTAATTTTATACTATTTTTTTAATTATATTAAAATTACTTATTGAATTGTAGAGCTTCAAACAAAGGGTACATTTTCATGCCCGAGATGTGCAAAACAATTTCAAGGGTAGTATTCTAAAAATCTACATAAATTTATTTATGCAAACAGTAGGGGTTTTTTTACCACTAGATCATAAGTTTAGAAATCACCTGAAGAATCAATTTGATGGAAAATTTGAAAGTAGAGGCCCTCCCATGATTATGGTTCTAGGTGATTGGCTTAAGAAGTATGAAGATGCTAAATTGAAAGCTTGGAAGGACTTTTTTGATTGGGGTGATTTAATTGAAGAACCAAAACAAGTTGTAGTTAATATGCCAGAAGGAATGAAAAGGAAATCCATATTTTATGAACTCCCTTACAGGAAGGATCTATTAATATCTCACCTATTATATCTTATGCACATCTTCAAAAATGTCCTATATTTTATATTTTGACATAGATTAGGCAACGAGAAGAACACCTTGTCTTTGAGGAGAGATATTGCTCTTTCGCATACCAAATTTGATAGAAAACATTTGTGGCCAAATAGGGAAAATGAAACATATGCAGAAAATCCATGGATTTTGAAAAAAAAAGAGCTAGACCAACTAGAAAATTTCATCTATTCAATAAGGACACCTACTGGATATGGGTCATCATTGGCTAAAGCTTTTACAATTGATGGACATATTGCAAGACTTAAAACACATGATTTTCATAATTTTATGAAGGTATTATATATCATCATTTAACAATTAATGGTAACATTGATTAATTACTAAATGTATTTTAATATTTTTTCATGTGAGAAAAAATTACGAATGACATTTTCATAAATTTGTTTGATAGCATATCATGCAATTGGAAATTAGGGGGGATTCCTGTCTTACAGTTGACTTAAGGAATGCCATAAGTCGATTGTCAACATTTACAAGGTATGTAGTTATGTGAAATGTTCATGTGTGAGAGACATAGAGATATTAGATTGAATTCTAATTTTTGACTAAAGGTTCATACTAATTACTATTATGATATTCGGTAGGTGACCTCCAAAGAGATCCACGAATGTGAAGTACCAAAGTGGAAGAAGGAAATTGTAGAAATTGTATGTGTATTTGAGAAGGAACTCCCTTCAAGTTTCATGGACCTAAAATTCCATTTACTTATACACCTATTTGATGACATTGAATTGTCAGGTATCGTATCAATGAGGTGGATGTTTTTCTTTGAGAGCTATATGAAAACTCTAAAAAGATATGTCTAAAAAAAGGCACATGTAGAGGGTTGCATGGCTTAAGTGTATGTATTGAATGAAGCATTTTTCTTCCTGTGTGAATTCCTTGGAATGGATTTTGAAGATGGGATGCACATTTGGGATAAAGAACGAGCATAAAATATTATTGATGGAGAAAAACCAAAATCTAATGGTGTTCAAGTAGAAATTAGTAAGTAAATTCATGATCAGTGTGGTTTTTTTTGTTGCAATCATTAATTTAATCTATAATTTATTTGTCAAATTAATAACATGACATTTGGAGTTTGAAGTAAACATGTTGACATGTAATAGGTGTAGATGAAAGTGTGATACTTGACAAGTTTATTCTATACCACATGGACTTCATGAACAAATGGATTGATATGTATGATAAAAAGAGAGAAGTGTTAGAAGCAAGGAGATAGTTTAAGAGATCAAACCCAAGGAATACTCCACTTCCCATTGATATGCTTTGGGAATGGGGAAAATATTGCACACTAGAATGGGTTACTAAACAAATTCAAAAACAAATAGAAGATGCAAGTATAGATTCAAACATAACAGAAGATGAAATCAATATGTCTAGATGATGTGAAAAAAATGTACAGTTGGAATTTTACAAAATGTTGTTTCATTATAGTTTTCAAACTATTAAAAATTTTATTATTCATCATTATATTTGTTTTCACTAAAATAAATGGTCTTTCACATGCGAGGAAATATCTAGCAATGTGGGCATATGGTCAACATTATCGTGTAGAAAGTGTAGATGTAAAGAGATGATCCTTCGATTGTGGCATCATGGTTGACTTCAAGAAATCCAATTGATCAAGCTCAAAAGATACGAATATAATTGAAGGGAATCTACAATATGTTGGGAAAATATAAGAAATTATTGAGTTGGATTATCACTCTTTTAAATGTTGTATTTTTAAGTGTAGATGGTATGAAGAATTTGAGAGGACACGAAGACATAATACCCATAGTGGATTGTTTTCTATAGATTCCTCATGCTTCCTATAGGAGGATAAGGAACCTTATGTTCTACTAATTCATTGTGAGCATGTATTTATTTAACTCAAATAGGAAGTGGTAGTGATCATTAATCTATTAATTCATAGTTTAATGCAAATATATACATGTGTTTATTAATTGATAAAAAATTTATAACATACATCTTATATATGTGTGTCATTCATGTGTAGGTATTTTTCTATGAAGATATTATGAACCCAAAATGCATGTTTTTCATACATTATGATCCAAGATTAAGGCATGTATTTGATGAAACATTAGTGGATACTAAGCAAAACAATGATGGAAAACAAAATGAGAGAGAGGGACTAGAGAACATCGAAGAAATTGACATCTATGATGATGTTGAAGATGGTTATGTTCAGGCACAAGAAGATAACAATCCAAAGTTAGATGATTTTATGGAAGACAACAATATGGATGGTATAGAAAATGATGATCCAAATACATCTAGTAATAATATAGATGGTCTACAGTCAAATTTCAATGAAGATGAAGATGATGCAAGTCAAGATGAGGATGATGATAATATTAAATACCTGAAAGAAGATATCAAAATTGAAAATGATACACTAGATGACATTGTAGTAGACAATAATGTTAATGACCAAGACTTCTAAATTTTGAGAATTATTTGTAATCCATGTTTAGAAAAGGATGATTCTTATGGCATACAAATGTTACAATAAAAGATTAAGAAAATTGTGGAAAGTTCCAATGTTAAGGTTGATGAAACCTTACAAAATTGTGAACAACAAAAGAAACTTGATGATGATGGTGATTTTATTATGTGGACACCTAATACAAATCTACAAGATCAAAATGAACCTTCAAGTTCAGCAGAGCCTGAGCAATCAACTGAAAAAAATGTGGTTGATGATATTGTTGAACCTTACTCTCAGATGTCTTCTAGGCTAATGAAAAAGAAGCATCCTTTTGATCAAATTATTGGTGATGTGTCAAAAGGAGTTCAAACTAGAAGGAAGCTTTCAGGTACAAAAGATAAAGGTAAACAAGTTTATTTATCTTTGATTTCATAAATAGAACCTAAGACATATTCTGAGGCTAGTAGTGATAGTTGTTGGGTTAAGGCTATGCATGAATAACTTGCACAAATTGAGAAAAATAAAACTTGTGAACTAGTTCCTAGACCTGAAAATAAAAATGGCATTGATGCAAAATGGGTTTTTAGGAACAAGATGGATGAATAAGGGAATATAGTAGAAAATAAAGCTAGATTAGTTTGTAAAGGTTACTCTCAAGTTGAAGGATTGGACTTTGATGAAACTTTCACTCCTATGGCTAGGTTAGAAGCAATTAGAATGTTTTTGTCTTATTTTGTGTATAAAGGTTTTAAAGTGTATCAAATGGATGTTAAAACTGCTTTTCTCAATGGTGACTTGTCAGAAGAATTTTATATGGAACATCCTAAAGGATTTTTTGTTGGAGGTAAAGAATGTTATGTATATAGGCTGAAAAAGGCCCTCTATGGTCTAAAACAGGCTCTTAGAGCCTGGTATTCAAAGTTCGACACCTATACTTCAACAAGGCTTCTCAAAACATGAAGTAGACAAAAATTTATACTTCAAAGTGAAAGATGATAGTATTATAGTTGTTGTTTTTTACATTAATGATATTATATTTGGTAGTAATTATGATGCTTTGTGCTCTGAATTTCTAGCAATCATGAAGTCTAAATTTGAAATGTCAATGATTGGTGAACTTTCTTTCTTTTTGGGTCTTCAAGTTAGTTAACTTGATAAAGGGATATTTATCTCACAAACAAAATATGCTAAAGAAATGTTGAAAAAGTTTCAGATGATTGATTGTAAACTAGTTGGGATTCCTATGGAAACTACTTGTAAACTTTGAAAGGACACTAATAAGCCTAATGTGGATCATACTCTGTATAGATCCATGATTGGTAGTCTTTTATATCTGGATGCCACAAGGCCTGATATTATGCATGTTGTATGCTTGGTTTCATGATTTTAGTCTACCCCTAAAATGTCACATTTGAATGTTGTAAAAAGAATTTTGAAGTATGTTGCTGGCACAATAGATTTTGGCTTGTGGTACCCTAAGCATGGTGATTTCACTTTGGTTGCTTACACTGATGCTGACTGGGTTGGAAATATTGATGACAGGAGAATCACTTCAGGTGGTGCTTTCTATCTTGGAGGTAGATTAGTTGCCTAGCATAGCAAGAAGTAGGATTTAGTATCCTTGTCAACTACTGAGGATGAATATGTAGTGGCTGCTACCTATTGTATGCAAGTGCTTTGGATGGTTTAGACCTTGAAGGACATAAAGGTTGATGTTGTTAGACCTGTTCACATTTTATGTGATAATACAAGTACCAATAATATCTCCAAAAATCTTGTGCAACATTCTAGAACTAAACATATTGATATAAGGTATCATTTTCTATGTGAAAATGCGTTGGAAAATGAAGTTATACTAGATTTTGTGGCATCTAATGATCAAGTGGCTAATATCTTTACCAAACCCCTTCCTAAAGCTCCATTTGAAACTCTCAGAGATAAGCTTGGTGTTGTCTCTATCAGTTCTCTTCCATGTTAACTCTAGTTCATGGAAATAAGGGGAACAATTCATGCATATTCCTTTGTCCCTCAGTATCACTTTGGAATTGTGTCAAAAAGGTGGAGAATTTGGAAAAAGAATTTGATTTTTTTGGAGATCTTGGTAGCTTGTGTTTTTTGGTAGTGCTATGTTTCATAGTGATATGCAACATTTCTAGTGATATGGTTTGTTTATTCAGTTTTCAGTTATATCTGATGGTTTCTTTGATATGTGACAGGATGGGTATGTACTTCATGTAGTCATCATGTTCATAATAGGTATATTATAGATCTGATCTTATTGATAACCCTTTATATTTGACATCAATGCCAAAGGAGGAGTTTTTTGTTCCTCAGTATCATTTGGCATTAATGTCAATACACTAAGGTTGAAGTTACAGGTTATGCACATGGTGATTTCTTTCAGTTTTACATGAGTTTATATATCCATGCTGATCCATTTTAGCATCTTCATCTACATTTGGTATAATTCAGTGGTGATATAGCTAGATTGGCCTATGATAATTTTGGTATCATAAAGTTCATTTATATATCTATTGGAATTTTTGGTAAAGTGCAGTGATAAAGGCTATATTCTAAAGGCCTATTCAAAGAAACAAAAGGGCATTGCTACATTTTTCACAAAGTAATGTTGTTCTTCAAATAGAACTTGAAATTATTGTGAATAGAAAATTCTTTGCAAAAGAATGACACATTGGCACACTATATGATTATTTTTTACAAATCAATATCATTAAATGTGGGAAAAAAAATTTATTAAAAAATCTTATGATAAAAGCAAGGATGTTAGTGATCATTAGTTGTTTGACTTCATTGGGAATTTTTTTCCCATCAAAATGCTTGGATATGAAAAATGATTATGTCGGATTTGAAAAAGATTTTGTAAGTCTTGAACAATCATCAAAGGTTGTTTCATTTCATTTGTTTTTTTTTTTTTTAACCCTAATATTTATATGGTTGTAAGATGAACCTGTTTCAGGCGTCAGTCGGGTGGGCAAGCTATGGCTGAAAGTTGTTTGTTTTTGGTGTCTCCTGCTATCAATTCAGGTGTATTCTTCTCATTTTCTTTGCTTTACTTAGTGATATTTGAGAATTGGTAGACATAAGTGCATGTTGTAAATACTCTCTATGTAATTTTCTTTGTTCTGAGGTTGCAGCTGCAAGTATTTGTTTCTTTATTTAATGATTTTTTTTTGTTTTGTTCTCAGTCATAAAGTTGGATTATCGCAGTTGTAGTAAAGGTGTTAATTTATTTTAATCTTGATGAGTAAATTTTGGTTTATAACTCCATTCAGGTTTATTGAAAAAAAATATGTTATAAAAGGATTTGTCTACAATTTCTTCTGTTAAGTAAGACCCCATTGTTAGTTTGTGGGTTTGGCTATGTTAATGTGATGGGGTTATTTTGTTGACTCTTTAGATTAAGTGGTAGGTATTTCTCGGTTATTTGTTTGTTTTTTTCTTGGTTAGTTTGGGTCTTATTTAGTTTCGAAGGGTTTTGGTTAAGCTTTGTAAATAATGTAATCCTTCCTCTGGCAAAAGGAATTTGTAGATTCAGTTTCATATGGAAGTTGCTTGTATAGGTTTCAAACATATTCTTTGTTTCAAAATAGAGAACATATAAAATTATTTGCAATCCTCATTCAAAAATATTGATGAGAGATTTTGATAAACACATATTATATCTTTCAAAAAAGATAATATATATTGGTTTTGTGATCTGGAACATTGTAACTCTGATTCTGAAGTAATGAAAAAATAGAGTATGTGATTAGTGAAATAGAGATCAACTCTATATTTAAATTGCTTCATGTTTGTACATTTTCATAAGACTATTAGTGAGATAGCACTATTGTCAGTGAGACAAATCAGCTAATGAGGCTTTGTACAATTTTTATATATTTTTTTCAAATAAGGCTAGTGAGGCCAAGTTCAAGTGGTTTTATTCCCTAGGAGGGTTTCCACTCAAGACAAACTCTATGTCAATCTTTTAAATGTGCTTGTTCATTATTTGTTCATTTCATTTTTACAACATAAGTTCATTCATAATCTAATTATTGTTAAAATATTTTAAAAGAATTGATTAGTTCATTAACATTGATTCACCCCCCCTCTCAGTGTTAACTGCACTCCAACAGTTAGAAAATAAACACCCAAATCCCAAGATGAGCTCATTGGATAAAAATGGCATATTAATTCCACATGTCATAATTACATCATAAAATAATCATCAAATTAGGAATTCCAATATGGATTCATGACACAACCCCCATTCTTGTGGGTCTATATGTGATAATGGGTCTAATAATTTTATGATGAAGTATGAAGAAAAAAAAACACATGGTAATAAAATAACCTCTTTAAAAGGATTTTAACCCTAGGTGGGGACCAATTAAAGTAAACTATTTTAAAGGATTTTTAATTCACATGAACCATAAACCAATCAAAGCATCCACACAATAACAAACAATGTGTTTTGATAAATCTTAAAGACTTGAATAACTTGGAAAGACCACTTTGGAGACAACTAAGTAATAGATAAGCAATGAAAATTGACACAATAGTTGAACACTGAAAATGGATTACGAATTATAAGTAGTCTACTCCAGTGTATTACTTGAAAATATAAGCATTTGTAACAGAAGTCTTTTAATATTATATGGATGGGTGGATTATGCAACCTATCTTCTTACTAATTCCTACTCTAATGGAATATGATCTAATGATGATGATTTCAAAATCAGGCCTTGGTTTCTTTGAACGAGAGATAAAATCAAAGCATACATCAAAGTACAATAACGATGATGATTAATGAATGATATTTGATCAAGGTTTCCATTAATAATTTAGGTACATAGTAAAATTGGAGAGACTATAGACTCTGAAAACTTGCATTATCACTTAGATATGCTCAAGAACCATACATTTGACAAAATTTACGAACTAGACTCAAAGCATAAGATAAGGACTTCTAACTTATTTTCTCTATGTTTTTCAATTGCACCATTTGATTCTAGAATTCAACAAGAAACCTGCACTAATGACCTTGAATTCCCTTTTATGGAAACAAGGGAGCAAAACAAGCTTTGTTCCAAGAGTACACATGTCACATCCCAATTCGACCACTACAAGACACATTCCCATTGCAGTTATATTTACATTTTTCATTGGAGGGAATACATATGAGACAAAGATCGTTAGCCTTTGCAATGAGAAGAAACATGCCCTTCAAAAGGCACATGTTGGAAAGAATAATCTTCTAGTTGTTTTCACTCATTTGTTACATTGGGAAAAATAACAAAATGACGAGGCCAAAAAGTGAGCCAGCATCCCCGTCAACACTCATATCATCACCAATTAACATTTATATATAATACTTGCTATCAAGAAACATATATTTGTTACACATTATTCTTTCAAAGGCCAGACCTATGTTATATTTGACCAATCATATATGTTTCCCCTTATGTAATTATAGACCCAATTGATCAGTAAATATTCTCTTCCATTGTTCATATTCAACATTAGATGGCCAATTGAAATAAATGATTTCATCCATCTTCTTCCTATATGGAGAATATTTTGTCATTATTGAATTGGATTCCTTATCGAAATCCTCCAAAAAGCCATGGTAAAAGACAATTTCTCCAAAGTATTATTCAGAATATTAATCTCAACTTTTTCACTAATAATTTGTGCTTATGAGGCAATGGTGTTGTTCATCTAGTTCTTCCACATATGTAGGGATTTCACTTCATCGTAAGTTTGTTGAATGCCTGGAAACAATGACAAATATTCCTAGTCATAATCAATTTTCAATTCCCTTATTTTCTATTCCAGTGGAGCAATATACCCTTGAAAGCCTTGTTCATTAATTTCATTGAAAAATCTATAAGTTGGGATAACCTTTGGGTATCTATCTTTGTGTTGATTGGATCCAACTACCATGAGCTTCGACTTCTCAGCTCTAGGAATCCATTTATCAAGGAATGGGGTGGCCAACTCCTTATCCCTCTAAGATAACCTTATTGATCTTAGCATCAATGAGTAATTGGAATGACTGCTATTCAATTTACTTTGAATCTTTATATTCTGGTGTTTCAAGACAGCATGATCAATCCTTGAATTGTTCTCATACATTGTGTCCTATGTCTACTCAAGTAATTTCTTATACACATCAATTTATGTGAGGAGTTGTGCCCTTGTAGGATCATCTGACGGGATGGTACTTGATGTGCTTGGCCTCTCAATTGTGAGTGGATCCTGCCCCAAATTATATGGCACTATTGCCAAAGATTGATCTAGTGAGGGGGATTGATAATGTCTAGTTGGAGAATTCGGTGATGCATGACTTGAACTAGTTTTACCTTTCTTTCTTAATACTTCTACCTATTTCTTATACAATGCTACCTCAATTTCTAACATGGCTAGCTTTTGTTGACTCTTATCATATTCACGTATAAGATTATTATATTTATTTATATACTCATCTCTTTCAAGATTGAGGTCTTCCACTATTGCCTTAGTAGAATTTGCAACATTCATAGCTATATCAGCTACCTCTAAAGTTGGGGTGTTACTGATTCTCTTTATCAACAATTGTCCACTAAAATATGATGGTTTAGCCACTACCAACTTGATCCCAAAGATAATGACCAAATTGCTAATGCATACCATTCTTCACTAAATGTTGATTCTCAAAGTGTCATCTCTTCTTCTTCTTTAGTTTGTAGCAAGGGCCTTCATAACTCCTTATAGTATCAAGCACTATAGCATCAACAATATACCACACTTATTCACAAGCTCTCGACCCTCTTTAGCAGTCATATTCTAGAATCCAGCCCTCATAGCCTTCCTAACATTTTCTTGAATGATAGCTTTGGGGATTTTCAGATGTAATCTCCTCTTAGTAGCAACCTTCTTTGCATATTGTGGAGCTTTAGCTTTCCATACAAAATCTTTGAATGCACTTGTTTCAATAAAGGATTCATCTTCCATAAATTCTTTGTAGGCCTCAATCATCAAATCATCTACACTATTTAGACCTCTAAGTTCAGCCTTTCCTAGTGTAAGGCTATCCTCCCTTGAGCTTGAAGAAACTTCCCTTATGGGAGAGGTCGTTCTCTATTGTATCTCCTTAGAAGTGACAAGGATATCATCATCCTCTATATCAGAATAATCCACTACTCCTCTTACCTCAGTCTTTTTTCCTTTTAAGGGATTACTTCTCCAATGGAGCAAGACTTCCTAGAGGTGAGTCAACATCAATCAAAATAGTACAAACCCATTTTGGAGGTGATGGCACTAATCTCTTAGGAGAAACTGCCCTCATTTCCCCAGAAGTGGCAGGGGATGGAAATCTTTGCTCTGTGTCTTTTGTCTTCTTCTTCCTAGAGTAAATTCTTATTTTCTTGGGTGGCTAATAAGTAGGCCTCTCTTCCAATACCATAGTAGTGTCTTCTTTAGTTTCCACTACTCTTCCTTTATCTGTGACCGCTACTTGTCTTTTCATTATACCCACTATATCCTCAAAATTATTCAAAACATGCATAATCCTATTGCATCTACTCTGTATATTGGGCATAGGTTCATACTTAGGATATCTCCTTTGAGCCCTCTCCATCATCTTATTGAAAGCAATACATTTAGAATTCCTTTCACCTTGCTCTGGGAAGTCAAAAATGTTCCTGATTACATCCTCCAGGTAGTAGAAATTATGCACAAAAGTACCAAGCATTTTCTCCATCCTCAATGCCTTAATGAAACCTTCTAGATCATGATTCCTTGGGTGCATACAATCCAATTTGTATGGTGTTAGTAGATGTAACAAAATTTTCCATGCTTCCTTTAGTAAACAAAGTCAACAAACATAGTCCATTCTAGGAAAAATGAACCCTTCTTTGTTTTATCAAGTAGGTGTGCTACTTGGGAGGCTCCCAATTGCCCTATGATTTCAAGAAACCCAATCCTCAATGACACGTCTCTTGGCAAGACAAATGGGTCTATGTTAGTGCCATAAACTCTAAATATTGTGGAATTTCGGTATAAGATTAAATATCCTCAATTATGACCCAAATTCAAATCAGTCCTCTTCTCCATAGGCCTCAAGAACTTATGTCTTTCCTTGGGAATCCTTGGTGGGTCATAAACCAAATATCTTCTCAAATTTTATGTGAAAGCATTTTGGAACACCACATAATTATATTTTTGGTCATCCTTATAAAAAATTTGAATCCAACATTGGATAGGAAAATCAATATCATCCTCCTTTCTCAATGGCATATCCCTCTCAAAATTATTTTCGCCTTTAAATAAGAACATATGCATCAATAGGGAATGCCACCTGAATTTCACCTAATTCTTTCCTCCTTTCAACTCAACTAGGCTGTTATGGATATTCTCTGCCAAATATGTGGCATAGTCATAGACAATGTTGAAGGTTGGATGTTGTATATGTGTTGCCAAGTAACTATATTCCTTTCACAATGTGTTTGGCAGAGAAAAACCAATAATTTGGCAAACTGAATATACAATCTTCTTGGAGTAACTTGTAAAATACCTCATTAGGAAAGGTTCTAACTCATCTTTACCAATCCTTTTTTTTTTCTATTTTTCTTAGTGCATGTGCTAGCAGCATGTGTAGGTAACATTCTCATCTTGATCAACACTTTGGTATTCTCATACTCCTTTCTAATGAAACTCATATCAAGAGGCACCATATCAGTGTTCCATTCCTGCAACTAGAAAACTCCTGCAATTTCTTCTTTGGTTATCCTCACCATATCCTTCCCATCAAATGTTTTGATTACCCTTGAAATCAGGTCATACCTTGAAGCAATGTCCTTCAACAAATCAACATCCATATACACATTGGGGACAACTAGTTTTCCAATGTCTAGTCTCCAAGGGTTGCAAAGAGGAATCCCAAGATTTATATTCCCAAACTAATGTTGAAATAACTACCATCCACTATAAGGTACTTCGACATCTTTGATAAAAAATTGTCTGTCAAGTACCCCCTCCCTGACTGTTGGGTGATGAAACAACATTTTTCCCTTGACCTTTTTATTTGTGGAGGCTTTCAGTAAATCTATTACATCCTCAAAAAGTAGTCTGGATTGAGTTATAGAGGTGACAGTTTGTGCTTTGGGTGCCATTGGCAGTGGGGAAAACCTAGGCCAAGTCAGGGTTTTTAGCACAAAAGGTTTCAATAATTGGATTCACAATTCATACTTAGGGCTTGACTCAAACAAAAATTCTAAAAGGTCCCACAAAATTATAACCTTTTAAAGACAAAATAACCCTAAATAAAGCAATTAAAACAAAGCATGGAAGCTCATTTCACCAGAGATGCAATAAGAACTAACTCTAGTACAGAGAATTTGAATAAAACATAAAAACTATGTTTACTTTACTTATGGCTTTTACTCGTGAGAAACCCCAATGTTAGTTGTGCCAAAATCTGAAAATTGCCTCTCAATTTCCTATACACTCCAGATGTGTTTGCAACTCTTAATTATGCAAGACTCAAACATCTACATCTAGCTTGGGAAAAATTGAAGTAGTTTTATAAGTCACTTCTTCCATTACGGCTGGTGTGCATGAAGCAAGAATGGCTACAATGGTCAAACTTCTCATTTTTGAATATTTTCCATTGATCCCCCATTGAGATGGTATTTTGGATGACTCAGATTGATTCAATCAAGTTTGAATTCCAATAATTCTCACATTTCATTCCACTAGCCAATGAAACCTTTCCAACTGGGCACTCATTCATCTATTCGTGTGCTTCACCTTTTCTTGTTTTCTTGTGACCAAAGAAAACACGTGGTAGCCTCTCACAGACCTCATAGCTTTTAACCAGCCCACAACTTAATCCTACGAGATTCCAGGGAAAGGAAGCGATTGACCCTACCATCATATCATAACCATGGATTACAATACTAAGGATGTCATATGGATGAAGTGGAGACCGGACCTTGCATTCATGGATGTACATGCATCAACATTTCACAGACCAAGTGACATTTAATGAGCCGCCCTTTGAAACTTGTGAGCTAGCAAGGAATGACCTAGATCAATTCCTGTGATCGGAGGATCTCCCAACTTGCACACAGGATAAAATTAGTCCAAATGAGGCCATGACTAGGTCGATGACAATTTGACCCTTAGGAAGATTAATTAAACGTAAGTCAATTTAAAAATATTATGGCCCGATTGTAGGGAGAATTTAAATGATTAACCATACATGATGACTGACTAACTTAGGACTTGGGGCCAGTATAAAGAATGATTTTAATGCATCAACTCATGACATAGACAACCTATAATTAGATGCAATAGGTCAACACAAAAATATAAGGATGGAAGTTTAATATTGATTACTATGAAGTGAGGTTTTTTGAACTAAAACCTCAAACCCTAGTCATGGACACGAAAGGCGGAAAACCTCAAGAGGCAAAATTTTGCTAGGATTTTTTGAAAATTTCAGTAGCAGTACACAATAGGACATGTTATATTTTCTCCTCGACATGTCCAAGTCTCTTAGACATATCATTCTGTAGGCTAGCGAGAAGACATTTGAATATGTCTCTTAGACATTCAAGAGTCACATCTACATTTCAAATTAGCCCTTTTTGTTCGTGTCGAAGAGACTATGGTGAGACTCTCTTCGATATAGCATTGTCTTGGTGACATGCCATGTGGTGCTATGGGAACACTTCAAAAAAGTAATTCACTTTAGTGTTATGACCAAGGGCCTTATTTGGTGGTTTATATTAGTGTCAACCATTATGAAATGGAGATGGGACATATGGTGGGTGTGGGAAGATGGGTGAAAATAGAAGTATGCAAAATAACCAAGGTGAATTTTTTTCTCCAACATGACCTTTAATATTATGAAACATTAGTGGTACTTACTTAGCTATCATATTTCATTAAAGGATAAGTTTTATTAATTTTAATCATTATGTATGTAAATAATGTTATGAATATTTTGGTCAAATAATTTTGTTCCTATTTTTAGTTATTGACGTTTTTTTGGTCTCAAAATTATAGGATTTTAAACCATAAGGGAGTGTCAATCCCTTAATACACTTTGGCCCATGAACTTGTAAGGTAAACAAGACTGGTTACATTTTTCTTTTTAGGCTCTATCAGACCTATGTAGGTATACCTGAATAATAAGGAAAATCTACAATTGGATATAGTTCCTAGATTGAGCAACCTACTCACTATGGCACATGAAGGTAGAGTAGATCTAGAGCTTTGATATCTAATTCCTATTGAAAGTAGTTGAAAATTCAAGATTGGGAGTTGTATTTTGTATGCAATATCCTAGGTATGACTAGTGCCTACTCCTATTAGATGAACAGAGTGAATGAGTGAATGGTGATTAATGGAATGGATATAGAGTTGTAAGATAGGTAATCCTATTGTTTAGTTTAACTAGAATTACTAGGCACTTGAGATGTCTGCACCTTGTGGAAATGTGCAAGTATGTTTATCACAATGTTCTTTAATAATCCTAGTGATATCTCCTCAAGCTACTATGAAAGTATGAAAGTATTTTTAATTATTGAGTTAATGGAAACCAATCAAAACAACTTCTTTAAAAGGATTTTAACCCTAGGTAGAGACCAATTAAAGTGAACTATCAGAAAGGATTTTAATTCACATCAACTTAGAAACCAATCAACTCTTTCACATAGTAACATCAAATGTTCTTTGATAAATCAAATAGATTTAAATAACTTGAACATACCACTTTGGAGACAAAAAAGTAATAAATGAGAATTTAAATCAATACAGTATTTGAACACTGAAAATGAATTACGATTTATGAATAGTCTACTCTATTGTATTTCTTCAAAATATAAGCATTATAATAGAAGTCTTTGAAATATGGTATGGATGGGTGAGTTATGTAATCTATTATCTTACTAATGCTTACTCTAATGGAATGGAATGTGATGATGATAATATGATAACTCAAAATTGAGCCATGCTTTCCCTATTTGTATGGGAACCAACAAGCTTCAGGCATGCTACAAAAAGTCACATTATTTCATAACTAAAACATAATTAGAATAAACATAAAAATATTAAGAGTTTTCTAGTGGATGCAATGTAGTTCGTTAATCTCTAGCAAGCTCCTTGTTCATCTAAGACCTGCTCAAGGCTCGTACACCATGATTTTGTATCCAAAACTATCAAACTATAGCCCCTATCACTCCTCTCTTATTTGGCCCGTAAAATGAACAAGTTGACCTTTAACAAATGCTCCACATACCCACTTTTATCATGAGTGTTTGTATTATGTATGATTTCTTTCATACCATACTCCAATTTAAAGATTCTCCCAAGTTGTCGATGCATATTCTTAAGCACTTCCTCTTCATCATTAATCGCATCAAGAATAATAGGTAGATAGTTGGAATTTTTTTCCTTCCATGTATCCTGATCTTTCAATTATGTTTCTTCAAAGAAATTGGGTAAGGCCATACTCAGTGGTTGACTAAAATCACTTAGCTCCTATGTCAGGATATTGTGGAAGTCCCTATGAGCTTTGATGAGTTCTTGGTATTCTTTTAGCATAACAGAGATATCTTCTTTCTTTGCAATGATCTAAGACTCTACCTCCTTCATCCTATCACTCAATATGGTGTTTTCCAGTAATGTTGCATATTTTTAATCATGAATTTTCCAAACTTGTTTAGTATTTTTGTACATGTCTATGAATCTCGTGCAGACTATTTTTTATGCCATCACAAAGGTAGTGGTTTTGAGTGTTCCCTTTAACTATTCTTCTTCCTTCTGCACTTTCTCATGGTTTCTTTTCTAATATGTCGTTTCTAACATTTCCTCAAGCACTTTCCTTTCATGTTCAACCAATGGAGAATAGAGCCTTGAAGAAGAAGAAGGTAGTCTATCCCTATAGTTGATTAGCTCTTGTTTCAACCTTTCATTTTCTTTTATCAAACCATTGCTATCCCTTGCAAGTTTTTGAATCTAATCCTTTGTGAATTTGGCCACATTCACATTCAAATTGATAGTTTCCATGGGATATATTTCTCCTACTCTCTGCACCAAAAGATGTCCAAAAATTTGATCAAGATAAACTAGGGAAGGATTTTTCCCTAGTGGATAGAGTGACCATATCTACAAGGTAGTATTGTCAAGATTAAATCTTGATCTAGTGTAGATCTTGTCACCAGTTTTGTTTGTTAAGTGCAAGGTTTAATTTTTTCTTTTCAAAAAACTATCAAATACAATGGTTGAGCTGATATCCCATCTTGGAAGGAGCATAACCCCAACCTCTTTCAACACTGCTCTTCCTCTCTCAGCAGTCATATGTTTCATTTCTCTATCAATTTCATGTTGAAGTTCTTTTAAAGCATATGCTTCCTTCTTAGGTTCAATGTCCTTCAACCTTTCCCTTACCGCCTTTCCTTTACATTCATATATGAAAGCTTTAAATTCAAGAGTCTAGACAAAGGAATCATTTACAATGATCTCTTGACTGGCTTGATGCCTCACATCATTAGATAGCTCATCAAAAGCTTCAAAATTTACTACACTCCTTTCCAGTGGCATTTCATATGGAGGAATGATAGGAGTATTGATCTGTGTGACTTCATCCTCCTCTTGAAAATCATCTTCTACCATGATTGGTGTATTAATTGAAAAGCTTACCATTGTAGTAGGCTAAGGTTACAAATGGTTTAATGGTGCTACATTTTATGCTTGCCTCCAAGAGCCAACATTTCTTCTTCTCTCAAATGCCACCAAAGGTACATCCTTTATTATCTCTTCTTTATGCAGAAGCAACTATTCAACTCTCTCCATGGGGTCTTGAATTTCATTAAGAACTTCTACATAAGATGGGTTAGTTTTCAATCTCTAAGCCTTGGCCATAACAATCATATTGTATGTATTTGCTCTCATGATTTCCTGACTATCCTCACAATTCTTGAAAACATCATGAGCATGAAACTTATGCTCATATCCTTTTAGTTTCTGAGGAATTTTTGCATCACTTATAAAGTGCTCAAGGTCAAAATTCTTCCTCTTATTTCCAACCAGCAAGTCATAATAATTTAACTTGTTTCCAACCAATTCATACCCTAAATCAGTAATAATGGTGAAACTACCAAAGCGCATAGTAGAAGGCATGAATGTTTTCCTTCCATAGCTTTTCAAATGCATAAAGGCTGAATAAGATAATTTTATTATAATCTCAAGATAAGCAATTCTATCTAGCACAATCTTAGGCAACAATTATGGTTATGTCTCAAATCCATACACCCTAATGATAGTACAATTGGAAAAATCATGCCAATCTCCCCAATTGTGGTTTATCTTTCTATCATGGCCTTTCTCTTTTGGGCAGAAAAACCTTTGTACTTTGGGGGATAGATTATAATTACATTTACGACCAAGCAATTTATACAAGGGTTTGAGAAAATGCTCCTCAAAGTACAAGTAGTGGGATCTCCCACATCCACTATCCTAGACTAATGTCCACATTTGCATTGGTCTTGAATTACCATCTCTATCTAGATCTTTGACTCTTAATTCTTCTCCCTATATTCCCATCACCTGAGCCTCATATAGTATCATATGCATAAGAAGTAAATAGTGCTTGAAATTGATAGCTTCACTATTATTCTTAATAGCATTAAGAGCACTATTAATGGCCTCTGATAGATACTCTGCATAATCATAGGGCTTGGCATCTTGACTCTAAATTTCCATATCTAGAATCATGGGAGCTATAGTCATGTTGGTAGAGGCCTCAATTCCCAACACTTGGTCAACTGAATAGTATGTGTACTGATAATGTTCTTCAAACAATTCTACACAAAATGGGGGCTTTTCATTACTATCATTGAACCTCATAGGTTGATTTCCTGGACCCTTGGGTCTATGTAGAGGAAACTTCCACCTCTTGTAACTTGTCTCCATAGAGTGGTACTCCTCCAGCAAGTCTCTTAGCCACAATTTCATTTTCAAAGAATTGTCCAATTGGAAAACCATGAAAATATAATCCCTTATTATGATCATAAACTGTGACCCATCATGCAAATGAATTTCCCTTGTTTTGGGATTATAATTCTTTTTTAGTGCTCTAATTAACTCTATATTCACAAAAACATTTGTCATTACTAGCTTCCCTAAATTCAAATTCCATGGGTTCAAGAATGGGCTATATCTATATTTCTTCCTATAATGATATATGTACAAATCATAGGCTCTATTTGGAGTCCATACATCTCCCAAATTCTTATGCTTGTCTTCTAGGGTCTCACATGATGGGTTTAACTAAGAAATTATTCATGCTTTAGGTCCAAACTTAGGACACTGATCTACTAAGTCTAGACTGAGAGGTCTACTTTCAGTTTTTTTCCTTTTTGCTCTTGTCTTTTGTAGGGTTTTATCCATTCTAACCCTAACAATGTTGTACTTCAAGGTATATTCAAAAATTTACATTTAGGTGAGCCAAGGTGTACTTACTTGAGTGAATGAGAAAATTTCTAAGCTACTTACTTTCATCCAACTTCGTCCTTTGGATGCTTAGCCATAGTGTGTAGTGAATTGTTGTTTCTCAGAGGCTACTTTTAATGAATTTTAGCATGCTTAAACTAGCTCTGGTTCATAAATGGCGCTAGTGCCACCGTTCCTATCAAATTGTATATTAATGGCAGTTGTCTCTGATGACCTAATCCGTCAAATCAATTTGGTGACAATTATTTCATATTTTTTTGATGAGACTCTGAGCACAACATCTATATCTCTCTTTGATAAATATCTAAGAGACATTCAAGCTTCTCTCATCGACATTGCAATGTCTCTTCGATATTTACTTCTTAGTTTTCTCCTTGATGATTTCTTTTTCGTCAATGAGACTAGTGGATTTCTCTTACCGACAAGCTTATGTCTCCTAGACATGTCTTTATTTCTTTCCTCAGTGGTACTAGTTGCTAATGATGTCTATGTGACTTTGTTATGTCGGGGAGACCCAAGGTGACCTCTCTTCAACATCCCTTAGTCTCGTTGATATTTTTTACTAGAATGTCGAGGAGACTTTTGATAATGTCTTCTTGATATCTTTGTGTCTCCTTGATATATCATTTTTAGGATGTCAATGAGACCTCATCCAATGTCTATTCGATATTTCTATGTCTTGTTGATACTTTGCTCCTTGAGTGTCGAAGAGAGTTTTATGCTTCTCTCCTCGACATGCCAATGTCTCTTTGACATTTTTTTTTCATCAGTGCTTGTTAGACCATTGATTTACTATTTATTTTATGATAACCTCTCAGTGTGCGAGAGATGTTTTTCTATTTCCTAAATGTTGACACTCATATGATTTGTCGATGAGACATGTTAAATTATGTCCTCGACATGCCCAAGTCTCTTAGACATGTCACTCTTTAGGATGGAAGGAATACATTTGAATGTGTCTGTTAGACATTTAGAAGTCTCATCTACATTTCTTATCAGCCCTCTTTGGTTGTGTCAAAGAGACTATGGTGAGACTCTTTTTGATAAGGCATTGTATTGGCGACATGCCATGAGTTGCTAGGAGAACATTTTAGGTAGGGACTTCACTTCATTATAATGATCAAGGGACTTATTTTGGTACTTTATACTAACACTACTGAATTTGCCTCCATTTTCTGACAAATGTTCATTAGTCGTTTGAAAAATATTTGTCAGAAAAGCGATGAAATGACGAAAACAATTTTGTCGCTATTTTTTCATCAAAATTATGATGATGCATTAAATATTGAAATAACGGCGCAGATTCATCAGTCGTTGGCATCATAAAATGACTCGAAATTTTGTCAGAATATCGACGAAAACTTTGTGTATCCACCAACGAATTACAACCAAAATGCAATTGTAATGGCTCTTCTAAAGCATCGAAATAACAACAAAAGTGCATCGCCATTTCGACAAAATGGGAAAGGAGTTATGACGAAGCCTTCATCGCAACTAAGCAACTTCGTCAGACCTTTTATGTGATTCATCAGTGGAGTTCATTGAAATTGCGATGAAATGGGAAAGGAGTTACTATGAAGCCTTTGTCACAGCTAAGCAACTTCATCGAACCTTTTCTATGATTCGTCGGTGTCCTTCGTCAAAATTGCAATGAAAGTGGTAAGGTGTTATGATGAATCCTTCGTTGGACCTTTTCTGTGATTCGTTGGTGAAATTTGTCAAAATTGCGATGAATCAGGCAAGGATTTATGATGAATCCTTCATCACAGCTATAGCAACTTTGTCGGACCTTTCTGGTGATTCATTGGTGGGTTTCGTCGAAATTGTGATGAAACAATACAATTTTTGTTTTAAAAAAATATTCATTGAAATGTACCATCGTGGAGACTCTTGGTGATGACCACTAAAGCCAACCCATCGGTGAGAGATCAATCATCAGCATAGGATAGAAAACTCACTCTGATAGTCCATGTCTTTTTGATGACTTCCATTAGCAAGACAGATCCAATGTCACAGCGATCTAACCTCTTCAGAAATTTTGAACACTATTGGTTATCAGTAAGACATTCTAAGGGTCTCGCTGATTAAACAAGTGTCTAAGAGCAAGTAAACAAATGGAACCTATTAATTTTCTTATTTTGGGGTTCTTTAAATCATAGAATAGATACCAAGTCAAATAATATGAAAAATACTTACTTCCATACAAAGTAAATGATTATTCTCACAATGGAAATTATCTAATTACAACAACAATTCTATGAAAGGTTATCCATGCTTCATAAGAGATGATTGATCATAGATATAGACTACAAGAGGCATAGAAAAAGCATTACACTTGACAACAACCAAGGGATAACATGGGAAGGAGTTAAGAAACGTCTGGATTGAAAAGAAAATGTGTAGGGAAAATGCTAAGCAGTGTCAAGAGAACAGAGCTTGTAGAACATATTCTTGACCTAATCAAGCTCTTGAACAACTTAAACAAAATTAAAATACTAAGACATACATGAGACATGTAATGAACTTCCAATATCTGCTATCTTTTTTTTTTGGTATTGAAAATTGTTTAAGGTCCATTACATATCATGGAAATGCCTATCCAACATTAGGATCAATACAACATCAAAGAATTTCCATAACAGGAAATATACCATATCAGTACATTACATAGCACGAAAGAAACCAAAAAGCACCAATTGTTTTCAAAACCAGCATAGACAATACAAATTGTTGTTAACAACACCACAGGTTGTTGCTATTCAAATCAACGTAAACAATACATAGTTTTGATTACATTCTCCTCATTGCTGACTTCTTCAATATCAAGCTTTGCCATTGTTTCTCCTTCAGGGTCCAACTGCTAGGGGTCGCGCTTTCTTTCCGGGCTTGCAACTTCATCAACTGCTCTCTGGAGCTCATCAAATGTCTGCAAGAACAACACGATCTCTTCCAAGATCAACCTACAAGCGGGTCCACTTCTCAGATCCTCTCTAGTATTGTTAAGAGTACCTTTAGTTATTGACTTCAAGAAATTCTCCATTGAGATCTCCACAAGAATTGAAACCTGCAGAGCAATAGAGTAGAAAATGAGTCTCTTGCAAGACTCAGTAAGTACCTCTTGATACCCTTGAATTTATCATCATTTCTCACCTTCCACAAATGCCACATGATTTCATTGGATAAGAAATACCAAAAAATCTTACAATCAAACTTGAGCTTAAAATTACAAAACAAAATATCATGCCAATTAATTTTACCATTGCTATTCCAGACCTTTAGCTTATGGAAAAATAAGTACCAAATTTCCTGAGCATAAAAAACATTCAAAAATAATATGTTTTATAGTTTATGGAGTCCTGCAGATACTGCAGATTTCAACACTTTCATGGTTAGATTTATAGGGATCTATCTTTTCCATTAATGCATAGGTAGGTAAAGGAGAAATAATTATAATTGTAACACTATTCATAGTCCAGTAAATTATGTTCATAATTTGTGTTCAATGGACCTCAGTTTTATCATTATATTTCCCATCTAATACCATATTTTAATCCAGGGTTCAACTATATCAGATCTAAAGAAGCTCCTTCAATTAACCATTTAAAGTACTATAAAATAAGGTAAGACTTTTACTTGAGGAAGATTGGGTACACTTGTAGGATTAAAGTTCTCGCAATCATCAGGATTTATTGGCACACAGACACAACCTACAACATATGAAGTAATGGATGACTACAAGTTAGTGAAATGTTCCTTAATATGTGAGTGGTTTGCAAATTTATTGGTAGAAAATAAGGTTACAAATAGATCTACATGAAAAATTATGAGGACAATCTATTGTAATCATCAAAATAGATGAAAAGTGCAAAGGAAAGAGTCGAGCTACATCTCTAGAGCCTAAAAAAAACACATGCAAGAAACGTAAAAAAAAGGAATTAACTAGTTTTTGGATGAATACAAAATGGTGCCTTTAGCAAGTGATTCATATGCCTTCACACCTGACACAGGACATTAAGAAAATTTTAGTCTTCCTCTGTGAAATTAACTAGTTTCATAATAAACCCAGAAACTAGTATTATATACCTCCATGTCTAACCAAGGGTAGGTATAAGAGAAAACAATTACTTCAATGCAATGCCGACAAATATCAATGTGTATGTAGGTTTGTATTACTCAAAATATCATTTCACTGCCTAAGGAAAAATACCAAAGTGATGTTTTAAATTTCAATCTTCAAATAGGCTCCCTTATTGCTACACATGCATATACAAGCATTATTCAAGCTCTAAACTATTCAAATATTAAGGATTTAATTAGCTATAAGATGGAAAGTTGTTGTTTAGAAATAATCCATCATCTTTTACATATCTTTATTCACTCCTAGCACTTCAGATAATTTTTTGTAAATGAGACAGAAATGTGAATCTTTTATGACAAAGAAAATTCTTAAAAGGAGGGGTGAGAGAGAAAAGGGTAGGGGCCAAGAGAATGCTTGAATGTATAGAAAAGTATAACATTTTGATCATTATAAAAATGAAATGAATCTTAAGTTTGAAGCATTAATATCATTTATAACATTTATGATCAAGAATGAATGTAAGTAGAGAAACTTTTGCATACCTACAGATGGTACAAAATTTCACGGTTAAGTCAAAGCCTCCCCTCAACAAAAAGATCTAAATATCTATGTATCTATCTCAATCGAGCCTCTAAACCCTTTAGAGCTATAAATTTTTCCACTAACCTGTTATGCACAAAAGTCAAATTTTAGAGTTATGTCACCACTAAAAATAGAAGAAATAGAGCTTTGAAACCAAATCCACACACAACACAATGTGGTATTCATACAAAGCCATACAAACAAACTAAAATTAGAACATTGGAATGGAAACAACTTCAAATTATGATGCAGAGCATGGATTCAGGGTATAAAGAATCATTTTCCTGCCACCATAGTGAAAATTTAGCACTTTCTTTCATCTTTTCATATTGGTTTGATGGTTGAAATGATGCATTTCTTATATTGAAAAGTGCATTACCTTATTTATCTTCTCTTTGTTTTGAGAATAGTTTAATATTTTGTACTTAACAGGGCCAACCATGTGACGGTGGAAGCTCATTTGGCCCCTCCCGCCCCCTCACATCACTCTCAATTCCCCATACCCAATCATATAACATTAATCATTCATTCATCTATTAATAACATATAACATTCATTCATTCATCCATTAATAACATATAACATTCATTCATTAACATATAACACTCATTAATTAACATATTCACATTCACTCATTAATATATAATATTCATTCTTTCAGTTTTTTACATATTATCAAAAATATGGTTGTCATGATATGATTACAATCACTTTTTTTTTGTTTCTTTCTTAAAGCTAAAAAAATCTGAAGTGGAGTATCAATTTCTAAATAATTTGTCCCTCCCTTTAGTTGTTCTACCCTCTGCTTGTGATCTTAATGTATGCCTAGTCATCTACTCATGACGTGGAGCCGCTGCAAGGGGGGGTCTACTACAATAACGAATAAATATTAAATTGATATGTTTTATTATTATTGTTACAAGTATTTCATTAATTAAAAGAACATTAGAGTGGTTATCTTTACCTAATGGGTCCACATCATGTTCCTAAACTTTTGTTATAGACTCATGCTCAACATGCTGAACACCCTCTAAATCCTGATTTGTAGTTGAAACACGAAAGGTTACATTAATTAATACATCAATTAAAATTAAATATGTTTAAAATAACATGAGAGTGGTCCTCTTTACTTGATGGGGCCACATCATGTTCCTAATCATGCTCAACACGTTGATCACGCTCTACATGCTCTAAAGTTGAAACACGAAAGGTTGCATTAATTAATACACCAATTGGAATTAAATATGTTTAAAAGAACTTTAGAGTGGTCCTCTTTCCCTGATGGGGACACATCATGTTCCTGATCTTTTCTAGCCTGATCATGCTCTATATGCTCTAAAGTACTGGGATGCACACCATGACCTTCATCTACAAGTTGTGCTCCACCCTCACTAGGTTGCATTCCAATGTCATGTGTAGTATTATCATTGCTTGAATGTTTAAAACAAATAGGCATGTAATTACTTTATGGTGGAAATTAATATTGAATAGATTACACAAATATTCAATTTTAAATAAACTTTATTGAGTTTATTTACCTGTGTGTCGAATGTAGTGGAAGGTTGTGTTTTCCTAGTCAATACTCATAGCGTTCAACCACGACTCCATAGCCTTGGTAGAAAGCAATCCTCAGGTCATCTTCTGTGGGAACTCTATTGAATTTAGAGCCCTAAATTTTTGCATAAGATCATGAATTTTTCTTCTATGGTGTGATAAAACCAAAATTGTTTTCAATTTATTATTTGGATACTATATTTCATTTATTGATACTTACAATTCATGCGACTAATTTCATATAGCCACTAGAGCCAAGTTTGTGTTTCCTGTGTTTTTCTAGTCTTTCCTTTGTTTCCTTCGATGTGTCGGGAAGCCTATGAAAAGTTTTAAATACATTAGATTATGTAAAAAGAAAGAGTAATCAATATATAATTACATTGTTGATAGTATCACATACCTTGCTTGGCCTAGTGGTGTCTTTCCTTTTTTCTTTTCAACCTTCTCCTTTCCATCTAACACTAGGTCCTTTCACTCCCTCTCCAGAATCATCGGGGGATGCTCATACTTTTTGTTCTTCTCTAAATGTGACCTATATTGGTCCCTTGCATACTTTAGATAGGTACTAGCTTTCTTAAGGACCTTGGTTTGGTTGAATGTTTTATCACCGAACAACACAACTAAACGATTAATGATCTCATCTTTTAAATCTTGCTTTTGGGAATTCCACCATGTACATATGGTGGGCTTGAAGAGCTCCAATGTAATATCACTTAGATTTTTGTAAAAAACATCATTTCCTTTAAAATGATCCTGGGATCAATAGTCTGAAAAGAGTGATCAATAAGTAAAGTTCAATTGGGGGTATGTGCAAGATCATCATGAAAAGAGCAGGGCCTTAAGTGGCAAAAAAATTAAAAAAATCAATGTTAGGCAACTTGACTTAAAAAATTGAATAAGTTATATATATATATTATTTCAAAAATATGTAAGAATAAAATTTGTAGCAAATTGAATGTAGTTTATAAACTACTAGGGTTTTTTTTAAATCTATTTGGTGAAAATTTGAAATTTCAATGCAATAGTACTTAAATTTCAGAGCAAAAATAAGTAGGTGTCTGTCTAACCACCCTAACCACAATAAAATGAGAATTATTTTTTTATAAGATTTAAGATATAAGTAGAGGACTTATGTCCCAATGTGATGCATATTTGTTTTTAATTTTTTTCCAAGTAAATAATTAATTATGAATTTTTTATTACAACTTTTAAAAAATATAAAAAACTCGTATGTCTGACCACCTTAACTTAAAAAAAAATTCATAAAATTCAAATTTTATTTTTTTAATCCTATAGTATGAGAAGCATAGAATGTGACGCATGTATTGGATTAAAAAAATGTGATATTGTTTGAAAGCTATAAATGTTTTTCAATCAACCTATCAATCATGACTTTAGTCTTAATTCAAATAGAAAATGAATAAGAATTAATTATTAAATTCAAAGTAAAGCATAATTTATATTGGTGGAAATATGAGAATCTCCTTTGAAAACCCTTTTCATTTCATCAATTTTGGGTAAAAAAAAGTCGTCAGCCACATACCCATCATACTGCCACTTTTTGGTCCATCATGATCCTACACATACCCTTAGATTATATATAATAATAATTAAAAAAATTTAAAGTACCTGGGACCGTCTATATCGTTATGGGAATGAAATCCTCAGTCACCACAAATGTGACCAACAATGTTCCTGTACTAGTAATACGGAAAGATCCAGGAAATGTTGCTAAAACATCACCAATACTAATGGCCTCTACATCCCCAGGTACATGTCCTGACACATGCTTTGGTATGTGTTCACTGCCAGAGGGTACTTTAACGGATGCCTGCATGGTATGTGTTTCTAACATTTCAGACAACAATATAGGCATGGATGATGGAGTCAGATGATGTGATGTATGCACAGGAAGATCAGGATGGAAACTTGTAACAACCCCTACTCCTTGGGAAGCACTTCTAGTATCCTGATCATGGCCAGGCGCATCATGAGGAGGCAAATAATCTTGTAAAAACAACACATATTTTAGTTCATGTCATTAAAGAGTGCAAAATATAAAACCATGAATGAACTTATGTTATAATTAAAGACCTCATGACAACTTACTTGCAAGTTTTGTGATCTCTTAGTCAATATTTTAACCCTCTCTCTTATCTCACTTATTTGAAGCACTATGAATATCAACTTAATGATTTCTTCATTGCATTTTTTTATTATCTTCCTTATCATATCGAGAGGGTTTCTTGAATAAGCGATGTCATCATCACAAAATATTGACTGCACCTCACTATGGATGCTTTCATCTACTGCCGGTGCCTTTCCTTGATCAGTCGACTACAACAAGAATATTAAAAATATTATCAAAATTAACCCAATAAAATTATGAAAAAAAAATAATAAAACATTTTTCTCATATCTAATTTGTACAATTACAATGAGGTAAACCTATTTGGTAGAAGCACCTAAAGATACATCATGATTTGTGCTCTGGGCCAGAGCCTTCTTCATATGATCAATGTCTTGCTGCGAAAAAAATTAAATATAAAAAGATATTACTGAAATGAAACCAATAGACTTATGAAAAAAATATAAGAATAAAATGGTATATTGGAGTCATTAATTGGAGGTTGGGTAAAATGGTACATAGTACGTACCACCCCCATAGTAACTGTGTTTGTAACTAAGCAATTCAAATTGTAATCAGTTAGCAAGTCTTTCCCTACAGTTATTGATTTTATCACACATACGAATACATGGTTTCCCTCACACACCTCGAATATGGAATTAGGTTGCTTATTTGTTGACCTAGGTTGTGTACTATTTATAAACCCTGTAATATTCCCTGATGCTTTTTGCCTTCAATCAATGTACATAGCCACTACTTTATTTTGATCCTTATCTTTTAGTTGTATATAATTTGCTAACAGTGCATACCTATGCATACATCGTGTATATTGAACCAGTTGCATCCAATCTTTGTAACTATAACAAGGTCTGACATACTCCATCAATTTAGTAACTTTGTCATAACAAACCTTTATGCCATCCATGCAAAATAGGCCCAAACCATGTAATGACGATGGTGTTATGCGATATATCCTCTAGTTGACACAAAAATTAGTGTTTATTGGGGGAAGTTCCTTGGGTACCCATTGTTTTTATATATTTTTGTACCTCAAAGGCACCTCAACATTGCCTATGCTCTCATCATCATAAGAACATGACCCCCTTCAGCAAGAAAAATTCCATGCGTTTACGAAATTTTCTTCTAATCTTTTGACCTCTAGTTGATCTCCCTCTTTTAGACATACCACATGTCTCGCTTTCCTCTTCTCTTCATAAATTTCCCTCGCTCGAGGAAGACATATCTAAGAAATACCTATTTGGTGGTACCTGCACTCATAAGGATGTTGGATGAAGTTCTTTCATGGTGATGTGATCCCAAGGTGACAGGTTATAAGGTAATCAAGTCTTGATAGATTGCAAGTTATTGTTACTACCATCCAAATGTGTCCATCACAAATCAAATCTACTTAACGTTTTAACTCCCAAACTTCGTAACAAGTGTTAAATGTGACTATGGTCCACTAGTTACACAAACAAGGCCTCAAATGTATTCTCTAATTGTAATCAAAGAACTTTTTCTCTTCATTCAAGTAAATAAACTTGAAGGGAAACACCACCCAGTGGTTTATTGGACAGCTACATGACTAAAAATAGCAGAAAATTTACATTTAATTTCCATATGTCTAAGTGGTTAATGGGGAGGGAGTGTGTACTAGGCCTGGTTATGTCATCATAAGTTTATGCTTTGGCAATTAATTTTTTTAATTTATCTTAAATCTTCCTATGTCTAATTGATAGGAGACTTCTGGTATGTTTTAAGGTAGGATGATTGATTAAAGAGCCTGAAGAGCCTTTCTCCATGGTATCCAAGTACACATAGCAGCAATCTTCTCTTATACGGTTGGGCATGATTTAAAGAACTTAGCTAGGAATTATTCATTTAACCTAAGGTTTTCTCATAGTGCCATCATTGGAAAAGTATGATCAAATTCTTCTATTATGAAGAATTGGTCTATGTGCCTCTAGTAATCATTATAAATGTCAGTAAGGATAAAATGACCAATTGCATCAGGTAGGAGAGAATCAACTTTGATTTCTTCAAAGATTATATTCCTCTATTCATAATTTTTAAGGGTTGTGTATGGAGGAGGTTATCACTACCAAGAAGGGAGGTGACCTTTCCTTGTATTCTTTTATAATTTTCATTATTTTTATTTATTTTACACTTACATTTACAAATACACATACATATGCATTTACTGTTTTCATTTATTACTCATGTAGTTTAATAGTTTGATCAATTTCATATTATATGTGTTGAAGAATTTAGAATTTCAATTACATTAATTTATGGATATGTTGTATCTATAGCACTACAAAACCATATGCTCTTTGCATTTACACTTTCATTTAGAAATACACATTTATATACATAGATATAGATTTATTTAATGATATGTTGCATTTATTGTTCTAGGAGAGCATCTAGTAATTGCATTTACATTTACATTTAAAAATACATATACATACATACGTACATACATACATACATACATAAATACATACATAAATACATACATACATACATATATATATGTGTGTGTGTGTGTTTGTATGTGTGTATGTATATCATTTATATTTAGTGTTCAGAAACAACCCATTTGGTCTACACATCGATAAAAATTCATTAAATCAGATCTCCCATACATGTTTTATTGAAACCTAGGCTTGAACCTCTCATTTCACATGCTTTTCTTCACAAAAATTTTAAGGACAACAGCTATACCTTTTTTATTTCCCATCCTATGCCCTATTCATGCATACTACAATTACAATAGTATCTATGAGGTTTCTTACACAAGCTACAGTAATCACAAAAAGTGTAAGAGCCTCTTTATATCATCTTTCAACTACAAAACCCTCAAAAATTGGCTCACTCATATTATGATTTGTTGGTGAGCTGTATGGAAAAAATCATTAGCACTAGCTCATTCTTGGAGTCTTTTGAAAGAGAAGTGAATAAGGTGGGAGTTAAGTACAAACCTTATATTTTCAAGGTGAATGAGGTGATCAATTTTGATTGGCCAACTGATGAAGAGTACAAGAAATGGGTATATATTTATTTAACTGAGGAAGAGTGAAAAGGAGTAGGCTGCTTACAGTTGACAAATCAGCTGTTGCAGTTACAACATATTCTAGGTTTTTTTTTTGGTGACAGTCTAGGTGCAAAATTCTTGAAGTTTTTTGTTGCTGCATCAACTATTCTCAGCGAGCATGATGAACAAGAAGATTCTCTAGGGTGATTATTGTTATAAAAAAATTTGTAATATCACAAGGTGGTCCAATTGGCTAGTCACATGTGTGCTTTATGGCCTAATGCTTGTTTGCTCCTTTTTCTATAAAAAAAATTTCAAGGCCAGAAGTACGGGTTAGCAAGTTAGATATTTTTTATCGAGTCTAGATGAAGTTGCAGAGCAAATTGTAAAGTCTGATGGTTTTAGGGAAAATGCAAATTTAGGTTTTGAGTCATTTTGTAGTTGGTTTTGAATTCATGGGGATTTGATGTTTTATGACAGTACCAGAATTTGAATTAATGTGATTAATTCGAACTCATGTCTCTCCATTGTACAAGTATATCTGAATTTTGAATAAAATGATCAAAGGTTGTTTCATTCATCTCATTGTTGTGGTGTGTATGATTCTTGTTTTAGGTTTAATTCAAGGAATTAATTAAAATTCTTGAATGGGATTGTAGGTGGATATGTTCTGTATAAGGATTTGATAAGTAGTATTGGGTTAGAATATATATTGATGAGATTGTAAAGAAATGTTATCAAGGATCTTATATGTTATGTGTTAAATCTATCATAAACCCTTAGATGCTTATAAATTTCACTCCTCTAATGGATATATGGCACTGATCTAAGTTGTACTTATTCGTATGGTTCTGTATTTGTTTTCCTTTACCTAGAGTTTGCTACAAATTGCAAATCAATGACTATCTTATACTATGAAATGTTGTTGTAGTTATCTCATGATCCAAATAGTTGATATTAGTGATAAACAACCAATTCTAAATTCAGTATTATCCTATTATGTTGAGCTATTAAACGAGATTATTTGTTTTTGTTACTATTGTTTATGATGATGGTGCAGAGGTTGTAAACACATTAAGGGATCTCCCTCCCAGGTCTTATAGAGCCCAAAGTGTAGGAGTTCTTTCAAATCTTCATCAGTTGGTCTAGGTCCTTCAAGCTACCCTTTATTGGAATTGGCAATTCCATAGGTAGACTAGAAGATCAACTTGCTTACCATAAAAACAACCAACACCTTACATATGTTTATGGTGGAGGTATTAAAGAAGAATTGTATGCCTCTTTTTCCATTCATTAGATCTACCTTATCCTAGCATATACTTTGGCCAAGTCTACAATTGCTTCAGACTCATGCAATGAAGGCTATGTGTGATGAAATCCTAGACCTAAACCAAGATGTGGGTAGATTAGGGGAGTTTTTCCAAGAAATGAGGCTAGTGGATAAAAATGTGAAAGACTAAGCTTTTTTTTTTTTTTTTGTCTTACCTTAAATACCATTTTATGAGAATGGGGGTGCCAATGTATGAGAATATCTTTGGAAACTAGCCATGAAAATTGAAGGTTAAAGAGAATGGGGGTGCCAAACTTATAGTACTCATTGCCCCTTGGTCATCGATTTTCCCTGAGTGCCCTCAACCTCATCCTCGGCACTAGTATTGACCTTGTTTTCACTCCTCCAAACTCTTCCTTGGTGCTGATATTGACCTTGTTTTCACTCCTCCAAACTCTTCGTCGACACTAGTATTGACCTTGTTTTAACTCCAAACTCTTCCTCGATGGTGGTATTGACCTTGTTTTCACTCCTCCAAACTCTTCCTTAGTGCTAATATTGACCTTGTTTTCACTCCTCCAAACTCTTTTTTGGTGCTGGTATTGACCTTGTTTTAACTCCAAACTCTTCCTCAGTGCTGGCATTGACCTTGTTTTCACTACTCCAAACTCTTCCTCGGTGGTGGCATTGACCTTGTTTTCACTACTCCAAACTCTTCCTTGGTGGTGGCATTGACCTTTTTTTCACTACTCCAAACTCTTCCTCGATTCTAGTATTGACCTTTCACTTCTCCAATTTGACGAGCTACAACCTGGTTTCATTAGGTTTTATAGTATGTTAATTAAGTTGAAAATTTTGGTACCATTTAGCTAGGTTTTAATATTCTAAAATATAGTTAAGTATATATTAGCTATATTTTACATAATAAATAATATAATTATTCAACTTATTATAATTATATATTATATTCTTTAACAAAATTATTAAATATGCATAAAATTATTATAATTAATAATTAATAATAAGTATATTTTTATATAATACAAAATATAATTAATATAATATATATTTAATATAATAGTAATATATATTAATATGAGAGAGAGAAACTAAATTTTGGTTGGTTGTTTCATGTCAACAATCCAAGGATGGCATGTGTCCTTGGGGAGTTATGCTCAAGGTAGCATGCCATTTGATTAAAGATATAATAATTCTCCTTTAAGACCTCTTCAATGTACCCATTGCACACTTAAGGAGACAAAGATAAATATAGGGAAGAAAATATATAGAGAGAGAGAGGAGATAATGAAAAACATACAAATAGAAAGGGAGACAAAGAGATAGAGAGGGGTAGAGAGATAAAGGATAAGGATGAATAGATAGAGATATAGGGAGGGTGATTGATATATCTCTCCCTGTTGCTCTCTATATCTCTCACTTTCTATGTCACTCCCTCTTCCCCCCTTTATCTATTGAGCTATCTCTCCCTCTCCCCCCTTTCTCTCATTCACTCCATCTCTCCCTCCATCCCGAGTTGACATTTTTTTGGGTTGGCTATTAGTACATTTCTCCATAGCAATGCCCAAGCCAAAGTACTACAAATCGGATATCTGATTTGTTTTGGATATCCAATTTGTGTCTTTTATCTAATTTGAAAAAAAATTTAAAATGTAATATTTTGGTGCT